>CM076580.1:1568409142-1569116363 GCA_034641835.2 Pinus albicaulis
TAGCAATGAACCATTCCTTATGTTGATTGTAATCAATAATAAATCCACCATCTCTGATGGTGCACTTCAACCTTTGATCTTCCTCCCATACAGATTTAGATCATTAGCCTCCTCGCAAATATCCTTCATTTCTGTAACCAACTGCACATATGATTTATGTTTCTTAAACTACTCCTTTAGGGATGATTTTATTTGTTCCAAGGTAGCATTAGGGTTTTCTTGAGCATACTTGATGTCACAAACTAGAAGTGATTAGTGTCCTCATTTCCAATGCCTCTGAAATTAGGTAACTTGATTTATGCAACCATATCTACTTCAAGGGGAGGTGGAGGTGGTGATGTAGAAGGACTAAGCGGTGGAGTAGGTGATCTATGATGTAAGTGAAGAAGTGGAATGGATGGGGTTGGAAAAAGACTCAAGGGTTTCTGATGTGATGAGGTTTCTTTGTTAGATCCCTATATTACTAGTGTAGTCCCTTATTGTTGTAGTGTAGCCCCATTATTGTTATTTTTGTACCCCTGTAGTCCCCATATTGTTATTATTGTACCCCATAAAACCCCACTATTGTTATTGTTGGCCCTTAAATAATTATTGTTAGGTCCACTAGGATTATATTGTGACCACATGGACTCCTATATATAGAAAGGATGTTTTTTCATTTGAATCATCTAAGAATTTTTCATTTATGTAATGCAAAATAGGTTTCCCCCTCAAAGTGGCTTATTTATAAGGCATTGATCTCTCTTTTCTTCAATTTTTGGATCTAGTTTCATAAAATTTGGTATCAAAGGTTTGGATTCTAAGGTTTCGCTGCTACAAACAATTCATTGTGTCATTTTTGCTATAAGATTTTTTCTATGAAGGTTCAAATGCTAAAAAAAAAAAACCATTTGCGAAGAAATTCTGAGGACGTTCGTGTAAAAATTTCAGATCTTGGTTCGCAATATTTTAGGAGATATGATTTGTGGAAGTTAGGGTTTTTGTAGGCTCCTAAATTTCATCTCAAAGAGGTAACCTTGGGAAAATCGTCATAACTCTCTCTCTGAGAATCAAATTGGAATTATGTAAACAATTACCGAAATTACACGGACTGTAGTTTTCTGTGCATTAATTTTACAGCTAAAGGATGAAATAGTGACATGTGGAACACCATACAAGTTCTCTCTACTGAACCAGTCCATAATTAGGTCATTGTGGGATATTGGGAATAAATTTGACTTGAAGAATCCAAATTAGGTCAGATATGTGGAATTGGAAAGAAGACTCATAAGGATATTACAAGACCGAAGATTAAATATCGGGGATCCGAAATTACAGAGATACATCAATTTCAATACCGAGCTCCTCAAAAGCAAGAAAAATGTGTGTATTTTTTTCAAATTGCATAAGTATTGCTTGAAAAATTAGTTTGAAGTGATTCCAAGGGCATATCGAAGCATAGATATCAGTATTGGTTTCAAAATTCCCCTTAAAAATAATTCAACACCCATTAAGCCCTCATAAGGCTCTATTATGACTCATGAAGAGGAATAAGTGCAACATGACATATCAAAATTACAAGAGTAAGTGCACCAAATTTTTCTCTCGCAAAGAGCAACAAAAAATGAAATGGAATTTTTGAAGAAAGGCATGGAAGCCAAGATGGATGATTTGAGGAAAGGCGTGGAAGCTAATATGGATGTTTTGAAGAAAGGCGTGGAAGCTAAGATGGATGGTATGGAAGCCAACATGGAAGACATGAAGAATGATATAAAATCATACATGGAAGGTTTGAAGGAAGGTTTGACAAATTTGATACAATAAATGATTCCTAGTGGTGAAAAGGTAGTATAGGAAACTCATGATGAGAAAAACATAAATGTTAATTGTGATTTCATAAACTCTAATTCTGGATTGAAGACCCACCATATTCCAAAGATGGATATGGTAAATTTTGATTGCAAGGATCCTGTAACATGGATACTACATATAGAGAAATATTTTGATCTCCATAATGTGAAAAACACACAAAAGGTACGCATTGCAACTTTACATTTAGAAAAAAAATACATTTTTATGGTATCGATGGCTTTGCACTTGTAAAACAATTGTCTCTTGGTCAATTTTTATGGGGGAAATGATAGAACATTATGAGGATACAAAGAGCAACACCTTCTTTAGCCAATTCATAAATCTCCAATGAAAGGGTTCAATGGTGGAGCACATTGAGGACTTCCAAAAATTGAATATAAGGGTAACTAATGTTCTAGAGGAACATAATATTGATTTCTTCATAGGGAATTTAAAGGATAATATCCAATATGAGGTTCGCCTTTGGCAACCTGATTCACTGGAGAAGGCATTCAAGTTGGCAAGAAAAAATGAAAGTAAATTTATGGTGACAAATAAGCCTACCACTAACATCTATAAATATGGAAGTGTTGCTACTCCTAGACTTCCAAAACCTACAAGGTTTACACCACAACAATTGGAATAAAAAAGAGAAAAAAGGATTTGATACAGTTGTGATAGAAAATACACTAAAGGTCATAAGTGTGCTGAGAAGAAATTATTTTACATAGATTGTGAAGAGGAGGAAGAAAATGAACAAGAAAATTCAAAAGAAGAGGATATAGACTAGGAACCAACCCTAGCTAAATAAGAAATGAGTCTGACCATATCCTGTAATGCATTGGCAGGAATTACCACTCCTCAAAATCTCAAGATAGAAGGACATATCGAGAAGAAAAGGGTAATATTGTTGATTGATTCAGGTAGTAAACATAATTTTATTCATTGTAAGGTAGCCAATGAATTGAATTTCTTCCTATACCAAACACCAGAGTGTCAAGTGATGGTTGAAAATGGAGGGACTATAAATTTCTCTGGAAAATGCCATAATATCAAGCTAACAATGGGGGAATATATATTGAATAGTACAATGCTTTCCATTACAATGGGAGGTGTTGATGTTGTACTAGGAGTACAATGGTTACAATCTTTGGGACAATAGATTTTATTTTCAAGAACTTTTCTTGAAATTTTTTTCGGAAGGAAATGAAGTTGAATTACAAGATATCATAGGGAAGTTGGGAAATATAATAAGATCTAATGTCATGACAAATCTTCTGAATAAAGAAAAATGAGGCGTGATTGCACAATTATGCTCACTGGAAGTTCCAACATCAAAAACATATATTTCTCCAAATCTCCAAAAATGCTTAAACAATCATTCCAAGGTGTTTGAAACTCCCAAAGGACTCCCACCAATTCATGATCATGATCATGCTATTCATTTGATTCCAGGAAGCGTTCCTCCAAACATTAGGCCTTACATATATCGTAATTTCAAAAAGAGCGAAATTGAACATATGATTGTAGAGATGTTAGAGGCTGGTATAATTCAACGTAGTAAAAGTTCTTTCTCTGCTCCATTTGTATTGGTGCATAAGAAGGATGGATCATGGTGCATGTGTCCAGATTATTCGGAGCTCAATAAGCTCACTATTAAAGATAAATTACCCATTCTTTTGATTGATGAATTATTGGATGAATTACATGGAGAAATTTATTTTACCAAGTTGGATTTTCATTTAGGATATCATCAAATTATAATGAAGGCTGAAGATATTCTGAAAACAACATTTCAAACTCATGAGGGTCACTATGAATTTTTGGTCATGGCCTTACCAATGCACCTTCTACATTTCAAGGGTTGATGAATTCCATTTTTAAACCCTTCCTTAGAAAATTTCTGTTAGTATTTTTTGATGATATAATAATCTACAAAAGGTCTTGGAAGGATCATTTTCAACATGTTGACAGGGTGCTCAAAATATTGGAGGAGAAACAAATATATGAAAAAACCACTAAATGTTTCTTTGGAGTATAAGAGGTGAAATATCTAGGTCATATTGTATCTGAGGAGGGCATTAAGGTAGACCCTAAAAAAATTAAAGCCATTAAGGAATGGAAATTCCCCACAACCATGAAGCAGTTGCGAGGATTTCTCAGGTTAACAGGGTATTATCACAAGATTGTTAAGAATTATGGGAGAATAGCAGCACCTCTAACAACATTATTGAAGAAAGATGCATTTTCATGGACTCCTAAAGCAACTAAGGCCTTTGAACATCTTAAAGAGGCTATGTGCCAAGCACTGATCTAAGCTACACAAGACTTCACAAAAGCCTTTATTGTGGAATGTGATGCCTCAGAAAATGGAATTGGTGCAGTTTTAATGCAAGAAGGAAGACCCATTGCTTTTTAAAGTCGTCCAATCAAAAGAAGGTATTTACAAAAATCTATTTATGAGAAGGAAATGTTTGCAATACTACATGCACTAAAGAAATAGTGACCTTACCTAATGGGAAGACACTTCAAGGTAAAAACTAATCATGATAGTCTTAAATATTTTTTTGAACAAATACTATCTTCATAAGGGCAGAACAAATTCGTTACAAAATTGTTGGGTTATGACTTTGAAATCATCTACAAAAAAGGGAAGCTAAATTTTGTTGCAGATGCACTCTCAAAAAAGGAAGCGAAGGTGGAAGCATTTCTTTGTTCCATTTCTATTATCCATGTAGATTGGATAACCGAAGCAAGGGAGGAATGGAAGAATGATGAAGAAGTGTGGACACTCATTCAAAAGTTGCAGCAAGATCCCAATACATATGATATAGTTAGTTGGAAAAATGATTCCTTATGGTACAAATATCACTTATATATTTTTAATAATTCCCAACTAAAACAAAATATTCTTTTGGAATTACACACCTCTCCCATTGGAGGACACTCGGGATTTTTAAAAAATTACCACAGGGTGAAGAAAGAAGTTTTTCGGGATGGCCTTAAATCTGATATTCAAAATTTTGTTGCAAATTTTTTGGTTTTCCAGCAAAATAAAGTTCAGACAATTAAGACCTTGGGTATGCTACAACCTTTACCCATTCCAATTCAACGTTGGTAGGAGGTTTCAATGGATTTTATCACAAATTTACCTAAGTCCAAAGGAAAGAGTGTCATCATGGTGGTAGTTGATAGACTTACCAAGTATGCACACTTTTGTGCATTATCTCATCCATTTAAAGCAAGTACATTTTATACTGCATTTATGGAAACAATTCAAAAGCTACATGGAAACCGAAATATAATTTTAAGCGACAGAGATCCCATTTTCACTGGAAATTTTTGGACGGAATTATTTTCTTGTTTGGGTACTCAACTAGCCCATAGCACACCTTATCTCCTCAACCTGATGGGAAATATGAGATAGTGAACAAATTTTTGGAAGGATATCTTCGTTGTTTTGTATCTGATAAAAAAAGACAATGGGTCAAGTGGTTACCTCTGGCTCAATGGTGGTATAACACTTCCTTCCATACTACAAAAAAAATGACCCCATTTATGGCACTTTATGGATATCATCCATCATCCATCACATCATCTTTAAGAGAAAATTATAAGGTTCAAGTAGTGGAAGGTCACATCGAGCATCAACAACAAGTTCTCCAACTCTTAAAGGATAACGTAAATTTGGCAAAAAATCGAATGAAACAACAGGAAAATCAATATCGCAGCGAGAGAAGTTTTGATGTAGGGGACTGGGTATTTTTATAGCTACAACCATACAAAAAAATTTCATGCAATCAAGCTAAGAAGGATAATAAATTATCGCTAAAGTACTATGGTCCTTACAATGTGTTGCAAAATATTGGTACTATGGCATACAAATTGGAGCTTCCTACTTCTTCTCAACTACACCCAATTTTCCATGTTTCACGCTTAAGTAAGGTTATAGGTGAAAAAATTCCAATTCAAACAATATTGACAGAACTTAATGAGGAAGAAAATTTATATTGGAATCTGAAGGAGTCACAGAAACAAGAACTTGACAGTTACAAAATTGTTCAATTTTAGAGTATCTAATCAAGTGGAAGAACTTACCCACTGAATATTCCACATGGGAGGATGATAATTTTATACAAAAGTATCCAGAGCCACTCCTAAAACACTTCTTTGAAGGAGAGGGGCATTTTAGGTCCCTATATTACTAGTGTAGTCTCTTAATATTGTAGTGTAGCCCCCTTATTGGTATTTTTGTACCCCTATAGTCCCCATATTATTATTATTGTGCCCCATAAAACCCCACTATTGCTATTTTTGGCCCTTAGATAATTATTATTAGGTCGGCTAGGATTATATTGTGACCCCATGGACTCCTATATATAGAAAGGAGGCATTGTCATTTGAATCATCTAAGAATTGTTCATTTATGTGATGTGAAGGAGGTTTCCCCCTAGAAGTGGTTTATTTATAAGGTGTTGATCTCTCTTTTCTTCTATTTTTGGAGCTGGTTTTATAAAATTCTTCTTCAGAGTCACTTCAGCTAGCAATTTCTAGTTTGGGTTCACTATCAGATCTAGGCTTCAGAGGGCCATAAATATTTTTTTCAGAATCTTCACGATAAACTTCTACACTACTCATATTTGGACCTCTTTCATGCATTTAAGCAATATGTTCATGTATACAAACTCGTTCACACAATAGAATTTTCAACAATAATTTCAATGAATGCAGGAACTTACCTCTAGAGTCTTTGAAAAAACTTCTTTTAGCTTCAGAATATGACACAAATTGATCGATGGTAAATTCAGTCACAAATCCTCCCAAGAGGCGATCGATCCAATAATCTACCATGTGGGTGATATTATTGTAAAAATTCTCTACTTGCTGGATCAATTCAAGGGTCCACTCAGTGACTACGTCATCTTTTATGTAGTGATGGAATTCAGCTAAGAGCGACAACCACTCCTGTAGTTCATGTGCAAAATAACAAAAGAATATTTCATGAAATTTTGTATAAATATATTTTTGTACCCATTGTTCATCAAACAACTTAGTTCTTTTATTCTCTTGGAGTGTGAATTCAAGGATTTTTCTATCCAGCAAATCTTGCAATTCGTTTTGTGAAGGATGCACAACATAAAAAATCTCTCAAAGTGATCTTGGTCTCAGCAACGAAACCCTTTTTTGGCTGGAGGGGTCCAGACCAAAGTTCAAATTTTATGGATAAACCAACAAACCTATAACTATTGGCCCTTTCGGCAATGACTTGCTTGCGTAGATCAAAGTCTCACCTGAAGCAGTATGGGGGGGGGGGGTGTTGGAACCAAGTTTTCACACCTTGAGGGATAAAATAATGAAGTGATCCTCAACAAATGAATGCAAACTCATATCAATTGTAAACATATGCACACAAAACTATACAACAGAATCACAGAGAATGTGCAGTCTTTAACAGAATAAAATAGAGTCATTATTCGCCTTAGCGCAGATAAAGTATAACATAAATAGATCCATATCTAAACAATGTTCAATTACTTAACCAGATTCTTCAACCATCAATAAGCATGCATAACCATAATAGATATCCTTTGCGCAATAATCAACAGAAACATTATGATCTTAACAAAACAAAAATAGTAAATAATGCAGATTCATAACATAGTAAGCATGCCAAAATTATGCGTTTCTATTAGCTTCAGATCTATTCAATACATCAGTCTTTCAATACGTCAACTTTCCCTGACAAACCCTTCAGCGCACACAACCAGCGGAGTCCCCACACAACCAGGACTAGGTCTCCATGCACACAACCAACATGAGCCTTTCAAATCAACCCGGACAAACCCTTACAACATATTACATATGCATATAGATCACAATATCATGAACTTATTTAATAATTTTCTTAGACTCGATCTATCTATATATATTCGCCTAGTGCGCATATACTATGGTCTCAAACCATGGTTTGAGGCCCACAATTTACCCTTAAGCCCATTTACATCAAAATTAGGTACTTTGACCCACCCCAAAGCCCCTTGACTCAATTTCACAACCCGTACATAGAAAATTATACAACAATACATCAAAATTTGTGCATCAGGTGACCCCACTCCAACAACCTCCAACACAAACAACCATGACTCAATACATGTAGCAGCAATCCAATGTCTCCAAGACATGTAGAGACATATGAAACAACTCTAGAAACAATCCAACTTCCTGCAAAAACAACTTATTCAATCACAACATGTCAAGCTCAATCCAACACATGTGGAATCCATCTCTTCTCAACAGCCACAACATCATCAAATCACCTCCACTGGGTCTAGTCATAAGTATGTTAACATCAATTCCAACTAACAAGAACATCAAGCCAATCATCCATCACAAAACACTCATCACACATGCATATGACTAGAAACACCATGAGATTTTTGGAATCAATTCCAACACTACAATTCCAACAAACTTCCCCTTTGACATGAATTTCAACTTCAATACAACATGTGATGCTGACTCAACAAACCAAAATCTCTCCCCCTTTGAAATCAATGGAAAAGGGACATACAAACACATAAGTACAATTCCAATAATGCGTCAGATGAGAGAAGTACCCCCCCTTTCATACACAACATCATACCGAGAAAGGATTATGTAGATCAAGAAGCTCAGGTGCCAATACTGTTTCTAGCCAATTCCATGCCAAATATTAAGACTGAACATGCTCCCCCTAAGCATGTAATGGGGCTGCAAAATATACTCTCTTTTCTGCTGAAGAAACACATTCGTCTGCTATAGTAGGCCTCCTTTCCAAGTGCAAGATTCGACACCTCATGACCATTACTCTAACTGACTTTGGACATGATATACAATTAAGTACCATACATACAATTCTTCTTGGATAAACTACATGGTTTTTGTTTGTGACAAGTACATAAGACTAGAATACAACTCCATTATACAAAACCTATCACCAACCAATGACTCCTATGGACCCAATTTTGCATCATGCACCCAATCTAGAGGGGCTACATCAAAGATATACACCATAGATCATGACTTGGACTTCCATTGACCCATATATAGTTAATGACAAAACATACTAGGCACCATGGGTCTCTCCATGAGAAATATTCCAAAAGATGATACAATGATAATACATGGATTTTACAAATGCACATAAATGTGCTCTCCTCTATGCATGCCCAAAACATGAAATAACATGAGTACATCGCATTAATGAGAAATGACATGAGATCTATATGGCAATGACAATACAATGCAATACATGGCATGTGCATCAAAACATAAGACCTCCATGAGAAATAACATAATCTCTCAATGTGTAGCAGCAACATAGGGTCATCAATACATATCCACATCATGAGAAACAACAATCTCTCCATATATAAGAAGCCATATGAATCAACATGATTCAACCATGTTAATATCCAAAACATCATAAGCAACATCATGCTCTCTCTCTCTCTCCATGAACATATAATTCAAACATCTAAAATATATCAGCAACATGCATGATTCATCTAGAACTAAAAACATAAGAATTGAGGTACATAAATTCTAGATGATCCAACTAGAAAAATGTGACAGCAACAATAAAATCATCATTCATAAAACAATGTCAACATTCTGGAAATCCATTAGGAAGCACATATGCTCCCCCTGAATGTGTGATCCTCTATCGCACCTTGAACATATGCACAAGATGACCATGTGGCTATCAAATATTCAATAACATCACAAGAACTCAACATGTAGTTTATCCCAAAACCATCAGTAACAATATAGCTAAAATATAATCAATAAATGTTGCAACAAGGCTGATAGACATGTATTTTCCACTCATATACAATAAATATATTATCTAGAAAAATAATGAGGGAAAATAAATAAACAAAAATAATCAAGGCTTGAAAAACATAGCCCCCCCGTGAGTGGATATACCTCATATGAAGTGATCCAACTGATATGAAAGTGCATGAAGAAACTGAATCAATCTGCCAACACTCACCCTAATACCATGAAAGTATCATGCATACTTTTGAAGTCAAGTAGATATAACATGCAAGAATGGACTATAATAGGGAATGATCTCATCTATTCTAAATATGATGAGGAAGAGTACTCCCTTGGTCTCTTCTTACTCTTCTATCTTCCCTTCAAAACATATACATTATCTGGGATCTTGATTCCTCTAGAAATCACTCTCTTTGATCCTTCCTTCTAGATGATGCAACCTTTGGAACTGAAGATCACTTTTTTTCCTTCATCAACCATTTGGATCACACTCAAGATATTATGATTTAGGCCTTCAATGAACCAAACATCTTCATCATTTGTCCTCTTCCAACCAAGATTGGATTTTTCGCTTCCCAACACTTTAGTTGTTTCACTACATTAAAACATAACATGGCCATTATTAGTTTTATTGAAAAAATGAAATTTTATCCTATCTCCTGACATATAGTGTGATCATCCACTATATATATACAACATGTAATCCTCATCATGAGAACAAAGTGCAATGCCACATCTTCCTAGTTTCTTCTCTTTCTTCCATGTGTTCCTAGGATGCACATTCTCCCTTGATTGCTACTTTTGAACAAATTACCTCAATGGTTTAGAGATCTTACAATCCTTGGCCATGTGCCCAAAATTATGTCAGACATAACACTCTATGTGACCAAGATATGTAGCCAAAGGATTTGATCTTTTTCTACTCATACTTGACCTCCTTATTCTCACGCTAGATTCGCAATCAATGGCTTTATGCCCAAAAACGTTATATGCAAAATAATATCCATTAAATGAACTTGTATACCTTAAAGTAGATCCTTCTCTTTTCTGATCATACTGTTGCATGGATTTATATATTCTCCTTCTACAATTAGTTGCCACATGATCAAAATCATGATAGTTGAAACACTCAATCTTGTCCATCAAGGGGGGAAAGGACTTTTGATTTCTCCTATGAAAGATGTTACCTCCAACCATAGGATCATATGATATTCTAGATGTAAAATCTCCTTTTGGTTTACAATTTTGCTGCTACTGGTGGATCAATTTATTTTTCTCACACTTTCGAAGATCGCTTCCATATTTTCTCACTGCTATGGTGCTCTTCACTTTTTCAAACTACTAGTTCTTTTCCTCAAGCTCCTTTCTCAATTTTTCAAACACACCTTCAAGTGCCTCAACATAATGCTTTCTATATTTTTTCTTGCTGAAATTTAATTCTTCTAATATTTTTTATTTTTCCAACTATGTTCTCAAGGTATTACTTTTTTTCTCGATATTTTTCTCCTTTTTATCAAAATCCTGCAATTTCTTCTTATGCTCCTTGCATGCATTTTTAAGTCTACCAATTTCACTAGAAAATTATTCAACAACAACCATGGAAAATTTATATTGAGCCTTAAGAAGCATATAATTGTGATAATCATCCCTATCACTAAAAAAATATGAATCATTGTCATTACAACTATCCAAAATATAAATCAAAAGTATATCATTGTGACTTATACCTTCAGATTTGTTGTCCTTTTTCACTGCTGGTTCAAGTGGAGCTTATTTATTCTTTTATTGCTCTTTTGAATCTCTTCATCATTATTTTTCTTCCGTATTGTAGACACAGGCTAATATCTATCATTTCCTTCACAAACCAATCTATAAATTTTAGAACCACAAAGCAATAATTTATTTTTTACATTTTCTTTCTATGCGTTGAAATTTTCAGTAGTAAGAACCAATTTCTTTGGAGAACTCATTCTGAAAAAAAAAAAAGAAAAAAAAATCAACTTTCTATTAAAATCTCCAAGATTCACTTTCCACTAATCCAATTTCACCCCAGAGCCCTACTCTGATATCATTTATTGGAAACTATATCACTACCAAGAGAGGGTGGGGGGGGGGGGGGAATCAGTAATGTGTCACTTCTAAAAAAATTCTCCAAATTTTCTTTATGAATTAATCTTGTTCTTAAACACCCATTTGCTGCAAAAGGGTTTTCTTCTAGCTTCCAACTCTACTAGATCCCAAGCCTCTTTTTGTCCAAGGCTACCTTTTCTTCAACCATGGCCTTTTTCCATAGTTTTCCAACCTCTGAATCCACTGCCTTCCTAAAAATTTTCCAATCATAATACATAATAGCTAAAGAAAAATATAAACATATATTAGATGGAGTATGCCTCTTTGGCCTCCTTCTTTGCTAAAATGATCTCCTCAAAACCAAATTGTGTGGTTCCTCTTATTCTGATTCATTTTCTTCTGTGGAGTCTAAATTTTCATCCTTTGGATCATACTCTATCTTCTCTTGTTCCTTTTCCCTTTGTAGGAATTCTTGTTTCATGACATCCTTCACTTCTCTAAATACCGCATGTTTATTGTACATAACCTTATTTATTTTTGGGATCCAAATTCTTGTAACCTTTTAAGCCATCTTTATACCCAATAAATATGCACCTTTTAGATTTACTATCCAACTTGGTTATTTTCTCCTTTGGAACATGTACGTATGCATCACAACCAAAGGCCCTGAGATATAAGAGAGATGGTTTCTTACCAATCCATACTTAATATGAAGTCTTGTCCTCCAACGCTAATGAAGGTGATCTATTAAAAAGGTAACATGTAGTATCCGATGCATTTGCATATAATTCATATCCTATCCTAGAACCCCTAAGCATGATCATTTCCTTGTCCATCAACATCCTATTCATTCTTTAGGAAACTCCATTCTATTGAGGTGTGTATGGAGTATTCTTCTATAGTGCTATAACCCACTTCTTACAGAACTCTTTGAATTCCTTCTTGTAGAACTCTCTACCATTATCTATCCTCAACACTAATAAATCCTCCATATTGAGATTCTATATCTCAAAACTACGTTTGTTGAATTTATTGATCTTTATCTTTCCACTGTTCGCCATCTCCTTTCACTACAAGATTCAATCATATAGATCTCCCAATGTAATAGGGTCTACCACAGGTCCGAGAAAAACCCTTCATTTGCAAAGGCGTCCCCTTGAATCCAAAACTTCTTTGCTACCAAGTGAAGGTTTTAACCCTGTACAAAAATTATCTACAAACAAACTCTTTAAAAAATAGAAAATATAGAATGGAGAGAACACAAAATATAAAAATATATTTTTCTCTTGGAATCTAAAATTGTGAAAACCAGATTGATTTTTCATTATATTCCTTCTAATGGTACAATACATGTTGAAGTATTCATAAACCCCTAATCCATTAACCCTGGATTATAACATAGCGATAGTTCCATTTACTAGAGCTAAAAAATACCATGGGAAAAACCTTGTAAAACTGTGCACAAAACCATGGGTGAATTTGCCTATTTTTTTTTGGGGGGGGGTGGAGGGGGGCACTACCCTAAACCTTTTGTAAGGGGGCTACTGCTCCCCCACTATGTTCAACACAACATAAAAACACCTACAAATATTCATGCAAAGAATATAACACATACCCAACAATATGGTTCTCACTATTAGCATCCCATCTATTTCTTTTTACACTATGGGATTATAATTGTGAGCCAATTTGTAAGGTATCTCTTCAATTGGATTAGATTCTTATATAAGTTTGATTTCTATATTTCACATTCATTTAACAACTCCATTCATATATTTGTAATCCCTAACAAATACATCTTGGTATTCTTTAAGTCATTGAATTCTATGGTCTTCTTGTCATACCAATAGTTTCCAAGTTAGACCATTTTTGGTGTACAATCACTAAATATTTCCATTTTTTTTATTTTTTTTTTTCATCCATCCATTTGGAGTCTTTTTCCTCTTAGGTTCTCGATGTCCAATTTTGACTTGGTCTATTGGTAGGAAATCATGTTTATCTAGGTTTTTTTCTCTTCCTTTGACACTTTTAATAGTTTTTTATTTTCCTCCATGATTTAGAATGCTTTTCCTTCCATCTAAAACTCTACCCTGGAGATATTATATTCTCTATTTCTAGATGGGATGTTGATTTATTAGCTTGTTTATGCCATGTTATTCTACTACAATTTGAAATCAAAGTGGTTTTGGCTTCCATTTTCCAATTTTTTATATAAGTTTCAATGGGGTATGGACTTCAAATGAAGTCACATATACTCTACACTACTTGTCACAAATATTCCTCCTCAACTTTACACTCAAAATATTTTATGAAGTTATTTTTCATTCCATTCCATTGTAAGGTTTCTCCTCTTTGATCGTGTACCATTTGTTAAGAAATTTATCTAGTGTGTCTAGGAAAATATGCAACAAAAATCATTCATCCCTATAGCCAAATCATTTCCATTCATTTTAACAACATTCGATATGTTCAACGAGATCATATCCTAGATTAAATTTTGGAATATTGGCTTCAACTACAAACATTTTCCCTCTGAATCACTCAATGGAGTATTTTTTTGTAGTTATACAAGTTTATGGTTTGGGGTTGTAAGTGTCCAACCATCACCATGCTTGTCTAATGAAAGCATTAATAACACTTTTAATTCTAGATTGGTGCCCAATTCACTTCGATACTTCATTAACACGAGTTAACAGAGAATTCCATTCATTGTACCGTAGCGGCATAACTGACCCAACTTTAAGGTTTTAAGAAACCACAATATTTTTTTTTTAAGTATGTTTGTGTATAATATAAGTACTTCTTGGTTGAAAAACATGGTTAATTAATCTTGATTGGATTTGATTAAATGGACCATAAATCCTAGGCCTTTGGACCAGAATTTTCTAGTCGCCATTCATATAATTCAATATTATATTTTTGGCCAATATATTTTTTTCCAGAGAAAAAATTGAACTTTTTATTAGAGTTAACAAAAATTTACATCGCATATGCCCCAACATTCCATAAGTTCTTAACTCCTCAACGTGGAGCAAGAGAATCTGCCATCCAACACCAAAGTGTAGGATTGTTGGCAAATAGAAAAAACACTCAAGGACCAAAAAGACATAAAATCTTCTTAAATATGCTTAAATCGACCATGTGCTAGAAAAGCTCCAAAACGGGCCTCCCATCTGGGAGAAATACTTGACAGTGACAACGATGGTAGCAACCACCCGAAATCCGGTCTTATAAAGGTCGGGAAAAATAAAAATAATAATAAGTATTTATACATAGGTTTATGAGTTTAAAATAAATACGCAGCACCACATATAAGTTTATTAGTCTTATAATAGGAACACAAAAATATACAACCCCTCCAAAAGATATAACAATGTTGGAGAAAAAAAAAAAAACATAGTGTCCATGAACATATGAAAAATATGGGGATAACCCCATCAATATGGTCTGGTGTCCGACACACGGACCTCCAGGCCATCCTTCTCTTCAATCATCCACAAGCCTTGAGCCTATCCAAGACCAACTTTCGACAGGTTGTCAACCTGCTGGTTCTGCTCCCTGTAAAATTTTTGGTCAATAGATAATGGTGAGATGGTTAGAATTTCAACTTCAAATTTTGGTTTGAAATTTTACTTATCTTCATGGAAAAAATCATAAATTTGTCTAGTCTTTGTTTCATCACATTCTTCAATTCATAGTTTTCCCTCTCATGGATCCAAGGGGATGATGCTTTTTCTATTATTTCCTGTTATTTTTATCCATTTCCTCTCTGCAGAGATGGCCACTTTAATTTTTATACCCCATGATCATCTAAAAAGAGTTGGATATGATAGTATACCATTGGATAACTTGATGACTTGAAAATAAAAAAAAATTGGGATACCCATTATAAGAGTTTGGATGTTCTTTAATGTACCAATTTTCTCTAGGAAGTGTTGATCTACCAAATCAAATAATGTGTAGTTCTTTGGAGTGCTATCACTAGTCTACCTAACTTCATCCAAGTATATTTAGGAATAATGGTTACTTACGATCTAAAGTTGACCATGACCTATTTTACCATGTTATCATTAAGTTGACTTGGGGATCATGGTCCTCATACAACTTTTCTTGTTTGAGTTGTTAAAGGCTTTTAAATGGTTGTTTCTCTTCTTTATATCCTCTTAGTACATTTAATAATTCAATCATTCAATTCATTTATTTATTTTCATTAAGTAATTCTAATAATTATTTAAGGATTTCATTCTTACCCAACATTCCCTTTTGATAGTTAATTTTTTTTTTTTTTTGTAGTCATTGTATTTGAAGAACTTGAGTGATTCCTTCATTGAATTTTGATAGTATTCAACATCTATATATGTAGTAATGGGTATTCCATATCGAGATATATGTTATTTTTATATTGTATTTTCTTGTCAAGCCCCATGTCTGGTGACAATATCAATATTTTCAAATTATGTACCTCATGTTTGGGCAACAAGTGTAATAGATTTATAATTCCTTTATTTATCATTTTTTTCTAAAATTTTAGGGAAATCCTCTAAACAGTGATCACCCATGTCATACATATTTCAAAATTGGAGGCCAATTATGTCTTTTAATGGGAATTCAGGTGTCATATGGCCATCTTTCCAACATGTGAAGTAGTATATACTTCCCCATCCTTAACCTCAACCTTTGTAAAATCTTTGATTGAATTCCTTGTGGCCTCTTTCTTTTTAATAACCACAATGACCTTGGTAGATATTTTCTTTATATTCATTTCTTATATCTAATTGCATGTTTGGATCCATCAACTAATGGGTTATTTACATATGATATATTACATGATAATTTGGTTTGTTTCTACTATTGATCTAGCATTATTTTGTAGAGTGGGTTGATTCTTGGCATATGGAACATTATTTTGTCCTTTGATTTTGAGATTTTATGAACAATACCATGTGGTGTGATTGGTCAAAATATAAAAATATTCACAAAATAAGTCAAACTACCCCTAACAGAGGTCTTGTTTGAAGCTATTGGTAAAATTTTAGTTGCATTTGGTATGACCTTAGTTCATTTAATTATTTCACAATAATTCATTCTATCGAAGTGAACTATTTTTTATAGTTTGTTGAAGTTACTGAAACTTTTCTTACAACCTTTATTTTTCGATGAGGAATTCGACGGAATATCATCATTAGTTTCAATACCTTGCCAATTTTTCAAGGCTTCCTCACATGAGTTGATTTAATGGATATGTAAGAGACATCAAATGTTTTACAAAAGTACAGCTCCATAGCATTGGATATAAATGGTTTCATTATTGTGGCATGAGATTTCACTTAATAAATATTTGAATATCTTACCATATTATTAAACTTTTTCTCCTGGATTTTGTTTTATTTCTTTTATACTCTGTGCTACAAAATTCTCAACATCTCGGGCTTCAAGAATGTGGGGCAGTTGATCTGTATTTCATATTTTGTTTTGGTTTGATTTTCCATGAAGTTCATAAACCATGTAAGTGTTGTTTTTCATAGAGATATCATGAATTGTTTCATATTTTTTTCTTCCTTATTTATTTCATTAGCATGCCAAAAATTTTATAGATGAACCAATTCATTTTTGGATCTTGGTCTCCCTCATAGATGGAGATGTGGCTTAGTCCATTATTTTCTTAGGGGGCTATGAAAGTAAATTTAAATTGGTCGAGTTGGTAGGTGGACCGAATCGAATAAAATAGATGTTTTTTCAATTATAATGTTGATTCTTGCTTCCTTGGGTTAATTAACTATGGAAAGATTCATTCTCACCCAATGTCAATAATTATAGTTAGGAAAAACATTTCATTAGTTTGAAATTATTTATTAATATGATTTTTAAAATTATGTGACTCCTCATTGGCACTTTTCATGATATTTTTGTATTCTTCCACAATTAATAAATTCAACAAGGGGGGGTCTCCATGAGATATCTCACGTGAAGGAGCATGTTGTTGAATTTTTCATTATTGATCCAACTATGACTAATTTTTGGTATTTATATTAGAATTCAATTGCTTGGATTTCCTTCCTCATCTTTTCTATACTAGTTCAAGGTGTGTTTTGAGTCAATATGCAACGTTTGATTAAGAAATTCTTATATTCTATGAATTTTTATATTAAATATATGAGACTATAGTATTGTAGGTCTATAGTTGTCAACTTCCATATGGTCGACTTTCCTTCTTGGGATCAAACTAAGATGGATATTTTCTCTCCTTTCTAGAGTCATTAAAGTTAGGTCTCTCCACTCTGGATGTTTTTCAATATTATTACAAAAGTTGCATTTTCCAACAACTTTTCGCTCTGAGCTTTATGTTTGACTTTACTAATTCAACATTCTTACATTATGCATCTCCTTTCATTTATTATAACATTTTCCATTTTCAATTTTTTAAATATTTAATTTCAATTTGTAATAATTTTTGTGGCGTTGCATCCTTCTAAGAAACTTTTCATCAAGTATCTAGTCTTGAGACTTTTTCGTCAAACCACTTATTTTTCATACTAGCTCCTCAAGTCTAGATCAATTTTTATCTTGTTAGAAGTATCTCACATATTATTACCCCCTCTTTTTTTTCCTTGACTTACTCTTGGTCAGTGGAAAGGTGGGACATAAACATGATTGTTTACTCATAAAATAGTCCCACACTTATTTTGTGTTTCTACAATGGGCTTCTAAGAATTTTCCCCACTTATATTTCCTTTCTAAATCACTTATATTAATGGTTCATGCACTATGCCTAAATAATCTATAATGTGGGAAATGCCTTTGTTTAGGAGGAACTTGGGTAACAAAGATGGAATTGTGTAAAATAATTATTTGTGGAAGTTGGTATAGAAATTTTCATTGATATTATCGACCAAGGTATGACATTAAACCACGTGTTCTTCACAATAATATTTAGGAATATGCTTGATACACTTATGTATATTTTTTCTTCCCCCATTGATGATTTTTAGCATCAACCATGCATCAGTTATTGGGGAAAAATTGGAATTTTGATCGATATTATTTTTCATTCCCACAAATATCAACTCAATAAATTTCTCGTAGGTTTCTATGAATAACTGAGACCTTAATTCACGTTGTATAATTCTTCAAGTAGTTATTTATCTCTCTGTGAACACTCTTGAAACTCTTCTAAAATCAAAATTTATGTGTGCATTGTAGATTGAATCAGGTTGAGGAAATATTGGAAATGAAACCAATATTGTAGTGTAATTAAAAGTATGCATCGATTTCCAACATATCCTTATACCAAGAAGACACTAAATAAAGATAGAATGAAATCATATATATAAGGAAGAGTAAACAGAGATAAAAAAAGTAGTGGTATATCAACAATAATACTTATTGTATTAATCCATAATGATCATCTGCCTTACATTCCTATGAGATACAACTATATTTGTAGTAAAATCTTGATAGTTTCCAGTGATTTAACTGCCTAACTAACTTTTTCAGTCGACCTAATATGGAAGCTGATTTGACTTAAGAGTTGGCCCAACTTACATTTTGACCACAGAATCTAGTTGGTTATCTTAACTTGTGGGCCTAATTGATACATCAACTAGCCCATCCAAAAAATATACATAAATGATCGATAATCAAACCATGCATCTCATGCTCAACTTTGACTCATCTATTCACATTGTGCATACTCATATCTTTGGACTTTTTGTTTGAATACATCTAGTTTATAGTAGCATGACCTATTTTATGCTACTACCTTAGTGGTATAGGAATACCACTCATGCATTCGATATTGGTATTCATTCACCCCTTTGACTTTATTTATCCTCCTATAAATTTATACATTGATCCACTATGCATCTATTTTGTGACCTTGTTTTCTACTCTTATATATACCATTAAGGAAAAAGTGGTGTTATAGTGAATTTGGGAATAAGAAGATAGTTAGTCTATTATAAATAAAACATTAACCCAAAATTAGAAGGCGAAAATTATATATATATTGTTTTCAATATCATAAAAGTAAATATTGCAAAAATATGAACACATTATCAAGATATTCATAGGGATGTTGGATGATAAACAAGGTCTAAAATGTTGGAATATCTAATTCCTACTTGTCTTCAGTTAGAGTCTGTTCCTATTTGTTAGGTTAGTTCTTAGTTTGGTGTGAGGGTGAGATATTCTCTCAACCAAATTATTGTGTGTCTAAGATAGCTTCTCTATCTTGAGACAATCCTCATGTATATATGTAACTCTATTTGTTTGATTAATTAATAGAACTTGTCTGCTCAGTTTCTAAGTTGGTATCGGAACCCGTTTGGGCCTAAACCTCAGCCCCTCCTGGGCTGAGGGAAATAAAAATATATATATATGTTTTGTTTTAGTTTTTTTTTTAGTTTTCCGGGTGCGGGTGAGAGAGGCATACCTCAAGCTGACAGTGTTGTGTGAAGTGATCGACAAGCAGGAGATTTGGCTGCTGCGTTCGGCGTTCATTGTTTTCATAGAGAAAAGAGAAAGCTACTTGGAGCAGAGTCTCTGTGGCACTGTTTTTTTTGTGGGTTTGGCATCAATGGAGCGAGGAACTCTGGAGGAAATCTAGAGTCAAATGCTGACATGAATTGAACGTTGTGCACTTCTGTGAGGAGTGTAAACGAGAAATAACGAGTGCAGAGAGTGACAAATCTAGCTCTTCATGCTGGGAATCTACCCATAGCGGTTCGTTGATGTGAGCTCGTTGATTTGCATGGTAATTTGACCTAATAACAGTCATCTATGGCTTTGAATGGGCGTGAAGCTGGTAAATTCCTGCCAGATTTGACTCGGTGTGTTATGCCTCTATTAGCGTTGGCATAGATTCCTAGATCAGGAATTTGGAAGGCAACGTGGGCATTGTGGATCAGTTTTTCTCCGTGTAGTGGTGCCTGGTTGGGGTCAGTGCATATCACAAAGCTTAGAACGTGTTGGCAACTGGATAGACGACGGGAACAAAAATTTCCCGACCACTCTACTTCCATTGGTTACAAATGATCTCATTCCCAATAATACCCTAAGATGCCTGATATAAGCTTGGTGTGGAGCCAACAATGCTAAGGGGGTCAAACAGATCCATACTCCTAAAATCCCTACGAATACCCATGCGTTTTGGTGGATTTTTTAGGAAATTGAATAAGCCAAAACAAACTGTATCCAAGGCTTGGAGAGGCTTGAGAGGCTAGCCAGGGATAATGTCCGAAATGCAATTTGCATCTCAGATGAGGGTAGGTCCATGGTGCTTGTTGGAGTGCTGAGGGAAAATGGGGACGAGAGGTTCAGATTTCTTATGAGGAAGTGGTTCGGTCGTGCTGACATTGGACGAAGTGATGATGTGAAATTTTGGTGGGGCGGTGGAGCTAGAGACCATGGCAGGGTTGCTGCAGAGCAAAAACGCAGAGGCAAGGTGTGGATAAGGAGCCTCGAGGTCATCAAAAGGCTTACTAGAGATGAGCGGGTCATGTCGAAAGTTTCCGTGGTGGACAGACCACTTGAATGCTTGGTGGACCTGCTAAATGATTAGAGGATTACTATCCTGTATTTTTCGGAGGAGTAAATGGTACATGTGCTCATGAATATAGTATTGATTTAAGACATTTCAAGGTGTCTACTGGAATAGAACCAGAAGATGTTGCTAAAAGACTTATGGACTATGGATTCCATGCACCTACCATGTCTTGGCTGATGTCAGCCACTTTGATGATTGAACCAACAGAAAGTGAAAGCAAGGTAGAGATGGACAGGTTTTGTAATGCACTTATCTCAATCAGAAAGGAAATAATGGAAATGGAGAATGGGAAATCGATTCTCACCACAATGTTCTCAAGGGAGCTCCCCATCCGGTAGTTTTAGTGATGCCATATGAATGGAACAAACCTTATTTGAGGGAAGTTGTTGCATTCCTTGCATCGTGCGTTCATGCCTCCAAGTTTTGGCCTTCAACAGGATGAGTGGACAATGTCTATGGTGACCACAACCTTGTCTGCACACTTCTTCAAGCAGGAGATGGGGTTGAAGAGCAGGCAGTTGCTGCACATTTGTAAGGATGGCTGACTTATTTTCTCATACATTATCACAGTTGTTTGGCGGTATAATACGCAATTTGAGGCAATCGATGCCGCCATTAATGAGGTGAAAATTTTTTACATAAGAAAATGTAAAACCATGTGTATTGAAATTTATGCTGGCAGAAAACTCATCTTGGGTAGGAGCAAGTCAGCCTTCAACAAGAAGTGTCAAATATTTTGAAGATGCAAACAGTAAGGTAAATCTGGTTGAAAGAATTGAGTTATTTATTATGACATGTATTTCGGCCAACTACTATCATGAGTTTGAGTCTATGTTGGAATTGGCCATTCCAACAATAGAAAAATTTATTTGCAGGAATGGTTTACTACCAGATATGATGAAGACATGACAATGAAAATGGCATCTACGGATAGTGCCTGAAGCTACATTAGAAATTGGAGGATGATCAAGTTGGTGTGTGTCGAGTGTGATGGAAATAGATCAGCATGTTCAAGTGCGAGGAGATTAGCCTGGCAGTAGTTCTTCATTGTTGTAGCCTGATAACCAATGTAAGTCTCTTGTGTCGGTACCACATGTCCATCAACGATGATGGAGAGCTGAATATGGTGCAATGAGCATGGATGTTTTGTTGTGTTAGTTGCGTTACTGTGGTGACGTTACTGCAGATCCGACCTGTGTGTCATTGCATGCTCTAGAGAAGAGCTGGTAAGCCTTAATGGCTTGTAGCCCCTTTGTGGCTGGAGAGCCTTCGTGGCGGTGATAAGCCTGGGTGGTTGGAGAGCCTTCGTGGCGGTGATAAGCCTTTGTGGCTGTGATAAGCCTTTGCGGTTGTGTTGAGCCTTCATGGCCGTGATAAGCCTTCGTGGCTATGTTGAGCCTTTATGGCTGTGGTGAGCCTTTGTGGCTAGGGTAAGCCTTCACAGCCGTGGTGAGCCTTCATGGCTATGTTGAGCCTTCATGGCTGTGGTGAGCCTTCATGGCTGTGATAAGCCTTCGCAGTTGTGGTGAGCCTTCATGGCTGTGTTGAACCTTTGTGGCTATGATAAGCCTTGGTGGCTGAGTTGAGCCTTCGTGACTACATTGTATCTCCTCAAGGCTAAGCGCCTGAGCGGTGGAGATGAATTACTGCTTGTCGAAATGTGAACTAGCAAGCATGTGAAAGGGTGTTGCTCGTGCATGAAGCAACATGGAGTGATCAGTTGTCAGTGGTATGATAGGGATCAGATTGAAGACAACATGCAGTGTATGATCTTGGATCTACTCACAACAACAGTGTGGGCAGTGTTCTGGTGAACTGAAATTCGGGACAGTCTGTCCGCAGCAGTGAATGGCGTGGCCATGTGTTGAACATTTGCATGCCAAATTTTTTTTTCATGGATATTGTATTACTGTCATATCACTTGTGCTTATATTTTCATTTGGTATTGTTTTTATTTGGTATGGGTAAATGTGGAAAAGTCTTGGAAATTTGTATAAATATTGAGATTTGCAACCTTAATATGATGTCATTCTGTTATAATTCACAACTCTAATTGATGACAGGAGACCGAGACCATCTTGCCAAATTAAAATGCCAAAGACTCAAAAGTACAAAGCCAAAATAATGGTGTGTTCCAGCATATGAATAGTGTAGTGTTTGTGGAGGTGAATGGTATGGTGAATGAAAAAGGAGGATGGACAATCAAGTTTTGTGTGAGTTTCTTGGAATAGACTCATGACCATGAGTATGAGTCACAGTTTTCAAATCTACATGTCATTTATTGTTTGTACGTGTTGTAAGACCCAAAGAGGCATGCATACCCCTTTGTTATATGTTCCCTCTTTCATCGAGTTTTAACACCTTGGAAGAGTGTGTCATGCGGGATGGATACACTTGGGTGGGCCATTTTGGTTTTAGACTCCATAAGGTGAAATTTTATATCAAGGGGGAGTTAATCGAGAGGTTGGATGAACCATGTATGTGAAGGACTTTCTAGTAGACTGGCGGTTGCAGTGGTTGGAACCCATGCATTTCGGTAGATGGTTGTTCCTTTATATGGACATCAACAAGTAGTCATTGTAGATTTTGCAGATGCATATTGAGACAAGTAGTCATTAAGGGGGAGTGTTGGAATATCTAATTCCTACTTGTCTTCAGTTAGAGTCTGTTCCTATTTGTTAGGTTAGTTCCTAGTTTGGTGTGAGGTTGAGATATTCTCTCAACCAAATTATTGTGCGTCTAATATAGCTTCTCTATCTTGAGACAATCCTCATGTATATATGTAACTCTATTTGTTTGATTAATTAATAGAGCTTGTCTGCTTAGTTTCTAAGTTAAAACACCTTGGAAATATAGAATTTGTAAATTTTGTAAGATAAGTGAAGTGGATGTTGAAAATTACTCTCTTTTAGAAAGCATGACCTACACATGTATTAAATGAAATTTTAAAAACATCTATATTAATAGGATTCTTCATTATATGTTAACCAATATAAACCAAAGTGAGTTCACGAAGGTTTTTTCCAATTTGATTGATCATAGAAATAGTATGTTAAACCAAATTAATTTAAAATATGTTTTTATTTTAAGGTATCATCAATCAAAATGGTTTGAATGGAATTTATTCTTCTTCATAATTGAATAATTATATGTTGGAATGTATTATATAAAAAAATGACTTCAAATCTATCTTTATAAAAAATTTCAAAATTTGACCTCATAGTTATATAACATACAACATTATAGACATATAACACCCTTCAAACCCTTAGTATATTGAGAATATAAAATTGCAAAGTATAATGATTAAAGATAACAAGTTGAGATCTTAAAATTTGGTAGCATATTACACTCCACCATGTAGGAAAAGGTAATATATTCTTTAGGGATCAATCTCATTTAACAATAAGTCTGTAAGTCATTACAACAATACACTCAATATGAACTCGTCACGTCACTTGCGGAAATTGAACGCGCATGTGAAAGATAACAATCATTCTGCCCAACCACTCATGATAAACCTATTGATTGGGAGCCTATTTATTACGTTCATATCAAATATATATTTTAATTGAGTTTTGAATAAAGACTTCATTTAAAAATAGATTAGAAATTTAATTATCCATGTGTTAAAGCTAAAAACCAAATTGACCCAACCAATTATTAAACTAATCAACATATTTTTGAAAAACAACATGATAAAATCACTTACCTAGTTGGCAATAGAGTTATTAATGAATATTTTAGACACTAATAAGATCTCATTTGATTTGATTATTTTTGTTGTTATTTTTATTTTAGAAAATCCTTTCAATGTGCCTCTAATAAGATATTGAAAAACTCAAATATGAATTAGGGTCAGTGATAAAATGAAATATAATAATGAACACTAAATATACAATAATTTTAATATTGGTTTTAAGTGTTCTTCATATCTCTCACTCTTTTTGGCTTGTATATTGATAAAATTAAAAAATTGTTTAGAAAATGATGGGTATATTTATATTAATATAATAATTTTATTGTCATATAATTGTTGTCCTTTACTTAATCATTAAATATTATGTTCTTTCTATTGATGATCTTCATAAGCAATGTACGAAAATTATCAAGTTATTATCAATATTGATAAAACCAAGATTAAGATACTTAAATATAAGAAAATAACTTATCATATAATATTTTGTATGAATTACCTTGAAGAGATACAATCTTATGTATACTTGGGAATTGATTTCAATTGCAAGTTAAACTAGGACCACAATGTGGAGAAGAGAATCATTAGTTGTTAGAAATGTTAAAATAATGTTTTAGCTATTATATACTAATGTGGAGGTTGCACCTACAAAATCTATTGTGATACTAAACTAAGAAAATTCTAACACATTTTTTATGTATAATATTCAAATTAGATGTAAAATGTTTTAGCATATTTTTTAATGTATAACATTCAAATTATATGTAAAATATTCTACCACTATTCTCTTGTGATTGAAGTTGAATGTACTTCTATGAGGTCAATAGACACAAATTACTCATGTTAAAGAAAGATGGAGTCTCTCACATTAATTATGGCGTAAACAACAACCACTATTAGCTCAAAGTAAGTTGGGATATAATTAGCAATGCTATCCACTATTTAAGAAAAAAATCACATTCTTCAAGTGCTCATGGCATAATACAAAAGATAAAATGCATGTGCTAATAACACTTAGAAGTTAACCAAATTACATAAGTAAAAATACACATATAATGCATATCATTTATTTCCCTTAAAACAAATAATCAATTCTTCTACTTTTTCCCTTCTTCATTTTAAATTCTTGATACCCCTTAAGAAGAATAACAATGATGAATAGTATGCTAGAGGGTATACTATCAGTCGAATTATTATATAAGTTATTAATTGGAATTAAACAAATTAGTTTTATGAAGTATTTTTATTCCACTTCTAATTTTGGTATACATATCTTCAACGTTAACACCCAAAGGAGAGAAAATTTTCCTTTTGAAACTTTCCAATGTTGATCCTCATTTTGATCATCACCATTTCCAACAAATTCTCTTTCTTATTTAGTTTTTGTCCCACATTTTCGTGGAGGAATGAACATGGGAAAGGGGTCTAGTAGCTTTCATGTTTCTTGGTAGAAAACATATATGACAATGAAATGTTGTGTTATCATAATTGAATTCCCAAGGATGTTGAAGATTTTTATTTTTGAAAAACAATTTGCCCCAAAGGCCCTTACTGGTGTTGATCTCAAGAAAAATACAAGCATATGCACATAATCATGTCAGAGCTCTTTTAAGATATGATTTACTATAAATTCTCAAAGAGTTCCCAATATCCTCAAAGGCTAGTTAATCTCAAAACAAATACAAGGATATGTACATAATCACGTTAGAGTTCTCTCAGGATGTGATTTACCATAAATTCCCAAAGAGTTCCAAATATCCTCAAAGACTAGTTAATGATAGAAATGTAATGGAAAATCAGAAACAAAAATGTAAATTAACATTCTAGTAATTGACATAGAGTTAGGATCAAAATTCAAGAATCAAAAAGTTATAAAAATTTCAACATTACTCCAAAACCACAAACCCTTGAAAACAAAAATATCATCATTAACCCAAAAACACAAACTCCCTTGAAAAACTTACTATCAAAATAATCAAATAACTAGACAATACAAAATCATATGAAACAAAGAGATATTTTATATTTATTTGTCTTAGAAGAAAAATGTCTAATCCTTTCCAAAAAGGAGAAGGCCAACACTTATTAAATCTGCAAATTACTCATCTTTTTCATATAAATAGAATATGTAAACTTAATTAGTCATCTTTTAAATATAAATAAAATATATAAACTTAATTTTAATTTAGCTTATAATTCTTTTTTCAACATTATAAACTTTTATATATATATATATATATAAATAAAACTAATATCAATCTTTTTCAATTTTTATTATTAAAATATTTAATTAATCAAAAACATCTATGTAAATTAATAACTAACAAAGTTTATACCTAAAAAAGGAAAAATAAAATATAACTAATAATAAGAGATAATTTTGTGACATTGGCATTTAGTATTTACTATTAATAACCTTTATCAACTATTTTCATTAATCAACTGTTTCCTTTATTATTTTAACTAATAACTTTTGATTTCAATTGGTTATTGATTTCAGAAACAGTCGAACTCCTAACATAAAACAGTGTAGACATCGATGGATTTTAACGTTTCTTCACCTTTCATGTTGCACACTGACGAAAGTTTAACAGTGATATTATTTCGGATGCTATAATATTACTCTATGAATATCTATGTTTTTTATTACCTGTAGTACAACAAAGTTCGCCTGTATTTTCATAACCCCCAACCTCGTATCTCTTCTTTTTTAACTGGTGAATAATAGCACCATCAATCCAATCCAAAGTCACCTGTTCCCAATCTTAGATCTGTTTTTTAATTATCTTTGACCTATAACAAAGTTTTGAATTATAAAAATAAGAGAAACAAATAATTGGCATCCCTCCTCTCAATCAAATTCCAACATATTACCAAAATCTATAATTGAATGCTCAACTTCCAACTAGCTGATAAATCCAAACATACCTTACTAAATTAAAATGTAATTTTTGAAAATTTGGAACCCTTTCAACGTAGCAATCAGATTGGATGATGCTTATCCTTACATGAAAATCTTTGCAGTACCAATGATATTTACTTTTTAGCTGCAGGCAACACTGTAAAACAAGCTGCTCACCTGAAGTTTTGATCCTTTCGGTGATTATTAAACCCAGTGTCATGAAGGTTCTGTGCTGCTAGTAATATCAGTCACTGGTGTGCAACTCACCAACAAATATCATATGTGCAGATCAGATGATCCAATGGCAGAAGCAAAGGCAGAGTAAAAAAGAGAAAGGGAAATTCATCAGCCCTTTAAATTGATCCAGATGCAGAGCCAGCAAATACCATTTGAATCTCTTAACCAGCTTTAAGATTGAAACATCATTACAAGGAGAGTACAGATAATATGGATTTAAGGTTCACTCTCTATAAACGTAATTAGATTATAAGTTTTAGAAATAATTAGATTATAAGTTTTAGAAATAATTTGAAATCTGACAATTGAGAATATAGATTTTAAAAATATTCTAGAATCCAATAAAATCAGTTCTTTAACCTCATTCTATCCTTCAGAGTTTGAAATATTCCCAAACTATTATTAATATAAGTAAAGATAAATCATTTAAATAAACCTGAAATGCTGTGTCCCATCATAGTTGTTTTTGGACATCAATCAGTGAAACAACAACTAATGCAAGCATTGTGCTGTGTCTCATCATAGTTGCTTTTGGACATCAGTCATTGAAACAACAACTAATGCAAACAATGAAATGGGGAACAATGTACTGTAAACTTGTAACAAGTTTACCGTAAATACCACTAATTGCCATAGTGGGGCCTTCATGAAGTACTGCTCCATTAACCTATCTGAGAAGAGATCTCAAACTAGAAGAGGGTGACAAGCATCTAGAAGACAAGTGAGAAAGAAAAAATATCTACCTGTTACATGTAGTATGAAAGCAACAGTGTGGTTACTTCCAAAGACAGCTATGATATACCTCTGGATAATCTTATAGATCCAAAACACATTGATGTAAACATAGGAGGAGGAAAAATGATTGAGTATTAAAGAATATCACATATATCAATATGGTATTGAGTTAAATATAAATTTTAAATTTTAATTTATATTATGGTTATTATTTTTTTATGGAAAATAGAACATAATATTGAGAGGGTAAAGTATCTAATTTTTTAGATTTTAGTAGTTAAATGGTAGTATGGAAGTGGGTCTATTTTATGGACTAATTTAATTGGGAACAAAAGAAAAATAATTAAAGCAATTAAATTTAGTAAATCTTACTTTTAAATAATTAATATGAAAATCAAAAGCATATCTATTAACAAGTAAAAAATGAGAATTTAGAGGGTAGCATTTATTTTCTGAAGTTCTTGTATGTAATGAGCAGTAAATTGGATATAGCAGACAGTATTAGGTTCAAACTTTATCAATTTTGGTTGGCCTGTAACTCTTTCAGGTGGTCAACAGACCTAGTTTCCTATTGTGCCATCCAGCATTAGTCACTGTAACTTGTTTTTCTCTTTTTTGATTAATGAAGAATAGAAAGAATCAACTAAATTTACCAAAAAAAATTAGAGAAAAAAAATGAAAATAAAAGCATTAACATATAATTTGTCAGTTGGAAAGTGCTGTACCTATTCACAGCTGTAAATCAAAATCAATAATGGGGAAAAACAACATAAGACCTGCCGGTTCCGCGGAAAATTTTAATAAATTAAAAGAAATAAATAAAAGCTATTTCCTCTGCAACAATAATATAAGAAATGAACAATGTATTCAAAATGTGAACTTACAGTTCAGATATGCTGTAAAGTATTTCCTAGTATCTGAAAGCAGTTGTAATTCCAAGAATGTCGAGAGAAGAAGAGAGAGAGCACAGCTCCTCCACTGACATTTCTTTTCTTTCCTTTCTCGTCAGACCTGGGGCTGTGCTCTCTCTCTTCTGCTGCCGCTCTTCTTGAAGAAGAGAGGGAAGGGGAGATCATTACAGGGCTGTTACACTGCCAAAGCACTGAATAATGAGGCTTAATTTGACAAATAAAGTCTTACAAGAATGCCCTCTAAATACGCGTCGAGGGAGAATCTGCCAAATTGAACGAACGCAAGTGGAGGTCTAATCATAACGCAATCGACATCCTTCACTATTCAACACAGTTAAATCTGCCACTATTTAATTGGCCGACAGTTTTCTTATCTACGTGGACTTTGAAATTTGAATGCATGGAATCTTTTTATGATCAAATGACGGGACTTCACATTTTGTCTCGCTCTGTCTTCATCATGTTGGAAATTACAATTCCGAAGGACCAAAATATTCCGCAATTGCAAAATCAATTTTTACCTATTCTTCACCTGAGTATTTAACATGGTATTGGTGGAGGCATATGTTTAACGCATGAAAAGTTAGGTTGGTGAAGGAAGTGGGTAGTTAGTAGGTCATCCATCGTACATGTAAAGGGAAAGTAGGCAAGTAAAGGTAAATAGTAAAGGTGGTAAGTGGTACTAAAATCATAGAGGCGGCCTCGTACATGTAAAGGGAAAGTAGGCAAGTAAAGGTAAATAATAAAGGTGGCAAAGTGGTACTAAAATCATAGAGGAGGCCTCTAATGCTCTAATGGAGTTTTTATTCTTAAAAGTGGTGGGGAAAAATGTTATTATTTTTTTTAAATTTTGTAATTTCAAAATTAATTTTTATTTATCTTTTATATGAGTATTTAACATGGTATTGGGGCATGTATATGTTTTACATTTAAAGTATATATAATAAAAATTTGTTTAATTTATGTGGTTGCAAAAATGTTATTATTTCCTTAAATGTTATTATTATTATTTTTTTAATAACTTCAAGTTTCAATATATGGTTTTGAAATTTGTTGCATGACAATTATATGAGAATGTTACAACTAAATTTACTAACACTTAAATTTAAACGGTTAGTTGTTAGTTTTTCAGCTACTAACTTTTGGCAATGATGCATGGACACTATTTATTCAATAAGATTCATGGGATTTTTCTAAATTAAGAACACCTAGTTGAACTTGTTCTATACCTTCTTTGAAGGATTCAAATATTATGTCTAAACTAGTATTTTAGTTTTACAAAATCATCATATAAAAATAATCATATAAAATGAGGATGAATATTCAATAAAAAAACATGTAATTTACTCTCAAAACTAGTAAATTCTTGGTGAAAATCATCCATATTCCTGTTATATACATTGATAAGTTGAAATATTACTTAGAAAATGTTGGTTGTAATGTAACTCTCATTGATATAGTCATTATCCTTGTTCTATTTGGAAAATGTTGGTTGTACTGTAAATCTCATTGATATAGTCATTCTCCTTGTTCTATTTGGAAAATGGAAAATGTTGGTTGTAGTGTAACTCTCATCGATATAGCCCTGATCCTTGTTCTATTTGGAAAATGTTGGTTGTAGTGTAACTCTCATTGATATAGCCATTATCCTTGTTCTATTTGGAAAATGTTGGTTGTAGTGTAACTCTCATTGATATAGTCATTATCCTTGTTCTATATGGTGATTATATTGTTCCTATAGTTAGGAGTCCCTATGAATTTATTAAACAATTAAGAATCATTAAATAGATATGATTTATGACTGTGAATATTCATAAACCGAAAGTTATGATAATTAAATCTAAAAACATCACCTATGATAATCGTGTATGACATCAAAAACTTGGAGGAAGTGCCTTCATATAAAAATCTATATTTAGCATAAGCTCAATTGGAGGTATGCCATTGAGAAAACATAAATGGAGGGTGGAAATCTATTATGGGATTGAAAATAAGTGTAAGCATTGAAAAAGGTTAAATGGAGGGCCAAAAGTTATTATGGGCTTGAAAAAAAATGCAAGTTCATAGACTTTTGGTTATTGGACAAGAAAAAACTCCTTTAGAGTAGATCTAAAATAATTTTATAATCTCTAATCTCAAAAATAAAGGCAATACACCATATCCTATCCTCTTCATAAAAGCTATTGTTTTCACATTGAGAGCATAACCATGATTAGGTACTTAATGTATGAGAAAAACATTAGGTACTTACTGTATGGTTAAGTACTCCCCAAAATTTCTTAATATTCCAACCATAGTTAAATCTTTTAAAAATATAAGAATATGTCATTTTCTATAATATTAATAATATTATTAATTTAAATTTGAAGAGAATTAAGATAAAATGAAATTAATATAATGCAGGGAGGGGGTGAAGCTTAACTTAAAATATCAAATGTGGTTTTGAGTAATTTAAAGAAGAAATGAAATATTATTTTTTTTGTAAGCTTCATAGGACCTTTCATTTAGCATAATAAAGGACATAGAGTCATACAATAAGAACCCAATGCAGTGACCTCAACCTACCCGAGGGAAACCAGGTCTGTTGGCCACCGCAACGAGTTGTAAGCAGACCAAAAATGAAATTGTCTAAGTCTAGATCTAACAGCTATAAGGGTTGTTGTATGTCCAAAATAATTACAGCAAAAACCAAAAAGTAACTAACAGGGTCCAAAATTACATAATCAAGAAGAGAGTTAACTAACTAAAGTAGCAGTTGAAGTAGTTTCAGCTTGCCCAACCACTTGTGGCCTGCGATGAAGGAGTTGCACCTGTTGTTCCAACTTGCCCACCTAATCATTCAACTGAATCTGTATCTTGGAGATGGCATGCATATCCATCTTCAGCTGTTGTAACTCAAACAGAATGGAAGAGGTAAGACTTTGCCTCTCAGTTGCCGCCAAATCCTTTGCTAAGAGACACTTCATATTCCAGTATGTCTTAACAGTTTGCTGGAAGAGAGAAACACGTCCTCGAGTATTACCTGGATCAGTTAAAAGTTCCAAATGAGAGAGTTGTTCCTCCATACTTACCTCCTCACTGTCAGTTTCTACCTCCCATCCTTGAATTGTGGATTTAATCGTATCCTGATTGCTAGCTTCATAAACCTGAGCCAGATCCTGTACAACCTCTGTATTTTTTTTGCGGCCCCTTCGACTAGTTCCAATCTCTGTATTAATTTTTTAGCCCGGTCGACTATTTCCATCTCCAGACTTGGTAGGCTGATCACGCTTGGACCTCCTGGAAGACGATTTCACCATACTGACACTTGAAAATCGCGCTAAGAGGCTTGTATCCATATGGACAGGAAAGAGCAGATAAGTCAATAGTAGAAGAACATTTCCACTATGATGAACCATCCTCCGAAAAGCAACAGTAAAGGAAGCTGAAGGCCAACCATAAAAAGAGGCAGATAACTGATACTGACGATAAAACAACACCACGAATATTATTACAAAAACACCACAGCATCATGGAGAATGAACCGAAAAATGAAAAGAGGAAACCGAGCAAGCGCAAAAAAACTGCTGAGTCACAACCCCTGAGAACATGGTTATCCACAGGAACTGCCAAAAATTGCCACCCAACGATAACAGTGCTAGATTAGAAGACATATATACCCATAAAGAACTCCAATGGCAACCCATCAGCAACCAACGCATATGTAAACGAGTAGATAGGTGGCGAAAATGCCGAGAAATGCATGCGAGCAGAAGCAATGATACAAAACACTTGCATATTAAAAGAGCAATTGCATGAACCATGACCCAGTAAACCCAAAAGAAATCGGAACAGTTGCAACTTGCACAATCGATGACCCCTTGCATGCATTGGCGAATGGAAACAGATGACCAAATAACCCAATACTTCGAGACGAAATAATAACTTCCCACAGAGTAGCCTACAGCCGTTATGATTTGCAGAGAAGAGGGCCTTGGAAATACAAAATTTGAATCAAACTGATAGCTATTGTGGCCCCAAAAAACCAATAGCAAAACTGGGGGCTACGAAAATGAGGTTCGACCGTCCCCATATGGCCAATATTAAAAACCGCAGAGGTAGAACTCAAACTCTGAAACTGCTGAACCATATACATGCAAGGAAATTGAAGTAAATCGAACAGAGAATCAAACTGTGAGGCAAGAGTAGCCAGAAGGAAGATTGCCATTACATACAACAGACACCACCGAAGGAAACGCGCTCGGAGAACAGAGGTCTAGACCTGCAACAATATGCCAAGAGAGATGCAGAAGAGAATGTGGAAGGCAAGGTTCAAACCAACCTGTAAATGCATGATTATCTGCAAAGAACGAGGACTGAATGCACCTGACAAGGCAGTAAACAAACCAACTGGCTCGGGCATGCGAAGTAATTGCAAGGTGAACGCATCAATACAATACCCCCACGAAAGGACCATAATCATAATGGGCTAGCGATGCATCCAACAGGTGGTGGTAAGCCATCAACCTCGACCTGTACTCACCTCGATCGGGGATGAATGAGAACGATCCCGATCCACAAGAACCTACAACGGATAAAGCTCCACTCGCCAGGCCTGGTGTAAACCGTTGATATCCAGATGTCTGTTGATATGCTTACAAGCCCAGTTTTCCAAGTAATCTGCTGCTTGATTACCTTCTCGGCGAACATGAGAACAAATCATTGAACCAAGGTTACTAAGAAGACTGCCAATATCTTCCACCAACTTCGTAGTGCACCAACTCTTACTAATTTTTTGCCACGGATTGCCCTGTTGAAGCTTTTTCAGGATACCCACTTCCATTGTAGAATCCCCTTCAACTTGTAGCCGTTGGTAACCTTCCCGAAGCGCAATAAGGAGACCATGCTTTAAGGCCATCAATTCAGCCTCATTATTGGTAAGATATCCCAGAGGGTAAGAATAAACTCTATAGATTCAACTAGAAGAATCACGAAATATACCGCCAATACCTGCTTGACCAAGATTCCCCTTGGAGGCCCCATCAAAATTTAATTTCATAAAAAAAAATGGGGGAGGAAGATAATGTGAGGGAATAGTAGTGATAATTCGCTACGGTTTCCTTAATGAAACATCAAGCATCTGAGGAGTAACATTCAAATTTCTGAGAATGCGTTTTTCTAAATCCGTGTCAGGCCAATCATCATCCCCCCACCATTCTACTAATAGTGTTTCCCTGATATTCTGAAGGATAACCAACCAGAGATGAGCAGCTGAGCATGTGAGATCTCAGAAAATACGGGATTTGCGTTCTTTCCATATTCCCCATAGCAAGAAACCAAACGATAGCCTCCAAGCCCAATTGATAACTTCTCTCTTGAACCCTCCACGACGCCAATTACAAATAGTGGTGTTGATACTACGATGATCCCGGTCAAAGCGGCCAAACAACACTACCAAACTTTCCCAAACTGCATTACTATAGGGGCAAGTATTAAATAAATGTTCAATTGTTTCTTAATTGGTGCTGCATAAAATATAGTAAGAAGGGCCCTGGAATCCTCGATGCTGCAAATGATCCCATGTCAAAATGCGCTTATGACTGAAGATCCAAAGAAAATATGCCACCTTTGGCCAAAATTTAGCATGCCAAATTTTATTCCAAATAGGGGCGGCAACATCATGATGGGTCTGCAATTTAATTGAATAAGCCTCTTTGACAGTGAACATTCCTTTGGGCCGATAACCCCACCGAAGAATATCCACCTCGGCAGTTGTCATAATAGTATGAGTCTGCAATTCTTTAGCAAGGTTGCACCATTGAACCGTGTCAGGTGCTTGATCCCAATGGTCCCGGGTTTTCCAAATGCGCCACTGCCCACTGGAGTTGGTAGTCCAGTAATGATTATATGTCTGGTATTGGGAAGATTAGTGAATAAGAATATTTCACCCAAATCCAGTCTACCAAATAATCTTTCGCGCTGCTGCTAAGAGTCTTCCCAGAATAGTGTGGAATGACCACCTCTCACTTCCCAGAAACTATGTTGGCGGATGAGATCTCGATTTTCCACTGCTAAATTCTAGATAGTGGAACCTTTTGGAGCAGAGGTAATTTTTAGTCTACCCACAGTTGAGTTTGGCATGGCATACTTATGTTGCCATATGCGCTTCCAAAGATCCGGGCCACCCTGGACCCATTGCCACCAGAGTTTAGCCCCCATTACTTGATTTAATATGAAAGGATCCTGAAGCCCGAGTCCCCCAAGCCGTTTAGATTTAATCAACTTGTCCTAAGATAATAAAGCCCATTTGTGCTTATTTTGCATACCTTGCCAAAGGAATTTCTGGAAAATAATAACCAAAGTAGCACAGACGTTTTTAGGAGCTGCGCAGCTTGAGAACTGATAAATAGGAATAGCTTGTAAGACGGAGCGCAGTAAAATAACTCAACTGGGTGCATTGAGTGTTCGAAGGGCCCAATTTTGCATACGGAGACGAAGACGAGTAATCAAAGTTTCCCAAGTTGCCGCACTGAAGGAAGACATATGCAACATAAAATCAAGATATTTAAATGGCAGATGACCAAGTTGAAAACCAAGAGTGCGTGTAATAAAACGTTCAATAGGTGCTGGAGTATTAAAAAAATAAAGATGAGATTTTTCCTTGTTTATCATAGTACCAGAGGCTACCATGAAAAGGTTCAGAATATGCAATAGTGCCATAGCTTCCCTTAATGAGGCTTGAGAAAAAAGCATAACATCGTCAACGAACTGTTGGTGTGAGAGCGTGAGATCCCATCCCCACAGATTCAGACCTTTGAACGTATGATTGGATACCTAAGCCTTAATTAGTCGGCCCAGCCCTTCAGCAGCAATAATAAACAAGAAAAGGGATATGGGATCCCCTTGGCGCAAACCCCTATTCGCAGTAAATGTTGAACTAGGAATGCCATTAACAAGGATTGAGTAATTCGGGGACAATATACAGGAAAATAACCATTGGATCCAGCGTCTATCAAATCCAAAAGATAATAAAACAGCTTTCAGATAATCCCAATTTAACCTATCATAAGATTTGGAAAAATCGAGTTTAACCAACATACCTGGCCGTTTCTGTTGTTTCAGAGAATGAATTGCCTCTTGAACTGTTACCAACCCATCTAAGATTTGCCTACCTTTAACAAAGCCTGTTTGCTCCGGTGAGATAATATCCAAAAGAATGGGTTTTAACCGATTGACCATAATGGTAGACATAATTTTATAAATTACATTACAAAGCGTGATTGGACGAAAACCTGACGGAGTATCCGTATGAGTTTGTTTGGGGATCAAAGAAATGAAAGTGGAGTTCAAGGCTGGGCAGATTTTCCGGGTCCTACGAGATTCTTCAACCAAATCCCAAATGTCATGGCCCATAAAATGCTAACAGGCCTGGTAAAATTCAGCTGTAAATCCATCGGGACCAGGGGCATTACCCTTAGGAAGATTTTGAACAACTTCCTCCACCTCCGTGAAAGTAATGCAATGCAGTAAAGCAAGATTTTGGCCCCAGGATACAATTGCCGGAATATGAGCTGTAATTCGGCTAATAGACTTTGTGCGGCCATTAACAGGTTCTGTCATCATATCCCGAAAGTGACCAACCAACAGATCTTCCAATTGTTGATGACGAAAAACTTGTATGCCTATCCCATCCTTCAAAGAGAATATTCTACTATTTTGCCGTCATTGAATAAGTGATCGATGAAAAAATGATGTGTTTTTCTCACCTTCCTTCAACCATTGCACGCGAGACTTCTGCTTCCATAAGATCTCCTCCTATTTATGTCTCTCTTCAAGCTCAGTTAGAACTAATCCTTCTTGTTCAGCCAGGGCTGCCGTTCGACCATGAAATATAATCTCCTGTTGAAGGTGTTGCATCCGGGCCTGGAGGGTTTTTAATGCAGTATGAATATTGCCAAAATGCGTCTTATTCCACTGTTTAATCTCCTTCTTAATGTATTTTAGTTTTAACTGAAAAGCATGCATACGGTTCCATCCCTGCATCTGCGAAGATTGCCACCAACGTTTGACTTGCTCCACAAAAGAAGGATCCCTTAACCAAAACTGTTCAAAATGAAAAGGCCTGTGCTGAGGCATATCTTTGATATCCATGGATAAGCTAATGGGCCAATGATCAGATCCTAATGATGGTAGAATGGAAGCTTCAAAGGTCAAATCCAGATTGTATAAATCCTCCGAAACCAAAAAAGTATCAAGACGAGACACAACTTGGTGCGCTTCCCCACAACGATTATTCCAAGTGTAAATACCATTAACAGTATGAATGTCCACAAGATGAAGGTCTGCTAGAAAATCACGAAATAATTCCGTCTCTTGATCATCTCGCCGAATGCCTCCTTTCTTTTCAGTAAGGTTAAGTATAAGATTAAAATCACCACCGATAATCCAATTACTCTCCTGATGATTCATTCTCAAATCACGAATGGTATCAAGAAACTGTGATTTTTCCCTTGATAAATGTGGACCATAGACAACAGTAACTAAGAATGTTACATCAGACCCTACCATCCGAAAGGTGCCCGACAAACTACAATGCAAACCAAACCAAGCATCATCAATAACGACTCTGGGATTCCAAAGAATTGCTATGCCCCCTGCAGTGCCTCGAGCATCAATGACCATTACTTCATAGTGAGGATTAAAATTCTTTAATATGGTATCAAAACGAGATTCAATAATCTTTGTTTCCTGTAAAAACATAATATCAAGTCGCTCATTTTTTAATTTCTCCTTTAGATAGCGTTGCTTACTTAAACTATTTAAACCCCTGATATTCCAAGATAGAATTTTCATGATGAAGGTTTAGGTATTCTTTGAAAAACCGTTGTTAACGGCATGATTTTACCTGTATTGACCAACATTTCACCAACTAAATGAATCGATTCTTGTAGAGTTTTTCGCCCTTTCTTCTTACCTTGTTTGGAAAGTTGTGTACCCACTTTATGAAAACTGGACTCAGGAGTATTAGAAGACTTTTTAGTCTGAGCAGTTAAATAATTCTCAAACGATTGCTTATAAAGAGTTTTTTGCTCAGTAGGAATAAATCGGTCATCCAAGTTCCGCCATTCGTGAAGAAGCCTTTTCATAACCTATTCTTTTGTACTAAGATCCTCTGGAGTAGTCTCCATATCCATCGTCTCCTGATCCTGTGATTGAGGAAGAGCCATTATGGACTCATTGTTATCGAGGGGTGCTTTACGCTTCACAGAGGAAGGTTTATCCATTTACATGTCGGTTTGAATGGTGTCAGCAACAAGCGTTTTCAGAAATGATTCCCCAGGTTGTTCCTTCGATGGTTCAGGATGTTTTCCTTGTGCAGGCGAGGCCGAAATATTAGTCTTGTCCATAGGAACCAAAGTCTCATCGTCCTGTAATACCTCAAAAGGATTATCCGAAACACGATAATGTGGACTGGTGCGTGAAGTAGATTCCTGCCTACCACCTTTTTTCTTCACAACTATCGAAACAAAGCCATCAGCCGGTTCCCCCTCATTGTTAGGCTGAGCCCCCACTACAGGCTTTGGAACCTCTGGCGAATTTTGTGGACAAAATTTATATAAATGACCATATTCATGACAACGACGACAGCGAAAAGGAATGTGTTCATAATCAAGTGTCTGCTGCCAGATCTTGCCTTCATATTCCAGTTCAATGGTTTCAGGAATGGGTTCGGAAATATTCATATACACACAAATACGGGAAAACGAGGTATAGCGACCCCGACATGTTGTCTCTGCAATTTTAGCAAAATTCCCCAAGGTATTACCAATCCCTTCAAGAATATCATGGGCCCAGAAATCAATAGGTAAAGCAAATAACCGTACCCAAACCGATGCCTCTAGAAATTGTTCATCATCCGGATTATAACATTCCTCCCATTGCTGCATAAACAACCCTGCATTATTAAAAAAATATGGACCACCTTCAAATATACGTTCTTTGTCCAACAAGTTGGTGAATATAACTGTAAAAAACCCTCGAGGACCAAATTTCAGATCCAATTGTCCTTTGGGTTTCCATTTATGCTGAATCCATCGTAGAAGATCTTTCTCTGTCGGCCATAGACCAATTAATTTACAAATTAGAGCATGATCTTTCATATAAGAGCGATAATCCTTTAAGGTATTTGGCGGAATAACAAACCGTGGTTTTTTTTGAGCCCGAGGCAAGCACTGACCTTTGATCTTCGATTGCCATTCGACACCCAGAACCGGCCCATTCCTCTGCAGGTTCCCTGTTTGCCGATGCGAACGCCCCGAACTGCCAACCGGTACAGCCCCCGCTGTAACATCTTTGAAGGAGGGTAACGACCCCACTCCTGGGGCCGTCGCCATATATTATGTTTAAACCTCCAAGCGGTAACGATACACAACGAAACTCTATTGCCAATCTGCAAACCCTCTGCGAGAATCAGTTAGCAATCTGCGCAATCTTGAACCCTGCCTTTCTTGGAGCACTCGTCTCCCCTGATGTAAGAAATGAAATATTATTACATTTAAATTTAAGGAGAATTGATGATGCGATAAAAAATTAAAAGGTAAAAGGAGATCAAGCTCAATCCAAAAGATCAAAAATATCTCTTAGTTTTGACTAGCCCAAAAGAAATTGCTAAAATATGGGCCAACTCCCATAAGCTATATAGCAAAATTAGAAGTTAGACAATTCACAAAACACCAATGAAAAAATTTGTATATGATACTAAGAGTTCCAATAAGAAAAATACTTTCTGGACTAAAACACTTTGCTTATTCCCATATTAAATTATAATTTCAAAATATGTATCACAATATCACACTACTAACGTGTCTAACCTCATAAATCAACAAAACTATAATAATATTGAAACTTTTCTCTTAATATAATTTTTTTTAACAAAATTTTAAATAATTACTTTTAAATAAATAAATTATGATTTTAAGAAAGATTAGTCATCATCCTTAACTTTTTAATATTATTTTTAAATAAATTTTATAAATATAAAAATTTCAAATAAATATATTCTATTTTATAATAATAATTTTATTAATTAAATTTGTTTATTATTATAATGATTATAACTTTTTATAATTATATAATTTCATTATATAAATATAAACTAAATTTATAAAATTATATAAATATAAAACTAAATTTATATAATATTAAAATAGATAATGGTTTCTTTCCCTTAAAATTTAATGCATATGAAATGTCATTATGAGAATATCATTTTTATACATTATTTCACTGCAACCACTTACATTATTATATTATTTATATCATAAAACATCATTATATTATTTATATCATAAAAAGAGGGACAGGCTGCCACCTTCTTGTAACCTTGTGTTATTTTAATGCAACCACTTGTTTTAACTTTACTGTCTTCTCCTTCAATAAAAGGTAAGGATATTGATTTTTGTAGCTCAATGATGCAACAAAAGGTTACGGTACACAAACATAAAAGTTTAGTTTTATTTTAAAATTTAATTTAATAACATAGTCGGTCGAGAGTATATAATTCATAATAGAAAATGGTTGGCATGCACTATAATGTGCATGAACGAACATATATGATTAATTTTCAATAAATATATTTCATTTAAAAAGATAAAAAGGGTTTTCTTTCCTTTTTGGTATAATATAATGTTAGAGTGTTTAAAGTCCAAAATGGGAATTAATAATACTTTTGAAAGTTTACTAAAATAGCTTGATATGATATTGATTTTATTAATTGATTTTTTTTAAACTCAATTTCATATTTGATGAGTATTTTTGGATTAATTATATTATTGAATTAGGGTCAATTTTTCGAATGAACTAGTATGATTCATGTTCAAGACAAAGTTTGAGAAGGGCTATAAATAGCAGAGATGCATCAAGTTCCAAATATGACCATTAAAAGATAATGAATATTTTAGTTTTAAAAAAGATCAATAGTCAAAAATCAGTTTAATAATAATATTAAAATAATTAATCAATTATGAAATATAAATTAAATTTTAGCTGTTATAAAGTCAAGGAAGAAAAAAAGAAGTAAATAATTAAAAATAATATTATTATGTGTCTAATCATATGGAAAAAAATAAATAAATTAATTAAATATTAAGATAATTAGCTAATTATGAAATATGAATAAAGAATAACTATTATAAAAATTTGGAATAAGTAAAAAATATAATTCTATTATACATATTTATCTTCAAAAAAATAAAAAATAAAAATAATAATACTAATAAATAAATCAATATTATATATATATATATACATATATATACCAAAAATAATTAAAGCACGAAACCAAACCAAAATGGAGCATAAAAAAGATAAAGCTAGAATCCAACTTCTAGCCATTATTCTCTTGAAGTTCTTTGTAATTTTAAAAATAAATATATAATATAAAATAATTAAATTATAATATTTTTTATTTAATATTTTATACAAATATTAAAAACAAAATTATAATCTTAACTCTTAATATATCAAATGAATAGTTATGATTAAGATAAACAAAATTATAATCTTAACTTTTAATACATCAAATGAATAGTTATGATTAAGATATGATTAAGATATATCATAATAAATAGTTATGATTAAGATATGATTAAGATATATCATAATAAATGTACTTGTGTTTGTTAAATGTGAACATTTCCTTTTCCATTTTAATACATTCAACTATTGGATCATGTTTGTTATAATTATTTCAATAATTGAATCGAGAAAAAAAATATTTTTATTATTTTTAAAATATCACATTAAATGTATAATTTATTTAAAATATTATATTAAATGTATAGTTAACTTAAAGTGGTATATAATATTAAAAATAATTTAAAAAATAATGAATAATATATAAACATGTGATTTTTTTTTCTTTCCTTCTATAATGCATAAAATAGGTAGTTTTATAAGTCTATTAGATAATTGTCTTGTTTTCATGCTTTTCACTTTGATTTTGGAGGTAATCAATTATAGAAAGCTAAAAAAATGGTTACCTTGTACTATAAAGTAGATAGGGAAAAGAGAATAATTTTCTTAAAAGTTATATTTTATTTGATAAAATTTGGTTAGGTTATGTTATTTTGGAAACTTTTATTTGATAAAATTTGGTTAGGTTATGTTATTTTGGAAACTTTCTTATGGAGCATTTTCTTTTGGGTAAATAATAAATTGGTGCAAGAGAAAGTTTTTTTTCTTCCAACACACAATAGAAGTTCTCAATTCCAAAAAAAATCAGCTTCCATCGGTCTCTTCAAATCCAACACTTGAGATCTATTTATGTGGTTTTACTAATAATGGAATGTTCAACATATCTACGTTGTTCATTTCACATCTCTAACAACCCAACATAAATCAAGAAATGTTTTGACTACAAAAGCATTTTACATGTTCTACAACATGGGCTTCCAATGGAATTATGGAAAACGAACAATTCATTCTTATGGCCTATGTTTAATCACACTACCACTCAAATCTTATCATGAAATATACTTTATCGCCTTTAGTTACATGTAAAGACTGAATCATTCTCAAATTGACTCATAAAAGAAGGGGACTATTACTTCTATAGGATACACAAAGATATTTTATTTACCTTCTACAAAATGTAGGATTATACAAAGAAGACGGAAAAAACATGTGTTCTCCACCTATATGGTTTCAAAATAATATATATATATATATATATATATATATATATATATATATAAGCATATTTTTACCTATCCAAATCCAGGGAAATAATATCTACTACCAAAATATATCATAACCTATCCATCCTTATCTAAAATAAATTAACTATCTGTATGATTTGAAAGAGATCACAATTCTTTATTCAGTCCCATATAAATATCATTTCTAAATTCATGGGAACCAACCACCATTGGAAAAATATTGACTTTCTAAAAACTAATTTGTAAATTTGAATGATGCCCCTGCATCACACTTCCCAGGGAAAAATATTTATGGATTCCTGTCCATGAGGTATTCAATAGTATTTTCACTCTTCTGTATCATTGTGGAAGTCATTCAAGTTGCATCTTAAACTAGGCGGTCCTTCCATTTGACCAAGTATTAAAAATACTCCTTGCCCTTGGTCTTCCTACTTACTCTTTTGTCCAAAATCCTCACAGTTTCTAAAGGCTTTACTGTTGGTAAATGTTTCTTCCATTGAATCTAGTGTTCCTTCTCACTATTACCTACTGACTATCCTCTGTCATTGGAATGATATAGATACAAATCTACCAAATTGAATATGGGAGATATGCCTACTCTTGATAGTAATTCAAACTCATATGAATTATGTAACACATTCCCTATTATCCCTAGCCCCTACTAAGGGTATAAATAGGCAGTTATTCTAATGACTCAACTTTCAAAGTCTAGTTATGGAAATGGGATCTAATTTTTTTGATATTTCCAACTTCCTCAAAAATTAAAATGAATTACATAGTTGCATTCGTCTCATTAAGATATTTTCAAAAATATAAAGTTCGCCTCAATCAGGCTTCTAGATCAAAATATATAACCACTCAAATCTTGGCCTACTAGACAGTGCCATGTCATCTTGGTCAGCCATGTGGTGCCTACATGCTCCCCAGATGGTGTCCATGTAGGCATCCATGTCATTTCCCACATGGCAGTTGTTGAACCATTGATGTACGGTGTCACGTTACACCTTTCCATGGCTCACATGAAGACCCGTCCCAATGAATAAACATATAACATATATGAGGTACACATACGTGGGCCCCTCCATGGCCTCATCACTTTAAGAATAAAATCCCAATGGGTTCCTTTGTAGTCCACCATTGAAACTATTAGGGAGGAAATTATGGGGTCACGTGGAAGCTTCCATGTCATGCCGCTATGTAAAACTGTTGGGAGTGTATTTGAATCCATCACATGAAGTCTGATCATATTTTTGGACCCTCCTCCTACACATATTCATCTCCAAGTGGGCCTCTTAATGCCGCATTGTTATGTAACCATATCACATAACAAAATAAAATATAGATCAACAAGTTCAAAATAAGCCTCTTCGAAGGGTAACGTCCTTTTACATCACATAAATGAACAATTCTTGGATGATATAAATGACAAGACCTCCTTGGTATATATAGGAGTCTAAAGGGTCACAATATAATCAAAACCTACATAAAATAATAATTAAAGGACATGAGGATAATAATAGTGGGCCTCAATGGGGAATAGCAATAACAATATGGGGGCTACATGGGGAACAACAATAACAATATGAAGGATACATGGGGAACAAAAAATAATGGTATGGGGGCTAAACTAGTATTATAGGGACATAACATGCCCCTCTCCAGAAACCTGTTGTCCTCACTGCTTGGGTAGTTCTAGATGCTTATGTATAAAATACTCATCCTCCCATGTGGAATCTTCAGCAGGTAAGTTCTTTCAGTTAATGAGATACTCTGAAATTGATCAACTTTGTTGCTGTGAGGTTCTTGTTTCCATGACTGCTTTAGGCTCCAATATGATTTTTCCTTCATCGTAAAGTTCTAGCAATATTGTTTGAACTAGAAGCTTGTCACTATAACCTTATTTAAGCATGAAACATGGAAAAATGGGTGTACTCGGGAAGATGTAGGAAACTCCAATTTGTACTTCATAATGCTAATCTCTTACAACACCTTGTAAGGACCATTGTACTTGGGTGATAATTTATTATTCGTCCTAGCTTGCTTGAGGGAGATTTGTTTGTATGGTTGTAGCAATAAAAAGACCCAATAGTTTACATCAAAATTTTTTTCACTGTAATGTTGATATGCTTGTTATTTCATATGATTTTGCACTAGATTCAAGCCTAAAAGTGGTCTCCTAAGGAAAAATAATAAAATAATAGTTACAATAATAAAACAAGAGTTATGAATTTTGGAGGGAAAAGAAGAAAACTAATTTTTTAATTATATTTTTGGCTGATCTTCTTATAGGTTTACTCAAATTTCAAATTTACACACTCTTTGGATGCAAAATTAAATTTCGCATCCAACGAGTACCCATTATGCATACTTTTGAGAAGACCCACATTGAGAAAAATTGAAGATATATTAAAAAAATTGTTGAACACACATTTTTAATGTATCTTCAATTTTTATCAATGTGAATCTTCTAAAATGTATGTGTAATGGGTAATCGTTGGATGTGGAATTTAATTCTGCATCCAATGAGTGTCTACACTTGAAATTTGAGTAAACCTATAAGGAGATAAGCCAAAAATACAATTAAAAAAAAAGTAGTTTTTCTTCTTTTCCCTCCAAAATATTTACATGTACCTCTTTTTAAATTTAAAGGATTTTTAATGGTTTACATATTATGACATGGAAATTACGTGAAAATTTCATGGGCACTTTTAGGCTAAAATTTCCTCTAATGTTGTCCTTTAAGGAAGTGTTATACCACCATTCTACCATAGGTAACCACTTGAACCATTATGTTTGTTTATTAGATACAAAGCAATGAAGATATCCTTCCAAATATTTGTTCACTATCTCAGTTTTCCCATCCGATTACAAATGATAAGAAGAGCTATGATATAATTGAGTACCAAGACAAGAAAATAATTATGCCCAAAAATTACCACTTAAAATGGGATCTTTGTCACTTACAATAATATTTTGGTTTACATGTAGCTTTGGAATTGTTTCCATAATTGCAATAACTATTTTACTGGATTTGAAAGGATGAGATAGTGAGCAAAAGTGTGCATACTTGGTAAGTCTACAACTACCACTATGATGACATTATTTCCTTTAGACTTGGGTAAACCCGTGATAAAATCCACTAAGACCTCCTCCCAACGTTGACTTGGAATAGCTAAAGGTTGTAATAAACATCGGGTTTTAATTGTCTCAACTTTATTTTGTTGGAAAACCAAACGTTCTGCCACAAACTTATGAATATCAGATTTAAGGCCTTCCCAATAAAAATCCCTCTTGACCATGTGGTAAGTTTTTAAAAATCCTAAGTTATCTCCTAAAGGAGAGGTGTGCAATTCCAAAAGAATATTTTGTTTGAGTTGGGAGTTCTTACATAGATATAAAAAATATTTGTACCATAATGAATCATTTTTCAAAATAAATGTATTAGATGTATTTGGATCTTGCTCCAAATTTTGAATGAGTATCATGTAACACCCTCCTCCCACATATACCAAAATAACCATCCAACCGGGGTAAACATGTGACGAAGAGTTACTATGATATGATTCAAATCCCTATGTGTCAGTAAATAAAGTGGAATCGATGGAACACAACAACACAAACCTTCTGCATCTGCTACAAGACACCAAGGAGCCATCCAAACCTTCTAGGAGGGTATGTTATGAGTCAAACTGACCTTTTAGTGCATAAATCCCCCATTCTCTTGGACCCTTGAAATGGGAAAGAGTGAAACTTGAATCCTCCATTTTCTCGCACAACATGGGCATGCGTGTCAATGGGGATTTTTCCAGTTAGTTTTGTGCTTGCGGGGCTCAAATCACTTCCCAGAACCCCATGAAACTTCTAGGAATGAAAGATAGAAGTGGAGTCATGATGTAAATACTATCACTTGAACAAGTAATTTATTGGACCCCTACTATCCATAACAAGAATTTTGACAAACATGCCACAAATATGTAATCTACAAGTTTAAACAACATATATGATCATATGGATCTCATACATATCTGAGAATTGATAAAAAAAAAAAAATTCTCATCACATTAAGTGTTTTATCATCTATTAGGTAATAAGTTCATTATTCATTCATTTATAATTCAATACATGATGAGAGTCATACATCATCACTGTCATAGAACACATTCATAACCAACATATAAATAACCGAAATGAAAAGCATAGAACAACCATATAAGCCACATAATAACAAGAATATTTACCCATCAATACAATAGGAAAAGAGCTTGTATTTCCCTAAGAAAAATGAAACCATGTGTGGGACTTGCATGTACCACCCAACCATATACATGGTTGATCCAAATATCTCTTTAGCTAGTCACCCTCGTGCCATATTCCAAGCATGAATGTGGAATCACATAAAACACATTAATCAAAACCTAAATAGCGCTTCCAGAGGCCAGCCACCTCAACCCTCAGCCAATGATTACACCTCATGGTCAAATATCACTAACCATCACTAGATTGGTCTCTACCCAAGTTTTCCATGGCTCCAAAGTGTTTTTTCCAACTAGGGCTTCCAGGACTAGTAACTCAACCCATAGTTGTCGTCAGACTTCCAGAGAATTTATTCAACCTGAGCTTATAGGACTAGTAACTCAACCCACCAAGGGCTTTGAGAGAATTTTTCCAACCAAGGCTTCCAGAAACTAATAACTCAACCCACAACCAAAGGCACATGAGAACCAACCAAAAAAACAAAAGGAAATGAACCCACAACACCATGGCTATCCAGGAAATAACCAATTTTCGTGCCTTCCTTGGTATTGTTTGTCATTGTTTCAAAATTTGAAACTCATTCCAGCTGTTCTCTTAGAGTGTTGTGTTCCCTTTTGAAAGTTTGGAAAAGTGTCATCTCTTGGAATGTTGGCTATCAAATTATATATATAAGCCTGTTCTGGTGGTTCCAAGAGGTCATATTTGTGCAAACGATTTTTTCTAACATTGTAAGTACCAGTCACACTCATTTCCAAAGTTTTGAGTATTGTTGCACATGTTTCGTCACAGTCATTGCAAAGCACATATTTAATGGCACACTTGTCATAACTAGTCGTAAAGATGTCACACAGATGGAAATTATTTGTTTTTACTTCATGGATGATAGATGTTGTTGAGTCTTCAAAATATTCTAAGTTTTTTTTCACGGTCAAAGTTTTATCATTGTTTACACTGAACCCACCAATCTCGCACTTAGCCAAATTCAGAAAAAAAATCCTGACCAAGAAACTTAGCTTCATCCAGCCTCCCTAAGTTGTGCACTAAGTATTTTTAATCATATAGTTGTGAACTTGTTGTTTGGCACTACACAATGTGAAGTTCCTACCTCTCAGGACTGTTGCACTGCATAATTTATGTGCCAAAGCTCTGACCTTAACCTCTAAAATTGTGCAATCATGTCTCCCAACCTGTCTTAAACTGCACACTTCATAATCATAATCCTCAAGCTCTTGAGCCCTCAAACCACGTAGCTTCATAGTATCCCAACCTCCCTTGTCTCCTAGAATTGCGCAATATGCTCACTCAGTGCCCATTCGTTCAATCTGTCTCACTAGCACTGAGAACAATGCAATTTTATCCCTCAGTCTAGTTTGGACTACGTACTATGCAGTCTCAGGGATCAAGCCTCACCCTTGTCTACCTGAGCTACACAGCTGTGAAGTCATTAAGCCCCTTTTCCCATCTTGTAACTTGTTCCGGGCTCAGTCTATGGATCAGAATGCACAATCTTAGACTAGGGGTTTTTTCATATTGATGTCACCTCTTACTGTGTGAATTGCACGAACATGTACCATATCATGTCATGGAAAGATGATGAAGAAGGGGAAGAAGTAGGGAAGTGTGCTCAAAGAAAGTCTTGTAGGTGAATTTACAAGTTGATCGATCAGGAGAAATAAAAGGTACACTAGTTTGCGGCCACTATCCAAGACTTGAGATTATTGAAGATTCCTTATCACCAAGCCATGTAGAGTGTAATATCCCCAAATGGGAAAAGCATGAATATAGTGCATGAATATAAATACATTAGCAAGTATCAACACATTACATGTGAGCCAAATGATATATCTATGGTATTATGTATAATAGCAATAAATAAGTACAAGATCCTAGGGATCAAGCCCCTCAATATAGGAAAATGAAGCCTCGAATGCCAAAATGCACCCAAAACATGTAATACACTGCTACAAAAAATATTGAAGCAAGGAAAATGCAATATTAGTGATTAATACTGTAGCTGGGACATATCAATAAATGGATCTAAAAATATCATGCTCATACAAGGCCAAAAATGGATATCTATGCTCCCATACACTTTTCCAAGACAACCCAAAAAGGGTTTACGGAAATACACAAAATATAGATAGTGGATCTAAATCCCTAGAGCTAAAGATGCACTACAACTGAAGCACATAGAAGGAGGTGGCTGAATGTGATGTAGATCTGAAAGAACTCCTCCAAAGAACCCTCTCAATGAAGGGTTGATCCCTTCAATGAAAAGCAAACACTCCAAATGGAGCACTGAACTTGCCCCTGCAACAACTCACCAAAATAATGTAGATCTGGACTGGAACTGTGCCGTAGGGGATAAAATCATCTTGGCCTGATGCCAAATATGTAAAATAAGCCCAAGGGGCTCCTTTACTGGCCTCCCAATGCAATAAAATCTTCCTCCACTGCAAAACTAGCTCAGAAAACACCCAACAAGATCTTCCACAGCCGCACCCTGCAACTCAGTACAGCTCTCAACAGAAATTGTGTTGTACCACAAGAATGAAGCTTGGTCTGAAACCTAAATGTGGAAATGTAGTGCAAAGCTCTTCCAAGAGGCCTCTCAAGGATAATGGTGGGATTCCTGATCAAGAACACCCGGTGCTAAACAACACTACAATCTTAGCTAAACAGCTGAAAAAAGCGTATATGTCTGAACAAACCATATAATCTAAAACATAACATATCATAACATGAATAATATCATTTACATCCTCTTCCTTTTATAAGAAATGAGCTTCCAAACCCTAAGCCCCATCCATTAATGGCATTACTTCCATGCAATGTGTCACCATCTAAAACTACGATGTCCCTCATTGAATGCCACTCCTCCATGACAGCACTGTTGATTTGGTCAAGGTTGACCTAGTCCACATGCTTTAGCCCCTTTTCACACCTAAGGGTGCTTTATTAAGCTGAAAAGATTATCCACTTTCACATGAGAAGTGGTTTTATTCCTAATAAAGATATTTATGGGTCTCCCTACCCACTTATTCATCAAACAAGAAAGAAAAATTAGATTTTAATATTCCAATTAGCTGCATGCCAATTTAGGAATATTACAATCCTACCCTCCCAAATGTTGCTTGTCCTCAAGCAACTACAAGGATAGATCTGAAAAATATAGGGAACCTTCTTCCCCATGTGAAGCTCCATCTTCCAAGCTATCATCCATATAAAATGAATCACCCTCTAGAATGGTAATTCATAGAAAAATGCCTCCCATCTACTCATGAGAGACACATCTCAAGTGCTTAAGTTACCCAAATGGCTCATCCCATAAGGAAACAAGAGACCTAATGTAACAATCATGGATGGTCCAATGCTCTCCCAAAATATGAAACAAAAGAGCCATGGAGAATCTCTCTCCCAAAGGGCACATCCAATCCTTCCATCCTCCCTCTAATCATTACCATAAAGAGAATAAGTACATCATCAATATATGGGATCAAAACCTGTGATACATAAAGAACCAAATTCAATAATGGAGGTGGATCATAGTCCCACATGTGGAACCAGAGTAGTACATCTCCTGACTGTCTCATTTCATGATAAGGTAAGCGGTTTCCCAACCACTTACTTGCTTCCATAGTTTTCTCACAAGTTTAGAAGAGGTGAGAAATTTTTGTTGCCTTTGGTGCACACCCAGAATGATATATCATCTCCCTATATCCTCCTAGGGACTGGCCATGTTCAGCAATGTCTATGGCCCAAAGTTGGCCATGAAGTTTGTAAGGAATGCTCCTACTTGGAGCAATGTCCTACATATACATGGTAAAGGAGTGCAAATAATCATGAAGTAAAACATCATGCACATAAATATGTTCCTTACCATAATCTCTGCTCATAAAAATGGAGTGATCCATAGATAGATCCCCTCTCATTCAAAAAGAGGAAAGAGGTGGTTGTGATAACTCTTCCATAGAGCTATGTATCTCCCCCATCTCCACATGATCCATGCATATTATAGAATGCTAATATACCTCCTCTTCAAAGCCTTCCCAAGTGTAGCTCTCCATGATGGTGTTGTAGGCTCTCATGGAATAAGTGTGGCTGAAGATAAATTATTCATAAGATCTTTGTAGTAGATTCTTTTTGATCTTGGATGCTCTAGAAAAGAAAATCCTACCGTGATAGTAGATGGCCTCATCTCTGACTGAATATACCTCCTCTTGTAGCTGGTCATCAAGTATCCTACAGGTGAAAAGATCCTTGGAATAATCCACCAATAGCGGGGATTTCCAATATGGAACTATCCTCCAAAGTGACAGTGCTAATATTCTGTCAGAGAAAGCATTTTTCATGTATTTTTCCTCCTCTTTTACATCTCCCATGCCAAAGTGACATATTGGAAGGCTACTATCCTCCCCTTGCTTCTCCTTTCTCAGCACAAAATCTGAAGTGAGAGTAGGTAATGACAATGTTGGGAGAATGTATCCCCTCTCCTTGAGTCTACCCAAGAATATCAGCGTTGTACCATGACCTCCCATTGTTCCCCCTCCTCTTATATCTATGAGTGGTGCAACATGTTGAGAGAACTCTTTGATCCTCTTCCAATCAAGGGGTCTCCCTAGTGGAATGCCACCATGTAATAAAACATCAAGGCCTAGAGCAGGCTGTATATGTGAGTGGACTGATTTTTCCCTGCCCTCACTACGAAAATCATCTTCCTAATTCTATGCATAAACCTCCTGAAAATGATGGGTGTATATGTTCCCAATCATTTGGTGTTGGCCCTCCTTCTCATTTCCTCCTACCTTCTGCAATATCTCATAGTCTAAGGTGTATTTTTCAATTGTAATCAATCTATGTACACCCAACATCTCATTGGTGTCAAAAGTATTGATAAAAAATGAAGGACCTATCATAGTGTGTGTCCCCAAAATGGTATCCAATGTTGGAACACACTTCCCCCATTGTTTTGTCTCATTGCCGATCAACATAGACACATGCTGCACATGATATTCATATGTAAGATCCTTTGGAACTTCTTGCAAAGATACAAGAGCTCCTCTAGTTGAAGCAATTGCTTCATTTCCATCTCCAAATAGAAGTAGATCCCCTCCTACTATCATAGCGCTAGAGGATCTTTCCAACTCTTCCTCTTCCTTCTCCTCATCATGGGAGAATACTTCATCATTAAGAGATCCTTTGGCTTGATCCCCTCTTGAAGGAGGAATCCTTGTGTCTTCTTCTTGAGAAGAAATTTCTTGCTGAAGTGGAGCTTTTTCCCTAGGAAAAGCATGTTGCAAATATTTAACCCCCTCAACAATGTTTTGAAATGGATTTGGTTTCTTGGATCCTTCCAACTCATGCAAAGGTTCTGATTTCTTGGGTTTGGTTTTCTCTCCCAAGGAAGTTTCATATTGTTTCAAATCAAATATTTTCACTAACCTCCTAGTGAACTTTGCATAAGTAGATATATTTTCATTATTCAATGAATAAGATTCAAATAACCACCAGGCATAAGCCTTACCTTCAAAATGTAGCGCTGCTACTATAATGGCTTCTTCTTCTTAAACTTGATGCAACTGGATATATGTGTCTATCTTCTTTACCCAAGCCTTGGCTGTGCTCTTGGGTGACCCATCGAAAGTAGGTAGAAATAATCTACCCAAAGTGTGATGCATGCACCCTCTTATTCTATTGTAGTTATTAGGTCTTCTATCTTCTTTGATTTGACAAAACGCTTGGAATCTTAGATGCTCCTTGAATCTTCCAAACTGAGATTTATAATCTTGGAGATAGTCACCAAGAGTCTCCTCCTTTGGTGTTTCTCATCCTTCTTATTCTCTTGCCAAGAATGTAGGCATGGTACCATGTTGTAGATCTGATTGTGTGGCTTAATTATCACACCCATAATATGAAGAACTCAAGCTTTCTTCATGTGCAAATCTTCTTGAGGGACCTTCATGTATTTCCATCCTTATTCCCTTGATTTCTCTTTTAAGCTCATGCATAGTTTGAAGAAGAAGTTCTAAGAACTTCTTTCCCTCCATTTCTCCAAACAATGGATACTTTCCTTTGTCTCTTCTCTAAGACTTCTCTTTTCTATGAGAAGCTTCTTCTTCTTCTGATAGCATAGATGGAATGTCTTCATAGGCTGAGCCAAGATTATGCTCTGATTCCACTTTAATTTCCCCAAATGGGAAAAGCAGTAATATAATACATGAATATAAAAATAGCAGCAAGTATCAACACATTACATGTGAGCCAAATGATAGATCCATGGTATTATTTATAATAGCAATAAATAAGTACAAGATCTTGCAGATCAAGCCCCTAAAGATAGGAAAAAGAAGCCTTCAATGCCAAAATTCACCCAAAACATGTAATACACTACTACACAAAATACTGAAGCAAGCACAACATAGTTTTAGTGACTAATACTGAAGCTGGGACATATGAGTAAATGGATCTGAAAATATCATGCTCATACAAGGCCAAAAATGGAGATCTATGCTCCCATACACGTTTCCTAGGCAACCCAAGAAGGGTTTCTGGAAGTACACAAAATATAAATAGTGGATCTAAAGCCCTAGGCCTGAAGATGCACTGTAAATGAAGCACATAGAAGGAGGTGGATGAATCTGATGTAGATTTGAAAGAACTCCTCCAAAGAACCCTTTCAATGAAGGGTTGATCCCTTCAATGAAAAACAAATACTCCAAATGGAGCACTAAACTTGCCCCTGCAACAGCTCACCAAAATAACGCAGATCTGGACTGGAACTGGGTTTTAGGGAATAAAATCATCTTGGCCTGATGCCAAATATGTCAAATAATCCCAAGGGGTTCCTTTACTGGTCTCCCAACGCAAGAAAACTTTCCTCCATTGCAAAACTAGCTCAGAAAACACCCAACAAGATCTTCCACTCCTAAACCTTGCAACTCAACACATCTCTCAACAAAAACTATCCTGTACCACAACACTAAAGCTTGGTATGAAACCTGAATGTGGAAATGTAGTGCAAATATCTTTCGAGAAACCTCTCTAGGATAGAGGTGGGATTCCCGATTAGGAACACTTAGTGCTAAACAAGAATGCAATCTTAGCTAAAAAACTGAAGAAAGATTATATGTCTGAATAGACCATATAATATAAAACATAACATATCATAACATGAATAATATGGTTGTCATCCTCTTCCTTTTATAATAAATGAGCTTCCAAATCGTAAGCCCCATCCATTAATGAAACTACTTCCATGCAATGTGTCTCCATCTAAAACTGTGTTGTCCCTCATTGAATGCCACTCCTCCATTACAACGTTGTTGATTCGGTCAAGGTTGACCCAGTCTGCATGATTTAGCCCCTTTTCACACCTAAGGGTGCTTTATTAAGTTGAAAAGATGATCTACTTTCACATGAGAAGTGATTTTATTCCTAATAAATATATTTATGGGTCTCCCTACCCACGTATTCATCAAACAAGAAAGCAAAATTAGATTTTAATATTCCAATTAGTTGCATGCTAATTTAGGAATATTACATAGAGGTGTAAAGAAAAGCATCTTAAGGAATACATTAAACTCTCAACAACAACAATGGCTTGACATTTCCACATCACCCAGCATACCATGTTAGAAATGCCATGTCATGTCATTTCATGAGTGGTCATATGCCACATCACTATTGTGGATCATGTAAATTGTATTCACCATGTATTTTAAAGTGGAAGTCCAAAGGAAAAACATGTAATATTAAGATTCATGAAAGTTGAAAAGTGATAGGAAGTCAAACAGTCATGAGGGTAGTCAAAGGGTCACAAGGAGGATGAATCATCACGCATTGGTTATATATACTCCCTGATTATATGAGCAAAGAACCTTTCACCTTCGCTCCACCTGTAAATCATTAGAGAGATAAGCTAGTTTTTTTGTGGAGCAATGAGTGGCTCCAACACTCCAATATTGGAGCTAGTTATGTTCAATGTAAACATGTGTCTTGGAAATTTTACTTAATAACATAAGTCTTCAAGGATAACATATTCTTCATGCATGGATTATGAATGTTTGTAAGACTATTCTGTGGATTTTCGTATTTCATGTTTTCTTTCACATGTGCTAAGGTAGTTGAACTATTTCGGTTATTTTAGTACTTATCTTATTGAGAATGTGCTTAAATGGTTGTTATCGGTGTCTTTTCCTTGTGGAATTTCCGTGAGATATTAGTCAGGCCATTATCATTTGTTGGTTGTAATGATTGTCGCATTCCTTGTCGACTATTATGTTAGATGTTAGACGGATCCTTCCAGTTCAAGTGTGCCTATTCTTGGGTGGTACTATTACCATCTCTCTTAGAGGCACACTCTCTCTTTATCTTGTAGTAAAAAACCTTGGCACACTTACAAATGAACACTCACCAGAAACACCCCCCTTTCTTTTCAAAATTACATATGCACTCCTCTCCCCTGCTAAAAATTAAAGCCAAGGCATATCTTTAAGAATTTGGCAACCAGGCCTTTATTCCGAATGAGACTCCTACATCAAATGATCTGAGTTCCAATTGGGACTTCATATTGGGGATATCCCCTGAACGTTAATGGGTCTAGCACCGTCAACATGTTTCTCTCCATAAAATGTGATACATGATTCTTCTAGATCTTCTTCTTCTAGATTTTTTTCTTTAACTAAATCAAGAAAATATATTTTTTGCAATACTCTCTGTGAGCTAATATGAATACCATTTCTATCAAGAAGATTTTTTTGTAAGTTTTGTACCTCAACATTGTAAGTGGGTTGAGTTACTTCATTTTTTGGGTTTGTAAATGGTGGGTCATGTAGTTTAGTGGGAGTGGGATCTTTATATGGATGTGGTTGGGGTCATGGTTATGGTGGAGGTAGATGGTAGGGATAGCATGGAGTTGGGTATGGAGGATATTGAGTAAAATATTGAGGATATTTTGGATTTATACCATAAATGTCTTGCCAGCCTTGTTTCCAAGATTGTTTTTGGGGTTGATATGGCCAAGTTTTCAAAGGAAAGGGTGTGTTCCAATTAATTTGAGATGGATGTGCATAACCTTGAAATTGTAATTTAGGTTCTTACATCAGATCGGGTTGACTAGGTTGCCATGGTCTTCTTTGAGCTACATAACATAGTTTCTTTGGTAGTTGACTTGCTACATTGCCCTCTTGGTAAACTTACTTCAACCTCAGTAATGATGGGAAATATTTAGTAACATGTGATTCTACATGGATAACACAAATATCAACATCCTCTTTTTTCTCATTTTGCATTCTTCACATTTCTACTTGTTCACTTAGATTGCTAAGATTTTTTTTTTTTAAAGTTATCAAGAAAAATTCCAAGTTCAACTTGACTTACCGATATTGATGTTGATTTAATTACTCTTTCCCTTCCTCTTGATATGTGCTTGCATGTTTCGCAAATTTCTTCGAATGATAATTGGTATCCATCACCTCTACTCATGAGGTCAAGGGCATCAATCCACTCATCCCTAATTGTTCTAAGTAAGAGGGTTTTTAGTGTGTCAAATATTAAATGATGTAATGTTTCCCTCTTAAAATTACACATAAATCTCCCTATTAGATCCTCAAGGCTCTCATCTTATTTTTGACTAATTTTAAAGATTTCTTATTTAAGATCATGATCTTTATATTTTTCTAGAAATATATTTTGTGTATCTATCCATGATCTTATTTAATTAGTCCCTAAACACATGAACCATTTAAGATATTTATCCTTCAATGTTGTCAGAGACAATCTCAATTTTTAACTGTTTGATAAGTAACCATAAGATCTATAAATGATTTCAAATTCAAAGAGAAAGGTTTCTAGATCCTCTGACCTCATACAATGGAAGTTGGGAAGGAAAGATGGAGGGATGTTCTTCATATGAAAACTGATATCAATATCTTGAATGGGAAATCCAATAGGATATTCTTCATTGTCATCATCTCCATCCATTTCTTCTACCTTGTCTACCACTTCTTCTTCTTCTACCATCAAATTTATGTGGTGGTGTGGTTCTTACTACACCACATGATCAAATCGGGGGGTTTGGTGTTAGAGAAGTTTTTTTTTGTTTTTTTATAAAAACAATTAATAAGAATTTTAATGAAATGCAATTTTTATGTATTTGAAATGAGATATTCCTAATGATTTTTTTTCTTGTAGAAAGTAAAAGAAATTAATCAATTATGGAAGAAAAAAATTCATACTTCAACAACTCCCCAACAATAATGGCAAAAAAGTGATGAGCCCCAGTATTACAACAAGAATGTTGCAACTCCCAAGGCTACCAACTTAAATTATTAACTCGGGGCTAGTACAAACTTAAGAGATGTCGTCACTATATGTGCAACATGCAATGTGTCATTTTTTAATTGATCTGTTGCAATGAAGTGAATTTCATGAAATCCAAGCCTAAACTAATTGCATAAATGGAAATGTTACTTTATTTGTAGAAAGGAAACTTAATTATTTTTGTAGAAAGGAAATCCTAATTACTTTTGCAGAAAGGAAATTCTCTTCTACTTTGCATGAATATAAATGCTAACCCTATTTTCAGAAATTTAAACATTAACCTATTTGCAGAGTGTAAATGGTACATCAAAATGAAGCATAGTCTATGCAATAGAAATAACAAAGTTGGAAATGGAAACATTGTTGTGTAACCAGCTCCAAAAATAGATGAAAAAGAGATATGAACGCCTTAGAAATAAGCCACTTCGAGGGGGCAACCTCCAATACATTACATAAATGAACAATTCTTGGATGATACAATTTACAAAACCTCCTTTCTATAAATAGGAGTCCATGGGGCCATAATGTAATCCTAGTGGGCCACAATGTAATCCTAGCCGACCTAACAATAATAATTTAAGGGCACGATAATAACAAAATGGGGGTTACAAGGGTACAATAATAACAATAAGGGGTTTACACTAACAATAATAAGGGGCTATACTAGTGATATGGGGACCTAACATGCCCCTCTCCTTCAAAAAAGTGTTGTCCTCAACACTTGAGTAGCTCCGGGTGCTTCTGTATAAAATTCTCATCCTCCCATGTAGAATCTTCAGTCGGTAAGTTCTTCCACTTGATGAGATACTCTGAAATTGATCGATTCCGTAGTTGTCGAGTTCTTTTTTCCATGACTGCTTCAGGTTCCAATATGATTTTTCCTTCCCCATCAAGTTCTGGCAATACTGTTTGAACTGGAAGATCTTCACCTATAACCTTCTCTAAGCATGAAACATGGAAAACTGGATGTACTCGCGAAGAAGCAGGAAGCTCCAATTTGTATGCCATAGTACCAATCTTTTGCAACACCTTGTAAGGACCATAGTACTTTGGCGATAATTTATTATCCTTCTTTGCTTGCTTGAGGGACATTTGTTTGTATGGTTGTAGGCGTAAAAATACCCAATCTCCTACATCAAAACTTCTCTCGCTACGATGTTGATCTGCCTGTTGTTTCATTCGATTTTGTGCCAAATTCAGGTTATCCTTTAAGAGTTGGAGAACTTCTTGCTGATGCTCGATGTGATCTTCCACTGCTTGAACCTTCGAATTTTGCCTTAAAGATGATGTGATGGATGGTGGATGATATCCATAAAGTGCCATAAATGGGGTCATTTTTGCTGCAGTATGGAAGGAAGTGTTATACCACCATTCGGCAAGAGGTAACCACTTGACCCATTGTGTTTGTTTATCAGATACAAAACAACGAAGATATCCTTCCAAACATTTATTTACTATCTCGGTTTGACCATCAGATTGAGGATGATAAGATGAGCTATGAGCTAATTGAGTACCCAAACAAGAAAATAACTCTGTCCAAAAATTTCCAGTAAAAATGGGATCTCTATCACTCACAATAACCCTTGGGCTTCCATGTAGCTTTTTAATTCTATCCATAAATGTAGTAGCAACTGTACTTGCTTTAAATGGATGAGATAATGCACAAAAGTGTGCATACTTGGTAAGTCTATCAACTACCACCATGATGACACTCTTTCCTTCGGACTTAGGTAAACATGTGATAAAATCCATTGAAATCTCCTCCCAACGTTGACTTGGAATGGATAAAGGTTGTAGAAGTCTCAGGGTCTTAATTGTCTCAACTTTATTCTGCTGGAAAACCAAACATTCCGCCACAAAATTTTGAATATCAGATTCAAGGCCATCCCAAAAAAATTCTTTCTTCACCCTGTGGTAAGTTTTTAAAAATCCTGAGTGTCCTCCTAAAGGAGAAGTGTGCAATTCCAGAAGAATCTTTTGTTTTAGTTGGGAATTCTTACAAAGATATAAGCGATCTTTGTACCATAAGGAATCATTTTTCCAACTAAATGTATCAGATGTACTAGGATCTTCTTGCAACTTTTGAATGAGTGTCCATACATCTTTGTCCTTCTTCCATTCATCTCTTGCTTCGGTTATCCAATCTGGTTGGATAATAGAAATGGCACAAAGCAATGCTTCCACGTCTTCATTCTTTCTTGAGAGTGCATCTGCAACAACATTAAGCTTTCCTTTTTTGTAGATTATTTCAAAGTCATAACCCAACATCTTTGTGACCCATTTTCGCTGCTCTTCTGAAGATAGTCTTTGTTCCAAAAAGTGTTTAAGACTATCATGATCAGTTTTTACCTTGAAGTGTCTTCCCATTAGGTAAGTTCACCATTTCTTGAGTGCATGTAGTATTGCTAACATTTCCTTCTCATAAATAGGTTTCTGTAAATACTTTCCTTTGATTGGACGACTTTCAAAAGCAATGGGTCTTCCTTCTTGCATTAAAATTGCACCAATTCCATTTCCTGAGGCATCGAGTAAAGCAGCTCCAAAAATAGAAGAAAAGAGATATCAACGCCTTAGAAATAAGCCACTTCGAGGGGGCAACCTCCAATACATTACATAAATGAACAATTCTTGGATGATACAATTTACAAAACCTCCTTTCTATAAATAGGAGTCCATGGGGCCATAATGTAATCCTAGTGGGCCACAATGTAATCCTAGCCAACCTAACAATAATAATTTAAGGGCACAATAATAACAAAATAGAGGTTACAAGGGTACAATAATAACAATAAGGGGGTTACACTAATAACAATAAGGGACTATACTAGTAATATAGGGACCTAACAAACCATAACTTAAGATTTATTAAAAAAAATGAAATCAATATTCAATCACTGAATTAAAGATATATTTTTTCAATAAAGTTCATAATTTTCTTCATAAATTAATCATGAAAATCATCATTATGCTCTTCAACTCATGAATTTGTCCACTAACCATAACTACAAAGGTGAATTTCAATGGAGAAGTGGCAAGGCTTAAGAGGTTTTTGGTATTACTCAATCATGGTTTTTGACCCTATGTGTCATCATTCAATCCTAAGGGACAAAAAAAAATATTTTGAAGCAAATTTGGTTAAGTTTACACGTGCTACAGGAGTGCTACATGAGGTGCTTCAAGAAACCCTGTTTTGCTACAAGAGCAAGATAACATGTCGAATGAAAAAGTAAATCAAATGAAAATTAGATAGAATTTTTTTTGTTATTAATTAGGATGTCCTAGGACTCTATTCCAAGTGGAATCAATCCAAAATACCCCTATTATCACGTGCTAAAAAATATAATAAAATTCCAACTCTTAAAACTAGAAGTTCAAGAACTACTAAGCTACTTAACCTATCAAATGCCTAACCTAATCAAGTGAAAATTATATGGGATAATTTTTTTTATTAATTTGAATTTTTTATGACCCAATATACATTGAATAAGCTCAAATGAAACTCATTAACACATTCTAAAAGACAACATAAAATTATTACAATTTCGCTACAAGGCATTTCCACAAATTCTAGATTTGTGAACCAGTAGACCAATCCAAGTAGCTCAATGATGAATATGAATTTTCTAAGGATGCATCATGATTTTTAATTTGTAAATAACCTATAAAAAAATACCTCTTCAATAATTCAACCAATGTAACTTGCAACAAAAGAGGCATGGACACTAAATGTAGAAATAAGAGATGCAAGTGAAAAAGACATTCAAATGAAATAAATAAATTGTACAAGAGGGATCTGAGGCTCTTGGGATGGCCAAGCCCAAGGAAAATAAAATTCATATGAAGGAAACCAAGCTTCAGAAGATAAAAATGACACCAAACTTTATTATTTGAATCAATCAAAGTACATCCCTGCTAGAAATGAAGTTGGAGTTACTAAATAACAAGTTTTATACATAAGAGGACTAATAAGTACATGCCTCTAGAGGCCAATTCGAATTGGTACTTATTAAAAGTGATGAGAAAAAAATTCCTTGAAAGGAGAAAAATTTCCCATCCAAAATCCCTCAAAAAGTGGATCTGGTTCCCAATATTAGGAATCTTCATTAAATGACAGGGAACAAATTCCTTGATTTTCTCAATCACTCGAGCTCTAAAATTTGTCAATATTTTCATTATATTTAGTTCATTTACTATCCAATATCGATCCATCCTGTAGTAGGGAGCAGGTCCCTATACTATCTCATTTGGAATTTACTCCATATTCTCTCAATATTCTGCAAAAATAAATAATATTAGGCACATAATATGCAATTACCTCTAAACCTTCCTAAGAACTTATAAAAGTTAAAAAACATTATTAAGTGTAGAAGGAGAGATTTAAAATAGCATTTATGTTCCTAGGAAAGGTTAGATGGGCCTTAATATATGTCTAATTTAGAGGCCAATCAATGACTCTATGCTCATCATTAGACAAGTTATTAGTGTTAAAAAAACTCTGAGCTTATACCACACTCCCATTCTACAAAAAATTTCTAAGTGTCTCCTAGTTCAAGCAATTGGATATTTTTCATGTGTATCATAATTTAAATTATGAGGCATATGTACTAGAAAAAAAGAAACTACTCTAATATAAGTTAGAATAGAGATAAACAAAGGTATTATCAACTTTTCCCCAATTCTTTAAGTCTATTTAGAATCTCGAGACATATGGATAATATTTAAATGAATGCCATTATGAGAAATCGTCTCTGCCTCAAATTGAGGTCATCTCCATTGATCACAAAATGACTTGAGAGATTAAGAGTGATGTGGTAAGGATTTTTTCCATTTTTCAGCCACAAATTTTGAAAATCCCTACCTAGTGACACATCATGGGTAATAAGTGGCTAGTGTTTACAACTTCTATATGCACGAGGATGTACTTATATTTACCTAATTTGTAGATGGAATTGGTGGATTTTATTGAGCATAGGTATAGATTTAATGCCATCGGCCTACATCTCCCATCACCAGTTTCTCTAACATCCTCTAGAGGATTTTTATGAGTATATGGATTTCATGTTTTAGATTTGATTATGTTATAATTTTAAAGTGGATTATTTAATGGCCCCTTTGGCTTCATGGGCATTATATGGGTTGATTTTCCATTGCTAGTTTAGGTGAACTACTTAGTTTTTTTGGTGTACCTTTATCCCATTCCCACTGGCTCTCTTTGAGCATGGTAGAGCCTCCATTTAATATGGATCATGATAATGATGCTTTTATGCTGGAAGGATGTTGGAATGAGCCAAAGCTCCATTGAAATCTAGGAAAATTTAGGATGACATGGTAGAAAGACAAATACAACCCTTCCAACTTCTAATAGAAGTTATATTTCTCTATTATCTAAGTAATATGGAACACTCTATAAACGGCTTGTGTGAGGAGGTCTTCTCACTTAATGTTTGGGTCTTAACTTTGGAAAATATTATCTACGAAAATGATCAACTCAAATTCGAAGGCTATGGTACCAATTTTATTCTAGAACAAAATAAATATCATTGTCTATAGTTTGTCGACTCTCCTTGTTGTGGAAAACTAATTTCTAATGCAGATAGAAGAAATCTCCCTAGATTCATTGACTAACTCTAGTAACAAACAGAAAAACAAGAAGATATTTCCCTAAGCTTATTTCTATTGAATCATAAACAATAATTGTAAGAGATGGAATCCATACCTTTCAAATGAAATTCCTGATGAAGATCCCCGCTATGGTTTGATGTAGCTTTGCAATTATTTGAATCCAGACCTACAAACATTAAAACAAAAAAATATCAAAGGAAAATGAAGGATACATGATTTAGTGCAACTCATACTAGTGATCAAGGAAACTAGTACCTAATATCATTATCAAATGGAAATTTGAAAGAAAATGCACAATATATCAATTCCATTTAACAATACAATGGGAAGAAAAAATCTATGTATTAATTTCAAGAATAAAGGAGTTACACAACCTAAGCCTAGATGAAGTATGAATCCTTCCAATGATCTCCAATATTCTCCTTGGATGGCAAGCCTTCTAGCCTTCTTTAAGCAGCATAAGTTTCCCTTTATCAGCCCTCCTTAACCCTATTGTCTACGTTGATTTATAAGCCAAGAGGAGGAGGTTTGAGATCATCATCTCAAGGATGATATCCTAAAATGGTGGGATTATGGTTCCATAAAGAATTAGAATTAGCTCCATGAACAGAGGGATCAGGCTCAAATAAGCATCACCTTGAAGCTTTCAGTTGGTAAATATTCTCCCAACAAAGCTTCTAGATTTCAATTTTTATTTTTACTTTCGTTGAGTCATGTGTGTAGTTTATAGTGGAAGATAGAGCGCACTTTTGTGTTTTCTTTAATGTTCAAATCTTTGTATGCGCGGAATTTGGCTAGGAAAATGTGCAGGTGACTAAAAGTTGGCTTTTATACCATCTAATTAGGAATTATCATTCTCATTCAGATTGCTTAGCTTCTGTCCTTGCAAGGGGATTGTTTGGAACAAATTGATGGATATCAAAAGATCCAAATCAATGGTCATTTTCCATGGTGAAAAAATGAATTTTAACAGATTTCCCCCTAAAGTGAAAATTCAAAAAAGATGTTTGAGGACTGCAAAGATTTATAATGCCAAATTCCAAATTTAGATACCATGGTTAAAGATTTGGAACAATCAATCAAGGGTTACAATGGAATATACAATCATCACTGAGTTAGGAATTCCCATACTAAAAAAAAATAACTCAATGAATAGTAAGGGAATACACAAAGATCCATGTCAATAGTAGACACAATATGAACGCAACCATCAAATATGGGTCTATTTATACAATCATAAATATATAACTCCACACAACCTAGATGTTTGAAACTAAATCCAGGGTCTTGATCTCCACCTCTATCGATTCATAGCACGAATCTAACCATGTGAGTGAATGTATCAAAGTCAAACATGGTATAAAATACTTGATTACTAGTCAATGATGTAACCATTAACAAGTGCGAAAGAAACCACCAATTATGACAATGGTTCTCAAGGTAATATTAATACAATCTATGAAGTGGGAAAATATGTCCTGAAGTCAAACACTCATAGATACATTTGATCGAAGGTCAATGATCAGAACTTTTCATCAAAGGTGAGAAACATGCCATTAGGGCACACAGGCTTCAAGGTACTGAAGAATGTTTCTAGATCAACTTCTTAGATAATCAAATGAAGTTGATAGGAAGCGATATGTCGCAGGAGGGCCTACGACATGAAACTCATGTCAAGTTTCGAAGAATAAATTTGGAGCAATCCAGGACTGACTTAGGGATGGCCGATGTGATTGAAGGCTATGAATTGAAAAGTAATTTTAACTGAGGTTGGACTTCTCTTAAACATATCAACGACACGACATTTTGACTTGGCAGCATTTGAATAAAAAATAATACCCAAAACCCAACTGAAGACTTTCAATGAGGTATGATTAGCTTGAGAGGAAAATGGATTTCACAACCTATAAAAACATGTGATGGAGTGTCATGTTCAAGATTTGCATAATGCCTTGTAATACAAAAAAAACTTCTCTTCCCAATTCCCCCCCCCCCCCCATTACTGGAAAGTACCTCTTTATTTTTGTTCAAGCTTGAGGAGGATAAAATTTTCTTGTCCTGTAAGCTCATCCTTCGGAGTATTTTTAATGACCCCTAGGAAGGAGTGGTTCGGTCTCGTCATGATGGACAAGTCCTCCACTTTTTATGTTTTACGATTCCAATGAATAAATAACTCTATGTCATTTTCATGTTTAAAGAGTTTAAAAATACAAGAAAATAAAACTCATTTAGCTCTTTCAACATAAAGTTTCATGAGCCCAAAGAAATTAAATCTCATTGTTTTTCAGTTTTAGGGAGTTAGGAGAAAAATATAAGTAAAATCCAAATTTCTTTTTTTCATGAATTTAGTCTCTCAAGCCTAGAAAAGGGTAAACTAATGCAGGGGATAAATCTTTTGACCATGATTATTCATAGTATACATTTTTTGAAAATAGTCCACATGATCCGTAAAAGGGGTAAAATTATATCAATCATAATTTTTTTCATTTTCTTTAACGAGTATGAAATAAACAAGCATACTCTATAATATTTTCATGTTTAAAGAGTCAGAAAAAAGCTTAAAGGTATCTCCAATGTCAATTTTTCATAAGTTTTAACGTGTCTGAAAATGTGATAAAAGTATACTCATATCATCGGCTTTCAATTTAATTAACTAGAAGGAAAGGACAGAAAGAGCTTGACATTTCAAAGTACATTTTACGAGCATGAAAAGATATCAAAATACGCTCATGGTTTTCATGAGTTTAACAGGTCTTGAAAATAATAACCAAAATGGAATCAAAATAGATTTCATTTTTATGCAAGATTTAAAGAGAGAAAAACGATGCTTGAGAGAAGTTTCATTTTTACGCAAGCTTGAAACAAAGAAAAATTGTGCTTTAGAGTGGTTTTAATTCCCCCTAAGCATAAACTAAAAGAGCACATGCCCCCCAAGATTCATTTAGTCTGCCTAAGTAGACTACTGGTTATAATAGGGAGATGAAATGAAGATTCATTTACGAGATCAAATGAAAGACTCGACTTAATTAGGGGAGGATTTTTTTAATTTTTTAATGAAGTTGAAACAATAAAATAATCATCCTCATATGTGCTTGTTTCAATTTTTAACGAGCTTGACACAGGAAAATAACTATGCTTATATGGACCTGTTTCATATTTTAACAAGCTTGACACAGGGAAAAAACTATGCTCATATGAACTTGATCATCACTTCCATTTGGATGAAACACATGCCAAGGGACACACCTTGATCATGGCTTCCGAGAGGTCTTCATTATATGGAAGAAAAGTTCTCTGGAAGAAACACATGTCAAGGGGCTAAATAGGGTTAAGAAAATCGGGTTCAAATGTCCCCATTGAAGTGTTCACCGTGTCAATTACCAGATCTAAATCAAAATAAGCTGAGAGAATAGTGAGAGGCTCGCTTTCACTGGTAACATAAAACATGGGACATGTTTCCACATAATTAACCCGTGGTGTGGTAGATACCACTTGCATATAAAGAACATTCAAGGATGTTGGATGGTTGGTAGTTGAATCAATACCAATGAATGGAAGTTGGTCAATAATCACAAATTTTCCATTGTGAGGGAAATGCATCACATGCAAGAGTGTGGAAATGACAAATTTCATGGTATAGACATAGTCTTTCCCAAAGAGAAAGTTTAAATTTAGTGGGCGTTGGACTACCATTATATCAATATAGGAATTTTTTCCTTCCAAGGTAATAGGAAACTTAGGAAGGATCCCTAGAGGTTTACTGATGGTTCTATTAAAATTAACAATATTTTATGTAATAGAGAAGATAAGGAGAACCCAAATATTCCAAGTGGTTGAGGATAAAATACTAACAGAAGCACCTTCATCTACATTTTTGCAATGCACATTATTACCATAAGTCTTAACAATGATTTGGAAAGGTGTGGAAGAAGGAAGATGAGTTTTTTTCAATATACTCCAATCAAAGGAAATGACCTCAGTACATGGAGGGGGTTCCATGGAAACGTGTGACATTCCCCCTTGTGTATAAGAATATGAAGTAACAAGAAGCAACTGAGCAATATTAATCTCACTCTCTAAGGGAGAATGGGACCAACTGAATGTGGATTTGAGTCAACCACTTGATCAACCAATGGTTCATCAACCTGAGTTATATGAATTCCACTTTGTAATGGAAGAGTGGGATTGACTATACTTGAAATTAGATGAATCACTTTGTCAACTGACGGTAAGTTGAGATAAATTTTACGGTAACTATATGGAAGTTGTTGTTGTGGAATAGTAAGTTTTTGAAACAATTTTGAGGCTTCATCCATGTGAGGGAAAAGGTGAATTTGATGAATCCCTTCGCATAAAATACAAGGAAACCTAACTTTACCCTTTTTACCTGAAACCTAACATTCACTGGTTTATGGATCAACAATAATTTGATACTAATATTTATACCACACTTCTAACACCTTTGGAATACTAGGACAATCAATAAGAAGGTGTTCATCCTTAAAAATATTTCAAGGGTAATTGGGCTTATGATGCATGTTGGAAGGTTCCTCAACATTACTAATACTTACAACCATGGTTGGTTGGTTAAATTCTTTCTTATCTTGCTTCTTCTTCTTCTTCCCTTTCTTTTTCTTCTTAGACACCTGGTTACTAGCTTCAAGGATTTTACCAAGCAAAGAAGAAGAAAGGGAGGAGGACATATTGGGTGAAGAAGGTAAAGGGTCAATATGAGGTTGGTGATGCTGAGATGGTGAACTTCATTGAGGTGAAGCATCCAATTGAGGTGGAACAAATTGGGTGTTTGAGGCCAATTAAGTTGAAAAAAACCATACTGGTAAACCTATGGTAAATAAAGGTAATGAAAATGTAGCCATATAAGGCAAAACAACATTTCCAAAACAAGTAAAAGGACTAGGATTATCGTTAAGGGGGGTTCCTTGGTTGGTAAATTCTAGAACTTTTTCCATTAGATTCAACTTTAGTGAATTTTATTTAAACATTTAACAATATTAACAACCCAAATTCACAATCCACACAACATCTACAAAAATTAAAACACAAAAATAAAACATGCTAATAAATATAAAGATTCAAACCATGCAAACAACCTTTTCACAGTGAAATCACTAGTTGGTGATGAACTCCAATATCACAAAGATCAATGTGAAAAATTAAATACATATAGAGTGGGTGGAACCATTTACACTGACAACCTGCTTAGTGAACACGACCTAGTGCAAGTAACTCCACTTATTCCATCTCGAGTGAATAATACCCTCCAAAAAGGTCCAAGTGAGTCTAGTTAACATATGTTCTAGGTACAATAGAGACTTCTCCTCTACCGTCACCTGGTCTGCAAAAACCAGAGATTCTGGGTTCGATCCCCAGTGGTGTCACCAATTTTTTATCGGACTAATTGCTAATGTTGACAGAAGAAATCTCCCTATATTCAATGACTAGCTCTAGTAATAAACATACAAACAAGCAGATCTTTCCATGAGTTTATTTCTATTGAATCATAAACAAGAATGGTAAGAGATGGAATCTGTTATCACCAAATTAAGTCCTGTTGGGATGCTTCAATGATCAACTTGGAGTAACTATTTCAAACTAGCTTTTGACTGAAGATTAGCCTCTTCAGTCTAAGAGGGCTCTCTCAACTTATCAAAGGATTTACTCAATTAGCTCTTAAAACATATAGCTAACTCTGTGATTTTTTTAGTTTATGTGATTGCAGGTGAAAAATGAGGGAGATTCAACTACCATTAGGCTTATGGAATCAGTAAAAGGAGATCAATGATATGCATTCATATTTATGGAAGCCGAGACTTTTTCTGTTTCATGATAGAACAATACTAACACATGAGAATAATCAGTGACTCAATGCTAAAAGGAAGTCAGAGCATATATGATATGAATTCTAAGTAATTTAGCATCAATACTACTGGAAGCAAGATATAAAAGAGACACATAAACCCATTGAAACACATCAAGAATCTCAGGTAAAACAAGAAAAATCACCGTCTCTCTATTACTGATATCAAAAATTACAATAGCAGTTGTATCAAAGCATTCTCCAACCCATTATAACTCTAAAACTATCTAATTTATAGAGTGAGGACTCATAAAAATTATTTTCCACCATTATAGCTTCAAATTCCCACCTTAGAGACCTATTTCAAACATGATTCCATCACTTGGAGACTTCCCAGTGATATTTCTATTTTACAGAGTTTGAATACAAAAAGGACTCTTCTTTCATTAATAGTTCAAAAAATCCATTTAATAACCCTTATCAACTTCAACCAACTAATTTTATGAGTTTACTAGAGTGATTATGTGTCATTATGCCACGTGGATGCTGAGTTGGACCTCCTCCAAGTCGAAGTTTTACAATTTTTTCACAAATCTGGTTAGTGAAAATTTTGAAACATAGGCTTCAAAGATGAGTGTATAGTTTCCAAACCTTGATGTATTTGTAGAAATGGAGAGACACTTTTGTATATGAAACTGTGCTAAAGAAAAAACCCTTTCATATTTCCAAAATATTTTTTCATTTGGTCATAAATCAAACTTGAAGTTGACTGCTAAAACAGTCATGTACAGAAATTTTGTAGTGCTCATTTTGTAGAAAGCTCCAAAATTCACCTTTTTCATAACCTTTGACCTTTCTGACTGTTGGAGGATCTTCCTTGGGGCTAATGAGCTAAATAAAAAAAATTTCCCTCCTTAGTTCTCCAAAAAACTGAATTTAAAGGCAAAAGAGCATCTTCAAAAATTTCGTAGCATTTTTTGGCCTTCAAGCCTGGAGCATGCTACGAAACTACCTGATTATGGAGAAAATTCCAAATTATCCCTTTTTCTTCCAAATTTCACATTTAGGTCTGAAAATTGATATGATGAAGTATGATCATGCAAACTTTCCTCTCACCCTCTTCAAAAAACATCATTTTCACCTTTATCAAGTTTATTTATCAATAAATGACTCTGTTTTTTTTTTTTAAATAGGGTTCAGAGATTAGCTCTTATCTCCCTACCCTTGATATTTTTTGTAAAACTGAAGGTGGTTTTTGTAGGTAATTATGTTCTGAAGAAAAATCTCTCTTGGGTTTTTGAAAACCATCTCTAGCTGTCCAGAATCTGTATTCTAAAAACATGTATAAAACAAAAAAATTATGCATTCTAAAAATGAAGCCGAAAGACATCTCTGAATTTCCCAATTTGTAGCACCTTTGAGAAAACTGAAAGAGGTTAATGTTATTTTATATTTTCTTGACAATAACCTCTCTCATTTTCTTAGAATAATTCTTTTTTTTCCCAGAAACTACCCTTGAATTTGACTATTCAAAAGTCAAAAAGTAGAGGAATCCTAAGATTTGCTACGAAACTGTGTTTAACTGGAAAGTGCAAGATGTTTCTGATTTAAAAGTCTAGGAATGAAAACTAAAGGACATGAGGTAGACTTGACTGATATGACAAGGCTCTAGGTGGTTTTAGACTTATGTTAGACATTGCCATATGCAATGTTTTCAAGAATTTCATGAAAATGACTATGAGACAACATGAACCTAGGTGAATGACCCTATCCATAAAAAAATAATTTTTTTTGTGTGATAAAAGAATCCATACCTTTCAAACTAAATAATTGATGAAGATCCCTACTATGTTTTGATGTAACTCCTCAATGCTTAGAATATAAACCTACAAACATAGCAACAACAAAATATAAAAGGCATATGAAGGATAAATGATTCAATACAACTCATACTATTGATCAAGGAAACTAGTACCTAATATTATTATCAAATGGAAAGATGAAATAAAATGCACAATATATCAATTCCATTGAAAAATACAGTGGGAAGAAAAACTCTTTGTATTAATTTCAAGAATAAAGGAGTTACACAACCTAAGCCTTGCTGGAGTATGACTCCTTCCAATGATATCCAAACTTCCCCTTGGATGAAAAACATTCTAGCCTTATTTAAGCAACATAAGTGTACCTTCAGGAGTCCTCCTTAACCCTCTAGTCTGTGTTTAATTTATAGGCCAAGAAGAGGAGGTTTGAGATCCTCATCTCAAGGATTAGATCCTAAAATAGTGGGATTAGGGTTCCATAAATAATGGGAATGAGCTCCATGAAAAGAGGGATCAAGCTCGAACAAGAATCACCTTTAAGCTTTCAGTTCAAAAATATTCGACCAACAAAGCTTCTTGATTTCACTTTGTATTTTTACTTTCATTGAGTCATGTGTGTAGTTTATAATGGAAGACAGAGTGCACTTTTGCGTTGTCTTTAATGGTCAAATATGTGTATGCGTAGAAGTTTCCTAGAAAAATGTGTAGGTGACTAAAAGTAGGTTTTATACCATGAAATCAAGAATTATCATTATCATTAGGAGTTTTTAGCTTATAGCCTTGTAAGGGAATTCTTTGGAGCACAATGATGGATAGCGAAAGGTCCAAATCCACGGGCATTTTTCATGGTGAAAAAATGACATGTAACACTCCTGGAAATGGTCGTAGCTAAAGAATGGGCATTACATCATTTTTTATGGTCCCTTTTAGTACATATGCTATCTTGCATATATTTTCCACTTCTTGGATCTCTCTGTCATGTCTTTAGCAGAAGTGCTTTTGGTAAAAAATTTAACAACTCTAGAGATCACATTTTGTTTGCTTGGAAACATGTATATCTCTATTGAAAAATCTCAGAATGTTACTGTAAAGGTTATTTCCAACTCTCTAGACATTATTAATAAACCATTAAAAAAAAAAACTATAATTAAATTCTAAAAAAAATTAAACAGACAACGAATACCCTGTAAATGGGCCCTCATGCATCAGGGCTTCATTGATAATCATGCTACAAATATAGGCATAACTCAACATTCATGAATTGATATTGGATTCATGTAGAAATGATGAAGTATTGTTTGGTATTAATTAAAGTAATGGAGTATAAAATATGAAAACTTCCACAATTGGTCCATAAATATATGCTTAATATTCAATGATTATGATAATATGCTTTTACACCTATTTTTATAGAACTATCAAAATGAAACCACAATAAATATGCCTATGGATTCAAAATAGAGTAACTCAGATCCATAATAGAGTATATGGAATTAAAAATGAATTTTTATAATCATTTTGGCTTTGATTGCATTGATATTTGGTCGCGGGATCTATTCATGTTGATTCATCATGATCCCTTGCTTAGCTTAACTGAGGAACTGCTGATATACATTGAATACACCATCGTTGACTCAAATGTTGACCATCCTTGCCACATGTATTACTTTTCTAATGAATTTAAATAATGAAAAAATATTAATCTCGATGATTTCTGTTATCTTTTCCAAGTCATGGTTTAAATGCTAGATTATCACAACCATTAATATTAATTTCTCTACCAAGATTTAGCTACAAGTTTTATAGTCACTACAGAATCAGAGATTCTTGTAGTTACCTTTTAGAGAATAGTTTTTAATCAAATTACCAATTCAAAAATATTAAAAATATATAATCTCCAAAATATTACCCTAAAATTAATTCCTAATATATAATCATGTAGGAAGTAGGTTTGTTATAAATATGAAGTGTAAAATGAGGCAAAATACATGGGAAAATAGGGTTTTGTGAAGAATTTTCTTTGTAAATAGTAAAAATGGTGAAATCTAAAGCCCACTAGTGAGAAAAAAAACACAATTCTTGGAGGATGTGTCTTGATTATATAGATCTATACAAATTTGCCATTAAGGATTAAATTATATGTCCCAAATATTATTGAGTTATTAGATGAGCTTCATGTAGTGGATTATTTTACAAAGATTAATCTTAATTCAAGATACTACCATATCAAATTAAGGAAATAAGACATCCCAAAACAACTTTTACAACACATGAAGGGAGTTATGAGTTACTGGTCATGCCTTTTGGGTTGACTAATGCTCCTTTTACTTTTGAAAGCCCTACGAAGAACATTTTTTAACCCATATTAGAAAAAAAAAATGAGTTTTCTTTGATGATATTCTCTTCTATATAAAATCATAAAAAGAGCATGTTAAATATGTGGATAAAGTTATAGAAATTATTGAGAACAATAAATTGTATGTAAAAAGATGAAAATGTACTTTTCATAAACAAGAAGTAGAGTATTTTTGTCATATTATTTCAAAAGGAATTAAGTTGGACCCTCAAAATATCCAAGTTATTACAAAATGTCCTATTACGAAGAACATAAGTGTCTTGGATTATTTTTAGGACTTACAAGATATTATCAAAAATTTATTAAGAATTATGCATGAATTACATGCCCGCTCACATATTTCTTGAAGAAAAAAAATTTGTATGGAATGATGAGGCTAATTTGGAATTATTTCTATTAAATGATGTCATGTATTATACACCAATATTGGAAACACCTATTTTTAGGAAAACATTCTTGGTAGAATGTGATGCAATATGAGAAGGATTTGGGGTAGTGTCAAAATGAAAAAAATACTAAACAAAAAATATGATGTATAAATGAGGGAATGAACTCAATGGAACATTGGGAGTGGAAAGGAGATATACTTTAGCACAAGGGTAGGATATTTCTATGCCATTAATCAAATTTTAAGCAAAAAATATCAAGGGTATCCCATGCATCTCTTATGATAGTAAATATAATATTCCTAACTTATAAGAGGATAAAAAAAATGGGAAGGAATGAAGAAACATATAAAAATAAATTGTAAGTGAATGCTAGGTCTGTGAAAGAAATAAAGGAGTTATAGTAAAATCTCCAAGGCTACTTCAACCATTACACATACCTACTGAAAGATGTCAAGAAATATCAATTGAATCCATTACATGGTTACTAAAATCTAAAGGTGAATATTCCATTTTTTTTGTTGGCAATTACTCAAAAAATATGCACATTTTTATGGAATTCAAAGTACATACAAAAAAACTCAAGTTGTACAGCTATTCATTAAAGACACTTATAGACTTCATGATATTTTTAATGTAATCAAAAGCAAAAAATATCCTAAACCCACATGTAATTTTTAGAAAGAATTAGAAGATATGATTGGAACAACGCTAATGATGAGTTCAACATATCATCCACAAACAGATGGTCAAATAGAAATAATTCACAAATGTTTAGAGGGTTATAGTTTTTATTCTTCATATAAGAAATATCAATGCATGAAGTGGTTTCTTCCAATACTGTGGTGATATACTACTACCTATCACACATATACTAAAATAAACCCAATTGACACTCTTTGTGGATATCGATTTCCTAGTATCTCATGTTTTTTACAGGATAAGTCCAATGTACAAGAAATGGAGTCACTTATGGAGAATACTAAATAAAATTCGATATTTCTTATGGAAAACCTTCAAATGGCACAAAAAAATATGAAAAAAAAGTATATCAAAATAAAATTGAAAGAGAATTTATGGAAGGTGATTTTCCATATTCTAACGTTCACAAGTTTTTGCATGTATCTTGCCTAAAAAAGTTTGTGGGAAACTTTATGTCAGTGTAAATAGAAATTCTATAATTAAATGAAAGGGGGAGTTTATTCTTGAACCAAAAATGTTATGGATCAATGTTCTCTATATATTTGAAATATAAACATTATGGAGTGCCTAATCAAGTGGAATAACATGCTTCTAGAATATGTTGCTTGGGAAAATACCTAGTCCATGAAGAAACACCATCAGTTACAAGCGTTGATGGAAAATAAAATAAAATAGGGGGGATATATTGTTTCCCTTGGGCTCTATACAAAGCCCTAATAATAATTAATTATTATTTTAATTTTTAAATTAGGAGGTCCTATAGAAACTTTCATGGTCCCATTGTATTATAATTGTATCCTTTGTCTCCCATATATATACTAAGGATAACTAGTCTTAAGATAATCAAATAGTATCTTATACATTATATTGATTGTAAAATAAGGCTGTGTTCGGTAGGTTTTCATTGATGTCAAAGCATGTACATGTAGGAAGTCAAAGTGGGTGCAGGATTTCAAAGTGGGTGCAATATGTCAAAGAGAGTGCAGCATATCATCATTGATGTACTTGGTATGCAAGTATGAACGAATGAGATGATGCATTGACAACACCCTAGCTCTAGGGTTTGGATTCCTTAGAATAAGATCATACCCTGTACTTATTAGATATTTTCAAGATGCATACCACTAAGTTTTCCTTGGAGACTCTTTCCATTGGATTCTATTCGTCATGTTGATTTTGTTGATATATGGATCACCACGAGAGCCCTCACAATTTTAGAGATATGATCAATCAAATATCATGCACCCAGCCAGTGGTCCAAAGGCCCAAAGTTGAAGATGTTGTAGATTCCCTTTGACTCCAAGGATGACGATGTGGTAGCATACTATGGCAGGTATCAAGGATATTTTATTAAAAATAAGTTTTTTGTTTGTTTGTTGAGGAGGTCAATGTAGTAGGACCAAAAGTGGAGGATGATAATTCTTTAATGTTAAAAATTTATCACGGTCCAAGAAAAAAAATTAATTAAAAATTTTTAGCTCCAAAAAAAATTCAAATTCAAATTTTAAATACCGTTTTCCCTCCTAAATATTACAAGTCGGCTCTCCTAAATAATCCTTTTCAAAAAATCTATAAAGACGCCACTCCTCATCACTTCTATGGGAATAAAAAACACTACTCAATGTGTGAAATGCTTTGAAATTTCCAATGACCCTGTGGAGGATAGGAAGATCCAATGAAAGGTAGTTTTGAAAGGTTTTTTTGGGTTTTTATTTTGGGTTATGGGATTCCTTCATGTTAATTCTCCTTTTGCATGTAATTCATGTATTTTTGAAGGATGAACCCACTCTTAAAAACAACAAATTTGAAGAATATTTTGTTTTTCATCTTTACGCCTTACACATTTGTGCACAAGGAAGTAGTCTAGACTTTCAACCCTTTAATAAAACACATGAAAATATACTCATATTTCTTGAAAAATTGATGTTTGGTGTTTCTCTCTTGATAATTTGATGTAAACTATGTGACTCACATTTAACCTTTCAAAAAATATCATTAGAGCCCACATCCAGTTTAACTGTGGCACACAACTCTCTGTGTAGCTCAGTCTATTTGTGACTTGGTTTATTCTCTATGGATATGTATGACATAACTATGTGGAATATACTTCTAGATCACAAATATATTACAGTAGGGCTCACATTTTCTATGGTGGTTCTCCTTCATACTAAGTGTCATCATTATCTATAGTGATCGCTATATTTGTACTCCTTATTTTTTGTCTTGAAATCCTTGATATCGTTGAAATTTTTTAAGGTTGTTTAAGGCTCCTCCAGAAAGCATCTGTTTTGGATATTGTGTGTCAACCTATGGATTAAAAACTTGGTTCAATGGTAGGACTAATCAATGTTTAATCACTATGATTTCTAGAATTCTATATCTCTTTGTTAACCGAATGATTGCGAAGTGTTTGAAACAATTATGAATGTATATATGTGTGGATCCTTCATTACGAATGAGTCTTAACTACATGTGGTTTGAAAACCTATACTAGGCACTATTCGATAGGGTATCACAAACTCCTTTTGATCTATGTGTTGAAAAATCTAGATCAGATTGATGGAAACCTTCTTACATATATATATCCTTGTAATAGAATTTTTCTACAACTCGATTACCCTTGACATGTTCAACCTGTGACTTTGAAAAAAAACCTTCGAGACTTTACTTGATTATTTATCAAGGGTAAACATGAGACATTACTAATCCTGTCCTTTTTTTTGAATGCAAACAATTTTGCATTGAGACAACACATAGTATGATGTGGACACATGTGTGTGTGAATATAAATTATGTGAATTAGAATAGAGGATTCATTGGGGAAATATAGAAATTTTTCCTATGGTAGGTTCTATTTTAGTTTGAATCTCCTATAAGAGCAGTAATTTCTATAGTATTTGGTTGCGTCATTCTTCTACAATAGTCACAATAGCACAACAATAAGAATGTCACGGTGTTTCACAATTTTCATGACTGGTTGATTAACAGTGATATGCGATAGTGGTATAATTAAATAATGTATTTTATACTCTTATTCATGTTATATGTATGACAATATCCTTGATGTATGATAGTAATAGTGACCTTGATGAATCATAGTGGCCGTGACTAAAATTGAACAATATTTATACAACAATGACCTTAATGATAATGATACGTGTGTAGTGATGGTAGGAGTTACCTTGATGACAATTTTGACATTGTTTTGATGAAAATAACCTCTGATGTATGATAACACCCTTGGCATGGCATCAAACCTTGGCATAACAGTGACCTAGTATGACAATGATATTGTGACAGTGACCCTATTGCATAACATATATACAGTGATCTTAATACATAATAGTGACCTTATGAAAGATAATGGAAGTGGCCTTGTTAACAATGAATTTGATTTGTGACAGATATTTTGTGATGAAAAATGTTTGGTAGAATGTCCTCATACCTATGAAGTGTGACTACAATGTATGCCAGTGATGGTTTGTGAAATATTGAAGTAACCCTATGACAATGACATGTATAGAAGTTTTACTTGAGTATTTATTTGATCAAAGTATTTTGAAAAACTGGAGTAAGAGTAAAAATGATCTTATAAAGTAGCAGTGATAGTGGCAGTGAGAGCATAGCAATTAAGTGCAACAAAAGTGGCATCATGTGTGGTAGTTATAGTGTGACAATAGTGAAGAGAATTAGAGTAGTAGTTGCAATAGGTATTGAGGACTGTAAGCAGTAGAGGTAGTCGCTTTTTGGAGTTGGGTCATTGTCCCTAGTACGAGAGCCCAAAATTTTAGGGATCATTATCATCCTTCCATCCTTTGCTAGTAAAACCCTTAAGGAGTCTTGTACTTCCTTCCAGTTCATCTGGTAAATTTTTATGTAAACGCTTGTTGAAAAAAATATCATGTGTATGGATTATATGTGATGTGATCATATTTAGTGTTTGTTTAGTTTCTTTGAATGTTTGAAAGAAACCAACCAATTTTGAAAATTAAGGGAAATATTGATTCACACCCCTCTCAGTATTTCCAATAGGTTTCCCCCTCAAAATGGACTATAATTATTATTTTCTTATCATTTTTATGGTGCAAGGTTCATAACATCTCTTTTCAATAATTTTGTTATAGGTGGAGCTATTTGACCATAATTCTTGAGAAACTTGTAGCAATATCTTCTCAATCCTAAGAATAATTTAATTCTATTCAAGATCTTATGAATTTTCCATTTCCTCATAGCCATTGATTTTGTTAGGATCCACTTTGAGACCTTCATGGGATACAATATGACCCAAATATTCCATTTTTTAAACGTTAAAGACACACTTGGAAGGTTTTTCATATAGTTGTTTCTCTTCCAAGAGCGATAAAACCCTGTCAACATGTTGTACATGCTCTTTAAAAGATATTATGTATATTTGTACGTCATCAATAAATACTAACGCAAATTTTCTAACATTTTGAAAATGGACTTCACCAATCTTTAAAATGTTCAAGGTGCAATTGTAAGTCTAAATGGAATAACCAAAAAATCGTAATGACCTTCATGTATTCCAAATGAAATTTTGGGAATTTCTTCTTGTATCCTTCTAACTTTATGATTTCAAAAACAAATATACAACTTATTAAGAAAATTAATCCATGCATTTTGTCTAATAATTCATCAATGACGAGAATAGGAAAATTAACTTTGATTTTCATTTTGTTGAGATATTTGAAATCTGGAAACATACACCATGAACCATCATGTTTTATGACCATGACTAGTGGTGAAGATAAATGACTTTAGCCAGGTTGAATGATGCCAACCTCTAACATTTCTTGAACCATACACTCAATATCACTCTTATGTGCATATGCATACTTTCAAGGCATAATATTAGGTGGTACACTTATAGGTTGTTATTGAATATCATGGTCATGTTCTCAAGTATTTGGAAGAGCATTAGGAATATCTCCAAATAGCTTGGAACAATTGTTGATAACTTTTTGGAGATCCACCAAGGAAGGAAACAAAAAAAAATCAACATCTAATGAACACAATTGTCAATTTACAACATGGTGTCTCACTTTTTTCATTATTTTCATATTATAAGAGTTTATCACTTTACATGGCTTCCCTTGGATAACTCTCAACTCAATTTCCTTTCCTTAAAAGGAAAATATCTTGAAAATATCTTGAAAATTAAGGGCTATTATTCCCAACAATTGTAACCATTGGACCAGTAATGGAACATCATCACCACAAATTTGGATTGAAATCATGGAATTATCCAATAAATAACCCCCAATATTAAATTGTATACTATGAAACTTACCTAAACAATTTATGCTACTTCCATATGCAATCATCATTGGAAATTATGGTGTTGGATATACAAATAAGTCAAGAAACTTTTCCAATTTGTAATTGATCAAGATATGGGTTCTACCTAAATAAATCAGCATTTCTACCTTTTTCCTTTTGATATATCCTTCTATCTTGAGGGTTTGTGGAGTACTTATTATTGACCAGTGAATGACAATATATTATTGGAAAAATGTCTTCTATCTGTAGGTTTTTTCATGGCTTGAATTATTGATCTTCTTTGTCTTCACAATCTATGTAGAATAATTTATTTTCACAACATTTATGCCCCTTACTACACTTTCGATCATTGTTGAAACATATCCGCTTTTCTCTTCTTTCATCCATTTGCTAAGGTGTCGAATTTGTTAGTTAAGGGGAGGGAGCATGATTTTTGTTATAGTCATTAATGACCAATTTTCTAGTACCCATATTTCTACTTTAAAATTTTATTTATATATTACATGCTCTAGAAATTTAGGTTCAAAGATACACATCTCATGTTGGATGTTTTCCTTTAAAGTTCTCTTAAATAGTTGTAATAAATTATCCTCTAAAATGTTTTTTTACCTTGAGACTCAAATTTTGGAATTGTCAATGTGCTTTGTAACTAAACCCTTTTGTTGAATATTTAAAAAGTGACTAAATAATTTATTGTTCTTAATATTTCCATAATGTGCTATTAATTCCTCTATAAAAATTGATGAAGTTAACATAGAATCCCTTTTCCTTTTTCAAATCCATTGATACCATACATGCCAATATTGTTGTAAAAATATGGATGCAATATTTACCTTTTGTAAGAATTTCATTTGGCTTATATCAAAGTATTTCTCCATTTGAAATATCCATGTTATAGGATCATTACTATCAAATTTTTTCATACATATCTTCATAATATAGTAGTTCCTTGGTTTTGACTTGTAACCCCAATGATGTGGATTTTGGATCGAAAAGTCATGATTAGAACATGATTCAATAATTGTGCCCTCCAATTGTGATAAAATAAAAATACTTATTATATAATGCCATTGAGTCTCAACACCGCACTTATCCTTGTGTTCATGTTTTTCTTGAATCTCCATGTATGTTTTAGGGAGATTATATAATAGCATGATTTGTAGTTTTATTTCTTCCTTAATTTAAATCATGGATTTCTGTATGTACACTTATATTTATTCCTTATTTTTCATTTAACTTATTTTCCATTTCATCCATTATTTCCCTTTTAAATTCTTCTTGTGAACATGATTAATCAACCATTCTCAACATACTACCATTAATTTCATTAACTTTCTTCTCTAATTGAGAGAACCTAAATTCTAAGTCTTCACTTTATCATGAGTTCTAGATGAGCCTTCAAGAGGCTTTATTGGTGAAGTATATTTCTTTGGGGACATAATTATAGTACTCATCTATATGACAACTATCAATCACAAAAAATGAAAAACAAAGGGATCTTCTAATGAAATGTTATTTCTCTCATATGTTATGTATCTTTTAAACCTTAGTTAGGAGAATATATGAATGGTTGGCCTTTTTGTTGATATATCTCTAATATTTGAGACCTTTTGACTTTGATATTTTAATATGTAATACTCAATTATGTCTTCTCTGAAATTCCATAGTTCTGACTAGAATTTGATGAAGCAAACTATAAAATTCATGGTAACTTTCTCAAAACCTTCTCATTCTTGACCTCTTCCCAAGATTAAAATTGTATGACATACCATTATTCCAATTCTTCAAATATTATTCCAAATTTTTACCCAAGGTACTTCTTTATATATCCTTAGATATATAAAAAATTTATGGTATGAAGTGTCACATAAAAATATGATAGTGAAAATGCCATGAACATTGGTTCAATTGCATGACCATTCACAAAACCCTAATTTCCATATGGTATATATTAGAAATTATAGTGAAAAAGATCTAAAATTTTTAACATATGTTCTTTGTGATGTCTTCTAAATATGCTCAGAATTTCACAATCTAAAACATTTGAGAAAATTGATTATATAATTTTTTCAGATTACTCATTTGAAACAAATTTTAGGACCAATCACAAACCCTAACTTCCAAAACATATATTGAAAACATTACAGTGAAAAAAGTATAAAATTTTAAATATATTTTCCTTGATATCACTCCTTAATATGTATACAATTTCATCAATTTAAATATATAAAAAAATGGTATAGTAAAAACTCCAAGATGACCTATTTGAAGTATCATAAGCCCAGGTTCAATGGGAAACATTATTTTATAATAAATTCAATACATAAGACAAGATTCGATGATCTAAGACTAGGTATCCTTGGTATATATAAGGAGATAAAGTGTATAATTATAATAAAATGGTATAATGAAAGGTTCTATCCTACATAACAATGTAAAAAATAGAAATGTAATCACAAAATATCTAGGGTTTAATAACAGGTTTTAGGGTTGACATGGGAATTATATTGGGATTAACATATTTGAGAACCATATAAAATTTTTAGAGCCTTAGGGCATGCCTAACATTTCATATCCTCTATTTTCTTGGGACCCACTTGCATACATATCCTATTGATTATGTGACCCAATTATTCCACTTTAAAATCACAAAAAGTGCATTTGGAACATTTGAGGAACAATGGGTTATCCTCAAGTAGTTGTAGGCATTTATCCACATGCTATACATCTCCTAAGTCCTACTATAAATCAAATATAATCAAAACGAAAAAGGAGAATATTGTGCATAAAGTGCCAAGTATCAAGGCTTTAAATTTCATATGGGGCATGCCAAAGACCAAAAGGAAACACCAAAAAATAATAATTTCCTTCCTATGTATAGAATAAATCCATGAGGTTATTGTTGAGCCTTGCAATAGGTATGTATTTACTCTCAAATACTGTCCTTTTTCCTCTTCTTTGTCCATTTTTGTGTCATAATATAATAATATCATGAATAGATTTTGATAAAAGAATGAATGAAATAGTTTAACCGTCCAAACTAATTCCCATTTCTTTTATGATGAAAATAACAAATAAAACAATAGTTGTTCCCAAAAAGGAGCAACAGGATATAACCAAGCGAAAAGAAGGCACATTAAAGGTGGTCAAATCAGAAGACGAATCAATGAGAATGACCAACTATTCGAAGATAGTAATCTGTTATGAATCCCTCAAGATCCCCTGATCTTGAGGGATCACATTTACCTCTTCCTTTAGCTATAAAGGAACGAGAAGAATACGAAGATGAACATGATGACATAGGAGAAAGTAGAGAATGTAAATCAGATCGTATCACATATTGTATCATGTCTCTTTCATTTATGTATCATTTGATAATGAACAGAACGTAGTTCTAAAAGACAGAATTGTATTGTAATGACTGCGTTGATTAATATATAATTTGCGTTGTTGTTCATTCGATTTTTTTGGAGTAACTAAGTATTGTTCGCTGGCGGCTAAGGAATCGGTCTCTGGTGAATCTCACTATTGTTCTTTGTGCTATACTTTTCCATTTACTACAAGTATATTATGCTTTTCTGCTTTACAGTGAATTACTTTTGATAGTTTAGATTTCTGTATTTATTTCCTTGAGTGCGCATTACCAATTTATTAGTTGCTTGTTAAAAGAATTGGCTTTGATTACTCCAAGCATAAACTGTTATTTCCACTACTTTCCTTTTGTTTGAAAGTTTAGATCCAGCTGAAAGAGCTCGGTTAACGCTTCAGTGCTCTCGGTTGATTGTTATTTGAATTGGTTGAATTACGCATGAATCACAGTTCTTCGTTATAATACTTAGTGAATCATTTTCTTTTAAGCTTCAGATTTATGATTGCATCTATATTAAAACGATTGGATTTAGCATTACTCTTTGTATGAATAGCTTGCACATACTGTGTACACACTTGAGATAAATAGACTTACCCTAGTTGATAATTATTGTGAGGCAATTAGGAGTTTTTAAAGACACCTGTTAGCACCCAACATTTTGGCGCTGTTATCGGGGAGTGTGTTGCTACTCTGAGTAATGTCTTATTGATGTTTTTTTTCTTTTGAGGGAGAACTGGGTATTAAAAACGGAAGGTAAGAACCTGCGTAAAGAACGAGTAAAATGCTCACTCATCTGCCCAATTTCTAGCAGAATTGCATGAGAATTTAAAGTAGGGATGAATGTTTGTATTTATGCATGAATGATTACGAGGGAAAGACCTGAAAAAGACAAAATTCCTCCTTCTAAACCTAAGAAACCTAAGGGACCTGTGACCCTTGGACGATCAACTTTTATCGACGAAATCTTAAGAAAAGCTGAGTCTCAGTCATCTGTAGGATCCCTAATTGTTGCTTCCAGACATCCTATTGAATTCCTTCAAGCTGCGGGGCCACCATCTATAGCTAACGCTAAGATTCACGATGAGGCTGAAGGGGATTGAACAGAGTTTTCAAGATCATCGAGAATTCAAAAAACTCCCCCTTCACAAGAAGGAAATTCTTGCAACCTCCATGAAGAACACACATTATCAGATGAAATAGGTAACACGACCTCAAAAACGAGAACTCTAGCCCAAAAATTCTCAAAAAAAACATGAAAAAAACACCCCAAAAAACAAAAAGTGTGTCTTCCGAGACGCACTTGGGTTTTTTTTGAAGGTCAAATTTCAACATTTTATAAAATTATGCTAAAAACAAAATTGTTTGTTGAAAAAAGGATTGAAAAAACACCCTAAAAACAAAACCGATTGATCTTTGGAATAACAAAAAAAAATTGTGTCATAATTTTGACACTTGTAACAATGGAATTAAAGACAACATATTAGGACATTTTTTAAAATCGTAAATTTCTAACATTTTTTATAAATGATGTTAAAGATAAACAAATACATGTCTGAAGTGAAGGGCTTATCATTTCGAACAATTTTCATCCATGTTGTTAAACATAAAATATCTTGACTCTAAACAACCCCAAAATTGTAATTATTGTCAACCATAACATTAAAGATAAAATTTGGTAGCGCATAAAAACCTTAATGACAAAGTTGTAAATCTAAAGTTTTTTCAATCTTAAGTTTTCATCATACTTGAACAATGAAATTATGGAGAAATTATAAGACTTAAAACAAATTTAAAAAAAATGAACAAGTAAATGAAAAAAATTATCATTGAACAGAAACAAGTAATAGTAATTTTAATTTTAAAGGATAAAAACTTATCTTTTTTCAAATCTTAGCATAAGACAAATTTAAATCTAATTTCAACCAAAACCTAAAAATCAAGCATCAAAACAAAGTGTTCCCTTTCAATGAGCGCATATAATTATTAAAAAATTGTATAAGTATCTTATACCAAATGGTAACAATACATAATATCATGGTAATATCATTTGCATAATCTAAAAATTCAACATTAGTTTCTATTTTCTATTTTACTTATAATTAAAATATCAATATTGGTACATTGAATATAACATAAATTATTTTTTTAATTCATTGTTGCATTGTTGATATTCTAAAGAGATGAATTCTTTATAATTAAAAAATATAATCCAACAAACATAGAAATGTCTCATAACTTCATGAAAAAAAGAGATGGAAGTCAAAAAATTTTATTTCAAGTTACCATGCAAACATCAATTACATAAAAGTGTCTTAGATAGTTATTCAAAATCAACCATAGGTTCAGCACACCATCATAACCAACATCTTCAGATGAATGGCTACGTCATGAGATGAAGATGATACATATTCTTTTCTTTCATCAACTAGTGCTCCATCTAAGTCAACATGCATGCCCACCATTTCAAAGTTCAAAAGTATTGTAGATATACGTCTACATTCACGCGAGTCCCATCTCAACGAGTAATTTTTTACGGTAGAAATTTCTTCAAAATATTTATGGTTTGCAACCAAAGAGTTCCTCTCTTTGTCAAATTGAAGTCATACACAAGTATGTCAACATCCTCCAATTTTAAGACATCTATGCGGTGACGATTTATATTTGTGCCCTTTCTTTTTCTCTTTACGTCAATTCTTTTTTCCACTACCATCTCTCGGCTTGTACACACCATTGAAAGGGTGGGTACTTGTGGCATACCAATGTACATCAACAATCTGTAATCTCTTCATTTTCATTAATGACCTTTATAACCTTGGCAACCAAGAATGGATAGCTAAGTGGATCTTCATCTACTAACACTACTATCATGCAACCCTCCCTTAAGATCCCTGCATAGAACCCCTGTAAAGGTCTTCCATGGCTTCACGTTGTACACGTGATCTTCTAGAAAAAAATATAGATTTCTCTTTCCTCTACCCTGTGGGGGAATTAATAATAGCTTGAGGTCTGTTGTTGTTCAACATTGTGTGTTTCACGATGTTCATGTTCATTTGGCATATTTTGTGGCCAAAAAAAAGGAGTCTTCAAAAGCGTATCCCCATTTATTGATCTTGAAATCATATCACTTTGATTACTGAAAAAATACTTCCACCAAACTGAATTAGCAACATCAAAGTACTCATATGTATCTCTAATACATCTTTTTAATTTCCTCTAGACATTCAGAATAATTTATGTCTCTCTTCTACCTTCGTGCTTTGTTGGGTGTGTGTTATATTCTTTCCACGACTAGCCCCACACGCTATACATTGCGCAGGGTGCAGCGGCCCCGCGAATATTTTTGGTATGCAGGTCCCACTCATATGCGGACCCACCCATGTTTTGTGCATGAGTTTGCACATGGTTTTGGGGTACGATGGTTTTCAGCCCCCTGGTATTTTGTAGATCCGGTCAAGGGAACTACGGTTATGTTCTAATCCGGGGTTAATGGATTGGGGTTTATGTATGCTTCGGCATGTATATATATGTGTTGTAACACTAAAAAAGGAATATAATGAAAAATCAAGCTGGTAGTCCCAATTTGGGATCCAGGGGAAAAATTTTGTGTTTATACTGTTTTATGTTTTATGCTCTCGCTATTGTTTATTTTCTGTTATAAGATTCGTGTGTAGATAATTTATGTTCGGGCATTAAAACCTACATTTGGTATCGAGTCTGTTTCGGCTTCAAGGGGACGCCTTTGTTGTTGAGGGTTTTTTTGCTCGGGCTTGTGGTAGACCACAGTTCGGTGGGAGATCCGCGGGATCGATTCTTGCGGTGAAAGAAGATGAGCGAGCGGCGAAAGATAGAGATCGAGAAATTTAATGGTCGAGTTTTGAGTTGTGGAAGCTCAAGATGGAGGATCTCGTCGGTGGATAAAGATCGGTGGATCGCGGTAGATCCGGAGTACTAAACCAACGGCAATGTCGGATGAAGACTGGAAGAAAGCCGGATCGGAAAGATAAGAGCACAATACGGTTGTGTGTCTCGAGATTCGATATTGTTGAATGTATTTGGGGAAGCTACGGCGAAGACCTTGTGGGAAAAACTTGGGACTTTGTACCAATCTAAGTCTCCGGTGAATAAGTTGTTCTGCGTGAAAAAAGGCTGTATAACCTCGAGGATGAAGGATGGAGACTCGGTGACAGAGCATCTAAACGCCTTCAATACTGTGGTAAGTCGATATGTCATATGTTGATATTAAAATCTCGGATGAAGATAAGTGCATCGGTTTGTTGTGTTCTCTACCGGACTCGTGGGACGGTTTAGTTATTGCAATAGGTAGCAACACAACTACCTTGAATTTTGATGACATTGTCTCGGCATTGTCTGTCGAGAGAAATGAGACGGAGAAATATGGAGGGTCAAAATGGAGATGCCTTATCCGTACGAGGAAGGTCCCAAAATAGAAACAAGAATAAGGTTTCGAGTGGGATATCTAAATCTAGAGGGAGATCTAAATCTCCTGGAAAGTTTGTAAAGGTGTGCTTTGGAAATGCGGAAAGGAAGGACACTACAAAAAAGGAATGTGGATCTAAAGCTCCTAAGAAAGGAAAGGGATCCGATGAAGCTCATTCAGGAGGAAAAAAACCACCTCGGATGAAGGTGGGGATGTGTATTTGGCTTCTTCTTCAAATACACATGTAGATCATGAGTCATGGTTGATTGACTCGGGTGCATCCTTTCACTTCACTCCCCATAGGGAGTGGTTACGTGAGTATGAGAAATATGATGGTGGTGATGTCTTCTAGGGGATGACAGGAAGGCCGTGAATCGTCGGACGTGGAAAGGTCAAGTCTGAAAGCTGCAAGGTGGGAGGATTAGAACACTTCACGGTGTTATGCATATTCTCGCATTGGCCGGAAATCTGATTTACGTAAGAAAGATGGATGATGCGGGTGTAAAAACGAGTGTTCGAGAAAGATGCCTGCAAGATGGTTCGGGGAGCACTAGTATTAATGCGGGGGAGTTCGGACTAGAACTTTGTAGCTGAGCTACTAAGGTAGCACTTGTTATTGATGGGTGTAACGATTCGTGGTTCTGAAAGTGGGACGGAAAGTCTAGGTTTGTCTCTGGAGAAAAGACCATGCTATGGCATCAAAGGCTTGGACATATTGGAGAGAAGGGCCTTCGGATCGCATAGAGATGGTATGGTAGAAGGTATGTCTAATTTTTCTCTAGATTTCGATTTCGTGAAAATTGTGTATATGGGAAGCGAGAATCGAGTGAGTTTTCCTTCAGATGCTAAGAGGGCAAACAAGATATTAGAACTTGTGCACGGTGATGTGTTTGGGCCTGTGTCGGTTCCATCACTGGAAAGTCTGTGTACTATGTTTCATTCATAGATGACTTCTCAAGGAATACATGGATATATTTCTTGAGGAAGAAATCGAAGTCTTTGACAAATTTAAAGAATTTAAGGCTGCGAGTGGAAAACCGGACGAGAGAAGAAGATAAAGACAGAGATAATGGTGGGGAGTTCTGCAGAAGGAATTTGAAGAGTTACTGTAGGAAGTGTGGTATAGCACGACAGAAGAATAATCCATACACACCTCGGCAAAATGGAGTTGCAGAAAGAATGAATAGAACAACGATGGAAAAGGCAAGAAGCATGCTCGGTGGTACTGGTTAGGACAAGAATTGCAGGCGAGAGCGAGTGGAGACTACATGTTACTTAGTTAACATATCACCTTCATCGGCGATTGGAGGATAAGACCCCACATGAGGTATGGAATGGTAAGAAACCCTCTATTTCACATCTAAGGGTATTTGGATGTGATGCATATGTACATGTTCCAAAGGAGAAAAGGACCAAGTTGGATAATAAATGCGAAAGGTGCATCTTTATTGGGTATAAGGATGGTTTAAAGGGTTACAAGCTTTGGAACCCGGAAACAAGGAAGGTTGTGTACAAGCCCAAGATGTGGTGTTTAGAGAAGTGAAAGATGTTGTTAAACATGAAGTCCTACCAAAGGAACTCGAGAAGATAGAGTTTGAGCTAAAGGAGGATGAATCGGACTCTACAACAGGGAAGAAGACTCGGAAGATGAAGAGCCACAAACTCCGACTTTGAGAAGATCAATTCGGGGAAAGAAGGCAACCGTGAAGGTATAGTCCATCTGCTTTTTTGTCCGGGGTTTTGCCTTAACTATAAGCTGATGATGAACCCAGAATCGTCGGGGGAGGCAATAGATTCAAAGGATGGAAAACTGCGGAAGGAGGCCATGGTTGATGAAATGGCATCCTTGCACAAAAACAATGCATGGGATCCGGTAGAGTTGCTTGTGGAAGGAAGCCCATTGGGAGCAAATGGGTGTTTAAAAAGAAGATGAATGTAGAAGGCAAGGTGGAGAAATACAAAGCTCAGTTTGGTAGCAAAAGGTTATTCAGGTGCCGGGAATTGATTTTGGTGATATTTTTTCTCTGTTGCCAAGGTTACTTCTATTATATTACTTTTATCATGTTACTCTTGCATTTTTATTTTGAGATAGAAACAGATGGATGTGAAGACAAAATTTCTTCACGGGGATCTAGAAGAGGAGATCTACATGAAGCAACTTTCAAGGCTTTATGGTGAAGGGTAAGAAAAGAACTAGTATGCGGAGTTGAATAAGTCTCTGTATGAGTTAAAACAGTCACCAAGGATGTGGTATCGAAATTTGATACCTATATACGAGGGACTTGGCTTCACCGAAGTAATGAGGATCATTGTGTTTATTTTAAATTAATTGGTGACCGTGTTATTTATTTGGTCTTGTATGTGGATGATATGTTGTTGATTGGAAATGACAAAGAAATTATCCAAGATTTGAAGACCCAACTGCATTTCTCCAAATTCGACATGAAGGATATTGAGTGCTGCAAACTATTTTTTGGGCATGGAAAATAAGAGAGATCGGGGAAAGAGAAGGCTACGGTTAAACCGGAGAGAAGTATGTCTGAGACTATATTGCGGAGGTTCAATATGCAGGATAGTAAACTAGTGAGTGTTCCTATTCACTGTAGGTGCAAAGCTCTGTCACGAGCAGTGTCCCAAGACACAAGAAAGAAGAGGAGGATATGTCTCGTGTTCCATATGCAAGTGTAGTGGGTAGCACGATGTATGCAATGGTACGTACTAGACCGAGACATTGCACATGCGGTGGGAGTATTGAGCGAGTTTATGTCAAACCCGGGGAAGGAGAATTGGACGACGGTGAAGCGGGTTTTCGGATATTTACGTGGCACTAGTGATTATGGCTTGTGCTACCAGGGAAGACTAGGATTGGAAAGAATGTTGGACATTCATGGTTTTGTTGATGCGGCTGAGGGTACAGAGATGCTGGACCAAAGAAGATCTACAAGTGGGTATGTGTTTAGCCTATTTGGAGGTGCGAGTCGATTGGATGAGTAAAAAGACATTCGTAGTGGTGCTTTCAACTACGAGAGGCAGAATACATAGCGACCACTCATGCAAGCAAGGAAGAAGTTTGGTTGCAGAGATTGTGTTCAAGTATGGGGTTGGTACAACAAGCTATAAGGATAGAGCCGTGATAGCCAAAGTGCAATTTTCTTGGCTAAGAACCACGCTTATCATTCAAAGACAAAGCACATTGATGTGCAATATCACTTTGTTAGAGATATGGTTGAGGCTAAAAGGGTGTTGCTGGTAAAAGGTGGACACTTTGAAGAATGTTGCAGATGCATTGACAGAAGTCCGTGAGCACTCGAAGTTCTCTTGGTGTAGAGAAACAACGGGTGTTGAAGAATTGGCCAAATGACTAAGCTCTCCATGGGCCCCCGTGGAAAGAAAACAACAAGTGGGAGAATGTTGGGTGTGTGTTATATTCTTTCCACGATTAGCCCCACGCGCTATACATTGCACGGGGAGTCGACGGGAGGGGTCACGGGGGGGGCACAGCCCCCCTGTCGGGAGTCCGAGTGTAGCGCCCCTGACGAAATTTTTTTTGAGTATGCGGTCCCACTCATATGCGGACCCACCCATGTTTTGTGCATGAGTTTGCACATGGTTTTTGGGGTACGATGGTTTTCGGCCCCCGGTATTTTGTAGATCCGGTCAAGGGAACTACGGTTATGTTCTAATCCGGGGTTAATGGATTGGGGTTTATGTATGATTTGGCATGTATATATATGTGTTGTAACACTAAAAGGAATATAATGAAAAATCAAGCCTGGTAGTCCCAATTTGGGATCCAGGGGAAAATCTCTGTGTTTATCTGTTTTATGTTTTATGCTCTCGCTATTGTTTATTTTCTGTTATAAGATTCGTGTGTAGATCATTTCTGTTCGGGTGGGTTAAAACCTACACGTGCATTATGGAGTTCAAACAATCGATCTGTAATAACAATATCTTTGATGAAAATATTGGACGCTCTAGAATGAACTTCAAAAATGCTAAACTTGATGATGGTCCCCATTTTTTCAATAGTTGAATACTTCTTGCCCCATATAAGTGTTATCCCATCAATTTTTTTTGATACGAAATTGATCTTTGGAAGCTAATTTCGTTAAGTTGTTCAATGCATTTCTGCTCACCATGCGATCCAAAAATAAAACTTCGCATGTCAATAGTTTCTTCCAACACATGAAAAATAGGCTCTGGAATGTACGATTTCTTAATACATTCAATTAATGATGGCCGGCTCCGAACACCTTTCCTCCTCAATGTTACTGAAAAACGACTGAACATTTTATCAATATGATCATGAGTATGCCCAACAAAAAGGAAAACAACCTTTATCTTTTTAAAAATCCCCAGTTCAACGAGCAATTTTAGATACCCAAAAAGAACTTGATTTTTGTTCTCACAACTTGTGTTGTCTAATTGCAAATACAAAACTTCAGGAAGAATCCCAGACCAATGAGTAACCACATCATGGATTATGGTTATGGTTAGATTTGCATCATTGTGAATATTTGGAATTGTGAAGAAAACTCTTGGAAACATCTTCTCATTTAATACCATACAACCAACCAAGTGAAATTGAATGAAATTTTCCTCTTGTAATTTTTTTGGTGTGCGGACAAAATGTAGAAGAAGTGTTTTCTTTTGGTCCATACCATCAATTATCAATCCCAGATATTTATTTGTATGATCATAACACTTCTTTCGATGTTTATACAACTTTTTTCCTTTCACTTGTTTGCTGATTGCGATGGTCTTGAAGTTCTTTGACAACGGAATACGTACATAAAAATAAAAGAAACATATGAATAAATATATTTTCATAGTTGATAAGTATCAAATTTTAAAAAACAATTTTTTTGAACACATACCTCTTTCCGCCCCTTGACATTTATCTCTTTTTTCTTTAAGAGAAGCACATATGTTTGCAAATCCCCATCCTTGTCTTCTTAGGAATACAAACATTGTTGAATTCAGTTTTCCATATCCTTGTAAAATAAGAATATGTAATAAAATTACCAATTTCTTCAACAACTTTCTGCATAATCTTTGTATAACATGAATATTTCTCATCTCAGAAATTATCTAGAATATGTATTGTGTCTTTATTTGGCATACACTCTCCATGATTTGAAAAGAAGTCTTTCATCCATGTCTTAGCGAGTATTTGCAAACGGCCCCACCTCCCATTTATAACGTGCTTTCGAATAATATGTGGGATCCCTTTCCAATCTATCCTGGATTCTTGACAAAACGAAAATTACCAATTGAATGCAACATTTTGAATGCCTTTACGCAAATCAATATATTCCCAATATGATAATCATAACTCTTTCTAGTGTAGATTGCATGCAACCCACTAAATATGAATTTTGCATGCTTTTATTCATTGACATATATGTTTTCCTTTTCTCCAAAACAAAGTTGAAATCCATATTTTTCAAGCAATCCCTTCGACAACATTCACTTGAAATCAAATGAACAACATAACTTCTTTTTTGTGAGATATTTTGTCCCTACCCTTGTATAACTGGAATGCTTTGGATTGATATGAAAATGTCTACTCCTACTCCTAGTTGCAATATTTGCTTGCAACGGCTTCATCATTCCATCATCCTTTGTAAAAGTAGTTTCATCACCATTAGGAGGAATATTATCCCCACTATCGTCATCCTCAACATGGTTAAGAAATTCATCAACATCATTGCCTGGAAAATTTTCTTTACCATCATCAGTTGAAGAAAACATTTCACAAGAATCATCGGCACTTTTTGTAACCCCGACTCAAAAGAAATTCTTCACCATCTTGACCCATGCTTTCAAATTCTTCCCTCGGGAGGATTCAATTCTTCATCACGATGAGTGTCTTTGAAATGGTCACTTGGATAAAATGCAATATTCGGATACTGTGCCTCTAAAATTATCATTTGCAATAAAATCTTCATCCTCCCCTTCCTCGGTGGTGCTCTCATAATCCTTGGGATTAGGCATAAGTGGAAGCTTTGAATTTGTATTCACTAGAATTTCTTCATCCCTGCCCCTCCCCTTCCTCACTGAAGCTCTCATAATCCTTAGGATTAGGAATAAGTGAATGTCTTGAATCTATATTTACTGGAAATTCTTCATCCCCCCCCTTCATCGGTGGTTAAATTATAATCGTTATGATTAGGATGAAGTGAAAATTTTAGCTTTGGAAATTCATCACTTTGTCTTCATCGGTGGTGCTTTGCATAATCCTTAGGGATTAGGACGAAGTGGATATTTTGACGTCGCAAATTCTTCATTCCCCTCTTCCTCGAGTGGTGTTGACATAATCCTTAGGATTAGGGACTGAAGTGCATATTTTGACTTTGCAAATTCCTTCATTCCCCTCTTCATCTGTGGTGCTGACATAATCCTTAGGATTAAGACGAAGTGGAAATTTTGACTCTGGAATTTTTTCGTCCCCCTCTTCATCAGTGGTGCTTGAATAATCCTTATGATTAGGACGGAGTGGATATTTTGACACTGTAAATTTTTCATTTCCCTCTTCATCAGTGGTGCTTGCATAATCCTTATGATTAGGATGAATTTGATATTTTGACTCTGGAAATTTTACATCCCCCTTTTCATCAGTGGTGCTGGCATACTCCTCAGGATTAGGACAGAGTGGATATTTTGACTCTGCAGATTCTTCATTCCCCTCTTCATTTGTTTTTCTCGCATAATCCTTAGGATTAAGCTGAAGTGGATATTCTTCATCTCCCGCTTCATCAATGGTGTCTTTATAATCCTTGGGATTAGGACGAAGTGAAACTTTTGACTCTGGAAATTCTTTATCATGCCCTTCATCATTGTTGCTTTCATAATCCTTAGGATTAAGAGTAAGTGGTATAACTGGTGCTCGATTTATAGAAATTTCATTTTACTGTGCCTCATCAATTTTGTTCTCATCATCTTTAGGATTATGACCAAGTCGATTTTTTGACTCTCTATTCATGGTGAACGAAATCCCATTATATTCATCACTCTGAATAGAGTTGTTGTGTGACGAAGATGTTGATGTTGTACAAAGAAAAACTTCGCTATCAAAAGAAACCATGGATTTCAACAAGAATAGGTTGAATGATTCAAATTCCTCTCCCACTTACAATATATAGCTTAAAGAGTGGAAATTTCCCTCCAAATTTTCCTTCCAAAAAAATTCGCGAAAAAATTTACCTCCAAAATTCCCCCCCAAAAAATTTCACGAAAAACTTTCCCTCCAAAATTTTCATTTCAAATATTTGGTACAAATATTTGTCAAAAAATGTATTTAACATTTTTTTAATAAACTGTTTGTGTTGAAATATTTTACCGATATTTATATTCAAAATATCCACAAAATATTTCTATCATGGATGTCTTCCAAACTAAAATAATGTTTTTATTTCAATGATTTAACATTGACTAGATGTAAGTATTAACTATAATATTACTATAATACCTACATGCAAATGTTAACTATTTTAACTATAATGACTACATGTAAATATTTTAAATTTTAAATTTTAAACTTACGTTATATTCATCTAAAATTTATTTCAAAATTTATTAATAAACTGTTGGTCTTCAAATATTTCATCATACTTTCTATTCAAAATATCCACAAAATATTCTTTTCATGCATGTCTTCGAAACTAAAATAATTTTCTTATTTGAATGGTTTAAGATTGACTACATGTAAATATTTACAAAAATAACAACATGTAAATATTAATTATTTAAACTATAATATTAAACTATAATATTAACTATAATTAACTACATGTAAATATTTTAGATTTTAAAATTTAATCCCATGATTTTAAACATTGAGTACATGTAAATATTAACTAAAATATTAACTATGATAACTAAATGCAAATATTAACTATTTTATCTATAATATTAACTATAATTAACTACATGTAAGTATTTCATATTTTAATTTTTAATCTGAGATTATATTTGAATTATTCAACATTCGGTACATGTAAATATTAAATAAAATATTAACTATGATAACTACATGCAAATAATAAGTATTTTAACTATAGTATGAACTATAATAAACTAAATGTAAATATTTTAAATTTGAAATTTTAATCCCACATTCGTTAAACAGTAAACCAATTAGACAATATTCGCTATATAATAAGAATGATTATTTCTATTCATCACATCACATCAAGTTTTTTAGTATTTGTTAGAGCAAATTTATGGACGTGTTGCGTTGGCATTGGAAACTTCGTGGAGGCATTGCATTGGCATTGGAGGCGTTGTGTTGCTATTGGTAATTTTGTGGAGGTGTTGCATTGACATTGGTAACTTCATGAAGGCATTGCATTGGCATTGGAGGCGTTGTGTTGTTATTCATAATTTTATGAAGGCGTTGTGTTGGCATTGGTGACAGAGTTTTTTGCATTTCAAAGGTTATTTTTCCTTTTATTCTGTCAATTTAAAGACGATTTTGGGGAAAATCTGTTTTCCTATAGTTTTCTGTGTCCAAAAACTATTTTTTTAAGGTTTTTAGGTTCAAAAACCATAATTTTTTTATATTTTTTTAGTGAAGAAAATGCAAAAAGAACTAAATTTTTTAGGGTTTCAAGGACAAAAAATTAGATTTTTTTTCTTTTTTAAAACTTATAAGTTCATCTAGATAGAAAAATCCATAAAACGACCATGCACATAAAAAAATAGTAATATTATAACATTTTTTATTTGTTTTTTTTAATCATAAATATATCAGTGATTTCATTATTTAAAATGTTTTTTTTGTTTTGAATTTTTAGAATTTTTTGATTTTATATTCTATTTTTTTTTTTTAATCTTATTTTTATTCTTTTTAATTTTAAATCTTAATTTTTTTTTCTTGTTTTGTTATATATCATATATATATTTTTTTTAATTGTATTGTTATATAGTTTATTTATTTAATGATTTTTTATTTATTTATTATATTGTATTGTTTTTTTTTAATTATATAATGTTTACAAACAAAACATAATTGTTATTTAATAAATTGTTTAATTTATTTATTTATTTATTTTTATTTTGATATTTTTAACCATTTTTTTATTTATTAAATAATGTTTTAATAATTATTTATTAATTATATTATATAACAATGTTTTTATTATTTTTATATAACAATGTTTTTATTATATATATATATATATATATATATATATATATATTTTTTTTTTTTTTCTCGTTCAGATTAATCCTAATCTTTCCATTTTTTCTCCTCCCATCCCATCCACAGGTTTCGAACCGGTGACCTTACAGAACAGAGTGCCTTAACAGTGCACCCCATCACCGACTGTTCTACACCACGTGGGCAATGTTTTTATTATATTATATAACAATATTTTTATTATTTTTTTATATAACAATGTTTTTGTTAATGTTTAATTGTTTTATTAAAACAAATTAAAAAAAAAAAATTGTTTTATTAAAAAAAAAAAAAAATGCAATGGGCGCGGGGCGCCAGAGGCCGACCGGGCGGCGCCACGGTGGGTTGCCCAGCCGGCCTCAAGCCCCCGGTTGGGCAGGAGGGCGGGAATTGCGGTCACGGAATGACACACCATTGCATTGTTTTTTTTTTTTAATTTTTTTTTATTTGTTTTAATAAAACAATTTTTAATTTTTGTTTTATTATTATTATTATTATTATTATTTTAAATTTGTTTTAATAAAACAATTAAAAATTAATAAAAACATTGTTATATAAAAAAATAATAAAAATATTGTTATATAATATAATAAAAACATTGTTATATAAAAATAATAAAAACATTGTTATATAATATAATTAATAAATAATTATTAAAATGAAAAAATTATTAAATATCAATTATTTTTTGTTTTTAAACATTATATAATTAAAAAAAAACAATACAATATAATTAAAAAAAATAAAAAAATAAAAAAAATCATTTGTTTTAATATAACAATACAATAATTAAAAAAAAAAAAAATCTATATAACAATACAATTAAAAAAATTAAAAAAAAATATTATAACATTTGTTTTTAACATTTAAATATTTAAATTTCTTTTTTAATTTTTTTTTTTTTTTTTTTTTAAATTTAAGTATTAAAACAACATTATAAAAAATTTAATTTTTTCTTTTATTTAATTTTGTTTATTTTTATTTAATTACTATGTAATGTGAAATAGAAATTTTTAATTTTCAAATATATTAAAAGATTATATAAATTTATAAACTTTTATATTAATTTTTTATAATTTTAAGTTTATAATTTTTTATTTAATTGCTATGTAAAGTAAAATAAATTTTTATTTTATTTTATTTTGTTTATTTTTATTCAATTGCTATGTAATGTAAAATTAAATTTTCAAATTTTAAAATATATTAAAAGATTATAAGTTTTTTACTTTTAGAAATAAATTTTGTTTATTAAATTTATTTTATCCGCATTATTTTTCCATTAACTAATATATATTTATTTTTTATCAGGAAAATGGCATCAATTTTTTTTTTTTGTGAATGTTTCTGCAGCTAGGGCAGCAACTCCCAAATGTACAGCTACAGCTCGATGCACTATGGATACAACTCCCAAATCTAAAGTTGCAGCTGAATGCACTATGGACACTGTTAGAAGCAATAAGGACATTGTTGCACACATTAATAAAAGTCAAGCAAGTGGGGCACCAGGTTCATTAAAGCTTATTTCTGATTGGAAGAACGCCGAGGAAATAGATAAAACTGATTTCTCATGGTATCTTGAAGACAGTGAAACGAAGGTTGATATACACATCTATCTTATTTGTGGTATGATTGACTTAAATGAGCCATATGATGTGATGGGTAGAGTACGAGACATATGTATGGTCCCAAATACAAACACTATTTATGTTCTTGCAAGGAAGGCTCAGAAACATGAGAAGGTTAGATATCGTCTATCAATCGTCAAGTATGATATAGATGAAATATTTTCAAATTTTTCTGAAGAAATATCAAGCAACATTGCAAATAACATTGTAAGTATGCTTATTTTTATTTCCTCTATGCATTATTGTAAGGATGATTCAATTTTTTATAAATTATTGATCATTGACATGTTTTATTTTGTTTCATAGGATTTTGTTCCGAGTCTTTCAAACATGTTTGAAGGTATTTATATGTTGGTGCCAAATGTTATGGATGTGATCAACATTTTCCACAAAGACAAAGCAGAGGAAAGGAGATTGAAGCAAAGAGCAATAGCTCATGACACTGCAATAGTACAAAGAGGGGATCAACCAAGAGTCACTAAGGTGGGTCAATCTAATAAACTTAAACATGTTTCTTTTGAAGGTGTCGAACATGAAATGGAAAATTATGATAGAATTAGTGATGAGGAGATTAGAACTGTTGTGCAAAAGGAGAAAACAGATCAAACACCAAAAATAAAAATCGCCAAAGATGTCTCTCTTTTACCTCATGAAGGAGAGCTTGTTTATAAAAAAACTGATATGTTATCCAATAAGACTAGGAAATCAAATATTGGTGAACCTGTAAAGGTTGTGAGCAGCAGTGAAGAACAAACTGAAAGCTCTCACAGAAGCAAAGAAATCATAACACCAGGTGCTGAGTTAGATGATGGCATTATTAAAACAAAAACAAAAAATGCTATTCGACAAGAGTTGAGGAAGAATAAATTAATTCTTGGTGGCCAAACATTTGAGCTTAATGTTAACCAATTTTATAGCCCAGATGAAGGACAATCTCAATATCAAATTAGAAAGGCCCATCACCTACATGTACATAATCTAAAAACATTATTCAGGTTCAATCCATATGCGCATGTGGTGGATTATGTGGTTCTTGTCGATCCACGTCAGGTTTCCAACAAACAAGAATTTGACAAGACAAAATGTTTTGATTATAAATATTATGTAATTGGAGGGAACCATTCGATAGAGGCTAAGAGACAATTGATTGCAGAATATCTCAATAACTATCTTTTTCAAACAGTGAAATGCATCATTTACACTGGCTTAATAGAAATAGAATCAAAGTTATTGGCATGGGATCATAATGCATATAATGAGTACAGAATGAAAATGACTTTCAGCCAAAGGGTTAGATTTATTCATAATGAATTCATAGAAAAATGTGGTGGGGATAAGACACAAGTTAGTGTAACATTTCGAAAGGAATGTTTAATGGAAACAGGTTATCAAATTGATGAAAAAAAAGAAAAAGATGGAAAATTTAATACAAATTTCTTCAAAGGCACAGATAACATTTTTCAATTGGCATTTAGAATTGGAGAGGTATGGGATTTTATTGATGAGATTTTTGATCGGTGGGAGAATATTTCCATAAAAAATCAAAAGGTTAGAAAGAGTAAACCCATAATATGTACCAAAAGTAAGGCGGGTCCTGAAATGAAGCAGCTTCCGAAGGATATGACTATCACACCTTGGAGAACAATGCAAGGTGTGGAAGATGATAAATTAGTCAAATCAGTATTAACCCATGTGAAGCCGGGTGAATTATCAATGTAAGAAATGTGTGCAGAATTTCAAAAGTAAGTTTCTTGAATTATTTCTTATTTTTCTTTCATTATAATTTTCTTTTAAATAAAACATAATGATGTTGGTAGAATTTGTTATACATGTCAATATATTAACGCTTTTAACTTGATTTATTCAGTCAGAAAATTTTTATGAAAATACAAGAACACATGGTTAAAATGTTAAATGAAGACAGTTGGGATGATGTTGTACGCAACTACCCAGAAGCAAGTTCTACATCAACACTAAAAGAGTTTTATATTGCATTCAATAAGGTATGTTGATTTCTAAATTCATTTTATTCATATTTAAACTATTTTTATTTTATTACTTATATATATATCTATATATATATATATATATATGTCATTAAAGATGTTGAAGAAGGATGGAAATGGAGTACCAGATACTTTCAAAAGCTTTATTGAAAAAATTAAGATGGAGAACATGAGAAGGAAGCGTCTTATGAATGTTGAACTTGATCCTACTCTTAATCATTACATTTGGAATGGGCTCGACAGTGTCCAATATCAAATAATACAAGGTGACTGTGAAGACATTGCATCACTAATACCTAAAAGGGAATATGGCCTACTTATTGCAGATATTCCTCATGGTTTCAATTTCCCAGACATTGAATATGATAGAGTACCATATACTTATCAAGCTTTTAGTAAAGTGGTTATGGATTTTCAAGAAGTGACAACATCACCACTTTGGCGATTTGTGACATTTCATTCAGACACACAATTTCCAATGTTATTAACAAGCTTCAAGGGTAAAGCAAACTCAAGGATGCAACTTACATGGTAAGACTTTGAAATTGTATGTTTGATTCCTCCTAAAAAAATTTATTCATGTAAGATTTAATTGAACTTTTACCATGTTATGTTACAGGAAAAAGTCAAATATTGTTTCTTCCGAAGATTGGCTTATTATAAATGATTGTGAGTTCATCCATATTGAATGTTGGACAAAAGACGATAGCTATAAGCATATTATTATGAATCGAGTAGATGGGAAGAGTCATAGTCAAGTATTGGTTTATGATGCAGTTGTAAGAAAACTAACATATGAGGATAAAGGTGCAAAAGGAGATAGAGTTAACATTTATCAAAAACCACAAGCATTGATTAACTATCTTATAGATCTATGTTCAAATGAAGGAGAATGGGTTTTGGATTTATTCTCAGGTTTAGGTAAGTTTTATTATACAAATTTAAATTTAAATATTGTCTTTTTTACTTTTTATGTCTCCATACTAATTTTATTACTTATTTTTTTGTGCTTGATGATAAGGTACAACACTAGCATGTTTCCTACTAAAAGGAAGAAATTGCATTGCCATTGAGAAATACCCAGTTCAATGCAAATTTATTCAACAAAGAATTAACGCCCTTAAATTCCTTCCAGATGCGAAGTAAGAAGTTGGTTTGAGGAAAGGAGATTTTAATTAATCACGTGTTGCAAAAAAAGCAAAGGAACCTCAACCACCATTATATGGAATGGTTGGAAATGGACACTTTGGAAGATTTGCTGACATAAAAGATCCATTAGAAGACGACAATGATCAAAATGAAGAAGAAAATGTTGTGGAAGAAGCCATCAATTCTATTCTAGATGAAGTTGAAGATGTATTAGTTGATATTGTTGATGATGTTTAAGTTATGCTTGCAAACAAAGCTTATTTTTTAGAACTATTAATCAGTTTTACTTGTAATGTTTAGACTTTGATATTTTATGAGAACAACCCTTGTTTTTTACAAAAAACATGTGATTGCTATTATTTTTTGACATAAAATTCAATAAAAATGTTATTTTCTTAAGTTTTTTTGTTAAGATTCTCCCAAAAAATTAGTTTATTTAACATGTTTTTTCCAACAAAAAGTATGTAAAAGTATATTTTTTGCATTGTATTTATATTGAAAATTTGTATTTTTTTGTCATATGGTTCAAAATATTGGTTTTTTAGCGACAATTATTTGATGTGCATTGAAAAATTATTTAACAATACATAAACATGTAGAAAATATAAACTTTAGAATATTGACCCTTTTTCCATCTTTTATCTATGTGAAAAAGTGAAGATATCATTACAAGTTTTTATTTTAAAAAAAATATTTCTTTATTTTTAAAACACAAGTACATAAATGCACTTAAAAATAAACATCTCATGGAAGAAGAAGACATTAGAAAATCTATAGTGTTAAAAAAAATCCTATAAAAAAATGTTGGTGATGATACACCACCACTATTCAAAATCGACATAAAAAACATCACATAAAAAAAAAAAAACAAAAAAACAAAATGAAAAAAACTTAAAGTGCCAAAAACATGCTCAAATTTTTTTTTTCTTGATTCTGCATCGCCACTTTTTCAAAATCAGGTGTTTTTCTTGATACTTCAAAAAGTAGGTAACAATGAGGTTACCTATTTCATTGGTAACAGTGTTGAAGGAGAAGGAGAAACAGACAGTTTTGAAATTAAATTATCAGAACCTAGATCTCCTGAAGTAGTGACTAAACAGAGGACATCTAATATTCCAGATCAAGGTACTGTTGTTAGAACTATTCCAGCCTCTTGTAGACATCTTAGGAATAACTCTTCAGCTCCAGAGATCCCTGAAGAATACTGGCATATTTTTTATCAAATGGCTAATAACTAGCAACCTCAAACTTCTACATTGCAATACCCTATTGTTGACACAGCTGTCAATGCCCCCATGAAGGTGATCCCATTACAGAATATTCCTACCTTTCATGGGCTAACTTTAGAAGATCTCGACGCATTCCTTTTTCAGTTTGATGTTTTATGCAGGGGTTATGATTACACTATCGACCCCCAGAAGCTAAAGCTATTCCCCTCTACTCTGAAGGGAAAAGCACTATGTTGGTTTATGGGACTTGGTGGAGGTACCATCAATGACTGGGACTAGATGAAAACATATTTCCTTAAAAAATATCAAGATTATTGCCGAACGAGAGAATTAAAAGATGAAATTTTTCAAATTGTAGCTAAGCCTAGCGATTCTCTAGAAGAATATGTAGAGTGTTTTCAATATAATCTGTAAATATCTCCTTACATAAATCTACCTGATAATGTTCTAAAAACCACACTGATTAGAGGTATGAAAGACCAATGGGTAGAGACATTAAATATAATGGGTAAAGGTGACATTTATCAAGAAAGCTATAACAATATTATAGATTTGTGCATTAAGTGTTCCAAGGGTAGTACAAGGCTAAAACCAGTGAGACGTGATGCAAGCCCCAGAGACAACAAAGACTCAAGAGGAAGAATTACACAAAGTGAAATCGGCAATCTGCTGGAGGATTTCAAGACTGATATCCTGGGGACCCTGGCGACAAAATTGGATGTCATGCAAGCTAAGAAAAAGCAGGCTATAGCAGAACATAATTTGGCTATTTTTTGCTCCCGTTGCAGACAGAAGTACAGTCATAAAGAGTGCCCCCTAGATACGATATGAACATGTGCCATATGCACTAAAGAGCATGCCACGGAAAGTTTCCCATAACTCATAGGATTAAAAGCATTTTTCAAGGAAGCAGAAGAAGAAATGGAACCAGTATATCTGTTGAACCAACATCGTCAATGGCAAGCGCGTCAGACATGTATGCCTACCGATCCATCTTCGTTCTTTCCTTCCTTGCAATATAATTCTCAGCAATATTCAGGGGCAGCATGGAAAAATCAACCACCCTTTTTGCCACCTCAAGCATTTTTTAAGCCACCATGGCCCAACCAGTCAAATCCAAATAATAATTGGTCAAATTTCCCTTATCCACCACCATTCTGGAAAAACAACCCTCATTCCTCCCAATGGTCCCATTCCACCTCACAAAATCAGAACTGACAATCAAATTGGAAAAGATCTACGAACAAGCCTATGGGGACAGCTCCTCTGTCTCAACCAACTTTACCAGCACCTTACACGTTGCAGCAGAATCCTCAATATAATATACGACCGCAACTTCCAACTCAACCAAACCCAAATCCAAATAACAAACCAGTTCAATCAATACAAATCATTGAGGGTTTTGACCCTGAAGATGAGTTGAAAGAATGTAATGAGCTTAAGTTGAGATGTAGATGCATCATCACTCTAAATAAGGATAAAGATTTGCAACCAGAAGAACCACACACAAATAAGCCTCTGACTGTAGATGATCAAGAAATAAAACAAGGGGAAGATACAGTAAGACAAAAAAATCCTGAACAAATCATAACCACTTCCCCCCCATTCCCAGAAAGATTGTTGATACCACGCCCGATTGAATATCCTGACTTTGATCTTCTGGGTGAACTCAAGAACATTTGTATAAAAATTCCTCTCCTCTAAGATATCCAAGATATTCCAATATATGCCAAAACTATTAAATAATTGTGTATAAAGAAAACGTGAGGAAAACAAAAACAACCCCTACTATCCATGTTGTCGGGACTTTGTCTGATTTATTACTAGGCAAAGAAACTCCTGTAAAATATGAGGATCCCAGAAACCCCATTGTCAGAGTCGAGATAAATGGTCATTATTTTCCCAATGCTTTAGTTGACTTAGGGGCAACCATTAATATTCTCACAACTACAACTTGCGACATTCTTGGTATCACAGCCTTGGAACCAACAACTACCTTACTGGAACTACCTGACCGCTCAGTAATTAGACCAGAAGGAACATTACAGGATGTGATGGTCTCTGTTGACACTTGGGAATACCTGGCAGATTTCTTGATTATTAATCCTAGGAACTAGCTAGATGGACATCCCTTAATATTAGGAAGGCCTTGGCTAGTGACTGTTGATGCTTATATCAGCTGTAGGACAAGCAGTATGACTATAACCAGGGGGAATGATGTGAAAAAATTAGCTTTATACCCTCCTGCTCAGCCAAGCTTGACTATCATGAAAACCAGGAAGCAACCTGCAACATACTTAACAAAAAATATTCGGTCCCATTGACTATGGTAGATGCCCTTGAATTCAAAAACCAAACTTAAGACGATGTCATTAATACTTTTATCAATCATCCTACCACAATATTAAGTTTGAAATGTCACATGATTAAAGAAGTCCTTGACAATGAAATTGAAGAAGATCCCCTGAGAGATATTCATGATCAAACAATACCAACAACCACTGTTTATAATAGCAAACCTATCAAAATTGAGCCAGGGTAGATCCTGAACATTAACAGTAATCTAAGTAATGACCAGCAACAGAAACTTATTCAAGTCCTTAGGAAAAATAAAGGGGATTTCGCTTGGGATTACTCAGATATGAAAGGGATTGACCCTCAGCTATGCATGCATCACATCTACACTGAAAAGGATGCAAAAACAATTCGACAACCTCAGTGTAGATTAAATCCTCACCTAAAAGATATTGTTAAAGAAGAGCTTCAAAAGCTGTTAGATGTGAATTTTATCTATCTTATATCTGACAGTAAATGGGTTTCTCCATTAGTTGTGGTTCCCAAAAAGAATGGGAAATGGCGAATATGCATTTACTATAGAGAACTCAACAAGGCAACGCAAAAAGACCATTTTCCCTTTCCATTTATTGATCAAGTCCTAGATACACTGGCAGGGAAGAAATTTTTCTCTTTCCTGGATGGCTTCAGTGGCTACAACCAAATTCAGATTTCTCCTGAAGACCAAGATAAGACCACCTTTACCTGTCTGTGGGGAACATTCGCCTACAGGGTATTACCTTTTGGATTGCGTAACGCACCTGCCACATTCCAAAGAGCCATACTCAGTATTTTTGTAGACTTTATAAATGAAGGATTAGAAGTATACATGGATGATTTCACACCCTATGGAGATGACTTTGAATAGGCATTACAGACATTGGAAAAAGTTTTGGAAGGATGTATTACTGCCAGCCTATGTTTAAGTCATGAAAAGTGCCATATGATGATGACAGAAGGCCTGATCTTGGGTCATTACATTTCAACAATTGGAATTCAAGTAGATCCGGAAAAAATACAGGTAATTCTCTTATTAGCTAATCCCTGCTCTCAAATAGAGATACATAGTTTTCTGGGATTTGCTAGATATTATCGTAGATTTAGCAAGAATTTTTCATAGATTGCTGCACCATTATATGCCTTAACAAGAAAAAATGATTTCATATGGACTAAAAAATGTGATACTGCCTTTACAGATTTAAAATGGCTAGTATCAACAGCACCAGTATTACGAGGTCCGAACTGGGATATACCATTCTAGATTTCATCAAATGCATCAGACGCAGCCATTGGAGCAGTTCTTGGCCAAGAATAAGACAAGAAACCCTATGCTATATATTACATTAGCAAAAGCTTGACCCCTTCTGAATTGAATTACACAGTAACAGAGAAGGAGTTTTTAGCTGTTATTTATGCTATTAACAAATTCAGACACTATATAACTGGATACCCTGTAATTCTGTCTACGGATCACTTTGCTATTAAATACTTAGCTAATAAACCCATTACGAATGGAAGAGTGACACGTTGGTTTATAATTTTGTAGGAATTTGATTTAACTATAAGGGATCGACCAGGGAAGGAAAACCTTGTGGCAAATTTCCTCTCCCGAGTGCCAAGAACGGATGACGCAATATCAGTAGAGGATCAGTTTCTGAATGAACACCTATTTGCTGTAACCGTGAAAACACCATGGTACGCAGATGTAGAGAATTATTTGGGAGTGGGAAAACTACCTAAACATCTGACACCCAAAGAAAGGAAATCAATAGTACAGCACAACACTCGGTTCTCCTGGATTGGAGGATACCTTTCTCAGAAAGGGGCCAATATGCACATTTGCAGGTGTATCAGGGAAGACAAAATTTATGGACCTTGCGGTGGACATTTTGCAGACCGCAGAACTGGACATAAAATTTTACAAATGGGCTACTACTAGCCCACGATTTTTAAGGATGCTAAAAAAAAATTTTAGGCCTGCGATAGTTGTCAAAGGATGGGCCGCCCTAGCCAATCTGATGAAATGCCGCTACACCCATAGCTGATCATAGAACCTTTTGAGCATTGGGCATTATATTTTTTTGGGCCAATCAACCCATCATGCAACTAGAAGTCATATATATTGGTTGCAATAGAATACGTAACTAAGTGGGTAGAAGCAGTAGCATTACGATATGGCTTACCCAGAGAAGTAATCACTGATGGGGGGCCGCAATTTGTAGGCCACAAGATCACTGCTACACTAAAAAATCATCATGTTATTCATAGAATTACCTCTCCATACCACCCACAAGCGAATGGGCAGGTAGAAAGCACCAACAAAGTAATTGAAGCTACTCTAATGAAGACAGTCTCATCGCACAGACCAGACTGGGCTACTCGACTGCCAGAAGCTTTGTGGGCATATCGCACAACTTGGAGGAATACTACTAGATACTCCCCATATCAGCTGGTATTTGGTAAGGAACCTATTTTTCCCATAGAGTTTGAGATAAAAACACTAAGGACAGCCCAGGAAGTGGGACTGAATTTAACTGAAGCCCAGATTAATAGATTACAACACATAAATGAATTATATGAAATCCGGCTTTTGGCTCTGCAACATACTACACTTATTCAACAAAAAAGAGCCAAATGGGACGACTCTTTGATCAAGAAAAAGACATTTCATGAGGGCGACTGGGCACTTCTCTACGATTCCACGTTTCAAGACTTCCCTGGTAAATTGCAGACTAGGTGGTTAGGTCCCTATGAAATAAAGGAAGTACATGACAATGACACTCTTACGTTGACCACCATTGATGGGTCTGATTGTTCCTTTAAAGAAAATGGGCATCGGGTGCGCCTCTACCAAAGACTGCTTACAAGAGAATATTTTTGTCAACAGATACGCAAAGACTCCACCATGCAAGTTTTAACTGCAGAAGATAATCCTTCCGCAGCTTCATCTTTGTAAAAATTCATTTCTTTTGTAAAACTGTAAATAGGATTGTTGATTCAATTTGTTTTTCTGTCTATTTTGTTGTTCCATCTTCGGAACAACACTTATTGATTTTGTTGTTCCATCTTCGAAACAACACTTTTTTATTTTTTTGTTCCATCTTCGGAACAACACTTTTTTATTTTGTTGTTCCATCTTCGGAATAACACTTTTTGGTTTTGCTATTCCATCTTCAAAACAACACTTTTTTGTTTTGTTGTTCCATCTTCGGAGCAACAATTTTTGGTTTTGCTATTCCATCTTTGGAACATCACTTTGTAGTTTTGTTGTTCCATCTTCGGAACAACACTTTTTGGTTTTGTTGTTCCATCTTCAAAACAACACTTTTTGATTTGTTGTTCCATCTTTGGAACAACACTTTTTGATTTTGCTGTTCCATCTTTGGAACAACGTTTTTTGGTTTTGTTGTTCCATCTTCGGAACAAAATTTTTTGTTTTTGTTGTTCCATCTTCGGAACATCACTTTTTGGTTTTGCTGTTCCATCTTCGAAACAACAATTTTTGGTTTTTCTGTTCCATCTTCATAACAACACTTTTTTATTTTGCTGTTCCATCCTTGGAACAACATTATTTTTTGTTTTTTTTCCAATTTTTGAACAACACTCTTGTTTCTTATATAATTTTTGTGTGTTATGAACAACACCTTTTTTTTCCACAAGTACCTCTTTCCTCTTATGCCTCATTTTATTTTGATTTCTTTTATGGCTTGAGTACAGTACCTTCATATGGATAAGAATTATGGATTTTATTAAATAAGGCGAATATTTTTAACATTATGATCTTTGACAAAGACAACTTCTTGATGATAGACTTAAAACAGTTGAAAGGGACACAATTATTTATATTTTACTTTACTGAACTGATATCTATTGTATATGATATTGATTGATCATCTTTACCATGCTAGTTCTATTCTTCCTGGTTATAATTCTCTCTATCTATTATCAATGGGATTATGGGTATAATTTTTCTTATTATTGATATGTTTCAACTTCTTAGACCATCCCTACTCTTAAGGAGTACTGAGCCTCCCTCTATTTATCATAAAATTCTGGAATGAAAACTAAATTTTATCTACATATAGAGGATAGGGGGTCTCATTAAGAGCTAGCCTACCATGTTCATAGGGACATAGCAATGTGACATTCCCACTATGGCTACCACACCAGGGTTATGATCCATTGGATGGCTAAACCATCCTTGGAACGGGAGGTCTCATCATGAGCCAACCTGTTCACTTTTGCTACTTCCCAGTGAATGGAAATGTGGTTATCTGGTTAGCACACTAGCACACTGGTCTCTTCTATAGAAACAACAATAAAAAAAATTCAATTATAAATTGAGGATCCTGGCTCACATGGGTTAAAAAGAAACTTTATCGAGGCTATGGACACCTGCTGGCATTAGAAGCTCTGCTTATGGTATTGAAGTTTTATTTCCACAATCAATAACTCTTATAATACCCTCTTCCAATTTATCATTTTTCAAGAGATTATTTCTGCTAAATATTCCCCTACTTTGAACCTGTATGCATGCGTTTATGTTTTTACTCAATCATATCATACACAGTCAGAATATAGTCAACAAAGCCTTTTTTTTTACATATTGTTGTTCCTTTTCGTATCACTTAACCTATCATCAACCAAAGCTTCTTGTCTCTTATCATTTATTATCATGATACACCACGCTTTTACTCTATCCACCTCTCTTATTGTCCCATCATTTATGTACTCTGTTCCAATTATGGCTATACTCTTCATCCTTACATCTTGTTGTCAAAATAGCCATTTCCCGTCTTGTCGGTCGAAGGCGACCTCTCATTTCGGAGGGGGAGAGGACTTTTGTTACACTTATGCAGGAGCTGTCATTATTTCATTAACTGACAAGCTATCCCATGATTATGTGGCATGTGAAAATCATTTACCAACCTTTCAAAGAACATCATCTATTTCTATTGCTCTAAGTATCGCTGTGCTTTTCGATATTGTTGTGCTTTTCAATACTACTATTCTTTTCGGTATTGCTGTGCTTTCCAGTATTACTGTGTTTTTCAGTATTGTCATGCTTTTCAACATTGTTGAATCTTCCCATTACATTCATCCTTTTCAAAAGTAGGGAGAATTCAAACACTATGGGTGGTAAGACAGTGAGCCGTGAGCCTTTAATATTAGAAGTCTCTGACAGAGCAAGATAAATTTTGATCCAAGCAGGATGGATATCCTATCTTACAAGGTTTCAGCCTTCAAATGAGGAAATCACTATTGAATTTTTACAGAATTTGCAGAATGGGGAATCCATGGTAAAAGGCAGAAGGATTACAGTTATAGACGCAGTAGTAGCTGAGGTATCTGGGATGCCGGTAGAAGGCACCACATGGGCACAAAAACATGTAATAATACAAGACACGGTGGAAACCTTCAAAGACGAAGGCGAAAAACTATTTAGAAAAGGAAAAGGCATTCAACCATCTTATCTCGCAAAACCATGGAGGGAAATAGCAAGCATTATCTATAAATACATTACCTGTGATGGACGCCATGATGTGGTAAGGCCACGACAACTCAAACTCCTAGATGTTCTAAAACAAAAACTTACTGTTAATTTACCATCCCTTTTAAATTGTTTATTGCATGATACTGCTACTAGAATAAGATGGGCTAGGCACCCTGAAATGGTGATAAGTCACCATGGACTGATTAGAATGATCATTATTCATAGCCTAGTCCAATACAACTTAACTTGGGATGGTTTCATTACGGCCCTAGAAAGCATACAGAATCCTATAATTCAATACCTCACAATTGCAGAAGAAAGTTAGAAAAACCCTGTCTCAAAAAGAAAAAGGACTACCCATCCAAGGGTCGAACCTCACAAACGCAGGAGGTCTATAGGAATTGAATTAGCCGAGAGGATGTATGTAAACCTGCGGGGCGAAAACGACTAACCTGCACAAACGTCCAACCCAGTTAGGGTAGGGGATTCTGAATCTGAACAAGAGACACCAAGTTCAGAGGAAGAACCAGAAGAAGAGGCCAGGTCAGAACTAGAACAAGAAGAAGAACCCAAGGAAGAGGTTGAGCCAGAATCAGAGCCTAAAGAACAAGAACAAAATTATGAACTGGAAGTTGAAGCAGGGCCAAATTTTGAGGCAGGAATGGCTAAGGTCCTAGCGAATCTCGATGTGTACATGAAACTTGGAAGACCATTTTGTCCTAGCACATTGGAAACACAAGCCCCAAAGAATTTCGAGCACATAGAAACTCCTCCATCACAAGGGGCTGCAGACATAGAAATTGTACAGGAATCTGATAACCAGTCTGGTGATACAATTTTGTTAGAATATAGCCAGGAGGACTCACAGAAGTTTGTAGATATAGAAATTGGTCGTGAATCTGACAATCAGTCAGGAAATACAGTTCCTTTGGAACACAGCTCTAAGGGGCAACAAGCAGCCTTAGAAACAGTTGATAAACCTATTAGTGGAACAGACGCTCCTGGAAAGAGCTAAGGGGCCGGGGAAAAACTTAAGAAGCCATGACAACAATACTGGAACCTCCAAAAGAGATTTAAAAGGCTACAACGAGAAATAAAAAAAATGTAAAACGCATAGCACTGCTCCTGAGGTGACTTCTGTAGCAACACAAACACTAAAATGCAAAAATAAAGCAGTGGGGATTCAAACAGAACTCGTTTCCACTATAAAAATTTCCACCCAGATTGAGTTGCATGAGAACGTGGTGAATGTAGCTGTTCAAACAAAGGGTTGGTCCTCCCACAATAAGCAAATACAAACTGAAAAGGTACTCTTTCACAGTATTGGCACCCAAATAGAGAAGAAATTTGAGGATTCCTCGTCAAATAAGGACCCTATTGTTTTAAAGCTTCAGGAAGAATTAACGCAGGCCCAGCTTGCTTTAAAACAACATCAACAACAAATATTCTCCCTACAAAAATATCAGGAATCACAAAAGCAATTGAGAGGACTAGCTCTAGCCGAGAATGAGGCTTTTGATAAGGCTAGACAAAAAGAAGAAAAAATGAATAGAATGAAAACTAAGCTGAACAGCGTTAGGAATCAATTGAACACCATTTTTTCATTATATTCAGATATCTTGACTTGTCGATCTCCTGCTACGAACTATGCCTTGTTTTTATTAGAATGATATTTATTGTTAAAAACCAAAGTTGTTAGAGTCGGCAAGCCAATTGAGCTGAAGACGATGGAAGATTTTATAAATTGTTGTAAGATACATGGAGTTAAGGTCCAAAGGCTTCTTTGTGAATTTTATTTACATAATTTCATATTAGATAAAGAAGTGGATGTGAATCCTAGCCCTTTTATTGGAGATGTTCAATTTCAGGCTTTTATTTCTTTTGCAGTCAACCAACTCAAGTGGTTGAAGGCTTATAATTCTTTTCAAAGATAGGAACACAGCTTGGATATTTGGGTAAGAAGTGAACCTACTCACCCTCTTCAAGTGTTTGCTAAGCATAAAGCACTGATGACACAAGAGGGCGTGAATAAGATTTTAGGGCCCATACATAAGGAACTTGTGCTGAATGGAACAACATATTTCCTCTCCATTCAAGAAAGATCCCTGGTTTCATCCAAAATGAGATGGATGGTTTCAGGCAACAGTGTTAAAGACAAAGAACCATTTAATTGTTGAAATTTCAAAGCTTTTGCGAGACAGTTAATCCCATACGACAACTTTATCTTAAGAGGAGGACCTTATTGGGTGGGATGTCACTATGGAAGCCCCATTATTTGGTATCCTCCTGAGGGATATCATCTTGACTATGAGTTACCTGAAGGACAAGAAGCGGCAACCTTTGCACACTTGGCACAACATCATGGTCTTAGGCCTATTACAGACAGACCTTCTTCAGCCTACTTTTTAACTTCTTTGCATCAGAATTATTTATTTTTCATGAGGACATGAAAATAGGTAAGCAGGGGAGTATGTTGAGCCTTGCAATATGTATGTATTTACTCTCAAATACTCTCCTTTTTCCTCTTCTTTGTCCATTTTTGTGTCATAATATAATAATATCATGAATGGATTTTGATAAAAGAATAAATGAAATAGTTTAACCATCCAAACTAATTCCCATTTCTTTTATGATAAAAATAATAGATAAAACAATAGTTGTTCCCAAAAAGGAGCAGTAGGATCTAACCAAGGGAAAAGAAGGCACGTTAAAGGCGGTTAAATCAGAAGATGCATTAGTGAGAACAACCAATTGTTCGAAGATAGTAATATGTTATGAATCCCTCAAGATCCCCTGATTTTGAGGGATCGCATTTACCTCTTCCTTTAGCTATAAAGGAACAAGAAGAATACGAAGATGGACATGATGACATAGGAGAAAGTGGAGAATGTAAATCAGATCGTATCACATATTGTATCATGTCTCTTTCATTTATGTATCATTTGATAATGAACAGAACGTAGTTCTGAAAGACAGAATTGTATTGTAATGACTGCGTTGATTAATATATAATTTGTGTTGTTGTTCATTCAATTTTTATGGAGTAACTAAGTAGTGTTCGCTGGCGGCTAAGGGCCCAGTCTCTGGTGAATCTCACTGTTGTTCTTTTTGCTATACTTTTCCATTTAATGCAAGTACATTATGCTTTTCTACTTTACATTGAATTACTTTTGATAGTTTATATTTCTGTATTTATTTCCTTGAGTGCGCATTACCAATTTATTAGTTGCTTGTTAAAATAATTGGCTTTGATTACTCTAGCATAAACTGTTATTTTCACTACTTTCCTTTTGTTTGATAGTTTAGATTCAGCTGAAAGAGCTCAGTTAATGCTTCAGTTCTCTCGGTTTATTGTTATTTGAATTGGTTTAATTACGCATGAATCACGGTTCTTGGTTATAATACTTAGTGAATCATTTTCTTTTAAGCTTCAGATTTAATATTGCATCTATATTAAAACGATTGGCTTTAGCATTACCCTTTGTATGAATAGCTTACACATACTGTGTACACACTTGAGATAAAAAAACTTACCCTGGTTGATAATTAATGTGAGGCAATTAGGAGTTTTTAAAGACACCTGTTAGCACCCAACAGTTATCAATTATTCGGATATGAAATTCATTTTTGACTAACAATATATTAATAATAGGGAACAATTTTCACAAGAATTAGTGTAATTATTTCTTTAATACTAATCTAATCAAGAAAAAGTAGAGGGTAGTATTAGGATGTATCGCACTACCTACTAGTACTTCCCTAATGATATTTTTAATTTCATTGTTTATGCAAAAGGAAGTTAATATGGATGCACTTATTTGGGTGATTTATACTTAGAATCAATGATATACCATGATCAAGCTCACCAAGTGAAATAATAAAACCATGGTGTTTCAAATACTTTTTTATATATACTCAAAATAAACTACAAATCATGCTGAATTTTCTATCAGATGCTATCCATAACTTGGATTGCATTGAATTGGGAAAAAATGTATTCAATAAGTTTTCATGGTGAGATTTGATAATTTCTAGTGAATTGACCTAAATAACTTTGAGGGTTCTAATATGGCCACATTATCCCATTAAATAGGAAATAGGTTTGATTTGAAAATATAGTCACCCATTTTGAATTTCACATTTTTACACTTCCCATCACATTTCTTTACACCTCCAATAGTTATCTTGGTTTGAAAATTGTGCACCACATGGCCATACAAGTTGGTTTCTTCTATGATTAGTTGATGTATAAAATTGTATGATGAATATAGATTAATATAATAATATTTGTATGCTTTATAAATCTAACCAACTTCGGGTTCTAATTATATAAACATCCTAATAAATCATGGAGGGAAATTTGGGGTTCCTCACAAGGATGCCCCTAAGAAATTCTTTCACAAAAAGTTGTAATTTATGCTAGATCTAGTTCTATCATGGACTCCTAAAAAATTTACTTATGTGTGGTAGATGAGGCTATATTTATGAAAATTATTTTTTGAAACTTGCATTTATTCTTCTCAAAAATTTTCATCACAATTATACCAAAGACTGAGATGTTAACATTCAACTACTTCTATTGAGGTCAACTTATGGAACATTAATGGCTCAGAATTGGGTGGAGTGGTTATGGGCGCACGAGGGTTATGTGGTTGAGAGGAGAGGTGGGCCATTTTGTCTATGAAGTTACCACTACCTATGCTTCCTATCTTGCTAACACACCTCCAACCAAATAGTATGGTTATTCATATAGAGTGGTTCTCTAATCTCTTCCTTTAGACCACTAATACAACATTATTTGAAAAAAATTTGACTCATACCTTTTGTGTGGACTAACAACTACTTAAAGGAAGCAATAAAGTATTTTATTATGTTTGTTTGGTGAAAATTGGTTAGATACCGCAAAAAATTAGTATCCATTTCAAATCAAGCATCGATGGAATTCACAAATTGGCTCCAAGAATTGAAAGCCCATTGTTAGCTCTTTTTAGAGACATGTGTGTCGTCTAACAAAGATCCAATTATAGTCTAATGTACTATAATTTTCAATAGCCTTGAGAGTAATGTCCCTATAAAAGTATTTTTTTTGTGATGGATGCATAGTTTCAAGTGAATATTTGGTATGAACTAGTGTAACCTAGATTAGAATGAAAAGTATCAACCGTAGTTTAGGAAAGAAAATTCAAAATAACTACATTTTGATCTAGATTAACCAAAACAACTTCCTATTTATAAAAAAAAGGTATTCCACGTAGGATTAATGCCTTAAGTAACCAATCACATAACCGGATAAAATATCATAAAACTAGTATATTTTTGTGGTTTCAATCCTCGAAGAAGGAAACATTCCATTACCATAGTGTTGACGGTTGAAAATGTCTCTCCAAAAGTAAGGGGATACCCCCGGTGCAGAATCCCAATTAGACTCTACACCATTTGGTTTGGGGATCCCATATGGTATGTAGGCTCAATTGCCATTAAATTTTTGAAGATCTTTTTCGGATAGAGAGGGGGCTCGCTGAGATGGAGAATGCACGGATGTTGAACAAATACAAGTCAGTGATTGAAGAATTCCCTATGAAACATAATACCATGAATAGCAAAGCAGAATTTAAAGCATGAAACTTATGAAAAGCATTATTAGCAAAACTTTACCAAGATCATACTTATCTCAAGATTCACTTAACAAACGAGAAAAAGTTCACGATGGTTAAGTGTTTCATTTATCTACTATGCACATCCCAATAAAGATTTAAAGAAAATATTGACAAATAAGTTCATCAACATTTCTTTAAGTTAGAACATCATATATCTCCACGTGTTGTAAGGAAGCTCATAACACAAGGGAATACATGAGTATAAATGTGCACCAATATTTGAAAGAAGCATTCATTCATTTGAAGAGACCATATTCATAGCATAACCACACAGGAGACTTCCATCGGATTCAATAGTGAGATCCAATAACACTTCTTTGTATTCATCTAGAGGCGTTCATTCAATAAAAAATAATGTCTCTCTCTCAAAAGTTCACAACCCAAAAATTCTCTTACAAAATTGCTAGAAGATGTACATATAGGCCGAGGTGACTCTTGGGTTTCCTGTGACTTTTCGTCTTCCCCGACTCTTGGGATTACTTGTGACTTTACGACTTTGTGACCTTGCGACCTTGTGACCTATGCAACTTTGCGATGTACACGACCTTGCGACCTATGCAACTTTGTGACCTACGCGACTTTGTGACCTATGCGACTTTGCGACCTATGCAACTTTGTGACTTTGCGACCTTGTGACTTTGCGACCTTGCGACCTTGCAACCTTGTGACCTCGTGACCTTGCGACCTCGCGACCTTGCAACCTATGCGGCCTTGTGACCTTGCGACCTTACGACCTATGCGACTTTTTGACCTACACGACTTTCTGACCTATGCGACTTTGCAACTTTGCGACCTATGCACTTTGCGACTTTGCGACCTTGTGACCTATGCGACCTTGCGACCTTGCGACCTTTGCAACCTTGCAACCTTGCGACTTTGCGACCTTGTGACCTTTGCGACTTTGCAACCTATGTGACTTTACGAACTATGTGACTTCGTGACCCTGCGACCTATGCGACTTTGCGAACTATGTGACTTTGTGACCTTGTGACTTATGCAACTTTGTGACTATGTGACCTTGTGACCTTGCAACCTATGTAACTTTGCGACCTTGTGACCTATGCGACCTTGCAACTTTGAAACCTTGCGACCTATGTGACTTTGCAACCTTGCGACCTATGCGACCTTGCGACTTATGCAACTTTGTGACCTTGCTACTTATGCGACTTTGCGAGCTTGCTACTTATGCGACTTTGTGACCCATGCGACTTTGCGACCTATGCGACTTTGCGACCTATGTGACTTTGCGACCTATGCATCTTTTTCAACCTGTGACCTATAGTCATCTGCGACCTTGGGATCATCTGCAAGTTGTGACCTAGGGTTATTTGCGACCTGCGACCTTGAGTCATTTGTGACTTGCGACCTGGAGTCATCATGACCTGCGACCTTGAGTTTTATCCCTTTTTCATTCCTCTTTCGCTGATCTTCAGTTTTCACAGCAAGATGCCTTTTCCTGCACATCATTCTTGTGCAAGTGACCAGGTGCCTTTAAGCTTAAAGTGTGGCTCTTAGGGATTCTTGAGGATCCACCTCACTTTGAAAGGGTCCCTTTTCTTGCTGGGAAAACCCTGGCTCTTCGTGCAAACCAATAGCTTCCACATGGACGGTTGGAGCCTCATATTATAGAGTGTTTTAATGGTGTTGTACCAATGGAATCTTAATGAAACAGATACATTGTTTGATGTATACTGATAGAACTGTTGACCAATTTCCTGAAAGGAATAATATGAGAATGAGTTATCTCTCAGTAATAATGAGAAAAACAAGTTACTAGGAAAAATGGCTCATTCGAGGAGTAGCAACATTGAAATATCCAACCTAAGATATTGTAACTTATTTCAATTTCTTGTGCATCTCTAAGTTTTGAAACTGGCTTAAAACTTATATACCCTAGCACAGTCGAGAGACAGCAGGACAAGTGGGTGAGGTGATAGGGCTGGGAAGAAATAGGTCATGGGGATATTACTGACTGAAGGCCGAGTCAAAAAATTAATAGGTTGAGCGAGCAAAGGGGGACCCGAAATTTTTAATATACCCAAAATTTTGGGTGGTGTTGTAGTGGCTACAACAAATGGCGAACCAATGGTAGAATCCAGCATCTTTGTCAAAATCCCAACAATAATCTGAGTCTGGATAATGATGCAAGGGAATATTGAACAGGTTCTGTAGGTACCCTTTGTATTAATTTGACCTTTACAGATATGCCCAATCCTTGTGCCTCAGCTAGGTCTTGTTAATTAGAAAACGTCAAAGCGGGAGTTCACAGATGCTAGTAGTTTGATGATGATGTAGAGAGAAAGGCAATGGGCTTATTATATTCAAAATTTTAAAATAAGTTTCTGGTGTTTCTCTGCTGCCAGCAGGCCTGTACAATACCCCGGCAGAGTCACTTCAAGAAATCACAAACGTTGCTCTGCTGCCAGCGAGCCTGATCAGTACCCCGACGAAGTCATTACGTTATCTCTCTACATAGGAAGCCTTTCTCAATCCTTTACCCTTATTTGTTTCATGTGCTTGTAGCACTTATTTTCATGTGCTTGTGGCACTTATTTTTGCATGGGCGGATGAGGGATCCCGACTTATTTTACAGGCAAGAGAGGTTGTTTCTTATTTGACAGAAACTAAAAGATATTCTGATTTGGGTTTGCCTTCATGCGAAGCCTTCACATCCCATCTACCACCCACAGGAAAAACGTGCAAAATAGATCATTAAGATGTTCGAGACTATGCTGGGCACAAGGCTCAGGTTATGGGTATAGGCCATTCAAACTCATTAGGGTTCCCCATAAGCAACCAACTCGTATCTCCCTGGCTAATGAATTTAAACTCATAGGAATTATGTTGAGAACGTGAATTTGATGACCTGTTCTGAGAGAAGTTTCCTCTTGAGGTAACCACCACAACCTCACGCAAAAAATGGAGTTATGGTTTCAGCAATCAGGACAAAACAAGTAAGAAATATCATCAGGATTTCGATGTGTGCAAAGAGGTAAAAGAAATCCATTCAGATTTAAACCCGTGCAAGGGGGAGTAAGAAGGCTAGTCTGGGCACCGAGGGTTTCAAGGCCCTAGTTTTAATGAGGGCTCATGCAATGGTATGCAATGTATGGAAACATTCACAGCTATCTCAACAACCAATGCAAATGATGTGATGAAGAAAGCATACAACGTGATGCAACAGACGAGGCTTATGACGCAATGCAATGCCATGTGCAAGAAAGATCAACTAGTTGCAGGTGGAAAAACAAGGCGAAGCACATGCAGTGATTATATGAACATTATGCAGCAATAAGCAAACTGAAAGAGAAATGAGTGCAAAATAAATGGAAAATTATAATGCATAAAGCTAATTACCATAAGAGAAGACATCGAACATAATTTTAAACCATAAAGAAAAAATTTCACATGTAAACCTAATTGACAACTTGAACTAACAAACTTTTATTAATAGATCCTAGCTAGCCTAAACCTAAAACCCTAGTTTAACCAAATAGGCAGTCGGGTTATGTGAAATCATCTTTCCAGTGCAGCCACTGCATTAGTTCCTATCCTATAAGAACAACAATTTCCGTAATCAGAGCAAGAATACAAAATTGTGCACCAACAACAAGACTTACCTGAAAAGCATGTGCAACAACAAGAAGGTCATGGCTACTTACCAGACAATGTGCCAGAATGGATTGATCAAGCTGAATTTCACTTTCATCCTGATGCACAGAAATATGTACTCGAAATCTAAAATCATTTAAAAATGACACACATCCACCCACGCACAACCTTAGGTCTTACGGAAGTGGGGGAATACATTGCCTATTTGTAGGTATATTCATCAGATAGGGCCCGTAAAGCTATTCGGGAATATCATCATGGTGTTGAGGACAATCAATTTGATGGAATGGAAAAAATAGGCATCTGCCAGGTGAATTTGAGGTGTTTGCGAATCCAAGTGCAGAAACCCTAATTTTGAAAAACCTAGTTCGAATTTGTTCCTGGGTTTCGTCGAGGATGTGAGAATCCGAAGTGACTGTTAGTGGAGGCTGAAATGCCTCACCATCCTAGACCAACTCTGGACCTTCGAGCGGGGGGCTTCCAAACTTTGATGGTTTCGTGAGATTAACTGGAAAATGGATGTGATCATTAATTGTTGTGATTGGAAAAATTTCAGTGGGCTTTATATCAATTCGGGAAAATGTTTGCGCACTGACAGATTGACAATCCAATGTATCAGATTATTTATATTTCCCAGGATGGGGTGAATTAACCAAAATATTTTCAGGCAGTAGAGAGGTTTTCCAAACATCACATGCTTGCACCTGAGTGCAACTGGTATTGTCTGGGCAACAACTGGGAAGAATAGAGATAATGGCCGGTGTTTCCCTTCCAGTGAATAAATTAGGGAATATTGGTTGTTGCATACCGGCCGTAAGGAAATAGAGATCTGCGCTCAAGGAAAGATCGCTCGAATGGAAGACCTGCTTGAATGAGCTGACATCCGACGTGGTTATGGTGAGAGGATTGTGATACGTGGCAACCGTCATTTCAGAAACCCTAATTCGAGGAACCCTAGTTGGACTTATTTGAGGGGCCTCGTCAGGATCGTAAGAACTTGAGGTAACAGCCAACAGAAGCTAAATTGCTTCAATTTCCTGATGGGTCTTTGAATCTTCACAAAGTGGATCATCAAATTTCGGTGGGTTCATATGGTCGACAAACATATATGAGTAACAATTCGCAGATGCGTGAGTGAAAATATTTTTAGATAAGTGGTGATTAGTGGAGCCATCACTTTGATCAGGTTGGGTACCTGGCATGTTAGGCTTCCCAGGAGCTAATAATTGGGATGAATAAAAAAAAGAAACATCTTGAGGTTGCTGAGATAGGGAGTCACTCCTTTGGCTATTTAAAAATTTCGAATGAAAAATATCAGACATAAGGGATTCATCAATTTTATAGTGTGATTGTGAAACACCACTGGTGTGCTCATGATTGCCACCAATACCAGTATAAGAAAATTTTGAATGACTTGAAGAAATTATTGGTGTAGGAGACTCATGAAATAAATCAGGGAATAATGGATGAAATGATTCAGATGTGGGGGTATTAACCATACATGAACTTTCATCTCGCACATCAATGTCATCCGAAGAGGTCAATGATTTCATATGCCCATCATGGTCCAATGATTTGGTAGGGAAATCAAATTTTCCTGGGACAAGACTCAATTTATTATCAGTATGAGAATGAGATTTAGAATCGTACCCAGGCAAACATTCAGTGGACTCGAGATAGGTTTCATTGACAGGGAGAGATGTTAGGCCAATATGCTTTTCAAGCTCCAATTTGATAGTGTGTGAAAGATTTCGGGACAAAATCTGAACAACTGGAAACTTGAAGATCATCATAACAGTCACTAGGGTCAGGCTTGGTTGTCGATTGAAATTTTTCTAGGGAAATGACAATCACGTGTCGAAATTGTTCAATTAAATATGTCCAATAGACATCCCTTTCTGGGAACTCAAGGAAAAAATTAACAAACCTAATAGAAAACTCCTCTATAGATTCTTGAGGTTCCATTCTGATCTCATTTAATTTCATTAATGCATTTTGAAAATCGTACCTGTGAAAAGCTTGTTGTAATTCACTGGCGAGCTGCTTGAACGAATGGATGGAAGCTGCCGGCAATGTGCGACACCATTTCTCAGCATGACCTTCGAGAGTGAGGGAGAAAAGAATGCAAGCCAACTCCTCATCATCAACTTCGTAACACTCACAAAATTCACAGAAATCCGAAAGGTGCTCGATTATGGAAACTCCATTTTCACCATAGAATTTTAACTAGGACAAGTGATATATAGGTTCATTGGGGATTGAGCATCGAGAACCAGATAATTCTGATAAACACCTCGGGAGAATAATTTGGGGATGATCCATTACAAATATGAGACTAACTGCAAGCTCTGAGGGCTCAGCTTGTCATCTAGCCCTCCTTCTAGCGCCAAATCTGTTGACGGTTGAAAATGTCTCGCCAACAGTAAGGGGATACCCCTGGTGCAAAATCCCAATTAGACTCTACACCATTTGGTTTGGGGATCCCATCCAGTATGTGGGCTCGGTTTCCATTAAATTTTTGAAGATATTTCTCGGATAGAGAGGGGACTCGCTAAGATGGAGAATGCACGGATGTTGAACAAATACAATTCAGTGATTGATGAATTCCCTATGAAACATAATACCATGAATAACAAAGTGGAATTTAAAGCATGAAACTTATGAAAAGCATTGTTAGAAAAACTTTACCAAGATCATACTTATTGCAAGATTCACTTAATAAACGAGAAAATGTTCACAATGGTTAAGTGTTTCATTTATCTACTATGCACATCCCAATAAAGATTTAAAGCAAATATTGACAAAGTAGTTCATCAAAATTTCCTTAAGTTATAACATCATATATCATCCACGTCTTGCAAGGAAGCTCATAACATAAAGGAATACATGAGTAGAAATGTGCACCAATATTTGAAAGAAGCATTCATTCATTTGAAGAGACCATATTCATAGCATAACCACATAGGAGACTTCCATCAGATTCAATAGTGAGATCCAATAACACTTCTTTGTATTCATCTAGAGGCATTCATTCAATAAAAAACAATGTCTCTCTCTCAAAAGTTCACAACCCAAAAAGTCTCTTACAAAATCGCTAGAAGATGTACATATAGGCCGAGGTGACTCTTGGGTTTCCCGTGACCTTTTTGTCTTCCAAGACTCTTGGGATTACTTGCGATTTTGTGAATTTGTGACCTTGTGACCTTGCGACCTATGCGACTTTATGACCTACACGACCTTGCGACCTATGCGACTTTCCGACCTACGTGACTTTGCGACCTATACGACTTTGCAACCTATGCGAATTTGCGACCTTGTGACTTTGCGACCTTGTGACCTTGCGACCTCACGACCTTGTGACCTCGTGACCTTGCAACCTATGTGACCTTGTGACCTTGAGACCTTGCAACCTGTGCGACTTTGCGACCTACGTGACTTTGCGACCTATGCGACTTTGCGACTTTGCGACCTATGCACTTTGCGACTTTGCGACCTTGCGACCTATGCGACCTTGCGACCTTGCGACCTTGCGACCTTGCGACCTTGCGATGTTGCACCTTTGCGACTTTGCGACCTATGTGTCTTTGCGAACTATGTGACTTCATGACCTTGCGACCTATGCAACTTTGCGAACTATGTGACTTTTCGACCTTGCGACTTATGCAACTTTGCGACTTTACGACCTTGTGACCTTGCAACCTATGTGACTTTGCGATGTTGCGACCTATGTGACCTTGTGAATTTGTGACATTGCAACCTATGTGACTTTGCGACCTTGCGACCTATGTGACCTTGCGACTTATGCGAATTTGCGACCTTGCTACTTACGTAACTTTGTGACATTGCTACTTATGCGACTTTGCGAGCTACGCGACTTTGCGACCTATGCGACTTTGCGACCTATGCATATTTTGCAACCTGCGACCTTGAGTCATTTGCGACTTGTGACCTGGAGTCATCACGACCTGCGACCTTGAGTTTTATCCCTTCTGCATTCCTCTTTCGGTGATCTCTAGTTTTCACAGCAAGATTCCTTTTCCTACACATCAGTCTTGTGCAAGTGACCAGGTGCCTTTGAGATTAAAGTGAGGCTCTTGGGGATTCGTGAGGATCCACCTCACTTTGAAAGGGTCCCTTTTCTTGTTGGGAAAACTATGGCTCTTTGTGAAAACCAATAGCTTCCACATGGACTGTTGGAACCTCATATCATAGAGTATTTTAATGGTGTCATTCTAATGGACTCTTAATGAAACAGATACGTTGTTCGATGTATACTGATATAAAATTTTACCAATTTCCTGAAAGGAATAATATGAGAATGAGTTATCTCTCAGTAATAATGAGAAAAACAAGTTACTAGGAAAAATAGCTGATTCAAGGAGTAGCAACATTGAAATATCCAACCTAATATACTGTAACTTATTTCAATTTCTTGTGCATATCGATGTTTGGAAATCGGCTTAAAACTTATATACCCTAGCACAGTCAAGAGACAGCAAGACAAGTGGGTGAGGTGACAGGGTTGGGCAGAAATAGGTCATGGGGATATTACTGACTAAAGGCCGAGTCAAAAAATTAATGGGTTGAGCGAGCAGAGGGGGACCTGAAATTTTGAATATACCCAAAATTTTGGGTGGTGTTGTAGTGGCTACAACACATAGTCAACGTCGCCACTTGAGCCAATTTTTTTATTGCAAAATAATATTTGTACATAAGTGATTTTCTCACAGTTGATTATTGGAAATGATCCCCCATGCTCTTTAAAATGAGAAAGTGGAACAATTTGGTGTTAATCCATGGATGAATAGCCATTAGTATTGAGGAGAATATGAGTCATCAGACTAGTCTATTTCTATAACATATCTTGATACTTGATTATAATACAACTAACGCATACTAAAAAAACACACTTTTACTTAAGGAAACATTAGACTAATTTGATCTTAACTAACTCACAAGTGTATAAATATCCTAACATTCCACTTTAATAAAAAATTGTGATAGGATTGAAGGATTTACAAAGGTAAAATTGTGGGAGTGTTTGCACAATTTTTACACTATATCAAAGAGATTATTTTCCTATAGATACTACCTCATTATCTACTAGGCTATAAATAAAAATCTATACAATTATCCCCTATATATTTATTCACAAAACCTTTCATATAGAAATAGAAACAAAGGAAGGCATGGAACATGTGCCTAGTTACCATAGCCTATCATTGTAGACTATGGACACAATTCATTATCCATAAATATTTCACTTCATGTAGAGATTTCACTCCAACACTTTAAACCCATCTATGAACCTTTCACTTCAAAAAGGATATGAAACCAATAATTATAGTCTTCTTCAAGGGGGGAACCTTATTTTGCAATGAATACAATGTACAAGAAAATATTTTATGATCCTATGACTAAGTCCCTTAGTATGTATGTAAGAGACAAAGTTTATAATTATAATAAAATGGGACCATGAAAGGTTCTAGTCTACATAAAAATAGAAATGCAATCACTCAATATCTAGTGCTTAATAAAGGGTTTTAGTGTTAAGTACATGGGGCTTATATAGGACTTAACATGCCCCTCCCATTCAAAGAAGCGTTGTTCTCCACGCTTGAATATCTTTGGGTGTTTATGCATGAAAAACTCATCTTCCCATGTTGCTTCCTCCACTATTAGGTTCCTCCATTTAATGAAGTACTCAATAATTTCTCAATTTCTCAACTGCTTATTCCTTGTTTCCAGGTTTTTTTTTTTTTGTTCTAGTAATATTTTCCCCTCTCCATTAATTTATGGTTAAATAGTTTGGACCGATATCTTGTCATGTAGAAATTCCTTGCCGATTCAAACTGCTAATGTAATTTACTAAAGCAATAGACTTGATTCTACTCTACTCACCAACGAAAAAATAAAATCACGATCGAGAATAAATATCAAAAACATGTGATATGAATCAATTAACACACATAACATGAGGAAAAATCTAGGGGAAATCCACTACTCAAAACCCCATTCTATTTGTATTGCATTAATCAGAAAATAGAGAAGAAATGCAATGCTTGTTCAAGCCTGAACAATCTCTACACAAGTATAATCTATGTCACTACTTCAAAAGCCTAATCTAGTCAATACTTAACCAATTTTCTGCCTACCCAAGCTCCTATTTCCTTGCATTGTTTCCTTAGGAACTATCCCCCTATTAATTACGAAATTCCTCATCCAAAATTGTGCAATCCCTATAGGCCTTTCTCTGACTGCATGCACCACTTGTACAACTCGGATAATTATACAACTAATAGTACACTTTCCCTTGAATTCGAATCTCAACTAGGTAACTCGAATTTCATGCATGAATGAGTTAATTATGGCTGAATTTATCAGTTAACTAATTGATCACTAAGAACACACTCCACTACTAGATCTCCCACTAGTTCTTCCAATAGTTGGAGCTAGTTGAATTGATTTTAACTCAGTTTAACTGAATTAATTATTGCAACTCAAATTAAACATGACTTAGGCTCCTAAAATTTAGGAACCACTCTACATGACTCAAGTTAGGCCCTCAACTAGAATTAACTGATCCAACTAAGTCCTTCTAACCTAGTTAACACATTCTTCTTGTCTTGTGATGTGGAATTACAATTTTCTCCTAATTTAATTCAAAGGAAAAAATAAATTAGGAATTTCTTGTTGCTATTTTAAAAACTCCCTCTCGAGAAGAAATGGATTATCATATACCCCAATCTTGTCTCTATAGAACTCAAATTTTCCTCTTGACAAAGCCTTTTATCAAAATATCTACATCTCGTTCCTCTGTAGGAATGTACTCCAACAACAGAATCCACCTCTACACACAATCTCGTAGACGGTGATACTAGATGTCGATATACTTTGACCGATCATGAAAAAATGGATTTTTAGAGATTTTGATACAACTCTGATTATCACAGTAAATCATGGTAGGCTCCATCATCTAACCAAATAACCCAACAAAAATCTTCCTCATCAAGATAGCTTCACAAGTTGCTTGAATAGAAGCCATGTACTCTACTTCCACTAAATTGAGTGCAAATAATATTTGCTTCCTACTATACCAATAAATCGATGTTGGAACAATACTGAAGACTCCTCCTAAAGTGCCCTTTTGATCTGATGGACTACCCACCCAATATGCATTTGGGAGGCCTTCAAGCTTCGCTCCCTTTGTTTGTTTGTACCAAAGACCATACTAAGTAGTTCCTCTGAGGTATCTCAACACATGTTTGGCTTCCTTCCAATACAGTTTGGTTGGATTAAAAAGTGCTTGACTAAGTTGTTCAACAACATAACACATGTCTATTCATGTGCTAACCAAATACATGAGTGAACCCACAAGTTTCCTGTAAATAGTGGCCTCCACCTCCTCACCTGAAGTGGCATCCTATTTCCTCCAACTTCCTGCTAGAGGAGTGTCCATGTGTTTACTACTCTCCATGTAGAACTTCTTTAGTATCATGTTGGCATACTCCCTAAGAGACAAATAGTCCCCCATATCTCTGTCATACTTCCAAATCGAGGAAATAATGCATGAGCCCCATGTCCTTCATACTGAATTCCCTTGCAAGATACTCTTTGCAATATTTTATCAACTTCTCATCACTGGTTAGAATCAAATCATTGTAATATAATACTATAATAAAAAATTTACCTTCAACAACAATATGGTAAAGGGTTTCATCTACTTCACTTTTGGTGAAGCCCAATTTGGTGAAATAGTTTTTTGATCCTAGTGTACCAAGAAAGCGGTGCTTACTTCAATCCATATAATGCTTTTTTGAGTCTGCACACATGCAAATTTATGTTGAAGGTATCAAATCCTTTTGTCTTTTCAGTGTACACCTCCTTCCCAATCACACCACTGAGGAATGATATCCTCAAATCCATAAGATGGATCTTCCATCCCATCTGTGTTGCAAGTGCTAGAATAGGTTTGATAGAAGAATATCTTGCTACTGGAGAAAATGTCTCCTTGTAATTAATTCCCTCCACCTGACAGAACCCCTTGGCCACAAATATAGTCTCATGCTTCTTTATGCTTCCATCTATTTCTTTCTTGACCTTGTAGATCCACCTCAAACCTACCACTGACTTGTTCTATGGTTTTGGGACCACTTCCCAAACACTATTTCAGATTATGGAATCATATTCCTCTACCATGGCATCAACCCATACTAGACATTGCACTTCTTCCTCAAATGAGGATGTTTGTGTCTCAACTAGCTCACTTATTAGATCCATGTACCCAATATGTGGGTGCTCCCACATTTTCTCTAGCATCATGAAATAATATGTCAACTTCCCTAGTGCGCCTCCTTCCTTCTATGAATGTCTCTGCATGGGTGGGTTCTTCCACTCTCTTCTCATCTACTTGTGACTGCTCCAAAACATCCATAGGTTCATCCTTTGGAGTAAAATCTCCTCATCTACATGTAGCTGAAGCTCCCTCTTAAGGGAACATCTCATGGCCTTCTCTTCATCGAACTTCACATCTCTACGAACCAATGTCATTCTACGAGATGGAATTTACAACTGATAGTTGTGATGTGTATGAGTGTACCCTATAAATATTCCCAACTCAGTTTTTAGCTCTATCTTTTCCCTTACATCCTTGGAAACATGATAGTAAACTGATGAACCAAATATCCTGAAGTGTGACATATCTTGTTTATTCTGTGAAAAATATTCTTTTGGTGTACTCATCCCGAGAATCCACTGAGGACTCCTATTCTACACATATACTATTGTGTTGCATGCTTCAACCCACAAGTGCAACAGTAGGCCCTGATCATGTAGGATTGCCCGTGCATCTCCCACGATAATTCTATTCTTCCTCTCAACCACCCCATTCCGTTGTGGGTTATGGGGTGATTTTAACTCCCACCGAATGCCTTATTTTTCACAGAATTTCTTATTATCATTCGACACATATTCTCCACCATTATCTCTCTTGAGAGCCTTCACTTTCTTTCCAGTGTCTTTCTCAACACGTGCTTTAATTCAAAAAATTTGGAGAATGTATGGTATTTCTTCTTCATGAAGAATATCCATCACTTTTGTGATAAATCATCTAAAAATATAACATAATACATGTGCTTGGACGTGGTTGCTGTCGAGAATGATCCGCACACATCTGAGTGAACTCTTCTAAGGAGAAATTGCGCTCGATTTTCCTTATCATGAAAGGTAGCTTTGGTGTACTTCATTAGTGTACACCCTTTGCATGTATCTCGCTGCTCTAGTGCACCCTTGGAAAGTCATGTAGAAATATGTTTCATGATGTTCAAAGCTACCTTTATACTCCAAATGGCCAAGTCTCCTATGCCATAATTCACTGATGTATCATACTCTTCACCATCTCTGCTCTCGTGGTCAAAGTACCACAATATTCTACATCCAATTTGTAGAGGTTCTTCACTCGAACCCCAATATGTTTTACTTTTCTTGTAGAAATGTGACAAAGGAAATCCTTTGATTTGTTGAATATCACACCGTAGCCACAATATTCCAATATAGCAACTGAAACTAAATTATTCTCTAGACTCAAAACATACATGACATATTTTAATGTGAGAGGAGAACTGGACTCCCTCTAAAAAGTAACTATACTAATATTGGTCGTGCTATACCTTCCTTCATCTCCCATCTCGATGTGCATCTAGAGGTCCTTCTCCTCCAAGTCACTAAAAAATTATTTGTTTCCCGTCATATAGATTGAGGCTCCACTATCCAGATACCACACACTACCCATCAATGATCTCACCATGCATGCAATGAGGATGAAATCCAAAACAAATTGTGAAGGAAGAGCTTCACCTAATGCTCCTCTTGAGGGCTTCTTGTCAGCCTTATTTTGTGGACACTGTGTGGCATACTGTCCGAAATCATGATAGTGAAAACATGTGATCTTCGACAGATCTTTCTTCTTTCCTAATTGACCAAAAGATCCTTTGGATTGGGATTTCTTTCCTTTCCCTTTCTTTACCTTTCCATCCAAGGCACATTTCTCCTCAACCTCAGCCTTGGATGAGGTCCCATCTCTGGTGTTCTGCCTAAACTCTTCCTCCACCAAATATGAACATAAAATCTTCCATTTTGGTAGCTTCTCCCTCCCACTGACTAAATCCTGTTAGTTGTGCCAGCTCTTGGGAATGCCTCGAAGTGCTAGGATTACTAGATCATCTTTTACAACTGTAGCACCAACACTCCCAAGTTCATCAAGACATTATGTGAACCTTCCCAAATACTATGGTATTGTGTCGCCCTTCTGCATTTTGATATTCTAAAGCTTATCTTTTAGTGCCAAATTCCTATGGTCACTGCTATTCTAGAATAGTTCTATCAATATATTCCACATTTCATGTGGAGTTTCTAGTGGAGATTTGAGACAATATGATATTTAAATCAATCCAATATGATCCTCCTTTCCTTGGCTACACTCTTCTTCCAATCTGCTAGAGCTTGAGCATCATCTACGGCTAGTTTCGGAACATCAATATCAGTGTATTCCTTAAGCCCATTTTCTTCCATGACTGCTTCCATTCATTCCCTCCAAGAAATTTAATTTGAGATAGCATCAAGGGCATACTTGAGCCTTAGACCATAGAACGACGTCTTGATCGTGCTGCTAGCTCTAAAGAATAGATATGCAAAAATAATTCCCCCTGCAAAGATAACTTCAAATTATATTCTTTGATGTGATCATACCTCTAATACCATTTATAAATTCCTTGTAGATTCAAATTGCTAATGTAATTTACTAAAACAATAGACTTGAATCTACTCTACTCATCAATGGAAAAGAAAATCAAGATGGAGAAGTAATATAAAAAACATGCGACATGAATCAATTAACACACATGACACGAGGAAATATCTAGGGGAAATTCACTGCTCAAAACCCCATCATATCTGTATTGCATTAATCATAAAATAGAGAAGAAATACAATGCTTGTTTGAGCCTCAACAATCTCTACACAAGTATAATTTACCTCACTGTTTCACAACACTGCTCTGGTCAATACTTAACCAATTTCTTACTTTCCCAAGCTCCTATTTCCTTGGAAATCGGCCCCCTATTAATTAGGAAATTCCTCATCCAAAAATAAGCAATCCTTATAGGCCATTCTCTGATCGCATGCACCACCTTTACAACCTAGATAATTATACAACTGGTAGTACACTGCCCTTGAACTCCAATCTCAATTGGGTAACTCAAATTTAATGCATGCATGAGTTAATTATGGATGAATTTATCAGTTAACTAGCTGAGCATTGAGAACACACCACACTAATAGATCTCCCACTAGTTCCTCCAATAGTTGGAACTATTTTAACTCAATTTAACTAAGTTAATTATTACAACTCAAATTAAACTCATCTTAGGCTCCTAAAATTTAAGAACCACTTTGCATGAGTCAAGTTAGGCCCTCACCTCAAATTAACCTATCCAAATAAGCCTTTATAACTTAGTTAACACATTCTTGTTGTCCTGTGATGACGAATTACAATTTTCTCCTAATTTAATTCAAAGGAAAAATTAATTTAGGAATTTCTTATTGTTATTTTCAACATGTCACTAATTACCTTCTTTAAGAAAGAAACAAGGAAGAATGGATGTACACGAAGATGAATGAAACTCCAATTTGTAAGCCATACTTCCAATCCTCTACAACATGTTATAAGAGACATAATACCTTAGTGAAAAAATTTTGTTATTCTTTTGGTGCTTAAGGGACATCTATTTATATGGTTGTATTATTGATTTTCTTGTTGTTTCATTATATTGTGTTCCATAAATAAGTTGGCATTTAATAGTTTGAGAACCTCTTGTTGTTTCCATATGTAGTCCTCTACTTCCTCGATCTTTATAGTCCATTTCAAGGGTGATGTGATGGATGAGGGATGATATCCATAAAAGGCCTTAAATTTTTAGCATTTTTTATGAGGTATGGAAGGGTGTGTTGTATCACCTTTCTTCCAATGAAAAAAATTGCTCCATTGTGTTTGTTTATCAGATGAAAAAAAATGTAGATATCATTCTAAAGATTTATTCACAATTTCATTTTTCCCATCAGATTGAGAATGGTAATATGAGTTCTGAGCCAATTGGGTACCAAAAGAAGAAAATAATTGATTCCAAAAATTTCCAATGAAAATTGGATATATATCACATAGAATAAACTTTAGTATTCCATGTAGCTTTTGGATTGTTTCCATGAATACTTACACCATTGTACTTGCTTTAAAAGGATGAGAAAGAGAAAAATGGGCATACTTTGTCATTTCATCTATCATTTCCATAATGGCATTCTCTCCTTCATATTTTGGTAACTTTGTAATAAAATCCATATAAAAATATTCCCAATTTTGTCTTGGTGTGGCTAATGGTTGAAGGAAACCCGAGGTCTTAATTGTCTCTCACTTATTTTGTTAGCATACCACACATTTTTCCACAAACATTTGCACATATTTTTATAACACCTTCCCAAAAAACACTTTCTTGATCCTATGGAATGTCTTCAAGAACCCTAAATGTCCTCCTTGAGCAGAAGTGTGAAATTCTAAAAGGACATTCTATTTTAGTGGAGAATTATTGCATATTGTAAGCAATATTGATACCATAAAAAATAATGTTTCCACATATTTTTTTCTACTGCATCAAGTTCCTCACGTAGTTGTTGAATTTCTGCAACATATTTGCTCATCTTTCTCCCATTATATCCTCACTTTTTCCACCTAGTCAAATTATGGAATGGGAATGGAACTTAGTAAACCATTTATGTCTTCCACTTTCCTTGAGAGTGCATCTACCACAATATCTTTTTTTACCTTTTGTAGATAATTTCAAAGTAATAACCCAACATCTTTGTGAACCATTTTTTTACTCTTCCAAAGATAGTATTTTCTCCAAGAAGTATTTCAAGCTATCATTATCAATTCCTACTTTGAAGTGTTTACCTATTAGGTATAGACAACATTTCTTAATTACATGTAGTATGGAAAAAATTTCCTTTTCATATATGAATCTGAGTTCCTTTAATTTTTTTATTTTGAAAGACAAGGGGCCTTCCTTATTGTAGAAAAAATACACCAATATCATGACTTGATGCATCACACTCCACAATGAACGTTTTTGTGAAGTCATGTGTCATCTAGATGGGAGTTGTACACATAGCCTCTTTAAGTTCTTCGAAAGACTCAATTACTTCTTTAGTCCAAGAAAATGCTTCCTTCTTGAATAATTTTGTTATAGGTGCACATATTTGACCATAATTATTGAAAAAATTATAGTAATATCATGATAATACTAATAATATTATGAGTTTCTTCAAGGTATTTGTGATTGGCCATTCTCTCATTGTTAGAAACCATGACAATACTGAGATGGGGGGTGAATCAGTATTGTAGGAATTAAAAAAAAAAAATTATTTCACTTGCAATGATATTAGGACACCAAGAAATACTTCAATAATTAATTTAGATGAGCATGAAAAGAATCAACATAACTATCATAACTATCACAAATAGTACACATAGATTCTTCAAAAAAATTCTATAATTTATGCACAACGCAAGCTATAACTGTTGTTACAGAATTCTCTAGCTACAACCAGCAAGAACCAAATATTCCCTAATTTATTGGATACAACAGAAAGGAGCTACAACCTCCATTTTTTTACCACACCTAGTGGAAGGAGCTACAACCCATGATATGCAAGCTACAACTTGCTTCCCATCAATAATTCATCTTTCATCCATTTTCAAACTAGAACCATGAATGGAAAATCCTTTTACAAGATAAAACAATATATCCACCATCACCTTCAACAATATATGATTACTGAACACACCAATAGCATCAGCAACTCGCACATGCCGCAATGCATCCAAACTCTCTCTTTTAGAATTCCTCAATCAATTTTGCTTATAAAGAAAATTACCTAATAATTTTAAACTCTTATATGTTTGGTTAACTTCACTTTAATTCTTGCATGAATCTATTATTTCTATATTTATCATGTTCATTTAAGTCTTCTAGATTTTCTTTTCAAGTTATTAGTCATTGATCACCTGTTTCTTCAAGAAAACTGAGCTCAACTATTATTTTTTTTTATTAGGGAACTTTACATGTTTTAGCTAAGCTTTTATATTGTTAGCGGGCTCTAACTTTGGCTTGACTACCAATTCTACCTCTTTTTTTTCCATGTCGCTAAATTTTCCTTTAATCCACTATGTGCTTATGCATTCGCCCTTTTTTCCCATAAGACCACAAGTTGTGACCTAGTTTTTAATCTCTGAGCACTTAAACATAATTGTCTTGCCTTTGGTCTTTTCACCAAATAAAACCTTGTCCAGGTGCTAAAACATGGCCCCCAATTCCTTTTTCATGGCACTTTTATATTTGTTGGCATTATGATGAATGTGTTGTCCTTAATGGAAACCTACTTAATGATGTGTACATTCATGGAATCTTACTTGATGCAGGATGTATTAATCAACTAGTTCATAAGTGACATAGTGATTGAACAGAGTGATAGAATGATTGGATAAAGGTATGCAATTCAGAGATAGAAAAATTATGAAGATGAACATTTGAAGAAATATATGCGGGTTCGGTGAAGCAAAGTCACATACACACGCAGGTATGTAGATGAAAAAACGTGCACAATTTGTGCACTATGGTTTAATAAATACCAAGGGTCCTTACCATGGTATTATCCCATAGCAATGAGCATGTCAACAGATATTTGATCCTGTCAATGAATATCATCCACATTAGTGTGGTTTTGACCCATGGTATTGGCTAAGGCCTAAGCTATATAAGGAGATGAATATCCAAATGTTTGAGTGTTCATGTGTGAGGTTGACTGATGAATAATTCAATTTGAAGTATTATTGCATGGTATGTGATATTAATAAGTGGATGATCTGAAATAAGTATGCACCCGGTAATACGATGATGGATCGAGATCATTAAAAATGACTATGTATTGTATGATCTCCTTATGGGTAGTTTATATCTGTGGTATCTCGCATGGTTATTACTTTGTATGTTGAGATCCGAATATGTATAAACTTTGATGCACAACAAAGCTATAAGGTTATATTTGCAAATACGTACGCAGAATTGTCTTAGGTAAGGCGCGTACACACACGAATGCTCTTCTGAATAGTAGTTGATGCAAGTGAATCTAACCTGGGTTAATCATTTTCTAGAGAATTTAGTTTGTAAAGTGAGAATTAATTATATAATGTATTTTCTTAAGAGATAATTAGGACTATTGTAAATAGGAGAAGATTTGAGAGGATTGTGGAAAGTTTTAGAGGATCATGGATTAACTATCTCTTAACTAGGGATAAGGGATTGAATGAGAGATTTTAGAGATTATATGAGAGATGTTAGGGATTAAGAGAGATATTTTGGGAGTAATCTTAGTATCTAGAACCTCCTTGGGTTCTAATCCAAATGTATAAATAAAGGTGAGCCTATGAGGCATGAAGCATGTAAAAAAGTGTGCTTAGAGTTTAGGAGTGAGTGTGAAGAATAATTGCCAAGCATGAGGCCAAAAATACTCTCTAAATATTTTATTTATTTATTAATTTCTTTAAGAGATTGAGTGTGCATTTGATTTCAGTTTTATGTGTGTGTTTATTGATAAGTTGCAGACCTACAACTTGTGGAGTCATTTGGTATCAAAAGAAGGTATTTCTCTTGAGAATATAGATGAGCGAGGTCTCTCTTGGAGTTGAATCTTAAAGCCTTCACACCCGAAGACAACATTGAGGAAATATGTGATCGCTTGGAGAATAGCACCCAACTACCTATTGCCTTGAAATTGCAATGTTTTAATAATTGGTCAAAAGTGTTTTAAGAACTGGTCGAAAGTGCATTCTCGTCTCCACTATATAATTCCCTGTTGCCTTGAAATTTCAATGTTTTAATAATTGTTCAAAATTGTTTTAAGAACTGGTCGAAAGTGCTTTCACGTCTCCACTATATAATTCCACTGGCGCAGCTGAGGCCTGGTGGAATCTCAATTACAAAAGATTAATCCATGGGAGAAATAGTTGGAAAAGTGTGAATAAGCTGAAGCCTATGAGTTGATTCTAGAGAAATCAAAATTTGCATGTGACTTGTATGATTATCAAAGGCTTGGCGTATCAGTAAGAACAAGAAATCGACATTGCAGCAATTCGACGATGAAAAGCGTTGAAGAGGAGCTGCATTGTAGATTCATGGAGAGCGTGTGAAATTGTTCAGTTTCGAGATTTTCAATCTGCTATATGTTCATTGAATCGTTATCTATTGGAAGTGGCTTGCGTTGATTGTGTTAGTATGTTGTGAGATAAATTAAAAAGCTGCCAACACTCAATCGTTCGCGTCAAACATGGAGTTGGTCAAATGTGCAAGGAGCGTTGAGCAGTTAAAGCTGACACCACCTCTCAAATGTGCAACGAGGGTTAAGAAGTTTATTGTTGAAAAGTGAATATTGCAGAACTCATCCATAACAGCGTGGAGAAGAACTATGTTGAACGTTTCGTGGAGATTTATACGTGGAGTGGCAAATCAATGTGGATGATTTTCAGTGGACCTCTGTGAAGTTATTAAAACATTTGCATTGTTTTTTTGGTATGCACGCTTAATACACTAATTCCTCTTAAAATATGTGCATTAAAAAAAAGTAGAAACTAATTTAAAAATATAAGAAGGTGAGAGACTGAGGTGGTGAGAGTATTAAATTCAAATGGATGGTTATTTGGGTAAAATTAAATTTATGCTCAAAGGTGCCCACATCTATAACGAACAAAGAAGTGAGTTGGAATTTTTAAAGATTAAGTTAATGTTATGTTCAAATGAGAGAATTATATATCACTTTTGAAGTGGGATAATTAATACAATAGTGTAAGGTTTGAAGTGAAGGTGAAAGTAAATAGTAAATTTTAAGGTGAAAGTAAATAGTAAACGTAAATGATAAAATTAAATTGATGGTGGAGGAAAAATGGTGAGTTGTTGCACACAGGAGTGGGTGATATATGGTTTCATAAAACTATGTGTGGGTTTTAGAATGCATAGCTTCATAGTGTAATTTTACCTTTTTAATTATATGTTCCAAGTAGGAGAGTTATGAGAGAGGGGATTTATATGGGACTTTGTAAAAGAGTTATGTTATTTGCACTTTTTTAAAGGGTGATATCATAAGGGATTGTTGACACAATGTTATTGAGTCAAGAAAGAAGGTTATGAGTGTTCAAATGAACAAATGTCGTTGTATAAGTTCAGGTATTTTGAAATAGCCATTCGAATTTGGGTGCATTTTCGATTGTACCCGACACCCAAGATTCATTAAAGGTCGATGTCAAATTACAAGTCTGGAGTCAAAGAGTCATAAGTCAAGTCAAAGGTTTGAGTCCTTGAATTTAATTAGGTGCATGATCGACGGAGCCCGACACCCAAAAGTCTGGTCATTGTAAAGACAATTTGAAGAAATATTGTAGTTGTTGCAACAAAGAAAGCATAGAAGCAAGGAGTGCTCAAAAATTAGGTTCAAGTGAAGTGAAAAATTGGCCAAGTTCAAAGGAGATAACTTGGTAAACTGATTCAGTTGCAAGTTCTAGTGAATAAGGTGAAGTTCTCGATAGAAGAGGAAGATGGATAGAGAGAAAAGTCACAACAATGATGCCATAGAATTTGGCATTGATGCTGAGGAAAGAGATATTTTTAAATTAAAAGTATGACTAGACGTGTTGCTAGAGCTATTACAAAGACAAGGACGCGAATGGGTAATAAAGAAAACAATTAAATGTCTAATTAAACAATTGATGGAAAGAAGACTGTTGTGTAAAATGAAAGTTTTAAAAGCAAAGAAACTTAGGACAAAAGTATACATTTGTGAACCTGATGATAATGATGATGATGATGATGATGATGTGGATGTGGATGTGGGTTCATTCCTCACAGACGGCTCTACAGATTTTTCAGAAGACCAGCATGAAGACCCGAAGACAAATTCATCTGTTAAACCTTATGATTTTAAATCTGACAACTTGTTTGTGGATGTAGGATATGTTCATGGAATAGAAAACGATCATCAAAACAATGGATCAAATGTCAACATGGATGATATTGAAGAAGAATTAAAATTCCTAGAAGAATGGGTGGACAATTCGAAGCCATAGTATGCTGACAAGCCTGAAAATAAACAAATATGGTGCATCGGAAGCATAAATATGGACAAAAAATTTCAGCAAAGGAATAATAATGCGCACCAACAAGAATACAACTTGGACATGGTAATTGAAGAGATTAGAAAATTGATGGTGAAAGTGTCCCAAAAGAAACATATTGTAGGAAGGAAAGAAGATGGAAGAAGCTTTTTGATGACAACAAAACAAGCATACATCAGCAAAGCGGGAGGACAACTACAACATAAATTTTGGAAGCCTGGAAGACAAAAAATAACAACCATAGAACATCAACAACAAGACATATCAATTGATTTACTATAAATGAAAGTTTGGGATCGACTAGGAGGATTCTTAAAGACTGATGGTTGGGAGACCATGATTTTATTTTACCTAGGGAGTCTGATGCAGGTGCATCTAACCTGGGTTAATAATTTACTAGAGGAGTTAGATTGTAAATTGAGGATTAATTAATTAATGTATTTTATTATAGTTTTTAAGATAGAATTAGGATTATTGTAAATAAGAGAAGATTCAAGAGGATTGTGGAAGGTTTGAGAGGATCATGGATTACTTAGCTCTTAACTAGGGATAATGGATTGAGTGAGAGACTTTAGAGAATAGATGAGAGATGTTAGGGATTAGGAGAGATATTTTTGGAGTTAGCTTAGGATCTAGAACCTCCTTAGGTTCTAATCCAAATTTATAAATAGAGGTGAGCATATGATGCATGAGGCATGTAAAAAAATGTGTGCAGTGTTTGGGATTGTGTATGAGGAATAATGGCCAATCATGAGGCCAACAGTTCTTTGTAAATATTTTATTTATTAATTAATTTCTTTAAGAGATTGGGTGTGCATTTGATTTCATTTTTATGTGTGTCTGTACTGATAAGTTACGGGCCGATGGCCTGTGGCATCAATAGCATATCGATTTTGTAGTATGTTGAGATGTGTACACGGGTTTACTTAAAATTCTTTATGATAAGTGTGTATGAACTCTAGGGTTTCTGTTTAAAATATTTTTGATTAGTCTAATAATTATTGTTGTGTTTCTATTTTCTATCAATGAATTCTTCATAATGATCTGGGTTTAATAGTGATATTTTGAACATCGATGATGCTACTAGCTATTTATTATTGAACATTAGTGATCGGTTGTTTGATTCATTGATTCAGTGATTGGTTGAATGGTTTGGTACAATGGTCAATTTTAGTTTTGATATATGGTATTGGGCTTAAATGATGGTAGTGGTTCCACTTTGAAAATTTGATGAAACATGGCCTACAAGTTGTGATGTCTTGAAGCAGGTGGATCTAGTGTGAAAAATTATGAAACTTGGTCCACAATGGTGTTGAGGGTTGGAGCCTTTAGTGAGGAAGTTTCAGCTTTCTTCCAGTAGTATATGGTGATCTAATTAGGGGGTTTTAACTCCCTTCCATTGGGTGCTAGTAAACGAGATCAGGGAGATGGACCTCCCTTCCAATGGGTGTTGGAGAATGAGTGAAGGGTGTAGCCTTCTATTGGTGGGTTCCTACATGTTGGTATGAGTTTGCACCAGTACAATATTGTAATAAGTTTTCATTATAATAAAATTTAAGACAAAGAAGACAACAATGGTGGTTTTCTCCCACATTGGGTTTCCACCTTAAATCATGGTGTTCATGTGTGTGTATTATTTGTGGTGCTTTATTGTGTTCTTACTGCACATTTTTATTTCTTATAAAATGTCTGATGAATCACTAATGTATTGGTTTAAGTTAAAAAAAATGAATGTTTATCTGAATTATAAGCTTATTAGATATACTTTATTTGTCCGCACAAAAGTCGCGTACATACGCAGGTTTACTTTAGGAAAGTAGTGTACATAAATCAAAATAAAATAAAGATTTAAGTGAGTTTTAAAATACTGATTCACAACCCCCCCAAGTATTTTCCCAACAATTGGAATCATAGTAGGTTCTTTAGAAGAAGCTTGATTGCTTGAAGGAGATCCGTTAAGATGGGAAGTCACGAAGAATTATTTTCTGTCAGGCCACTGTTATTCAATGGAAATAATCTAATTTTCTAGAAAATAAGAACAATATCTTATCTGCGGAGTCTTGGATCAGATGTATGGGGAATCGTAGAAGGAGGTTATCAATATCCATCCCATGTTCCCATAGATGTGATAGAAAATAAGAAATATGAAACCAATGCAAAAGATGTAAATGTCTTGTTGGGAAGCCTGACAAAATCGTAATTTTTTAGATTCATGCAGCTAAATTCAACAACGTAATTATGGGACAAGATCATCCAAAGCTATGAAGACGATGCTAAGGTAAAAAGTGATAAAATTCAGACTCTTATAATTCAATTTGAAACTCTCAGAATGCATAATGATGAAAGTATTGCATGTTTATTCTTGATTATATATGAGATTGTGAATTCTATGAGAAATATGGATGAGGAAATAAAAGAATCATTCTTAGTAGAGAAAATATTTAGATATTTAACTCCAAAATTCGAATCAAAAGTGTCTTCCATTGAAGAAAAGTAGGATCTACAGAACCTTATTGTTGTACAACACCACAGAATTTTAACAACCTTTGAAATGAGAAAAGGTCATTTAGATGTCAAAGAAACTGCATTCAAAGCAACTACAAAAATAAAATAAAATGAAGTACTCAAGAAATTAGGTTATATATTAGAGAAGATGAGGCAAATTTTGTGAAGAAACTCCAACTATGCATTAGAAGGTTTAGAGGTAAGTTTCCATTCAAGTGTTTTTCTTGTGGTAGAGTTGGTCATTATGATGCTAAGTGTCCTCATAAAGAAAATCATGAAAAGAGGAAACAGTTTGAAAATAAAATAATTTATTATACACATAAAGATAATGATGGTTTATCACTCGGAGAAGAGGGAGATTATGATCAAGATCTTCATGTACTTATGGAATTTAGTATTAATGAATCTGATGACAATTTCATGGATTCCCTATAAGAGAATGATATTTTTGCTAAATAATCTCCTAGATCAAGGCAAAAAATATGGTTTCATGGATATCATTTTTCTTGTAACTCTTTTGGGAATAAGGCCACTGATTTTAGGTCAATTACGTTGAACAAAACAAGAATAATTTATAAGTTCCAACACAAAGTTAGAAATTTCAAGAAAATATGAATAAATAAGGAACACCGGTCATAAATGTAGGAAATGTTGACCTTACTACAGTGAATTGTTTCTAAAGCTTACTTATCCCAGTGACTGTAGAAGTGATGTGAGATACATTATCAGGATCAATAACGTATCATCATAGATGGAACAATATATGATGATTCCCATGGTTGTTTTGCTAATTCTGGTTTCTTATATTTTTGACAGTGAATTTGATGCGATAAAAAAAGATAGGTGATGAGCACCATCATTAGGTACATTATAAGGGATTAATTGTCACATTTTTAGCTTAATTATCCTCTCTCTCACACATTTAATTGCATTTTTGTCATATTTGTCTTAGTGAGAATGGTGTATTAAGGGTTGTCATGCTTCGAGGCCTAATGTGGTTTAAATGCAGGAAAATCAAGGGAATAATGCCATTGTTTAGGAATATTTCATAATGATGGCTCAAAGCAGACAACAAGGAGTGATCATATTAGGAGAATTTTGAGGTCTAAAATGGGCCTCCTAAGGAAATAATAAAATAATAGCGAAACCAATAAAATAATATTTATGAATTTGAAATTCACTTTTTGCACCACAATCCATTTACCATAGTTAAATTCAATTCAAAAGTTGTGCCAAAATAATATTAATAAAAAAATTGTATTGATGTGACTATAAATAAGAATGAGTTTTTCAAGAAAAGGTCATTATCATTGAACAACTAATGCATTTGTCATTTGTACTTAAATAACTTAAAATAAAATATAAATATAAATTTATAAATTCTTAATTATTATATGCTAATAATTAAAATTTATATTATTTAAATTGTATAATAATATGTAATTAATATACTATACAAAAATAATATAATATAATATAATATAATATAATAAATATATAGGGATATGCATTATTTCTTTCAAGAAATATGAAATGACAATAATATATTTTTATTCAAAAAGTATGAAATGACATTTATTATGAGTACTTTACTTTGACTTTAAAAGTACTTAGAGCACTAACATGGTTAACCATGAGTTTTTATCAACCATTGAGAATGTAACAAGTAAGTACCTTTAACTCAATCAATGCCACCTCAACCATTACAGATGATGTCATCCCCTAAAATGTGATTGGTTCTCATAAAGTGAATTTTGATTGTACATTTCCCTTAGGAGGCCCATTTTAGACCTCAAAATTCCCCTAATCAGTGTAGGATGGTTGACCACCTTCTTAACTCCTAAAGGCAGCCAATATCTCCTCAAGATTTTCCTCCAACAGCTTGAAATCAGAGGCGGCCAAGAAAGTGCATGATCAAAGGGAGCCAAACTCCACTTCTCTCGAGTTCCAACGGAGAAAAGACCTACTTCTTAGGATGTTGTTGGTAGCTACCCTCTAGCATAAAGAGGACAGAGCAAGAGCTCACTAAGATCCGATTTTTGGATGTAGCTAGAGTACTCTTGGCTTTTGTATTAGACATTTCTGGATTTCATATGTTATGTACAAGACTGGTTATGAAATAAAATGAGCATTTGGATTATTCTCCACTGAGTTAGTTTCAAGGAGCTGAGCTTGTGAATTAGGCCCCAATCCATTGGCCTCAGTATCTCTTATGTACTTGTGTTTTCTTTTATGTTGCAGTAGTTAATTTATTGCATTTTTGGTAACATATAAAACATCAAAACTATGTGCTAAGCCTCCCTCTCTCACCTCTTCCATTGCAAATTGAGGAGGAAGGTCTTCCACCACAGACCAAATATCCTTTTAGTTTATGAATTCTTGGAAAAGTTATATATTTTTACTTTTATTATCATGAGCATGTTGTAGGTGTAGAGATAAATTTCTATTTCAATTGCATAGGCAAGTTTAATTAAATTCAACTCATCTTTTCCACCATTTTTAGGACAAGTTTATCAACGATGGATGCATGAACATGTATCTTAATTGCGGGTTTGAATAGGGAAACAGAGGAGGACCCCTTCATCACCATCATCTTCAGTCTTCACCCCTCCATCAACCACCTTCCATTCAAGTCACCTATATCCTTGTTTTTGAGTTCACCACCACATCACCGAGAGCAAACTTGAGGGTGCAGGACATGCTTTGTGAAGAGTTATGAGCTTGGCCAAGGAGTTGGATACCCTTCATCTACCAAGATGCACCTTTACCCCACCTCTCATAACCTTTTTCTCACCATTTCTAAGCTCAAAATCCACTCAACCTGTTTCTTGTAGGTTTTCAGGACATCCTATAGCAGTGCCAAACACTCCCTCCTTTAGCCCAAAACCATTGTTACACCTCATATAAGCCTAGCCAAGCCACCAATATACCTTCATCTATGATCCTTTGGTCCAAGGACACTCTTATATCACCTCGGAACCTCATTTTTTAGCAAAACAAAGTCATTTTGAAGTGTGATTAGTTCATTACTAGATGCATCATTAAACACAGTAGTTGAGAGTAAGTTAGATAGGACTTAGTTAGTCATTTGATATAGTATGTGTGCTCTAGATTGGTTTCCTTTTCTACAATTCAATTAAGAAATCTATATTATGAATGTGACTTAGTGTAATTTCCTTTCACACTTATCTTTCCTACAAATAGCTAGATGAGTCAGTGTGATCTCGAGTAGTTTATTTCCTTGTTGATAGAGTAATGGTTGTGATTTATTTCTAGTCTTAGATTACATCTAGAAGTGTGACAAACTTCCTTTCCTAGAAGTAACCCTAGCAGTGGCACCTATTTGTAGAACTTACTCATCTACTATACATATAGCACTTCCACCTCCAAGTTTGTATAAACCTCAGGTTGATAAAGTAAAGCTGAGTAGCCTCTGGGAGTTGCAACACTCTTGGTGCAATACTAGGGCTCACCAATAGGTACATACTTTAAAAGCTTAACGGGAGCTAAAGTTGTGAAATTTAAGTATTTCACTTTTTGTACAAGGATCCTATGAAAGGATGTCATGTATATACGTGAGTTCTTACATAGATAGTCGTGTATGTTTTTCTTTGATAGAGAAATAGTGGGACAGCCTCAAGAAAAGACTTTGATATGCTTCAAACAGTTAATATTTAGCTTTCTTGTTCTGATGTTGATGGTTACAATCTACTGATGTTACTTATAAGTGGTATTGAGTTATGATTCTTTTCTGATTGATGAAGATTCTTTGATGTATGAGATGATGTGGTCAGATATGACAATGAATGAGTATCACAAGTATAGGGGGAGAATTAGCCTTGATTCTAATGATGCATTGTTGGAATTATGTTTGAATGATGCTATGTTATGTCAAAGACCTATGCTTGCTGAAATGATGATATTGATCTCTCACTATTGGGTCTTAGTTATAAATTTCATATATGTCATTTGATGTAAAGGTCATGTAGAGACTTATGATGTAATCATTGTAATACTTATTAATGTTTGGAATATTTATGGTCAATTCAATTATGTAATCCCATAATGGGTAATTGATGTAATTTTGAGTCCTTGGTGATAGGAAATGTCATATTCAGTTGATTCAACATGTTCTTAAGGGGAGCATGGTAAGTATATAGTGCAGATCAGATGTACAATGTTCATGTATCTACGAGAAAAGAGAATCCCTCATTCGAAATTAGTTAACACTTTGCCCTTGATGTCAAAGGGGGAGAGTAACTTCATGTTTTAATTGCAAAAATGGATGTGATTTAAAGGTATCTACAAGCTGTGGTGTTAAAACACCATCATGGTTTCCATCAATTCCAAAGGGGGAGATTGTTGGCATTATGATGAATGTTTTGTCCTTGATGGAAACCTACTTGATGAGGTGTACATTGGTGGAATATTAATTGATGCAGGATGTATTAATTGGCTAGTTCAGAGATGACAAAGTGATGGAACAGAGTGACAAAATGATTGGATAAAGGTATGCAGTTCAGAGAAAGAAGAATTATGAAGATGAAAATTTGAAGAAATATACGTAGGTTCAGTGATCCAGAGTTATGCAAGACCACAATAAAATACATAAATACAAATAAACGCAAATATGTAAAAAAAATAATACTTCATTTCATTAATATCACATAACTGAAATATGCTTATAGGAATAATGGAAATAAACTAGCTAGGACATTAGTAGCTTATCTTGGAGAAGAGATGTCTTGGCTACAAGCCTTTGAACTGTGTTACAATGAGGCTCGAAGGCCTATTTATTATTGAGAAACAATGGAAACCCTAAACATCCACAAATCTAACCCTAGGAGATGAAACACCAAACTATGGGCCCCGTTGGGGTAAATTGGTACATCAATTTCTTAGGGTTGTAATTTTTGCATACGATCTCTGTTTGTTGCACATGATACCTCGTTAGAAATATCTATCTAAGGAATACAACTATTGAAAGAGAAAAACTTCCAAAAATAGTAAATTGTGCTACAATTAAGGAAACTAAAAAAATGAAAGAAATAATGGTGGGGGTCCAAGTGGAATAGATGGGTGGCCACCAATATCCACGTGTATCATTCATCCCCCCTTAGGAAGTAATGGTCCCCATTGCGTTGAGTTCCTCCATGATATGAGGAAACTTATGATGAACTTGGTCCCCGGTGAGCCACTTTCCCTGGTCAACGAGTTAGTCTGATTTGACAACTCGATATAGTTGGATCCTTTGCTGGCAGGTGTTCTTGATCTATGTCTCCATGATATGATCAGTTTTGGCTTGTTCCATGTAGTCTGGGTTTAACTCTATTGGTGTGATTTGTTCTTCCATGTCGTGTGTGTCCACTAGAGGTGAAAAGTAGGGCCGAAGGTGATCCACATTGAACACTCAGTGCAGACCAAGGAATGGTGGAATACTGAGCTAGAAGGCATTGTACCCTACAACCTTTGTGATGGTGTATGGCCCATATTGAAGCGGGCGAAGCTTGGGATGGGGTCTAGCGAGGCACTCCTTCTGAAAATGTAGCCACACTTTGTCACCCACCTAGAATTTGTGTGGCGCCCGATGTTGATCATGTCACTACTTGTACTTAGAGTTGGATATGTCCAATATGCCATGAACATTTGGCCGATTTGATGAATGTGCTCAATGAAGCTTTTATATTTGTCAGATTTAGACTGGAAATGATTTGAATCAGTATGAATAGATGTAAATGGCATGGCTACATTAATGGGACATATTAGCTGGAATCCCAAGCCCACCTGAAAGGGGCTGTGGCCATTTGAGCTATGGAGGGTCCAGTTATAGTTGTGTTGTACATAGGGGAGGCTCTCATCCCATGTGCGTGGATGCTTTGAGTTTTACATGCACATAATGTGTGCGATCATCCGATTGATGACCTATGTCTGGCCATCAGTTTGGGGATGGAAAGCTGTGGACTTGGTGAGCTTATTGTCTAGAATTGACTAGAGGTTGGACCAAATGTACTGAGGAACATTTTGTCCCGATATGAGATGATATACTTTTGGATCCCAAAGTGTACCCACACTCATTCAAAGAAGAGTTTAGCAATGGCTTCTACTGTGATATTTTTCTTGCAAGCCGCCATAATTCTCATCTTCAAGAATCTGTCGACGACCACGAAAACACAGTTGTTGCCATGCTTAGTAGAAGGAAGGCCCAACATGTAATCCAGGGAGATGGATTCCCAAGGTTGACTAGGGTAGGTAGTTGAGTATAGAGGCCTTGCTTCTTGATAGCCGATTTGTCAATGGTGCAGGCAGTGCAGGATTCGATGTACTTCTTGACATCTTGTCTAAGGTTTGGCCAATAGAAATAATTATGCAGTACCACCACTATTTTCTCGGCCCTAAAATTCCCAGCGACCCGACCATAGTGCGCTCCCCAAATCATCTTGGCACACTCACTTCAAGGAACACAAAGGTGTCCCATGTGACATAACAGTTTATCCTGGAGGTGAAAATTTGGAACTTGGTTAGCCTCCAAGACCATCTTGTATGTGTGGCTGAATTATGGAACTCTCTTGTAGAGAAGTACCCAATCATAAGTCTCGTTCCCACAAGAGTTGAGCATGGTAGTTAGCGCCACAATAGGTGGTTGGATGAGGCAGTGTGAAACATTATGGTGATTCCCTTCTTGTACTTGATGTTCACATGAAACTATTGTAGATATGTGGACCACTTATGATGGTGATCATTTTTCAACTTCCCTTGTGTCTGTATGAACTGCAGGGGTCGGTGGTCTGCGTGGATGACAATTTCCTTCCTCAAAATGTAATGCTTCCATTATCGACAAGCTTGCAAAATGGAATACATCTCTTTTTCATAAGTGGGATACTTTTAGACTGTGTCAGACATTGTCTCACTGTGATATGCCATTGGATGCCCCTGTTAAGTAAGAACTTCCCTAATGGTAGAGTCAGAGGTATTTTTCTCGACCTCATATGGTTGTTGCAAGTATGGTAATGTGAGCACTGGGGTAGAACAAAGGCGATGTTTCAACTCTACGAATTCCTTTCATTGAGATTTAGACCAAAAAAAATTTTCTTTCGCTCCTCCCTTAGTGACTTGACTCAAGGGAAGTGATATGAGAGAATCCCAACATGAACCTATGATAGAAATTAGCAAGACCCAGAAAGTCGCAGAGCTTTGTTAGAGTGGTTAGGGCTAGCCAATCTCAATGACTTGGATCTTGGTTCGTTCCACTTGCACCCCCTGCTCATCAATAATGTATCCCAGATACTGAACTTGGGTCATGCCAAAAGTGCACTTCTCCAAATTGGAATACAACTTGTGTTGCCACAATGTTTAGAGTACATGTCGGATGTGGTGGAGGTTCTCTTCCCAAGTCTGGTTGAATATTAAGATAACATCCATGTACACTACTACAAATGAGTTGGTGAATGGTCACAAGATGTCTTCCAGTATCCTCATTTAGTTTGCAGGAGCATTCATCAACCTGAAAGGAATGACCATCCATTCGAACAGGCCCTTCTTGGCTTTGAAGGTAGTCTTCCAAACATCGTAGGGTTCAATTGGTACCTGGTGATACCTTGACTTCAAATTCGATCTTGCTGAAATATTTCCCCCCCTTGAGTTGATCCAGAAGGTCATCAATCTGTGGGATCGGGTACCTATTTCAGACAATGATCTTGTTCAGCACCTAATATTCAATACAGGGTCTCCAAGTCCCACCCTTCTTTAGCACCAACATGATCAAACTCCCACGGGGTGATGAACTCAGCTAGATGTGACCTTTCTGCAACAACTCCTGAATCTGCCTCTTGATTTCATTTTTCTCCAAAAAAGAGTGTCGATAGATTGGTCCATTAAGTAGCGGTGCACCTTGGTTAGATCAATAGGGTTCTTGACTTGACAATGCAGAGGCACCCCTGTGGTTGAGGTGAAGATTCCTCATACTCATCCATGACCTTGTCCATTTGTTTTTTCTATGTGGAAGAGCCCTTTCTAGAGGTTGTCACAACAATATTCTTCTTTCCCTGAGGGTCGATCATCAAGAAAACAAATTTCTTGATTTTGGAAATGAGCTTACTGCATTGTTTTGTAGTAACCAAAGAGATGGTGACAAGTGGTGCTACCTCTGGTATCCTAAACAAATTATTTCCCAAAGTAACAATAACAGCGCGAGGTCATGACTCATACACAACATGTCGCTTCCACAAGTATGGTTGGCACAATAATACATCACAAACATCAAGAGTTGCAATGTCACATGATACCTCATCTATGAAGGAATTGATGTTATAGGGAAGGCGACACTGTTGGCTGATGCGGAGATCCCATCCTTGGTGAAGCGAGTCGATGGTGTATGCCACTAGCATATTTGGCCCAATTTATAACAACCAAAATGTCTCTATTGTGACACGTAGGTGTCCCACGAGCGACACTTTGAGGTTGGGAAAAACGTCGCTTCTTGTACTGTCACATATGTGACACTTCTAATAACTGTCGGTAGAGAAGAACTAGACACGTGTCTTCATTTAGTCAATATTTGAATCGTGTTGTTTATTGTTGCTATTCTGACATCATGTGGAGACGTCGATATTATGACACTGATTTCTTCCCAGAATGTGTCACAATACCAATAGCCTGTCATCACACATGTCATCGCATGTCCGGCTCTACTAGTTTTCTAGCGACAGAAACAACTGTCGGAAGTGCCACGATAGTTGTCGCTATTTTGACAACTAGCATAACATTTTTGCATCAATTGGACCATATCAGTGATGGAAACAGCTGTCGGAAGTGAAACCACATTCGTTTCCATTCGGAAACTTGGAATAACATTATTGCGACGGTTGGGCCATACCAGTGAGGGAAACAACTGTTGTAAGTGACACCATAGTCATCGCTGATATGGCCCAACCATTGCAACAATGTTATGCAAAGTGTTACAAGAATCTGGGAAGATATAATAAATACATATTAAAGGTAATTAAATAATTCTTTCTATGTCCATTACACTCTACTAATATATTGAAAAGATTTACCCTAGCTAGAAACAAAAGAAAGGATACATTCCACACATAGGAGATCCAACAAAACCTGTGAAAAATGAAATAAAAAGAGAGATTGATTTTGATACGTTTATAGTTTGATTTTAGCTAGTTACTTTCATACAAAAAGCTTGGAGGAGGTTTACAGTGGCACTTAAAAAGGTTTGGATGTTTACACTGAGCCCTTGCAAGTCAAAAACGAATTTGACAAATTAAAAAATTTGATTCCGAGCTAGTGATACTTTAGCATTATATGTAACTTAGAATTCAGGGATACAAAATAACATGGACTTATAATGTAAAAATGGTGTAGATGTTGAGGTCCAGACTCCAGCCCTCTCAAAGAAACTGGTGTTAAAACAATATTGTTAGAAATATCCTTCAATGTAAATGCCATTAATCATACTATAATGTGGTTACTGTAAAATGCACTTATTTTAATTCAAATATGTAAGTAAAATCTAACCCCAAATACCTTGTTAAATCTTCATTGTAAATTGACCTAATGATCCTATGATGTGGCTTCCCTCTTGAGAAAATTTCTCTTCCAACATCCCTTCAAGGATTGGCAGAACCCAAAAAGGTGAATTTAAGCCTCCCAAGAAAATTTATCTTTGCCTTACATCCCTCTCAGGGAATGTCAAACACAAAAGAGGTGAATTTATGTTTTCCTACCATCTCCTTGATGGAATGACAAAAGAAAAGATATATAGACTCTATAAAAATAAACAAAAAAACATCTCTTTGAATAATTAGGTTGGGGAATGACATGAAAATATTCCTTGAGATTTCACCAGATTTAAACAATATGTTACAAACCTTGATCCAACAATATTATAGTTTTAACAATATGTTCAACTTGATTGTGTTAAAAGAAAGCAAACATCAGATCTACTATGTTGGAACAGGGTCTCCTATGAGCTGTGAAACTGGTCCAATCTTGAATACTTTTGATTATATTTAGTCTAGTGCAGGGGTTTTGGGGTGGGTAAAAGCCCCGAAAGAATTGTAATGGGTAAAAGGGTAACTAGGGGTCCGAAAACCATGGTTTGCGGACCATAGGAAAGTATAGGCTAGATTATTATAAATAGAGGAACATTTTGTATTGTAAGGTAGAGGAAATGAAGAACTATTGATGTGAACTATGACTTAAGATATTTGTTTGGGTGTTTGGGTTTTGGGGAAAGGACTCCTACTGGCTGTGTGCACGGAGATCCAGAGTCCAACTGTGTGCAGACCCTGCTGTTGTGTACGCAAGCTGGGAAGGGTATTGTAAGAAGGAATTGATGAATTGATGAATAAGAAAGGTTGATAGAGAATTGAATCTATGTGTCATGTTTTTGTGAATCATTGGTAATTACTGCATTATGAGTATTTTGTATTCAAGTTGTGAAAGATCTGTGTAAGTGTTTTTTCTATATCTGGATCTGTTCTTTTCTATTTACGCAATATTGTGCTACTGTCATAAAAGTATATAATTATAGATCTAGCGCACGTGGATGCGAATAGAGACTTATTGACCCTGCACAGAAGGGGGTGATCTAGGTATCATAGGGCCGAACACAACTCTGCTTGCCTTACCTATCCTTTCTCAGGGTGCAGAAACCTGGTTCCAACACCCATCCATACTACTTTGGGTGAGACTTTGACCTGCACAAGCAAGTCACTGCTGAAAGGGCCAGTAGTATAGGGGTTTGTTGGCAAACCTTGAACTTTGAACCTGGGTCAGGACCCCTCACGCCAAAAAATGGTGCCGTTGCTGGGACCTGGGGCATTTTGAGGAAGGGATCAGGTAATGACAAGAGAGTATTGGAAACCTGAAAAGAAGAAAATTGAGGACTGGTTCGAAAGGCAAATCCAGGAATTTGCGGTAAAATAAAATCGCAGCGAGAAGTTAACGACGAAAAGGTGGAAAAATAGGTACATTCTTACAGAAAGCTAGAAAATATTCTTTGTAACATTTTCAATTGAGCTTCAGGAGTGGATGGCTAGGCTCGTAGAATTATAGAAGTGCTGGAAGGATGAGCGATTCACTCAGTGGACCCCAGAGCCGATCCAGCAGCTGGAGAGGACTAATAATACTATTACACGCACAGTAGATCATTGGGTGGACAGTGTGCTAGGAGGATTTGTGACAGAATTTTCCATTGATCAGTTTGTCTCCTACTCTAAGGCCAAACGATGATTCTTCAAAGGGTTCCAGGGAAAATTTCTGAAGACATTGCCATTGCTGATTAAGATATTATTGTGTGAAAAGAGCATTTCGTGTAGTCATATCGACTGAATGACCTCGAATCTAGACGAGAGTGAGACGCGCAGTGGTAAATACTATCAGAACAACCGCAACAGGGGGAGATATGCCTATAACCTTTTGCGAGAACTAGCTATGCAAGACCCCCCAGCTACACCTTCGCTCAGGCCGCACAAAGGTAAGAACTCACCCATACCACCACCCCTGCTGGACAGTGATATGGCTGCACACCTAAGACTACCTACCTTCAATGGGGTAGTGGATGAGGATATGGACCAATTTTGGTTCGCTGCAGACTCTATCTGGACTGTGCAGAATGTGAAAAACGATACGATGAAGAGGGTGTAGTTGTCCCTGGCGTTTGAGGACAGAGCATTGGACTAGTATATGTGATACATTTCCCAGAACGGGAGTGCATCTATTCAAGATATCAAAGACGCTCTGAAGCAATAGTTCTGGAAGCCAAAATCTTATTATCAGTTGGTAGTAGACGTAAAGGACTTAAATAAAGGTACGTCTGAATCTATGTGGGAGGCTGATCAGTGATTGAAGAAAGCAATCAGGGAAGGAGGGTTTGAGTATGACGATAGAAAACATACGGAATGGTTCATCGCTATGTTGTTACCCCACTTGCGTATGCCAATGAGTCACCAAACCTTTGAGTCGCGGGAAAAAGCGGTGGAAGTCGCTATGAAACTAGAAGCTGCACCCAGAGAAGATACTTCAGTAGGAGTATAGCAAATTCAAGAGTAGCTTGCAGCTATGCACATGGAAATTCAAAACCTGCGAAAGGAATGGAGAAAAGAATCCCACACAAATCTATGGTGCATACGATGTTGAGTGTCTGGCCATACGAAGGATCAGTTCCCTCTATTGGCAGACTACATGCAAGTAGGAGGACCTAGTCCGGTATGCTTGGGAGAAAGTGGGGAACCTATCCTATCACGACCAGGCTCGAGTGGACCTACATTGTGGTGTGATGACTGCCGTGTCGCAGGGTTGCATGATACAAACCACTGCCCTCGGTTGGGTGTGTATGTCCCAGAACTGAAGTAATAGTGGTGCAGGTTCTACCAGTCGATAGGACATGACGATCATAATTGTCGCACTTACAACTTGATGATAGATCATTGGAACTTGTATAGGGTGCAATCAGACCCTGCGTTGCCAAGAACTTCTGCGAGCTTTGGAGGCTCCCCAGTAAGGGGCAGAGGAGGTCGGGGAGGAGGTGTAGGATGAGGACATGGGAAATTAATCTGTTACAACTACGGGGAGCAAAGACACTTCGACAGGGACTACCCAAATCCCACCAGGAAATCATGCAAATATTGTAGATAGCTGGACCACGTGGTCGAATATTTCCCAATTTTAATAGCCAAGATGCAAGAAAAACATCCCACTCCTACGCAGAATGTGCAAAGAGTTAAAGCCGAGCTAAGAAACATAGACCTGAGTGTGAAATTCATAACACGTAGCGAGATGGTCACCCAGGAAGAAAAGGAAGTGCCTACCAGGGATCCTACGACCTCTCAGGAAGGATCGAATGTCAGCAAGGGACAAGAAATGATAGCACCTACTGCGCAGATGCCAGCACACCTCAAGATAGAGGAGGGGGTTGAGCCCTTTCTGCAGGCATGTCTGAAGCTACTACGTAACCCACAGGCTGTAGAGAACCTTCAAGCATTAATGCATAGCGGCGCAGCTCGGCCTGATCCAATTCCTAGGACCAAGGATGTACACAAGATATATAGATATAAAAAACGCACCAGAAGAGAAATGCGGTTAACTGTGCAGATTGGTGACTACGAGATGGATCAAGTTATTTTTGACCTTGGATAAGATGCAAACGTATTATCAAAACAAACATGGCAACGAATGGGTGAGCATAAATTGGAATGGTCCACCATCCAGCTCCGCATGGAAAATCAACAAAAGATCATCCCTCTGGGAAGGCTGCCAAAATTCATGGTAGATATCGTAGGGGTAAAAGTCCTAGCTGACTTTGAAGTAATAGAAATTGTGGAACATGCAGATCCCTACCCTGCACTTCTAGGACTGGACTGAGCTATAGATATGGTAGGTGTCATCAATCTCAAAAACTGCAGCATGATGTTTGAAAATAATGGTACGCGCGTAATAGTACCACTGGATCCCACAGAAGGTGCACGGTACACGGAACCAACATGCGACAAGGAAGAAATAGATCACATCTACAAATTGACTACGTAGGAAAAAGACTGGATTAACCTTGCAGCGGAAGGGGTACTCTACTAGGAAAAAGAAAGTGAATGCTTTTCCGATTCTGATGGGGAACTGGAGAACTGGCAAGGCCAGTTGCATGAGGTTTCAGTGCTACGATGTCTTCGGGTCACAACAAACTTTTGTTGCATCTCTGCCGAGGTACGAGACCTGCCCTACCTTTAGGATGCGGGTGACATTAAGGATTTTTTACGTGCCTTCAAAGCCGAATTTCCCAAGGAACGCAAGCTAGGGGCACTTCCACTAGCCCTATGCGAAGCGTCTGCGTGTTGGTGGGATACGCATGGGCCGGTATTCCACACATGGGAGGAATGTCGAGATAATATGATCCTGCGATTTGGAGCCCTGACTGGAAGATGGATCCAAAGGTTCCTTGGGTCAGAGGACCCACAAAAATATTTTTTGACACGGGAAACACAATGGTGTGATAGGACCCTAAACGAACAAGTTCACCTAATTATCCATGACCTAGGCTTGCGTCTGACGGCATGGTCTTTAGATGCGGAACTGCACCAGTACACGTGCAATTGGGAGAATTTGCGGGTTGAGTCTCTGCGAACATTTAAGGTGTTGGATGGCACAAGGATGCTCGACACTACTCTTCCGTACATGAACACCCTGACCAAGGGAAAAGCACGCCTGTCCAAAGGTACGGTGGGCAAGTTGCTGGAGTGGTACTTGGAATGCATTACAAATCACCTGACACTGAATTTAATTCAGGGTATGCAAGAAGCGTGCAGGCATCATCCAAAATCTGTAAATCTGTGAGAAATCCCTTGGCTACAAATAACGACTGTCAGACCTCTGCACTTTGGTGAGAAGGGAACCTTGCAGTTAAAAAAAATGGGCAGTTGGCCATCGATACGGCAATTTATGGTGAGTTTGTTTTGTACGATCGATGGTAAGTTTCAAGTAAGGTGTGTTCTACCGTTGGAAAGCCCTAGACAGTATAAGGTCAACAAGATAGCTTCGCTCAGGGCTCCATATTGTCTCTGTACCGTGCTTCTGTTATTCTCCTGCTAGCTTATTCGGACCTGTCACGTTTTCTGGGAAGCCTGTCCTTTTGTTGATATGGCAGTCCCTAACCCACCGAACACTTCAGCCCCTACCAGTTCAATTCCTACAGACATCATGTTGCGAGGGTTTGGGGATTCCGATATTGATGAAATGATTGGCTTCTAGCTCCCTGCAGGGAGAATTGACTTTGAACCCTGTGCAGAAAGATACCATATCTGCATGATGGGAACGATTTCAGGACCCAGCCGGATGGCCTCAAACGATACCATGAAGGAGGGTATGTAATGGCCACATTTATCCACCAACACTGACGTAGTTGAGTCGCAGCCAGTCATGCGTACGGAAGGGACGAATCGATATAGGGATACACTGCAATTTCTCCACAGTTCCAGACTACCGACCAGCAAAAGACATATTTGTTCACTCCCTTGCACTATCATTGTTGGCAACCACACCCCAACATCTATAGACCTAGAAATAGACTTGGCGCAGCTACCACGTGAGGTGTTACATGGTTTATATGCCGCTATGTTGAAAGAGATCTGTCACCGTGACCGAACTGCACGACAACAGCGTGAAATACCCCCGGAAGTTCGGACACAACGAGTTGCATTGATCATGAAAGCAACAAATATTATTAAGGAGCAGCTTACTCTAGGCACTCAGTTGGTCGAGGCAGCTATGCAGCTCTAGAAAATGGTCCGGTTCCACCCCATGCTTCAGTGTGTCTAGGAATAATTACGATAGCTGGAAGCAGCTTTCGATCAGGTCGAAGCTACCTTGCCTTCCCACCCCATGGTCCGGTTCCACCCCATGCTCTAGACAATGGTCTGGTTCCACCCCATGCTTCAGTGTGTCTAGGAATAATTACGACAGATGGAAGCAGCTTTCGATCAGGTCGAAGCTACCTTGCCTTCCCTCGTCCCTGCGCAGCGTCTAGCCCTCTTAAAAACCCGCAGTGCCTTCATAGACATGATTTCGGATCTCCGCCGCACCAAGCACAAAGTCAAGAAGCACTTGAAACCATGGAGCAATACTGCATTCTAGATAGCTCAGGGTGCTCATGATGCCATTGCGCGCCTCCACTAGATATTGGAGTAGGTTACCATGGCTCCAAAAGACCTTTCCTCCCTGAAGCTTGTCAATATCGCGCAACGAGCTGCTACGCAAAGTCAAGAAGTTCTCCCTCTGCTCATCATCACTTTCAATACCTTGCGTGCGTAGATAGCGGCCGCACCACCATAGTGACTCGGGACAAGTCACAAGATTGTGTTGGGGGACTATTGAAACATGGTCTCCTATGAGCTGTGAAACTGGTCCAATTTTGAATACTTTTTATTATATTTAGTATAGCGCAGGGGTTTTGGGGTGGGTCAAAGCCCCGAAAGCATTGTAATGGGTAAAAGGGTAAGCCAGGGGTCCGAAAACCATGGTTTGTGGACCATCGGAAAGTATAGGCTAGATTATTATAAATAGAGGAACATTTTGTATTATAAGGTAGAGAAAATGAAGAAATATTGATGCGAACTGTGACTTAAGATATCTGTTTGGGTGTTTGGGTTTTGGGGAAAGGACTCCTGCTGGCTGTGTGCGCAGAGATCTAGAGTCCAACTATGTGTGGACCCTGCTGCTGTGTGCGCAGGCTGGGAAGGGTATTGTAAGAAGGAACTGATGAATTGATGAATAAGAAAGGTTTATAGAGAACTGAATCTATGTGTGCTATTTGTGTGAATCATTGGTAATTACTTCATTATGAGTATTCTGTATTCAAGTTGTGAAATATCTATGTAAGTGTGTTTTTTGTATCTGGATATTTTCTATTCTGTTTATGAAATATTGTGTTATTGTCATAAAAGTATATAATTATAGCTCTAGCGCACATGGATGTGAATAGAGACTTATTGAACCTGCGCAGAAGGGGGTGATCTGGGTATCACAGGGCGAAACACAGCTCTTCTTACCTTACCTATCCTTTCTCAGGGTGCGGAAACCTGGTTCCAGCACCCACCCATACTACTTCGGGTGAGACTTTGACCTGCACAAGTAGGTCATTGCCGAAAGGGCCAGTAGTATAGGGGTTTGTTGGAAAACCTTGAACTCTGAACCTAGGTCAAGACCACTCGCGCCAACATACTAGATCATCAAAATTCAAATATATGAGAGGATTAGAACATATGGACCAACAAGATGACCAAAAAATAATGAAATCTCAAACATGCAATGTAGAAAGTGTTTCTGATTGCTCAACGTTTAAAATCCCCCTTACTGGTGATTTGGAAGCCTACTTTTTTTCTGATGAGACCGTGGACCCCCAGTCAAGCAACTCAATTATTGTATCATCCTTCTGTACAATGACATAAATGAAACAAAATCAATCCTTTTCAGGCTATAGGGAAGTTTTAAAAGCCTCTACAACCTCTTTTATCTTAAGCTGCAAAAAAAGAAGTAGTACTATTAAAAGACACAATAAATACTTGGTGCAACTAAATGGCCACTGACATCCTGGGAAACGTTCTAGAATATCTTAGGCATCATTGGCACAATACAAAACCATGCAAAGCTTACAAAAATAATATACTCACATATAATAAGAGTCAACAAGAGGAGCCAACAGATTAAAATCATGCTTGAGATATTCAACAAAATAGATTAATTTGGTATCCTACATTCCCTAAGGCTTGGAGTTCCAACAAACCATGCTAAGCCGAAAAGAAGAGAAAACACCCATGATAAGAATAAAAACAAAAGTAGCAGATAAATATCATTTTTGAGATAATCAGCCTAAATTCCACATTTGCAGAGGCTCTAACATGATATGAAATCTAAAAATCATGTAGGATTGATGGGAAAATAAAATACCCATGATAAGAATCAACAAAAGAAGCCAACATATTCAGATCATTCTAATTTTTTAGAGGCACAACTTGTTTTCTTGTTTAAGAAATCTCACAATTCGTTGAGAAACACAAAAAATGCTAGTGAATATAGGAACAACAATGGTTCCTAACCATAAATATAGTTTTCGCTTGGCTGACAAATTGGTTTGTTACATTAGCAATGTAACAAATACCTCAAGAGGTAACCCTTGCATGCGGAGATTTGACTGCTATGTCTATAGAGATGTAGATACGCTACCCCCTCTAGATTTAAGCCTATGAATATTTATGGAGAAATACATGTTCTTAACCATTATGTCCATTGATTTCCACCCAATTAATACAAAAGTACCCAAGTCAACAATAACATAACTTTTGAAGAGAGAATTTGGTTAGGAAGTGGGTGTCAACAAGCTTGCCAAAATGGAAAAGTAAGCAAAGCAATAGAATCTACATATTTTCCCCAAGCAACCTTTATTTTGTTCTCCATGCATCTCACCTGATGAATTAACTAGTAAAATATATGTTGGCCATTGGTGCCAGGTTCTACAAAATCTATTTCACTAACCTCAAAATTGAGTGGCTCACCATTAATAGAAATCCCCATCCTATTTCACTCTCCATCCTAAGCTACAACATACAAAAGAATAGATGCATAGCATTAAAAATAAATAAAAAATATGATATCAACAGCTAAAATATACAAAAAAAATATATTCATAGCATAATTAGAAAATAAAAATGATGATCTCAGAAAATGAAGGCGCAAGTGCACAAAATTTGACAACACAAAACATCCAAGACAGAAGGCTACCTGTTGGATGTGTGGTGCAAACTTCTCTGGAGCCTGAGTGTATGGAAAGATAGCCTAAAATATTGACATAAAATAGAAAAGTTAGAAGACTCTGGAAAGATAGAATAAGTATATATTGAAGGTAATTAAAGAAGTCTTTCTATGTCCATTATGATCTACTAGGATCTTGAAAAGATTAATTTACCCTAGCTGGATACACAAGAAAGGATACGTTACACACACTGACATTAGGGGAATTTTAAGCTCTAAAATGGGCCTCCTAAGGAAATTACAAAATAATAGTGCAAATAATAAAATAAGATTTGATGACATCATCAAAGTTTAGAGGGAAAAAAGAAAAAAAACTATTTTTTCAACTTATCTCTCAAAGTTTGTACTCAAATTTCGAGCAGGAGTACTCGTTGGATGCAAAATTTAATTCATCATCAAAGGAGTACCCATGTTGCATACTTTCGATGGGTCCTGCTACACAAAAAATGAGAAATACATGAAAAACGTGATTATAATCACGTTTTTCATGTATTTCTCATTTTTTGTGTAGGAGGACCCATCGAAAGTATGCAACATGGGTACTCCTTGGATGTGAAATTAAATTTTGCATCCAATGAGTACTCACGCTTGAAATTTGAGTAAACAATTTGGGAGATTAGTTGAAAATATGAGTTGAAAAAGTAGTTTTATTATTTTATTATTTTTTAATCATTTTACCGTTTTACTTAAAAAATGGTGAATCAACCCCCATGGTTGACATCAACATATTGAATCCTATTGGTTCTTATAAAGTTTATTTTTGGTGTAATTTTTTCTTAGGAGGCCCATTTTAGACCTCAAAATTCCCCTAATGGGAGATCCATCAAAACCTGTGAAAAATTCACGAGTGTGATAATTAGAAATGTGTTCACCTTGATTGTGTGAAAATAAAGAAAACATCAGATCATCTTGATAATCAAAATTCATATATATAAGATGATTAGAACATATGGACCAACAATATGACTAGAAAATAATGAAATATCAAACATGGGATGTAGAAAGTGTTTCTAATTTCTTTACTTTTAAAATCCCCCTTACTAGTGATTTTGCAGCCTACTGTTTTCTCACGAGACCCTAGACCCCCACTCAATCAACTCATTGCTTGTATCATCCTTGTGTACAATGACTTCAGTGAAAAAAAATCAATCCTTTTTAGGCTCTAGCGAAGTTTTAAAGGCCTCTACAAACTCTTATTTCGTCTTAAGCTACACAAAAATAAGTAGTACTATTAAATGACACAATAAATACCTGGAGCAGTTAAATGACCACTGAAATCCTGGGAAAAGGTCCATAATTTTTTAGGCAACATTGGCACAATACACAACCATGCAGCGCTGACAAAAATAAAATACACCCATATAATAAAAGTTAGCAAGAGGAGCCAAAAAATTAAAATCATGCTTGAGATATTCAACAAAATAGACTGATTTGGAATCCTACATTTTCTAAGGCTTGCAGTTGCACCAAACCATGTAGAGCTAACAAGAAGAGAAAACACCCATGATAAGAATAAAAAAGGAAAGTATAAGATAAACATAATTTTTTAGATAATCAGCTTGAAGTCCAAATTTTTAAAGGCTCTGGCATGATATGAAATCTAAAAATCATGTAGGATTGATGGGAAAAGAAAATAACCATGATAAGAATAAAAAAAACAAACCAACATATTAAGATCATTCTAAATTTCTAGATTCATAATTTGTTTTCTTATTTCAATGGTCTCACAATTGGTTGAGAAACACAGAAAATGCTAGTGAATGTAGGAGCAACAAAGGTTCCTAACAAGAAATATTGTTACCATCAGTTGACAGACTGGTTTGTTACATCAACAATGCAATAGATACCTCAAGAGGTAACCCTTGCATGTGGAAATTTGACTGGTATGTCTGTAGAGATGTTGCTAAAATTAGAAACTATGGCCAAATTCCACTTTGAACAACTCGTATTGGGGAAGATAATTGCAACATTGAATTCCTATTTTCGAGAGGACCAAAATAGATCTAAAGATAGTCAAATTTGGACAAGTAGAAGTGGTATTTTGAATTTATTCTTCAACAATATTGGCCTCTTCTATATGTTAGCTCAATAAGACCCAAGGGTCATGTCTCTTCAAGCCCATCGTTTAGTATATATAGAGGTACCTTCAAACCTCATTTTACACATCAAAACGAGGTCGAATCATGTTTGAGGTAGTTGAGTTGTGAAGGAGGACAAAGGAGTATTGTGCCTTGGGTTTTCTCTTCCATTTTAGGGCAACACATATTCTGTTGGGAAGGCTGCAGGTTTTTAGGGCACGTTTGGGCTAGCTGTGGTAATCACTTATCGTCTTTAGGTAGGGTTCCACTGGCAGGAGGCCGAGGTATATATGATTTAGATTTTGGCTTGTCATGATGGATTCTAGCCACAAATCATCAACTATTTCATAACCTTGTAAGGGCAGAAAAGGAGCTGCTATTGTATAGGTTCATTGGATGGAGGTTTTTATATGTAAGTCTCCTCTCCAAGTGCTAGTCACACTCCTTCATGTCAATCACAGTCCTTGTCACAGGAAACCGTGAGGTTATTTTCTCTCACATATAAGTCGTGGGCCTTGTATCCATATTCAAGTGAACATGAAGAGGATAGTATTTGTCAATATATATTAATTGATGTGCTTTGTATATAATGAAGGAATGTTGCTACCCTAGAATGAGATCATCAGATGGATTAGTGGACTTCATCATCATAAGGTTAAACCTAAATAGAAATCGGATTCGGAGAGGCAGTTATTTTTATTTGAGTAGTGATTCTGATCTTCATATTTTTGAGCTCATGGTTGTACTCTCTCTACCTCTGTTGAACATTTGATTATAATAATAGGAAGAATTGATCAAGGGTTTTCCCCATATTGAGTTTTTTCCTTGGCTTGTGCCATATATTTGTGTTCTTGTGGCTTGGTTTGTCTTCTACATTTACATTGATTGTTCTTTCATTACTTACAATCATATGTTGATGATTTAATGTCTAATAGAAGTTGATTATGAAGTAACTAACCTAGCATAGAACATGTTAACTCGAATTTTAACATGGAATCAGAGCAAGGAGAAGTCAAGCTCAAGCAAGAGTTAGACTTATCAGTCATGGCATATTTTTTATGAGGCTCATATGGTAATGACATCCTCACTTGGTTAGCTCAAAGACTATGGTAGAAGGACTTATATTCGCATGACAGTGGCAGAAGATTTTTTCTTCTCATATGGACTCGTGATTATCTATGCATCACAGTAATAGATCTCAATTGAATGATGGATTTCCCACATTGCATGAATTCATTACTAATAAGGTATGGTCACTCTAATTTCTGGAATATATCACGTTGTCTCTTTCAATGATCTTGGATTTTTCAAGGCTTAAAACCTCTTTATTCATTCCTTTAATAAATTTTGCTCAACCTCCATTATGAAAGTTATGATTACACAATTATATAGCCTAATCATAGAAATATTGTCCTATGAACATAAAATTGTTCATATTAAATTTTTAAGGTCTAATACCTCAACTGAAGATTCATTTTTAATCTTCTTGATATTAATAAGGAATATTTTGTGATGTTTGAATATTTGTATGCATGGGTTCAGACAAATTGTATTTATATTTATATTGACCTCAGATAATGCTACAGGATTGTATTCTCATGACAATACAATAATGTATGATCAAGAATATATGATCCTTATAATAAGATAGTATGTCACTTCATAACATATCTTTGCACTACAATTATTTCCATCTAAGGCATCATATGGCATCCTTCCATTACAACATGCAAATCTTTCCTAGTTATGATATGAGGTAGTATGATCTTGATCTATTCATTTGAAAAGGAGTGCTATATCATAGATACAAGAGATAGTGAGTATAAATTCTCAACTCAATGTAATGTCAACCATATCTTCCAAAAGAGAGAGTGGGTTTATGATGACCTGAATCAAGAAAATAATATTGAACTTCTCAATTGATAAAGAAGTGCTGGAATGAATATCTTGAATAGAAGCAATCAAACTCCACCCTCAGTTGGTATGAGGATTACCAACTCAAGTAGGTGATCGCTCATAGTTGAATAAAAAATTGAGGGGGTTTATGTATACCCATCGCAACATAGTGTTGGTCCTATGTATACTAACATCCTCCTTGAAGATGAATTGAATGCCATGTAAATTTCAAAGGAGTTTTTCTCTTGTTTTCCTTCCCTACACCCTTGTGTAATTGAATTAGATGAATGAAGCAGGTTATTCTGTGGGTGCTTTGATTTGACTATTCGTTATTGGCACAAGGTTTTGTTATTTGCAGGTGGTATCCAACCTATTTGAAATAATTACTGCAGCTCTATGAAATATCTGAGATGTTATGTTTATGGCCCTATGAAAAAATATCAACATGTGATTTCTTCTAGCAAGCGTGTGATCCCTTGCTTGAAATAAAAGAATCAAGCCTATGTAGGGCATGTTATCTCTCCTGTTGAAATTAATATGTTTTATTAACCACAACGATGGATCTTTTTTGTGACTAGAAACCTCCGGTTTGATGATAATGTTGTTCTTGGCAGTTCTCATCATTAGCATATGAAATAGGAAGCCCTAATATGAGAAATACGATGTGTTGGATATATCCAGAGCTAGCATCTTATAACTCACGTGATAGTATTTTCATAGAAATCTCTTTCAACATCAGTAGCAACAGAAATATTTGGCATAAAGGTGTTTATGATCACTGAAACCCTTATTGTGTCACTATTCTTGTACACTTTACAATGCCATGATATATGTGAATTTATATTTCCTTGTGTTTTATATCAAGTAGAAATTTGTGAATAAAAAAATAATGATCTTAGACAATGAAGGCTCAAGTGCACAAAATTTGACATCACAGAACATCCAATACAAAATTTTACTTGCTAGATGTGTGATGAAAAATTCTCCAGAGCTGGAGTGTATGGCAAGATAACCTACAAGATTGACAGAAAAAATAAAATTTATAATAATTTGGATTTTGGAAAGATAGAATAAATACATATTGAAGGTAATTAAATAAGCCTTTCTATGTCCATTACAATTTAGTAAGATCTTGAAAATATTTACCCTATTTGGATACCCAAGAAAGGATACATTCCACGCACTGAGGAGACCCAACAAAACCTTTGAAAATGTCACCAGTGTGATAGTTAGAAACTTGTTCACCTTGATTATGTGCAAAGAAAACAAACATAAAATTATGTTAGATCTCATCTGTATTGAATTGTTGGTATCCTAACATACATGAATATTTTTCTCAAATGTAGTTGCGTGTAGGTATCCTAGCATATAGGAATATTTTTCTCAAATGGATTTGTGTGGAAATTTGAAAATGGTTATCTATACTCCTTGTTCCCTCCAAAAACCTTCGTAGACAATGAAATGAATGTTAGTTAGTATCATTTCTAAACCTACGAGTCTTGTATAGAAGTTCTATGTTGCTCCAGATAGACTAAATGATAGGAATTATCTCTCATAGTGCAAAAAGAATGAACAATAGAGATGAGAAAATAATTCATGCTAAGAAACAACCTTATATTGAGGATCCTTCATTTTATACTCACACCACTAATAAATTAGAGTTACATTTCATGTTTACCAGAGACACTGCAAAAAATTCAAGGTATGTCATTCAAATTGTGAATTATGTGAATCTGCCTCTAAAGCTAGAACACAAAAATATGACAATCAGTTACTAGCGTAATGGGAAAAATAGAGGTGTTACACATATGAAAGTGAAGAAAAAAGGAGCTTCTCGAACAATAATTTATGAATAGCCGCTTGTACTAAGTGCATGAAATTTTTGGGTGTATAAAGTAATTAACTGATTATTATATATTTGTTTATTTAAATAGATATGAGTGACAACCATCATTTAATGATATGTGCATCCACATATTTCCCCCTTGTCCATAATGAAATAGGCATGGAATGCATGTAAAATTCTAAAAATTTCTGAGCCTTGTTCTACCATGAAGAATAAATATAGGGTTTGTTTCATCAAGCAAGGGGATATATGACTCAGTTGATTCCTTCACTGATGGAATTAATGGGGTAAGTTGGGAAAGATTGCGGACTAATTAAAAGTCATGCGTGCATCAAGAAAGTATAATTGGAATTCAATTCATAACCTATATCTAAGAAATAGACCAGGAATGATTGAGGGTTAGCAATAACTTGACATAAAATTATTTGGGAATATGATGCCAAGATACTAGGTTAAATAGATCCTAGCATATAAAAACTTGTGCTTCCTTCAATAATTCAAAATCTCATCTAATTCTTCATGAATATTCTCAAGAAAAAACTCTTCAATTAACAAACATTTGCAACAGCTTAAAATGTATGTAAATAAAAGAGAGCTTATACAAACACAAATATATTGATATATAAATATACAAGAAATTCCTTGGCCAAATATTACAGTGGATGGCCTTTCAGCTCTCGGCCCTTTACAAAAATCTCTCAACCCATTCCTCACTCTCTTTGTATTCCTCACTTTCTCTCTGTGTCTTTTTACACTCTCACAAGCTTCATATTTATATACAATTATGAATGAAATCCAAACCATAATTTTCTCCACACAAATCTAAAATAGATTCATACCTTATTTGACTCAACTAAGTCTTGTTTAAGGAATTCTTAATCCCTAGATTATCTACCTAATTCAACTCCACTCATATCCTAAATTATTTAAAGGAATATTTACAATAATCCTCACATTTATATTTTCTCTCTTAATTTATTCAAAATGAGAAAAATAATTAATAAAATAATTAAAACACCTCACCCCCTAAATTACATAAATGAATAATGAAAATTCAGCTTTGATGCTCCTGCATCAGACTCCCCATGTAGAGAATTTTCCATAGACTCTTGTCTATGAGGTGTGTCACTTTTCTATAATAATGCGACAGCCACAAGTCCTGATGACTTGCTTCCTCTAGGATTCCAAACTATGTTCTGATGTTTGTCCTTCAAAGTATCAACTCGATTTGGTAACTCATCACTTACTCAGTCAATCGGATTGCATCGACTTCTCCAACAGTTTCATTCGCCAATTCCTCGGAGTAATTTCTCTTTGTCGAATTCTTTCGTCTCCAACTGAGTTGAACACTCAATTTTCTGCAATGAAAAATAATCAAGAACTCCTTCTTGATTACAACTATAGTCTTTTATTGATTTTATAGCAACAATTTCCTCATCCGGTGTTGTACCTGCATTCATCAACAAACTGTTAATTTTAAAAAGTTAAGACCTTTCGATCTCTATTGATGCTTCAAGAACCAATCTCCCATCATTGACTTTCTAGATTTTAGTAGATCCTGTTTTGAACTACTGGCTGCTTCCATCTTTATCCCCCTGGTTCACTATTTATGTCTCCTTTATGTCTCTACAGACATAATTTTCTTGCTACCCCTGATATTTTGTCTTAACTCCAAATAATTTTTGCTCAATTTCTCTGTTTCGACATCATATCTGTTAATTTTGTTTTCTGTACCTACAGTCACATTATTATCTGAAAATTTATAACATTCATTCAACTCTAAAAATGTTAAAAAAAAATTCATCCCTATCACGCATAGTAACTACAATTTATTCTGGATCAGGTTCTGCAAGCTTCATTTCTCCCTCAGGTTCCTTAAGCCACTGTTCCAAGAACTCGATTTCCAAGTGAAATCTTTCAAGAACCTCATCACAACCTTCATTCCCAACTTCATTCTTTTTCTAGAAATCTTCCTGAGTTATCCTTGTTTCTGTATCATCACATTGCAAAATTCGGTCAACAAATTCAGTAAACAAATACATTTGTTTACCTCCTTGGAATATCTCTTTGGCATTTCCATTACCCTTATGCTCCATAACAACTTCAACTGGTTGTCTTACCCCAAACAAGAATTCATCGATGATTTCTTCCTGTTGCAACAAATCAGTACCTTCCTCCTCTGAAAGGCATTCTCCATCGGACTTCCCCTCAAGAGTTTCTTTCATCTCTGTGATATTTTCACCAGACTATCTGCCATCTTTCGCACATCCTGCAAACATACATAAACTGTGAGATTTAAAAATGCAAGGCTTCATAGCCTCATTTGCTTCTCTCGTCAACACATATTCAGATTATTTTTAATTATCCCAATAGTTCATGAGATCTTCCTCATTGATCTCTTCACCCAGAATTTCACCCTGTTCTGGGCCACAAATGGAAACATCCACTTTTAACTCATCCTCTCTGAGTTATTCACACCTCAACATCTACTCGAGCTTCCTCAGCTCTTCCGTCAACTGTATTTTTACCTACTTTTCCCTCTTTGTGTGTAGTTTCTTCCACTTCACTTTCTTCCTCATGGTCCAACCATGTATCTGGTCTTTCACATTTCTCTGCAACAATTTCATTAACAATTAAAGGTGAAATGTTATCTCAACCTTCTCCTGCTCATACTCTTCATCAGTCAACTGCTCACATATGCCACTTACCTTAGCATTTTCCTTCTTCCTTCTTCTGTTGTGGTATTCATCAGATCTTCTGGAATGACTATCAACAGTCATCTTCTCCTCCATTGTGAACTACATCTGTTCACGTGTGGATTTCATTTGAATCCCCTTTTCAGCAAGTCTTCCCACTTTCCATTCAGCAATACAATCTCTCTACTTGTGCATGACCTCTTTCGGTTCTCTATCTTGGAATCATCTCTAGACAATTCTATTGCTTCACTTTGCTGCAAACAACACTTTAGTAACTCATGTGTTACAATGACCAATTCTTTGGGTGTTGGGCTCTGCTGATCATGCACCCAATTACATTCAGACCTTTGATTTAGCTTATGACTCTTTGACTTCAGAATTTACACCAACTCTTCATCTTGGATGAAAAATACTCAATCTTAACTCAAACTATCCAAACTTTCATTTAACCCTAACCTATGTTTTGAGTTCAAGGCTTGCCCCAATAATTATGATAGTGTATATTTTGACTTAATTCAAGTTATTCAATCCTCCAACAAACATACACCCCTAATACATTTTAGGATGTAAAATCTTCACTCTCTTTCATACTCCATTCTTATGAAAGATCATCAATTTTCCATTATCATTTCACATGATGTTGAAGTCTTTGATCGAGATTCAATCCATGTTTTCCAAGATTTATTTTATGGTGAAAATAAGTAAACCATTCAATTTCCAACATTCAAAAATACCTTCTCGAAATGATGTATCATACCTTATGCTCATGTTAAGGTTATTAACAAACCTTCTCTTCACAATCTCAATTCTTTGGATTCCACTCTTTTGTGTCATCTTTGTCACTGTGAATACTCGCATGCCCTTCATACCATAAGCTCGTCATTTTAGTGCAAACATTTTCTTGCACTTTTATGCACCATACAACATCAATTCACATCTCTTCACCTGTGTATAGAGAACAAGTTATTCATATTTCAACCTATTTGATCAATAATGTACAACTCGTACATTGTGTCCATCCTGAATAATTCCTCCTTAGATGTCGCCACATGATGGTAAAAAAAATATTCTAAAGCAATTGTGTTTTCAATCTTAAACACAAATCAAAATAATTCTCCCATTCCAACTACAAGCTTTGGTCCAAATGACTTAACCAAAACTACGAAGAATCCAAATTATGCATATCCCCAAGAATATCACCCAAATTCTCATTTGGAAGCTTGTTCATCTCATCCTTCAATCAGACATTTCCTCTCTTTTTAAATCATGGTTATAAAAACCCAAATAGTAGAATTATTTAATCAGAATTAAATTCCTTTATCAAAATTATGTTTCTAAACCATAATTTTATATCCCCTTTATTTGATCCATATATATGACTCTTCATAGTGTCACCAAATATATATTTCCACCCATTAATATCCTGAATTGAATTTTGGAGAGACAATAATATAATTATGGAAATCCATTTAATAACTAGACTTTGGATAACAACCCAAAGATGCCAAAAACACAAATATGGCCACATTATATTTCAAATGTACCCATTTAATCTTTGTCGTCTATCATTGTACATCCAACGGTTATTGCTTTATCGCGCTCCAACAAGCACGACTCTTAATTTTTTGAAGGCACGCGAAATGGGTTGGTTGACTCTGCTACGTGTCGCCTCTATGTTTTATCACACTCGTTCAAGAATTACCACTAAGTGTTCAAAATTGGTGTGATACTTATTTCTTACCACTTACTAAACCACTCTCTAATGTATCCACATGTGGTTCCTTCCGATCCATACATTTGTTGACTTATGATCTTACGAATAAATCTTGGCCTTTTATTTCTGCAAGTCTTCTCCGTTGATCTATATGATATAATGGCTCTTATACACTGTTAATTCACCCCTCTATCTTGATCTTCTCCAGCTATTCAAACTGATATTTCGTTGTTCAACCCTTCATATCTTTTGTCTCCTCTTCCTGGAAAACACTGTACCAACAGTCCGCCCTCCTTCCCTTAGAGAAAAGCGTTGTCCTAGTTCAACAGGTACAGGTGTTCTAAGCTCAAATATTGCAGTGACATTGTCATTGATAATTATCATTTTGACATTCTCTGGTATTTCTACCTTACCAGTCACATATGCTATTCTGAGATAGAATTGTGGCTAGTAATTTGAGAAAAAGCCTGTATGGTGACCTCCTTCGTCCTTTGTAAGGACGTATATCTCTACTTCAACTTTTTTGGATGCTTTAATAACACCAAGTTTTCTCACAACATGTCCTCATTCTACATCATCATGCTTCAGGCCACGTACAAGGAGACCCACATTATCTCCAGTCTCACCACGATCAAGTATCTTCTTAAATAGCTCCACACCAGTACAGTAGTATTTGTCGAAGGACCCTCTTTCAACCCTAATATTTCAACATCCTCCCTGACTTTAATAGTCCCCTACTCAATACGTCCATACTTGTATACACAGTGCACACAATTCCATGGTGACTTCCATTTAACATCTCATCATACCTCACAGTCTAGCCTATCATAACAAAGCACTGCATTCATTTAAGAAAATAAATGCTGCATTTTGATGAGATCACTCTTCACACAAACCATCATTCAATCAATAATGAAATTTTCACTCCATGACAAATAATGACCCAAGAAAATCAGGAAATCATTACCCACTGTCCACACAACAATTTCATTATATTTAATTCCAATCAATTTAAAACATAGAACAACGATATCCATATTTTAGCTCTAGAAGTTGTAAAAACTTTGTTTTTAGACTGCACTGCTATCAATGAAATTACCATGCCATTGCAATGCCAACAATGAAAGACATCAGGACAAAGAAGAAATAGCGTCATATGCATTTTTCTATAGTGCTGGAACGTTACCATATGAACCGTCTTACCAAATGCTGGATTTACATCATCGATTCCCATATGCCTATGTCCAACACCTATAGCTGCTTCACTCTCATGCTCGCTCGAATTTATGTGCTAGTAGATTCAAATTTGATCTCAATAGAATTCTGTCATTCCTTTGCATTCCACGCAGTCCCAGATTACTTCTGGCACCATCGTTGTCCAAATACACAATGATTCCTACATTCACATGCTCAAATATATATATATATATATATATATATATATATATATATATATATATATATATATATATATATATATTTGCAGACTCAACACGCCACAATATTTTACCTTTTTCAATCAACTCTCTCCCAGGAAATCCGACCTGCTCTCCTTGCTCACAACAAGCAATCAAAATAAAACAGCCTCACCGTAGGAGCGACTCATCCCCAAACTCATCTCCTTTTCTTTGATACCAAATGATGCCAGGATACTAGGTTAAACAGATCCTAGCATATAAAAACTTGTGCTTCCTTCAATCATTCAAAATCTCATCTAATTCTTCATGAATATTCTAAAAAAAAAATATTCAAACATTTGCAACAGCTTAAAATGTACATAAATAAAAGAGAGCTTATACAAACACAAATATACTGATATATAAATACACAAGAAATTACTTGGCCAAATATTACAGTGGATGGCCTTTCGGCTCTCGGCCCTTTACAAAAAGCTCTCAACCCATTCCTCACTCTCTCTATATTCCTCACTTTCTCTCTGTGTCTTTTTACACTCTCACAAGCTTCATATTTATATACAATTATGAGTGAACTTCAATCCATAATTTTCTTTGCACAAATCTCAACCAAAATCTAAAATAGATTCATCCCTTATTTGACTCAACTAAGTCTTGTTTAAGGAATTCCTAATCCCTAGATTATCTACCTAATTCAACTCCACTCATATCCTTAATTATTTAAAGGAATATTTACAATAATCCTCACATTTATATTTTCTCTCTTAATTTATTAAAAATGAGAAAAATAATTAATAAAATAATTAAAACACCTCACCCCCTAAATTACATAAATGAATAATGAGAATTTAGATTTGATGCTCCTGCATCAGAATATACAACATAAAACTGTTATTGGAGGAACAAACGTGATTAGTGATTACTCACCTTGTTGATTAGGTAAGAATAAATATCTCCACGAAGTAGAAACAACAAGTACAAGCACACTAGCACATGCTAACACTTGATTCTGAGAAGAATAGTAACTTGAATTTCCTAGTGTGGACAAAGGGTTGGTACCTTATAAAAAAATAACAAGAAAATTAGTATCATGTACAAATCTTTGAGAAGGGAGTGAATATCCACTGAAGGACCTACACTTGAAGCTCTAGTACTACCCCTTTGCATCAAACCTGACTCAAGAATGAATTAGGATACTCGAAATAATGAATATCGCTCCACTAGATAATTAAAAAGAAAAATAAAAATAATGCACCAACAATAGATGGCAAAGATGAATAGATCCATCTGTAAGAGGAGAGATGTGAGATTATGGAAAAAAAACAAAATGAAACATGCTTCAAAGTATCGTAGGTGTGGTCACTATTCATTGGTTCAAGAAGTTTCTTTAGTGGAGTTAAGCATATTCCCAAATTCAAATTCCTTTAGTCGAAGGTGATTTGGCCACTTGGAGAATGTCTATCAGCCCCAATTGTATAGTGCCCTTGTTTGCTACATTGGCATGTTATTCCTTATATCAAATTGTATAATGAGCTCTTGCCAAAAACAAGAGCCAACATTAGTATCCTTAATGCTGGAAAAATACTACAAAGCATGTCTAGATTAGTGTCATGGTAGCAACCCCAATATATAATATAATACATTTTAAGACCTCGGTAATGGAATACATAGGATAATCATTGTGCTTTTCAAATAAAACCATTGAGATATTGAGGTAAATCTTGTCTAGATACATATCCACATAGAGTAGATAATAATGCCTCTCTAGATTTCTGTAAAAGGAATCAAAACATAGTATTTTGCCTTTGGTCATGCAAGTTGGATCTCCTTGGATTTTAATCATTTCAATAGCTGTGCTTTGGAGTCTAGGAGATTGGGTAAATCCATTCATATATTTCATACCATGAGTGTTGGTCTTGTAAACTTGTGAAATTTTCTCACTATTAATGTTGTGTGTAGATATTTTCTGTATTAGAAGCTTAGTTGAATCAAGATTTGATTCAATTGAAGAGTCTATAGGGTCTACCCACATAACCAAGGGTATAGAGGATTTTTAATTTTTTTTAATACAAAACTGATTTACCAAGATGAAATGAATATTTTCTAAATTATATATATATATATATATATTATTGTTTTGGTATGCTTATGAAACTTACGTTTTCAAAGATATTGGAAATCCCTACATATTCAACACATAATGCTTCATCTGATATAGACAAGCATTGATCTGAGAGAATAAAATGAAACATGTGGTGCTCCATGCTACCCGATGTAGAGGAAGTGTGAGTCATGACTCATTGTAGCACCACTATACGTGTTTGAGATCTGAGGATCCAATTTTCCACAAACCCTTGGACTCACTAAACAACTGCAATTGGAAGGCTTCTTCAGGAACTTTAAGCTCCATTGATCCTCACTAGAAAATCCTCAAAAGAGATTTGGATTGGGCATAAAGTTCATTATAATTAGGGATTATTGGAACAATCACATCCAAGTTCTAATATGGTCCAGGCTGTATATGAGTTTGGATGACAAAGAAATAGAAAGCTTCTCATAAATCATTGTTCAATCTCAAAACATATGGTAGGTTTAGTAGGTTTTTTTTGTTATATAATAGTGTAAAATTTTAATCTATATACATAAAACAAACTTAGTAGCATAGGCATGAACTTATAATTTCTTTATGTCCAATGATAAATTCATTGATTGAATTCCTGTTGTTGGAATTCATCCTTGCCTCTCAAATTTTATCATCAGATTACCTGGAAATATGTTTACTAGTGGTGTTAGCATCAGTATAATTAATCACAAAATAAAGGTAATATGCACACCAGGAGGGAGAAAATATGTATATATATTAGCACCTAATTAAATCCCTCATCCTTGGAGGACTAAGAAGTAGTAAATCCATCATTATCTAGTGTTATTTGCTCTTAGACAATGAGAGTGAGTTTTTAAAAAGTTGAAGATGGATGAAGTTGAACGCAAGTCTAGATTGGAATATGCCATGTTGGATGCCAATAAATTCTCTCATATGATTTGCAAGGGTTTTTCTACTGCCAAGAATGAAGCCAGGTCAAAAAAATATTTAAAGCACATGAATGTCATTGCTCCAGAGATCTGTGTTGTGTATGTTTATGAACCCCACATAATCAAAACAAACCCAAAAAAATTTTGGTCTCTAGTTCAGAGACTAACTGGGAAATTTAACAATGAATCAAGGAGGAAAAAAATGCAACCAAATCCCAAGGGTCCATCATTTGAGGTAATTGATGCAAAAGTCAGTATAGAAAATCTAGAATATATATTTTATAGCAATGATCAATGACCTATCATGGAAAACAAGACTACAAAATTTTTAACTGAAGATTGATATGCTTTATCTAAATAATTCAGTGGGATAGACATGATTTTCCATAGTCTACATGAGATTCATTTTTTCAGGAAAACTTCTCCATTTTATAATATTAATGATCAGATGGGGCGTTACCTATAGACATAAGAACTGCTAAATTATTTTTCTAGTCAAATATTTGCATAGGTCTACAACATCCTAGGTATCAACGCTTTACTAAAGAGTCATTGGATTTTTTGGTTGAGGGCTGCCCATATTCACCAATAAAGTTCCAACTAGTTCTGGCCATTTTTGGCGAGTGATTTCAGTCGCTGCTATCTTCATGATAACTTGCAAAGATGTATGTCTTTTATCTAGGATAGTTTAAGAGTGTATGGAGAAGCCCATTCCTAGTTTGAACCTTGAAAGAGGGATCAAGAGCAACCCAATGCTTAAGGAACTCTCCCTTCCTGGAATCTTCTTTGGCATCCAAGGAATTTTTTAAAATAAGGCCAACCAACCTCGATTCTCCGGCGGTTCATCATTGTTTACAAGTTCCACAGACAATGACAGGGGGATACTCAATAAGTTTTGTTCCCTCTAGATTTACTTCAGTAATTTTACGAACATTTCCATCTTGTGATTGGGCATTTAGAAGAATCTACTTCTTCAGCATTACTTTGATAAGCATATCACCCGAGTAATATTACATTAACAGAAAAATCATTCAAGTCCCATATCAAGAAAAAACCCCAAATCGAGAATCAATCAAACCCCAAATCAGAGTCAATCAGGTTGACCATTTGAACCCCAAATTTTAAAAACATATACCCTCTTCCTGGTCTAAATATAATGATGAAAATTCCCATTAAAATTGCAAATAAAATTGATATTACAAAAACTAGACAATGGCATAAATAAACCTTTCAACAGACATTGAAATTTTTCCAGGTATATGCACTTACCTGTATCATTCCTCTGCACCTCCCAAAGCCATGAAAATGAGATCTGGATATCTAACTCCACAGCGCAGAGCTCCATACTCGAACCCGAGCGAGACTAAATGGGCACAAAGGGTTCGATATTTTCTAAGATACCATCTGCTTATTTTCATCGATAGTGTTAGGGAGAAAATAAGCGGGGGGATATATATAGCACCCGCCAGGCCTACCCAAGGTAGCAACATTCATATTTGGGGAAATGAGAGGCATAATTTCAGAAATTTTTTGACCTTTACCTTAGAATTTGACGAAGTGACTCATAACCTTCAGTTGGTCGAGCTCCTGGAAATCACCCTTCCTGAAGTCTGCCTAGTCGCAGGAACCTGATATAACCTGATAATGACGTTGCTGGTAGACATTGTTTGGCCGATTTAGGCATGTTGTCCGGCAGTGTACATTTTGCAGGTAGACATTATTTGGCCAAGTTAGGCAAGTTGTCCCAGGGATTTTGTAGAGAGATTTAGGTTTTGTCTTAAATTAGTTTGTTTTTTTCTTAAATTTTGCAATGCGTTGTGTTTTGGTTTTTTTAGATTGGTTGTTGGTGGTAATTAATCTCAATTCTTAGTGTCTTCCCGCATTTTCTAGAAATACCTAAATGGATCACTCATGGTTTATTTCTGTAAAATTGCACCTTGATTAAAAACTAAGGTCTTTTAACGATTATTGCTAAAGTGTCTTGAAAATACCTAAATATCTCTCATGGTTTATTTCTTTAAAAGTTCACTTTGATTAAAAACCAAGGTATTTTAACAATTGTTCAGAAAGTGTTCTGCAAAGGCTTAATACTAAGGTCCTTTAACAATTGTTCAGAAAGTATTCTACGAAGGCTTTATCTCTCACAATAAAGTGTGTTCTATGAAGGCTAATCTTTCACAATAAGGGTTAGATTTTTTTTTAAGTAAAGTGTGTATATGTATATATATATATCTATCTATCTATATATATCGAAATTTTTACTATCACACTTTAATAAAAACAAAAAACAAAAATTTAATTTTACCATTTTTTAAGAAAAATAAATTTATAATAAATAGTTTTATTTATTTCATATTAAATATTATTTTTTCTCTTTAAAAATTGGGAGCATTTATTTCATTAAACTATAAAATGTGTTTCTAATTTTGAATTTTCCATTAACTATTACTATGGTTAATATATATTTAATGTGACAACCATTGTAGTTAATCCTTCTTGTAAATATCATTATGAATTGTACTAGTATAAATAATGTGGAAATGTAAACACATTGACTGGTTGATGAAGTGGACATGGATTGTAAGGCCTAAGGAGGAGGAGTTGATTGTAAACCCAAGCCTTTAATTTATTTCATCATCTAAATCCATGTTGGCATAATGGAACTGAGGTGCAAACATTGAATGGAGGAAATGGGCCTCTTGGGTGGAAGACGAGTCTACAGAGTTCCCCTTATAGATTGTGTTGACAAGGTCAACATACAAGAGGAATTTGGGAGAGAGAAGTCCCAACAAGAAGAGATTTTTCAGGGAGAGTATTCATTTAGGAATTTCGGCGGGGATGAAGTGTGAAAAGAGCAGGGGAACGTAGAGTATATTTTTTCAGTTGTCGTGGATCTTACTAGAAGACTCAATTTCTCTATAAGTCTATGTTTTGTGCTGGTAGGATGGATTCTTGTGTTCTTACGGAGGTTTGTGTTGTACCTGTGTGTTGCTTTTACTAAGGCGTGCACTTTTTCTTATGTTGTGTGCCAAATGAAGTTTGGTGGAGTTATGATACTGTTACACAGTAATTTGTCACCATCCCTGCAATCCCCGTCCCGCACATTGGAGGGCTCATTCCGTGACCTGTGAGCAGTGAAATGGCTTGAAATCACTTTCATGACATCCCTCTGAACAAGAGCTTTCATTTCCCTGAAGACATCCCCTTGTAAAAAACCCTAAAAACACTCATTTTTTCATTGGCGCGGGCAGCCAGTTCAGTACCCGTGCCAATGGGGAAAATCCTTCAAAGAGGTCGCACCAATTGGCGCTCTGTCCGAGAGTCGCACTCACACCAGCCAATTTAAGGAGTGTTTTTTAAAAATAAATGGTGGAAGTTTCATCCTAACTAATTCATGAACTGGTATCTATCTTGAGTTGGGAGGTTTGGCTCCGGATTTCCATGTGAGTAGCGGTTTACACTTCATGGAAGCTTCCTGAGGATAGGGCCAATCCCATGATTATATGGATCCCAACTCCCTTCCTCCATCTATAAAATCTTTCCCATCCGCATTGCAATGTAGTCTCAAAAGTTCCCAAACCCCCAAGAGCCTTATGCTACAAGAGCCTTGATTATCCCCAAGGCCAAATTCAAGCAAGGAGACTGTCAAGATCCGAGGAGAGAGTTTGTCCCATCTCGATGTGCTGGTGACGTGTTCGCCGCGACCCTCCGAAGGAGAATTCAGCGTCAGAACTTGGTTGTAATTTTCCTTTGATTGATTAATAATAAACGACTATTGGTTATGGATCCACTCTTGTTGTTGTTTATAATGATGAGTTATGTCCTTTCTAACTGACATTTAAGTTGAATATACTGGATTTTACGCTTTTATTTGTTTTGTTTCTTGCATGTGTAGGTGTCCATCACGGAGATCATGGGGATCGTGATCTGCCAGAGCTAAGGAACGGGAGCGCTACCTCTTCTACAAGCAACAGCGTTGGACTCCAGGTAAGCCTTCATCGCTAGTTGGTTTATTTTCAATTAGGAACCTGCACTATAGCGTGTGATGATTGTTGCTAGACCTGATCTGGGCTAGTAGGGATCACCTCTGTCCGTAGAGGGGATTTACCTCCACAACAGATACTTGGGTGCTAGCTAGGCTGATAAACCTAAGAAGTGGCTTGCTCCAGGGTTGATAAACCACCTAAGAAGTGGCTTGACTCGAGGATGATAAACCATTGAGAAAGTTATTGGGTTGATAAACTACTAGTCAAGGTGTGAAACTCATGCATTAGTTGGGATTGATGAACACCGAGTGTAGCCTTGGGGTTGATATCATTTGCTTTAGCACCCACTGATAAAATACCTGGATGAGTCTTATCTTTTTTCCTATAGTAGATAATCTAGCTAATAAACCTTGCATTATGCTATCCTTCTCTAATAACTAAACTAAGACTCTATGTTCTTTGGTTGAACCTTTGTGGTTGTTGGTTACTTGGTCGAGAGTCCCTGTGGTGTTATTGTTGGTAGCTATTGATAAATCACTTGAGAGATGGACTCAAGTAGTAGCCTTTGTTACCTTAGTTGGCTATGCACATCACTTTGTGAACGTAATCCAACCAACAACCAAAATTAGAATCGGATATATTTTGCATGTAGCTAAAAATTATAATATATATTAATATATGTATTATATAAATTATAAATGCTAACCCCTCGAGTGACACTACACATCCTTGACGCAATGGTTATTTAAAATACCTTTGTAGCAAAATTTGGGGAAGGATATAGTAGCATCGTAGTAGTCAGACTGGAGGGTTTTCAATAACTCAAACAATCATTATAACAAACACCTTAATAGAATAATTCAATTGGCAAGTTCTCCTGCTAAATAATTCAATGATGTCTCATATGATGGAATTTATTAGTCTAATTCAATTGTCAACTTATCTCATGGAGGCATCTAGGTTGGTTCTCCTTCAATGTTCCCTCCACTTGCCAGTTGTAGCGCAAATGTTTAATAGAAGCACATAAGGATTTGTACGGTCCAACTCGAAAATGTGTTCTGCCATATAATCTAGTAGCTCTATTTTTTAATCTATTCTATAGGAACCAAGAAACAAATCCATATAGAACAACTTTAGGGTCTCATTAGCATTGTAATACTATGTATAAGAACCAAGAAACAAATCTGTATAGAACAACTTTGAGGTCTCATTAGCATTGAAAAATTGTGTACCCAAAGGGAAGGTAAAGCAAGGCCTTGAATGGAGCAAGTTCTCTGACTTCTATACAATAAATTAGACACAGAAAAACATAACCTCATGATGGAAACTCGAGGTAAAGATGCAGATAACAATAATTATTTTAAGAAAATAAACAAATGAACAGTAGAGATAGTGAGGTCTTCAAATGGAATCTTAGTGGTGATTTAAGGTGCTTGCAGTCTTCTCCTATATTTGGTAATCCACTAATACCACGTCCAAAATCCACTAATATTTTCATATATGTCGGTATACTAACGTACATAACGTGGGCGTCACTATAATGACATTGTCTTATATTGCTATTGCGGCACCCTAGCTGGGTGGGTCGCAATAGAAATGCTTTTTCGTAGTGTCGCAAGAGTGACAACATCACCATCAGGGTCGCAAGAGAGACACCACATGGCAGTATTTAAAAAATTGAGAAAAATTGGGGAACTTTTAGATAATATTTCATAACTGTCAGAACTAAAGTGTCGGAAAATTAACCATATTTACTAGTGATGGTTGTGGGTGGGTTGTGATATGCAAGCCCAACCGCTTTATGACCTCTGTTGAAATGAGGTTATTTTGGCTCCCGTTTTCAACAATGAACTGTAGCGGGGAACCCTTTACCCACATTTGGGAATAGAAGAGGCACTCCTCCTCCTCTGGATCTTATGGTTCCTCCTTCTGGATATTCATGGTGGAAATGGTGGCATTGGGCTCTACATCGATAATTTTCTTCCCTTTGTCACTCCCCTTGTCAGGTTCTAATTCAGAGTTGCAGCATGCATCCAATTCAAAATCCTTCTTCTCGACCAACAATGACTGCTTGGCCCGACACTCACTTGTGTTGTGAGTGGAGCTATTATGGAACTCACACCACTTTCCCATGTCCTTCTTTGGCTTCGCAGTGTTGTGATTTTATTGTGGCTTTGGCAGGTTATCTTGGGTTTCCACACCTTGGATTTATCCTTTGTTCTGTAGTTTGGGGGCACCTTTCCCTTGCTTTATTCTATTTGAAATTCTTCTCAATCTTGGCAGCATACTGATATGTTGCACCAAGCGAGGATATTTTGAGGAAATTCATTTCCTCCTGAATGTATCTATGAAGAAAACTCCAGTGCTTCAGCACCAAATTTTTCTCTAAATATTTGATACCAAATTTTTTGCACAAGGTATGGAACAAATTCATCATGTCATGCACATATTGATCCCTTTACTACCACAACGTAGTCCATTGTATGTACTTGTCATCATAGCTCCCCACGGGATAATATTTTTCCTTGATGGCGTCTCTAAAATAATTCCAAGTGGGTGCGGCCGAAAAAAAATGGGGTTCCCTCTCGTCCTTTTGCTCACAATAGGTTTACCACTAGTCCTTGACATGAGGGGCGCCTTTGAAGAGTGAAAAATTAATCTTTACCCGGTTGGAAAGTCATGAACCGAGAAATAGCCTTATAATAGATTCAACTATCTATATATGATGTCTTCATCTATTTGGCCCTCAAATATGGGAATGTCAAAGTTTACTCATACCTTAAAATGAGTTGTGCCTCTGGAGTGGTTACTAGATGCAGATGCGCCATTGGTGGGTAGTCGTTGAAGAAACTGCGCAAAGTTATCCATCATCGTGGTCTTTTGTTTCTAGAGTAATATTTTGATAGGATCTCCTACTCCCTCATATTTATTTTCATCCCCCATGGGTGGTCATCGGGGTTTTCAAGGCTAATCTGGAAAAGGTTCAACCAGATCGAGCCCTAAGTCCTTATACCCTGACCTAGTTGGGGACATGCAAATAAGGATCAAGAAAGAGAAAACCGCTTTGATACCACTGATATGGACTTATGAAGGAACACAATAAAACACATAAATACATATAAACACAAAGATGCAGCATAAATAAGACTTCATTTCATTAATATCACATAACTAAAGTATGCTTACATACGAAATGGAAATAAACTAGCTAGGGCACTAGTAGCTTATCTCTGAGAAGAGATGTGGTAGCTACATGCCTCTGAACTTTGTTACAATAAGGCTCTGAGGCCTATTTATTATTTAGAAATAGTGGAAAACCATAAAAATCTAAAAATCTAACCCTAGGAGATGAAACACCAAACTATGGGCCCCGTTGGGGTAAATTGGTACATCAATTTCTCGGGGTTGTAACTTTGGCATGCGATCTCAGTTTGATGCACATGATACCTTGTTATAAATATCTATTTGAGGAATACAACTGTTGATAGTGAATATTGAGCCTTTGAATCATATTCTCCTACAGGTGGTTTCCCTAAAAAATGTCATTTAGGGCCTCAAAATGGCTCTAGAAGTTCAGGACCCGAAAAACTGCCAAAAATAGTAAATTGTTCTACAATTAAGGAAAGTGAAAAATAAAGGAAAAAATGGTGGGGGTCCAAGTGGAATAATTGGGTGGCCACCAATATCCACCTGGATTTTTCAGTGAAGCAAAGTCACGTACACACACAGGTATTTAGAAGAAAATGCGTGTATAGTTTGTGCACTATGGTTTACTAAATACCAAGGTTCCTTACCATGGTATTAGCCCATAATAATGAGCATGTCAATGGATATTTGATCCCGTAAAATAATACCATCACAATTAGTGTGGTTTTGACCCATGGTATTCGCTAATGCCCAAGCTATATAATGATATGAATATCCAAGTGTTTGGGCGTGCATGTGTGAGGTTGATTGATGAATACTTCAATCTGAGGTATGATTGCATGGTATCGGCTATTAATGAGTGGATGATTTGACATAAGTATGCACCTAGTAATATAATGATGGATCAAGATAATTATACCTTAAATGACTATGTATTGTATGATTTTCTTATGGGCAGTTTAGATTTGTAGTATGACGCATGTTTATTACTTTGTATGTCAAGATATGGGTACGTCTGAAGTTCTAATGTGAAGGAAAGATATAAGGTTATATTTGCAGATATTTACACAGGTTTGTCTTACATAAGGTGTGTACACACATGAATGCTCTTATGAATAGTAGCGTAAATATTATCCAATATGTTAAGATCTATATGCAGGTTTACTTCATGAAAAACATGTATACACGCAGAAGAGATTTATGATAAGAGTGTATGAAAGCTAGGGTTTCCACTGAAAATATGTCTGATCAGTCTAATCAGTCTTCTTTTTTTTATGTTGTTTTTTAATGAAGTATTCATACTGATCTGGGTTTAATAGTGATGTTTTGAGTATTGATGATGCTACTAATTGTTTCTGATTGAAGATCATTTAATGGTTGTTTGATTTAGTGATTCAGTTATTGTTTGAATGGTTTGGTCCATTGATCAGTTTTAGTTTTGATATATGGTATTGGGCTTAAATGATGGTAGTGGGTCTAGTCTGAAGATTTGATGAAAAGTGGCCTACAATTTGTGATGTGTTGAAGCAGGTGGATCCAGTGTGAAAATTTATCAAACATGGTCCACGATGGTGCTAAGTGTTGGAGCTTTCAGTGAGGAAGTCAAAGCTTCCTTCCAGTAGTATATGGTGATCATATTAGGGGGTTGTAGCTCCCTTCCAGTGGGTGTTGGTAAATGAGATCAGGGGGTTGGAGCTCCCTTCAAATCGGTGCTAGAGAAAGAGTGAAGGTTGTAGCCTTCTGCTGGTGGGTTCCTGCATGATGGTATGAGTCTGGGCCAGTACAAGATTGTAAAAAAATTTCATTATAATAAAATTGAATACAAAAATGACAACAACAGTGGTTTTCTCCCATTGGGTTTCCACCTTAAATCGCGGTGTTTATGTGTGATGATTTATTTTGTACTTACTGAACATGTTTATTGCTTATCAAATGTTTGATTAATCATTGGTGCACCAGTTTAAGCTAAACAAATGAAGATTACCCTAATTTATAAGTTACTTACTAGATATACGCTATTTGTCTCATGAAAGTCGCGTACATACGCATGTTTACTTTAGGAAAGTAACGTACATAAATTAGAATAAAAGAAAATTTTAAGTGAGTTTTAAAATACTAATTCACCTGGCCCCCCTCTCAGTATTTTTCCCAACACTATTGCACCTTTTAAAACCTTCTAGGGTCATACCATAGGGATGAGCTGTCAGTGGGTCCGCATTTTTGTTTGTTCTCATTATTCGTTGGCTCTGATGTGTGCATGTTATCGTGTCCTAGCCCTATCACCTCGACAACCCTTCCTGCACAATGATATGATACCTTTGGGGTCTGAGGATTGGGATGTGTTGTTATGGTGGGTACCACCCCTATTCTTATATACCAATCAAATTCTAGCCCAGGTGAGCTATTTTCTACATGTTTCTGATGCCTAATTAGCATGTAGGTCCTTTTCCTATGCACCACTCAAACCTTTTGGGATCATGCCTATAGGATGATGTCATTATTATTTCATATCTCCCATGTGGTGCCATCTAAGTGGTGACATGTGTCACTTAGAATTGGCTCACTAGGGTACCCAAAAACACCAAATATGCATGCCACATGTCCACCTTACCAGACTGTCACCTCACCTGTATTGACATCATCTCCACCAACCAGATTCTGCCATGTGTCTTGTCAGATAGGAGAGAGAAAATGTCCCAAATCGTTGTTTTTTTTACATTTTTTTTGTGCCACATTTCTTGACCTTGCTCCATCTGAGGCTTTCTCAACTGTCATGAAACCATTTTTGGTTTGCACTCCCCCTTTGCATGGTTTACGGTTTTGATTGCGGGGGGGGGGGTCATTTAATTAACCTCTATTTTTAATCATACGATTGTAAATATATGAAAACCTCCATTGCATTACCCCCACCCCCCCCCCCCCACACGTTAACTAGAAAGCTCTCTGATCCCGTGCAATTTCATTATTTCATGAGTGAGGACACATGGTCCCTGATCCACTGATGAACTTGCTCAGTGTTTAAACAATCGCTTCCGCCAACCTTCCACTATATTTTCTACCAATCTTGGAAAAAACGCCAAATTTTACCTACTCCAAAGCACCTACACTAATTTAACTCTATAAAACTTTGACTTTTAGTTTCTTGGTTTTGTCTAGCTAGATCTTCTAATCTAGGAGGTTGTTTCTAAACTTCTACATAACACTATAAATATATTTCATATCTATTTCCATCTAAGTGGTTTCCATCAATTATTGAAGTGATATTTTACAATTAAAATTCCTTCAATTTTATTGCACCTTCTCCATTCATGCGTATCTACATTCTTCTTCTTATTCCTAAATCCTCATCACTTAGGGCATCATCATCAAAACTTTGACACCTTTTTCATCCTTTTCCATTAATGAAAACATATTTCTAACACCCATAGCTTTTATTTTTATGGGATCCACCTTGACACCCTCAAGTGTTATAATATGACCCAAATATTCCACTTCTTAAACCCTAAAGGCACACACAGAAGGATTTGAATATATTTTTTTCACTTCCAATCGTGTTAAGACCCTTTTAACATGGTGTATATGCTCTTCCAAAGATTTATTTTATATTATTAAATCAATAAATATTAACACAAATTTCCTAAGGAAGGGGTTGAAAATAGAATTCATCAAGCTTTAAAATGTTGAAGGTGCAATTATGAGTCCAAATTTCATAACCAAAAGCTCATAATGAACTTAATGTGTTCTATATTTTTTTGGGGGAATGTATTCTTGCCTCATATCAAAATCATGATATTCAAAATGAAGATCCAACTTAGTAAATAAATTTTCTCTACATATTTCATATAATAATTCATCAATGATATGAAAAGTAAACTCATCTTTGATTTTCATTTTGTTGAGATGTCTGTAATCTGGACACATATGCCATGAACCATATTTTTTTATAACCATCACATTGGTGAAAAGAAATCACTTTGTCTAGGTTTAATGATGCCTTCCTCTAACATATCTTGACCATATTCTCAATCTCACTCTTCTGTGAATGTGGATACTTCTAAGGCCTAATGTTAGATCTTACTCTTCTAGGTTCAAAATTAATAGCATGGTCATGATCTTGTGTGGACAGAATACCCATAGGCATATCTCCAAATACCTTAGAATGATTATTGATAAATTTTTAGAGATCCACTAGAGCATAGTATATATATTTTGAACATATAATGAACACAATTTTTGCAATTACATTTTGGTATCCATTTTTTAGCAATTTTTTCATGTGTTATTAGATCTTGTCACTTTACTAGGTTTCTATTGGACACCTTTAAGCTCAATTTCCTTTCCTTTTGAGAAAAATATCTTGAAAATTAAGGGCCCCATGGGGAAGGTTTGTAACCATTGGAACCCTTAAACAAAATCAACACCACCCATTTATATTTCAATCATGGGACTAACCAAAAAATACTTACCAATATTCAACATAATATTATGGCACTTCCCAAAAAAAATTATGGTACCTCCATTTGCAATCATTACCTAAAATTATGGTGTTGGATATATAAAGAAATTAAGAAGTTTTTCAAATGTGTAATTGATAAATTTATAGGTATTTACCTAAATCAATCAATATTGTTACCTTGTGCTCTTTGAGATATCATTACACCTTGAGGGTTTATGGAGCATTGATGACATCCAATACATGGAAAAATATTGTTGGAATAGTCTCTCCCAACGCTAGATATTGTGAAGTTTCCACTTCTTGATCTTATCCATATTCACATTATATGTAGAATAATTTATTATCATTGCATTTATGCCCCTTATTATACATATTTTCATAGTTCAAACATAGTCCCTTTAATATTGCTTCATATATTTGTTGAGAATTCAACCATGTGAGTTTCAGAGAGGGAGAATAATTTTATCTATAGTTATTAGTTACCAATTTTATAGTGGCCATATTTTTACTTTCAACTTTCCTTTCCAAACCGAAAGCATGGTCTAGAGAGTTAGGTTCAAAGATATGCACATCACATTGTATAGTTTCCTTAAATTTCTCATAAATAGGGCCCAACTTTTGGAATTGTTGAACGAGATCCGGAAATGGACCTTTTTATTTAATATTCACTAATTGAATGAAGAATGTTTTGTTCTTAATATCCCCATAATGTGCTATCAATTCCTATGTAAAAAATTACCAATACATAAAAAATAAATAAATACTCCTTTCGTGTAGCCATTGATACCATAGATGTGTTGAAAAGTGTAACTACGTTCAGTCTTTATAATTATCGTTATACTTGTATCATTATGTATTTTATGTAAAAAAATATATATTATATTGTTTCATTAGTTAAGCACGTTCTTCATGCTTCTTGGATTTATTGAGTCAAAGATTAAAATTCATATTTTGACTTCTTGTAAAGGAAAGGGAAAAATTATTTTTAAAATATAATTTGGGTCAATTCACCTCAAGAAGCCAAGTCGACCTTCCAAGATGAGAAGTCAGCTCACTTGAAAGATGTGTCTTTTCGCACGTGAAAAAAACTATATATTGGGATACATCTTCAACAAAAATGGCAAGAAATTCAATGCTTTATTTGATGCTTTCTGAGGAAATTACATGTGAATTTTTGAGTCTATGTGCTTGTGAAGAATTGTGGATTCCTAGGTCACACATCTACAAATAAATGAAATCCTATAAGATTATATACCTGAAATAATGCAAGAAATATATGGGAGATTATCTAAGAAAAATATGAGTTATTTGTGGAATATAATATAAGATAAAAGAGTCCTGAATCTAGGTGACATGAAGGAAGTTCCCTCTAGAGCACATGCACAACCTTCCATGGCATGCAATGACTCAACCAGCATGGGATCGGCAACACCATGACATGCAGCCAGGACCACGTCACTCCAGGCTTAAGTTAATCTCATTAATGCAGCAGATGGATGCCAACTCTGTTCTTGAACGGATGGGAACAACCATAAATCCTCCGCAGAGCCTTCTCCCTCGCATTTCATCCCCCGCTCTCCCTTGCAGCTCCATCACAGCTCTCTTCCCCTACTTGGCATGCTATCTTCACCTCACACCAGTCTCCTGATTTTCCTGCATCTCCATGGCATCGAGGCAATGTCAAAAGCCTTATCAAGGTAGCGTTCATGGCACACTTCTTGCCCAGCTGACCAGGGACTCAGCTAACTGATTCTTCAATTCTTAAGAAGCGCCCTCCTCTGCCCCCTTCGCACAATCTGCTGCCATGACTTCTAACTGCTCCTTTGCCTCCATAGCTCCATCTTATCCATTTGTGGCCTCCCTCATCACCAATTTTGAGCCCTCCATGCCACCCTTGCCTAGATTAAAGTCGAAATACCGCAATTCCACCATACCCCTCTCCTTAACGCCTCCTCCCAGGAAGTTGGAATACCTTCATGTTAAGGCCTCCTCTCTGTACATTCCCAACCTATGGCATTACTCTAAAGGTTTCTGGAGCAAGTTCAATGAGAATAAAGTGCCGCCCAAGGTCCCTCACGTCTTCATGGAGGAGGAAGAATAAATAGCTCGTATCTACAGGTGCCCAGTGACAGAGGAAGAACTAGCGGAACCTGATGCAGACCACCATGAGGAAGCAAGCAAGTACTAAAGATTTTTGCACCATATTTCACTTCTAGACATATTTGACATCTGTAGTTTTTTTAGTTTTATTTAAGGTTTTAGTGAAGATAGTTGCTTTAGAATTTTCTGGACAATTAAAGGGTTGGTTTCCCTGTCATGGGAAGCCCCTTATTTTTCTATTTTGGAGACAATTGTGAGCAGGAATAGGATAAATTACTTAGCTCAGACCATGGAATGTAACATATTTTCTAATTAATAGAATTTAGAATAGCTCACAAAAAAAAATACAATATAAAAGAGAGTTCCCTGTGAGATGATATTAATTCAATCTAATGAGGTTAAAACTAATGCTTATTTTGTGATTGAATGTGATGAATTCCCCCATGATGATGTAGAATTTGGAGGGCTTGACTTGGAATCTTGGAGGTTGGATTTCTCACTTTGATTTGATTCTATAAGAAGATGATATTTTTCTAGGTTATCCCCCTTGTAGGTTTTTTACCCTCAATTGGAGCTTATATCTTGTGTCTCTTATTCTCTGTGATCTTCATATTTTTTCATTTTGCTAATTGCTTGATGAAAAGAAAAATACAAATGTAATAATAATATGCCTACAAAAATTTCACAAGTATTAATTAATATAAATCATCTATTTTACCTTCCTATTGATTTCTCAACGTGGTGTCAAAGATAAGGTGATGGAAAGGTAGTTTAAAGTTCACTCCTGATGGAATATCTCTAAGGAAGTTTGTTGAAGAAATAATGCAAGCTCCCTACGATGTGAATCGTAAATTTTTCTGAGTTTCTATGGAGTCTATGATTATTTAATGCAAGTTTTTGGTGGAGGTTATATTGTTTGTCAACACAAGCTTTTGTGTTTCTCTTTTGATGAATTCTAAGCTTTCCTCTTGAAGTTATAAATAATTTTTAATTTCCCCTCTATGTTTATATAGTGATATGAATCCTGAAAATGATGTGAAGGATTAACAAGTGATCTAATTTATCTCGTCCTAGTATAATATTGATGTGAATTTCTGTGGAATTCATGGTTTGTGATTTGATGTGTGTTTGTTCCGCAATAATAAGAAGGTGTGAAAAAAAAAATGTGAGATATGTATACCTAGACAGTAATGCAAGTTACTTTCTCTTGGACTATGATGCATGATACCTCTCCTTCTATACAATGATCCGAGACACTTATACTATGACTGCAATGCTAGTTATATAAAGTGATATGGGTTTATTTTTCTATGGGTTACCTTCGTTGACATGGAAATGATATGCATGATATGAGTTACAACAATGACGTGTGTTATCTCCTCCAAAGTTTGGAAGTGATACGAGTTCTTTCTAATGAATATATTTGACCTTGATATACTGAGGAAATAAAATTTACTTCTTATATGTGAGGTATGATTGATTAGTATATGAATATGAGTGTAGTATGTGTCAGTATTCATAATATTTAGTGTGATACATAGTAGTATCACTGATGATTTGATACTAAGAATGACATATAGCAGTAACCTTAACTATGACCTGTAACCTAAAGTGTCATAGATTATGAAATATTGAAGAAATATATATAATAACAAATACAAGAAGAATGCATCCAATGGTGGAATTCGAATTCTGTGACATATTTATCCCTTCATACAATTGAATGGAAAAAGGACCGAAGTTAACTTACATTACCATCTAGGACTAAGAAGAATAATTCAAGTTGTGCTTTAGAGGAACAATACAATAAATAGTTTCTAAAGAAAACATTGAGAAACAAACTTACCAATAACAATGTTATATCATCCTAAAGAAAATTTCATGATATGAAGTGCACCTCTAAAGTAAAAATACGCGACGAAACTAAAATAGAAGAACACATGACACCATAAAGCCAACATGTTTAGAAGGAACCAAAATCTATGAAATAAATAAAGATTATCACGTGGATCACATCTCTGAGGAATAAATGGGTCGAGACTTTGTGAACTATGGAATAATTATATCTGGATATTGATGAAGCTCATATCTATGTTATAGTCTTGAATGAAGTCAATATATGTCAACTGAAGGAACCAATACAAAGCTAGCAACCTCAATGAAGAATGATTTGGCACTTGAAAAATTACAGAAGGGTTTAATCTTTGCAAATAAGAGATAAGGTAAGCTTGTAAACATATGTATAATTTCTTTGTGCATTTCATGATTTGTGTCAAAGTCACTAGATCACAATGATGGTCATTTGAATGGTAGTGGAAGGGTTTGAATAGATATAGATTAGAAGCAATGACATATAATACATTATTGATAATACTCCAATTATTTAGTTAAATGGCTAGGTCTTGAGTTCAAGAAATGAAAAAGTGTCTCTAGGGTTTTGCAGTTGATCCTTTTGTATTCTTTGAAGACCTTGAGAATATAGGGTTTGTAGAACTTGTAGTATGTGATATTTTTGGAATTCAGGGTTTGTGAACCCTTACATAATTTGGATCAGGAATAACCCTAGGAGAAAACCCCTATATTATCATATTCATTTTTAAAGATAGATCTAACCCTTAATGCTTAATGTGAGAACACAGTTGGTAAATAGGTCCAAAATTAAAAGGGAGCTAATCCTTATCAAAAGATAAATAATTAATATCTCCTTGTTTATTATCTTTGTGCATTGTCATTTTTGTTCCTTCATGGTATTCTAATAAAGGTTGTATTTCAATAAAAGAATTATCTGAAGCTTAACTAGCAAAAGGAGGAAGCAGAAGAACGTGGCAAAGCATTAAGATGAAGAAGAAGGGACCTGTTTGAAGCTTGCATCAAGGAATTCCATTAGAGGGTAAGAAGTTCACTTACCTCATATGGAAATAGGGAGTTCTAAGGACCTTAATAGATATGATATTAATTTAAGATAGGTAGAAAACCCATAGAATCTTCTGACCAAAAGAGATGATGGGAAATGTCCTTAAGCAAAGAATTTGAAGAGTTATGATGTTATTGTACTGATAGCTTATTGGTTCATTCTAGGAACACATTTATTAATGATTGAAAGAAGAAGATCATGAAGTAGAAATTTTTTGCAATATGAGGATATACCATGTGAAGGAATGTTAACCTTATAGGGATAAAGTTTGATAATTGAACATGGCGAATCGCAAACCTTGACTAGAGGCTATATGATTTGGTAAATTTGATATTGATGATTCATTTAGGACATATGATTTGGCTACCTGGAAGGACATATTGCATAATTTGGAAAGATATAAGTTGATATAATATGAAGTACCTATAGCTACTTGGTTTAATTCGATTTGGGAGCACATGGTTTGAGTGGAAAAAACTGATGATGACTTGAATAAAATGAGGGAATAATTATGTTATGTAAGGAAGAAGACATGTGCTAGCAGTTTTGGGGAAGTTTGGCTCCTTGAATATGATAGATGAACCATTTCATGACAAAGTTTCATGAAGATTTTCAAGATATAGTACGGTCAAACTCTCATATGTTGTGATGCTATTAGGACTCAAGAAGCCCTGCAAACTACTACAAGGATCTCCAAGGAAGAATAAGTATTTGATGAATGAGACAATCATAAACTTATGGTTTTGTCTCGTGGTTGAGAGGAAGTAAGGATATCATTTCTAGTTGAAAGGGAGTGATGAGTGAAATCGTATTCTCCATGTATCATGCACTATGGCTAGGAATGACAATCGTAAGCCTAGTGAAGGAACTGATTGGGAGAATGGAGAACTAGTTAAGCATCTGGGATTGATACTCCTTGAATATTGGGAATCTAATATAGGGGTAGTCATGAGTATAGATACTCTTTGATGATAGTGCACATTATCCAAGATAAGAGTAGTGGAAGAGGACAAATATTATTTTTGGATTGGGAATCCAAGATAAGAATAATAATGTAAGGACATACCTAGTGGATATCCAAATTGTTGAAAGATGTTTAACTAGGTTCGGTCTTCATAAATATGAAATGTACTTTTGATTCTTCTATATTGTAAAGTAAAAGAAAATTTATTATTATTATTATTGGAGCATGGTTTTCATGCTCAAGGTATTTTATTTTAGAGGTCAAGAACCCATTGAGTGCTTCCAGGATTTGTCATAGGTCAATACGTAAAAATATTCATTTTCATATGTTGAATACGCCATCATGCACATTATGACTTGTAACAAGAATTATCTTTATATTTAAAATTGTCAAAATACCCTTCAAGACCAAGTCGACCTGGCAGCTAAGAAGTTGACCTATTTTGAGGAGCCATGTCCACCCTAGAAGCCTTTAGAAAGGAGGGAAATCGACCTCCTTTGGACACATTTCATTTCTAATCGTCCAAACGAAGGAGAAGGAGAAGCAGAAGGATGAAGAAAGAATGTTTTTGGGATAGATCTCTCTCACATGTGTTGCTATCACCAAAATTGTACCTGATTGGTTATTGATTAGACAACTTCAATGTAACTATTTCAAACCACTTATAATTGAAGCTTAGCCTCTTCAATCTAAGAGGGCTATCTTAGGGGGGTTTTACAATTTATATAATGATAAATATAGATGGCTAACTCTATGAATTATGTCTTGGTTTTGTATGTTTTCAAGTTGAAAATATGAAGGCTTGCTATCATTGGGCTATGGAGTCAGTGACAGGGATCTCAATAACAAGGCTTTCCTTGTTGAAGCTGAGGCTTGCAAATATTTCAATGAAAGAGAAATAAATACATGAGGTTTTTCATTAGCTTGAGGTTCAAAGGAATTCAGAGCATGTAATACATGAATTCTGAGTGATGAGACATCAAGACATTGAAGGTAAAATATTAAGAGAGATATACCATAGCTTAATACTTAAAGGAAGTTAGAGCATGAAAAATCATTAGTTCTGAGTAATAATCATTAAGGCATTGAAGAAAACCTTTCAAACGATAGGATAGAAACTCATTGAAATATAATAAGAATCTCAGGTGAAGAAAAGTTGTGTTGTTACTGTTTATAGCAACAAACTCCAATAGCTTTACAATAAAATAGTCTTCTGAGATAACATCTCCAACTTGTAGGTTGAAAATAATATCAATATGTATCCATTGGGCTTATGAAGTCAAAATTTCAGTGATCAGTGAGTTTACTTGACATGGAAGTTGAGGCAAGTCATAGTTTTTAGTAGTAGGACACACACACATGAGACAAGGAAATACATAGTAAATTCACTTATAAAGGAAGTCAGAGCATCACAAGAATGAATTATGAGTAATATAAATGAAAAATACTACAAGAAATATACATAAAAGGTAACTATAGAACAAGTAAGAACTAAAAACTCCTTCAAAATCTCAAGTTGGCCAAGTAACTCTATCTCTATATTGCTAAAACAATGAATTTACAATAAGCTACAATTTTGCCAAAAATAGCTAACCCTTGACAAATTCGACCCAATAGCATTTAATAGAGAGCTTAAACCATCAAATGATCTTCCTCTAGGCTAGATACATTGAAATTTTTTCCATTTACACCTTGCATAACTATAAAACATGAAATTTATTACAAAAGGACACCTATCCTACTTGACAGTCCTATTTCAAAAAGGACTCAAACTCCTTATTGCTATCTTTAACAAACCTTATCTACTTGAAATTACATCATTGACAAGTATGTCATCACATGGTTGAATTTTGATAATGGCATTCATTTCTTCATGACCACTTAGTTGACCTCCTCAAAAATAGGAAACAACACCCTGTTTTTTAGGTAAAGGATCTTTTTTCTTCTTTGAGCATTTTGGCTATCATTTGATCTTTAATTCGTGATATTTAATATTTAATCATGTCTTGATATATTCCATTACTTTTCCATATCCTATAGATGTTTAAAAACCACTTTAAAGGCTTCTCCAAAAGATGAAATACATTGTGCTACGAAAACACAGCAGTTTCGTAGCGCTTTCTGTAGCACTTCCTTACAAGCCTTTGTTCTCAAAAATTCTGACTCTTTCCTCTTGCATCATCTTTATCACCCTTTATCACATCCCTCATAACATTTTCAGCCCTTAAATCAGCCTTTAACACCTTTAACACTGATCAAAAGAAGCAAAAACGCAGCTACAACAATTTCGTAGCGTTTTTCTGCTCTTTAAGCCTGAAGGCACTATGAAACTGCTGAAAGTGCAGAGTTTTTCATAAATTTGTCAAAGTAAGATTGTAGTTGCCAAAAAATTATAATATAACCTATATTCATCATCCAAAAACCATAAACCAACTTCACTTTAGGCTCCTTGAGGCATTTCTTCCTCATTCACATTTAAGACATCCTTGCAGATTTTTCCTATTTTTTCCTAAAACATAGGTCTTGGAACAGAGCCTATATATTCTAATTCATGATCTATTTTGAAAAAATGAAAGAGGTTATTGTACGCCAGGATGGCTTAAAGAAAAACCACTCTTGGTGTTTTGAAACACATCTCCAGCTATCCACAAACGAAATTTGAAAAACATGTGTAAAATAGGCAAACTCTATTTTCTGAAAATAGGGCTTCAAAGAAATCCTTGTATCTCCCACCTGATAACACTTGTGAGAAACATGAGAGAGGTTATTGTTATTGGATATGGTTTTGAAAATAAGCTCTCTTAGTTTCTTAAAATACCTTTCGGTTTGCTCAAAAATCAACTTTGAATTTGACTGCTAAAACAGTGAGGTACAGGACAATTTCGTAACAGCAGTTTCGTAGCGAATTTTAATTTATCAATTTATGCCACCTCCTAATGAATTTTTAGAAAATGAGAGAGGTTTTTGTAGCTAGGTATATTATGTAGAAAAATTTCTTTCATTTTTCCCAAATTCTTTTTTAGTTGCTCAGAAATTTCCTTTGAAGTTGACTGTTCAAAACAAAAAAACAAAATTTTGCTTCATATTTTGCCATGAAACTTTCAGTAGTTTCGTAGCAAAAAGTGACTTTTTACAGTGTAATGCACTACAAAACTGTGCTTTCTTGGCTAATTTTTAATTTTCGGTAAATAAACCCTTGGGAAATGAAATGAATCGGAGAATGATGAATGATGTGACATTAAGGAGTTTGAATATGGGTGGGTTTAGACCTTAGGGTAAGCTCAAACTATAAAAAATTTAATACTTCCCTTGATCAAAATTAAAATGACTCCTAAAACCCTTTTTTGACCCATGAACCTATGTAACCTTTTCAAAATGATGTTTTTAATTTTTTGTTGATTCAAGGTCGGAATTCTATATTTGCTAGAAGAGGATCAAAGTTGTTGGAAGAAGGGCCTAATAGGTCACCTACTAGCCCTAGATAAATAAGAAATTCAAGAGAAGATGTTGGGAGACCTTGGAAGGTTAAATTTCGCTCACACATGTGGTTTCAGTAGTAGTTGCAGGGGGGCAAAAAATTCAGACATGCAGTAGAGGCTTAAATTATGAAGCTGGGGGTCGAAGTTGAGTTGTTGGAAGAGATTTGACTAGGTCTGACTTGGATAAAGGAAGTACATCCTCAGGAAGGTTTGAATTGGTATTGGAAGGGTAATGGTCTTGGTTTAGAGGTATTGGAACTCATAAATTGAAGAATCTATAAGAAGAGAAGATATTTACGAGTTTTCCTCTCAGGTGGAGAGGTTTTATCCCTGTCTTGCAGCCTATATCCTGTGTTCGTGTGCAACATTTTTCTTCTTGTTTTGGTAATAGTTTGATGATAAGAAAAAACATAATAATAAGACAAGAAACTAATAAGTAATAAAAAATAAAAATATATCACAAGTTATCAATTAAAGAGAAATAATCCTAACCACTTCCCTATAGATTTATCAACACAGATGGGGTATGTGCCTTAAGAGGCGATGGTGGTGGTGTCCAAATGTAAGCCTCCTAGCATTTTTCTCTAATATAGTGGAGATTTAGATCTTTTTAGTCAAATTCTTGTTATATTTTATATTGACAATGTTGGTTATGATGATGATGCTTTAAGATGTTTATCAATTCAAAAAAAAATTATGAGAATATTTCATTTTGAGTGTATCCTTGTATCATGTTGTGTAATTATGAATACCCCCCTAGTTAAGAGGGAGTGTTGAAAAGTGTAACTAGGTTTGGTCTTCATAATTATCATTGTACTTATATCAATATATATATCTTATGTAAAAAGAAAAAAGAAGAAAAAGAAGAAAAAAAATAATTATTATTTCATAAGTTAAGCATGTTCTTCATGCTTCTAGGATTTATTGAGTCAATTGGTCAAAGTCCTCTTTGGAATTCTTGTAAAGAAAAAAGTATATATATATATATATATATATATATATATATATAATTTGGGTCAATTCACCTCAAGAATCCAAGTCAACCCTCCAGGATGACAAGTCAGCTCACTCAAAAGATGTGCATTTTTGCATGTGAAAACAAATATATATTGGTATAAGTCCTCCACAAAGAGGGAAATAAATTTGGTGCTTTCTGTGAAGAGTTTTGAGGAAAATACATGAAAAGTTCTCAGGTTATGTTATTGTGAAGAATTATGAATTCCTAAGGTCACACATATGCAAAGAAATGTGAGCTTCATGGATTATATATATGAAATAATGTGAGCTCTCTATGGGAGATTATCTAAGAAAAATGAGAGTTCTTTGTGGCAGATAATATAAGATAAAAGTGAGTTACCTATGAACTCAGATTAATGCAACCTAGTGAGATTGAAATTGATGTTATCTTTTGTGCCTGAATTTGATAAATTATACCATGATGATGCAGAATTTAGAGTGCTTGACTTGGCATCTTGGAGGTTGGATTCTTGTATCAGTCATGGGTCTTGTATTTCTAACTTTGATCCAATTATATAAGAAGATGATATTTTTCTAGGTTTCTTTCAATCAGTTAGATCCTATATCTTGTGTCTCTTGTTCTTTGTTATCTTCATATTTTTTCATATAGGTAATTTCTTGATGAAAAGAAGAATACAAATGTAATAATAATAAGCCAATAATAATTTAACAAGAGAAATTGTCAGTTTTACCTTCCTATTTATTTATCAACAAGATGTTGGCCTTGTTCTAAAAATAGGGATGTAATATTCACCCTTTATAAGGATGCCACTTGGTAATTATTTCTCCATCTAAAATATATGGGTTACAAGAACCTACTCATATTGATATTTGGAATGTAGTAGTTTCTTAGTTCTCATTTGAAGCCCCAACGATGTGCATATTGAACTAAAAACTCATGATTATTGTTCTATAATTTAATATTGATGCTCTCCAATCGTCATAACATACTCCTCATATGAGATTAATTATAAAAACCATGCTTCTCCTTATGTTCATGATTTCTTTGGATCTCCATATACATTTTTAGAGATCCTTTAATAGAATCTAATTATTTTACTTCTTCCCTAATGAATTTTTCCATTTCTTCCTTATTTTCATTCATCTTATTTTCCATTTCTCTTTTAATTTTTACTTGAGAACTTGATAAATCCACCTTTTTCAACATACTAGCATCCATATCATTGAAAATATTATGTAATTGAGATAACCTAAATTCTAAGTCTTCACTTTCTTCATGAGTCAAGGATTAGCCTTCGGTAGGTTTCATTGGTGTAGTAGCTTTATTTGGAGGTATGTTGGAAAATAATAATAGTACTCATACTTATCAAAACTTCAAGTCACCAAAGAAAAATTGGGATATTCTACCCAACAGTTAGGTCACTTGTAAGCTGCATATTTTTGAAACCTTAAGTTAAAATAATATCTAAATGGTTGAATTTTTTCTTGATATATGATGTAGGAGCATAAACCCAATTCCATCGTATGTTTCCTAGACCTAGGGGTCATGGAATTTCCTAAATGGATCGAACTCCCTCAATTTAAAAATATAAAAATTAGATCTTTTCATGTAAATATAAGTTTCCTAGTTCTAGAAGGGAATCTAGGTTATTAGGTGAGTTTTGATTAGTTAAATTTCTTGGCCTTGTGGCACATTGTGAATGAGACAAGTAATTATTCTGTGATATTTTTTGACTTCTAGAAGAGAGATAGATGTATATTTTCAAGAGGATTGTTCATTATAACCTCCATGATGTAATATAGATATTTTTCTTAGTTAAAGGTGTGTATGATGAGCTAAATTCAAACTGAGGGAATATAATAGAGGATTGAGTAGAGATTATTGAAAGATTCTAAGGATTGAGAGAGAGTAAATGGGCCAATTATTGTGTAATCAGGATAAGCATGTACAAATCCTATGTAAACATAAATTGCATGATATTACCCCCCATTATGGTGTGAATTTGATCTATTTGTATGTGCATGTTAATTCTCCATGCCTATTATGTTTGTGTGTTAATTTATTTTTTATTTGGGCATAAATAGGTCGACTTTCCTAGTTGTAATGTGATGTGAGAGAAGGAGTGAGTTTGCATGTGCATGGAGCAGCCTATGAATAGAGAAAGGCAAGGTTTATTGAGGATACATCACTAATTATGGGGGAAGCAGAGTTAATATTTGACAATGCAAGGAAAGATAAGGCTTAGTAAAAGTCCATTTGGAAGCCAAATGATGAATCTAGTCACATTGAAGTGGTGGAAATACCGAAAGGGTTTTTTCTAAGAGTGGTCTCAATTTTTGGATCCCAACTCTTTTTGTTAATATATGATAGAACAAGGGTGGGGGGGGGGGAAATTGGGCCATAAATTTATCCCTACCCATGGGCATACCATCGATATATATTTTCCCATTAAGTGGGGGCCCATGATGAGAGTTTCAATATTAGACCCCCCTCCCCACCCCAAATTTTAATTCATGGTAGACCTGTAGAGAGGAGAAGTGAATGTGGGTTGTAGATCTAGCCACAATGTGATAATTTCGTCTAAAGTAAGTCTCCCAATAATAGGGGGTAAATATGGTAGTGTTGGCTAGTCTCATCAATATACAACCTAATAGAAAAGAATATTCTCATTATTTGTAGTCATTGTCACCACCAGATTGTAAGGAGAATCAGTCCATAAGTGTAGAGAGTGATGGGAAGTCTCATCGATTAGCAGTGCTAATAGATGGTAATTTCCACAACAATTATCAGATTATTTTCATCCATAGAAACTAAAAAATGTGTGAAAATGATCATGGGTTAAGTAGAAGAAACATGTTGACGCAAGAGGGAATTCGTTGATCTAAGAACTAGTGTTCAAGCCATTAGTTAATATCCCCTGGAGACAACAAGTTATCATGATACTTGCAATGAATTTTGAGGTTGAGATTCTATCTCGGGATTGGAATATTTGAGAAAAGGTTGAATCCTCAGGAGTATGATGTAAAGTGGAAATAGGGCGATCAAAGAGTATCGACATCAATATTATAGGATAAGCACCCTTTGATTTAGTGAAGGTTCTAAACCCACGACCATATGACAATGTCAAGTTAAACCTGATAATAGAAATTTTTATATGCATGTGCATTATTGAGAGTTTTAGATTACACATATTATGGGGAGATAATAAAAGCACTAAAAAAACTACATTGTTGAATGAGAACCACTCCATAGTATTGATTGAAAGGGATTTGTAAAATCCATTACAAGATCAAAGAAACTGAGGGGGCATAAAGGGCAATTTTTATTTGGGCCACAATGTTTTTACGAAAAAATTAGAAGCACCCACCATCAACGTGGTATTAGATCCCAATGGTTCTCTTTGGATAGAGAAAGAGGTTCGAGTTGTCGAAGACACGAACATAATGTTTTAAGCGTTAAATGAGAGTATTAAAATACAAAAAAAATTAAGGAAACACATAGGTAACAAATTTATTTTGTTTGATAATACATTTGAATATGTGTGGACAAGTGAAAGCATGAGCTATGGAGGTTTCATAAAGAGACGTAGTGAAAAGGATTTGGCACAAGAGGGAATACAATTCCAGTCAAGGAGAAGAGTTGGTGAGAATTTTTAGTAGAAGCTTGAAGAAGGATGATAGTAGAATAATATTGAAACAATGTGAAGTAAAGAACCTAAAAGTTATTGGAAGTGAATATTTAATGAGATATCATAGGTAATTGTTCTTAATTGTTTTGCAAATAATTAATGTGCAAGTAGAAATATAGGAGGAAATAATTTGTGGTAACCCTTAAAACAAAAATATAAGAACAACTTCTAGATAAGTTTGAGTACAATTTTTTGAGATAACTCCATAGTTACAAATGTCGGTAGATTTGTCCAGAGGGAAGAGTAGGTGAATCTCTTGAAAGTGAGTAGTGTGCAGACGCCTTATAGGAGTAGAGGAATATCAGAGGGTTACAAAGGAGAGAACCAATGATACCAAATGACCAATTTTAGAGGATGAAATCTCGGTGAGTTGTCTTGTAGTAAGGTGAAACAAGCTTGTTACTATATCAGATTGTTTTTAGTTCATAGTTGAGCATGGGGAAGCTCATAAAGAAGGAGAGAGAGATGATTGTTGATGGGAATTATAAAGTTTCAAGTGAAATCCACAAAGTAATAGAGGAATATGTCAAAGAAAATGGCATAGTGAGAAAAAGGATGATTTAAGAGGAATTTAACAAAGAAGTTGATGAGATGAAGGAACAAATCAGTATAATGAGGATGCAACTATAGAAAAGTGAAAAGGACTAGAAATGTGGACGGAGAATGAAGAATAAATTTTAATGGCTTGTTAAGAAGCTATGCAAGAAAGGTAAGGAATAGGTTGAGGTACATGATGAGAGAGTGGTTTAAGGGAGAAAACTCAGAGTAACTTAGCATCAGGAAGAGGAAGGGGGATTTCACTATTGTGATCGAGAGTAAGGAGAAATCCTTGGAAATGATGATGGTGCTAATGAGAGGCATCATCAGAGTCTCATATATTTTCTGGATAGTGAAGATCAACATGAAGGATTGATGTCACAAACATCAAATGAAGCTAGAGAACCTTATGTTTTAAAACTAAAATTTTGTGTATGGTTCCACGTCATAGGAATGGTGAAGATGAATACAAATATACAAATTTCATGAAGATAAAGGGAGATGAAGAAGTGCCTTTTCAAGGCATTGAAGAAGAATGGAACTCAAATTCCCTTTTGAAGGGAGATGAGGCAAAATTATCTCATAAAGGTAATCTAAGGGAGACCCATACACAATTGAAAAAATGCAATTAATGGAGAGAAGTTGTAGGGACCTGTTAGTGGAGAGAGTAAGGAAAATTTTTCTTAGGGATAAATAAAAAATAAGGACAAAGATGAAGTGCAACATTTCAAATGAAATTCTCATTAAATGTGATGAAGAGATCGAGTTTCTTAGAGAAACTAAGTTAAGCGGGGGAATTACAACCAGTAATGAGAAATTTTCACAAGTGCATATTGGAGAAGAGCTTCCCATAACATCTAAGGAGACAAAGAAGAATTTTTATTTTCAAAATGATTATGTGTTTACAAGTATAGAGGGATATGATGAACATGAATTTATAATTAGGGAGATAGAATCGATGCTATTTACTAGAGATGAAGGTAAACCTCAAGGAAACCATTTAGAATTAATGTTCAAATATCTAGAGGAAGAGATAAGTTTCTTGAAGGAATGCTTCACAAGGGACACAGGTGATTGTTACACATCATTTTGTTGCCATGAAATTTGATTGTTCATATGGGTCTATTACCATCCATATCATGTTCCCTTAGCGGTCAAAAACATTAATGTTCCTGAATCAAGTCTTGGAATTGAAAAAAATCCATGTAAAACCCTTAAAGGTCTACCTGCGTGTTTTTTCTATCCTTTCCCTATGCATATGCTGATGTTCTATCCATAAACTGCGGCAACTCCCACACTTTTTTCCACTATTACCTGTGCACCCCCCGTGAAAATAAAATAAAAGAAAAAGTAAATTCTAGAATCCTAGTTGGTTGAATATTCTCCCAACTAGAAGCTTCTAGAGTCACGATTATTTTGATCTTTATCCCTCCACTCATGTAGCTTATCCCTTGGTCCATGGAGCTCAAATCCCTTCATGAGAGTGTAATATTCCCAATTAGCCATGAGCTAGTTGGAATATTAATTTTTGTCTTGCTATCTTGTTTTTTGAATAAGAGGACAATGGAGGTACATAATTCTCCTTAATAATGAATAAATCAATGCCAATGTAAAAGGAAAACATCTTGGAAGCTTAATTAAGCACCCTTAGGTGTGAAAAGGGGCCAGAACATCTTGACTGGGTCAACTTTGACCAAATCAACAGTGATGTCATGGAGGAGTGGCAATCAATGAGGGGCAACGCAGTTTTAGATGGAGACACCTTGCATGGAAGTAGGGTTATAAATGAATGGAGATTAGGGTTTGGAAGCTCATATCTTATAAAAGGAGGAGGATGGTATCCATATTCATTATGTATTGGTATATGATATTTCTGAATATATGGTCTATTTAGACATATAGCTTTTCTTTGGCTATTTAGGTAAGATTGCAAGTGTTGTTTAGCACTGGGTGTTCCTGATCGGGAATCCCACCACTTCCATTGAGAAGCTCTTGGAAGAGTCTTGTACTTCACTTCCACTATCAGGCATTTGGTCAAAGCTTCATCTTATATATACAGTGCAGATCCTATTGAGGGTTGGGTTTTTTTGTAGTTTGCAGTAGTGGAGACCATATTTAGGTCACTTCAGTACTTATTTTCAGTGGAGAAGGGTTCCTTTCCATTGGGAGGATAGTAAGGAAGGACCTTGAGATTATTTTTAGATATTGGCATCAGGCCATATATTTACTTTCCCCTACAATGCAGTTTCTTTCCAGATCTACGTTATTTTGAGGGAGGAGTTGCTGGGTGGTTTCAATACACCATTTGAAGAGGAGGTTTGCTAGAGAAGGGATCAGCATTTCATCTATGAGATCTATTGGAGGAGACTGCACTATTTATTATATCAAATCAGCCACAATTTCCAGATCTATATGTTGCAGTGAATCTTCAGCCCTAGGGCTTTGATTCCTATCTTGTACATGTTGTATTTCTGAAAACCCTTGTGGGGTTCTTCATTGGAGGTTGTATAGTGCCTAGATCTATATTAGATCTATATTTTGTGGCATATATCAGCCCATGATATTTTTTATACTCATTTTCTGTAGCAGTTCTTTTAAAACTACGTTGTAGCAGTTTTCTAGCTCTTTGATATATAGTGGCAGCACCTTTTTGAGGGGTTTGTCCATTGCAGGCTTATTCTATCTTGTTGTACATCTTATGGCCCATTTATTATGCATATTTTTATATTTTTTTAATGATTAGAAGGTCTCCATATTGGCCTCTCTTTTTTACATGATGTTATACACTGTTATTCCAAAATTTTGCACTTTATTCCTGCCTTTCCCATTTGGGAATATTACAGTGGTATCAGAGCATAATATTGGCACAGCCTGTGTATCTTGAAAATTATGTCATCTGAAGAAGGAGATCCTCTTAATGATAGAGAGAAGAGGTATCAAAGAAGAAGACACCGGAAGTTTGATTATACAAATGACAAAGAAGACCAGGGTAAAACCCCTTTATCTGGAGGAGAAGATGAAGAGAAAGAGTTTCCTAAGATTCTTCTCAAAGAAATTCAAGACATTTCTCAAGAAATAAAGGAGATGAGGATGGATAGATACAAGGAATCCGCTAAATTATTTCAACATGGTGAAGGCTCTAACATTTCTCATCACTGGAGTGATCAACCAGTGCAACAACAACAAGTTTCTCAAAACTCTACAATGCCTACATTTTTGGTAATGGGAAATGAAGGGTTTCAAGAAAAATAATCCCTTGAAGACTATTTCATGGAGTATGAGTCTCAAACTTAGAGATTCAAGGACCACTTGAGTTTTCAATAATTTTTTCAAATCAAGGACAATAGAAGACCTACGCATCACAATAGAAGTGGTGGATTCATTTAGAATTGTGATCTACATTGCACTATGGGCATATTTTTCTTACCCAACTTTGATGGGTCATCTAAATGCACTGCCAAATCATGGGTAGAGAAGCTTGACATCTACTTCTAGTTGAAAAAAGTTCCAGAAATGGAGGCCATTAAGATAGCAGTGATGCACCTTGAGGATGAAGGACATGATTGGTGGTTCCATGGCTTGTCTACATTGGGTCATGCCAATGTGACTGCATATTTAGAGTTCAAAAGGAGGCTAGTGGAGAGGATTGATAGAAGATATCCTGAAGCACCATTCATGGGGCTTGCAAAGCTAAAACAATCAGGTAATCCAGAAACTTACATTTCTAAATTTTTGAGACTTTCTGTTATGGTTCCTGATTTATCTATAGCAAGAAGGGTCTATATGTTCATTCATGGGTTAGATGAACCTCTTCATGGGTTGGTTAAGTCTACCAAGCCCACTACCCTTAAAGATGCCATTAAAAGGGCCAGATATCTTCAAGATGCCTTGCCAAAAGCAAAGGCAACATTTCATCATAAGCCCTCTTTTTCATCAAAGGGAAAATGTGAGAAGGATCCTCTTTCAAAGGAGAGAAAAAATAAAAATCCTCTTGATGATGATGTCCGGAGAGAATTGAGGAGGAGGAATCTTTTCTTCACATGCAAAGAATATTTGGCACCTAGAAATAGATGTGCAGCAAGAAAGGAACACTACATAGAGGTCTTCTCAGATAATGAGGAGGAAGAAGAAGAAGAGCAAGAGAGGGGTTACAATGTTGGAATAGTAGGATATGATCCACCACCACCAGGGGGTGATGATGGATTAATTTCTCCAATTAGAGGGACTCTTGCATCATTAAGAGTGGTACCCAAATGTCTTGAAACTTCCACACATAAAATAGAGTTGTATTTGCGCAATGGAAGTAGATATATGGTAGTTCCATATATCATGCATATGAGAATAGTCCATGAGACATCACTATCTTGTTGTAAACCACTTGGGAGGCCACCTGAGCTAGATTTGGTGAGATATGTCTCACTTCATGATGCTCCATTCATAAATCCAAGAGGGATGGGAGCATTAGAAGGCCAAGATACAGCATTGAGAGTCTTGGGTAGACTCAAGGATGAGGGAGACATTCTCCCAACATCATCAGTACCCACTCTCATTTCAGATTCTGCGTTATGGGAGGAGAAGCATGGGAAGGATAGAAACCTTCCAACATATACCTTTGGCATGGGAGATGTCAAGGAGAAGAGAAGCCATATAAAAAATGTTCTTTATGATAGGTAATCCGCGTTGTCACTATGGAGGATTGATCCATATTGGAAATCCCAATTTTTGGAGGATTATTCCAAGGATATTTTTACATGCATGATACTTTATGACTAGCTACATGAAGAGGGCTACTCAGTCCAAGAAGAAGTCATATATTATCATGGTAGGATATTCTTATCTAGAGTGTTGTGTAACCAGCTCCAAAAAGAGAAGAAAAGAGATATAAATGCCTTAGAAATGAGCCACTTCGAGGGGGAAACCTCCAATACATTACATAAATGAAAAATTCTTGGATGATACAAATGAACAAAACCTACTTCTATATATAGGAGTCCATGGGGCCACAATATAATCCTAGTGGGGCCACAATGTAATCCTAGCCGACCTAACAATAATAATTTAAGGGCACAATAATAACCAAATGGGGGTTACAAGGGTACAATAATAACAATAAGGGGGGCTACACTAACATAATAAGGGGCTACACTATTAATATAGGGACTCAACATGCCCCTCTCCTTCAAACAAGTGTTGTCCTCAACGCTTGATTATTTCTTGATGCTTCTGTATAAAATTCTCATCCTCCCATGTGAAATATTCTACAGGAAAGTTCTTCCACTTGCTGAGATACTCTAAAATTGATCATACTTGTCGAGTTCTTGTTTCTATGACTGCTTCATAACTTCTTTCGATGTGATGTTGATCTTCCTGTTGTTTCATTAGATTCTGCACCAAAGTTGGGTTATCCTTTGAGAGTTGGAGAACTTGTTGTTGATGCTCGATGTGATCTTCCACTAATTTATCATCCATATTTGCTATTATTTTATCCTTCAAACCATCCAACTTAGCCTTCATTTTCTCTTTTAAACCATCTATGTCATCTTCGGTTGCTCTTCGTAAGATCGAAATTTGTTGCACTTGGTACCGTAATTTTGATATCTCATACTGCAATTCTTCCTCTTCCTGTGTCATAGTATAGATTTCTGAGGGAATAATGGGTGTTGAATTATTTTTAGGAGGCATCTCAGAACCCAATACTGAAATATATGCTCAATAGGCCCTTGGAATCACTTCAAACTGATTTTTCAAACAAGATTTATGCAATTCGAAAAAACAAATAAACACCTTTTACTTGCTTTTGAGGAGCTCGATATTGAAATTTGATTATCTCTGTGATTGCAGCACTTCAATATCTGAATTTAAACACTGAAGTAGCCCTATGAATTCTCTTTTGAATGCCATAGGTCTAACCTGATTTGGATTCTCCAAGACAAAGTTGTGTCCAATCTCCCACAATGACCTAATTATGGATTGGTTCAGTAGAGAAAACTTGTACGACTTGCCACGTGTCACTGTTTCGTCCTTTGTCTCTAAAATTGATAGCCAAAAAACTACAGTCCGTGTACTTGCAACCAATTTTTACGGCACTCCAATCCAATTCTCAGAGAGAGAGTTATTGAACTTTTCCCACGATCAACTCTTTGAGATGAAATTCAGGAGCCTGAAAAAGCACTACCTTCCACAGATCATATCTCCAAAAATATTGCGAACCAAGCTCTAAAATTTTTTGACAAATTTCCTTAGGATTTCAGCTTCACACAATATGAATTTTAGAGTATGAACCTTTTTAGAAAAATATTTATAGCACAAATTCCACGATGACCATGAGCCCAAAAAGACTGCAACGACAGATGATATTCAAAGAGCTTAGAACTGTTTCTTCCAAAATGTTTAGAAAAATATTCCTCAGATTTTACTTACTCCTAAAAATTTCAGCTTCCGAAACTTCGTAGAACAAAATTATAGCGAAAATGCCACAATGACCCGTTTTGGAGCAGTGAAACACAAAATAACTAAAGTTCTGACACCAAATGTTGTGTAACCAACTCTAAAAATAGAAGAAAGATATCAACGTCTATAAATAAGCTCAAGTATAAATAAGCCACTTCTGGAGGGGGAAACTTCAATACATTACATAATTGAACAATTGATGATAGCAAACAACAAACTCCTTCTATATATATGTACCATGGAGCCATAATAATCATGGCCACAATGTGATGTAATCCTAGCTGACCTAACAATAATAATTTAAGGGCACAATAATAACAATATGGGGGTTACAGGGGTACAAAAATAAAAATAAGGGGGTGCTACACTAACATAATAAGGGACTACATTATTAATATAGGGACTTAACATAGAGCCTCCAAGCTCAAGGAGAAGTTGCTACAAAGGGCTCATGAAGATTTCCTTTTCAGCCATACTTATTCCATGAGAGCCTACAACACTATCATGGAGAGCTACACTTGGGAAGGCTTTGAAGAGGAACTACATCAAATTTTTCAAAGATGCATGAACCATGTGGAGTTGGAAGAGACCCATAAATCTATGGATGAGTTATCACATCCACCTCTTTCCTCTTTTGGAATGAGAGGGGATCTATCTATGGACCACTCCATTTTTATGAGCATAATTTTTTGTAAGAACGTGCTTATGTACATAATGTTTCATTTGATGATTATTTTCACTCCTTTACCATGTATATGCAGGCCATAGCTCCAAGGAGGGGCATTATTCCATATAAACTTCATGGCCAACTTTGGGCCAAAAACATTTATGAACATGGCCACTCCCTTGGAGGATATAGGGAGATGTTGTATCACTATGGGTGCACTCCAGAAGCACCAAAAATATCTCACATTTTCATCTATTGTGAGAAGACTTTGGCAGCAATTAATTGGTGGGGAAACCACTTACCATATCATTATCTGAGGCATTCAGGAGATATATGTTGACAATATGATGTAATGTGTTGTCCTTGATGGCAACCTACTTGATGAGTTTTCTATGCTAAGAAACCTATTTGTTAAAGATGTAAGAATGATGTATCTATAGATCAATTCAGATGTGACAGAGAAAATAATTCCAGCAAGTTCAAGAGAAATGATAAATATAATATGTCACAATGTATACGCAGGTGTTGTGGAGGTAAATCCCCTCTGCGGACAGAGGCGATCCCTACTAGCCTAGATCGGGTCTAGCAACAAAAGTCACACGCTATAGTGCAGGTTCCTAATTGCAAATAAACCAACTAGCGATGAAGGCTTACCTGGAGTCCAACGTTGTTGCTTGTAGAAGAGGTAGCGCTCCCGTTCGTTAGCTCTGGCAGATCACAATCCCCACGATCTCCGTGATGGACACCTGCACGCGCAAGAAACAAAAAAAACGCAAGCGTAAAATCCAGTATATGCAACTTATATGTCAGTCAGAAAGGACATAACTCATCATTATAAACAACAACAAGAGTGGAACCATAACCAATAGTCGTTTATTATTAATCAATCAAAGGAAAATTACAACCAAGTTCTGACGCTGAATTCTCCTTCGGAGGGTCGCCAGCAGAACACGTCTCGAAAAGCCTGTCAAGGATGGGACAAACCTCTCTCTTCGGATCTTGAAAATAGTCTCCTTGCTTGGATTTGGCCTTAAGGGAGTTATGGAGGCTCTTGCAGCATAAGGCTCTTGGGAATTTGGGAACTTGAAGACTAGCTTGCAATGGAGATGGGCAAGCTTTTATAGATGGAGGAAGGGGAGTTGGGATCCCTATAATCATGGGATTGGCCCCATCCTCAAGGAAGCTTCCATGAGAGGTGGAAAACCACTTCCTCTACATGGAAATCCGGAGCCAAACCTCCCAACTCAAGATAGATACCAGTTCATGAATTGGTTAGGACGAAACTTCCGCCATTTATTTTTAAAAAACACTCCTTAAATTGGCTGGTGCAAGTGCGACTCTGGGACAGAGCGCCAATTGGCGCGACCTCTTTGAAGGATTTTCCCCATTGGCATAGGTACTGAACTGGCTGCCCGCGCCAATGCAAAAGGGGGTGTTTTTATGGTTTTTTACAAGGAGATGTCTTCAAGGCAATGAAAGCTCTTGTTTAGAGGGATGTCATGAAAGTGATTTCAAGCCATGTCACTACTCATAGGTCACGGAATGAGCCCTCCAATGTGCGGGATAGGGATTGCAGGGATGGTGACAAATTACTGTGTAACAGATGACCCCTAAAGCATGAGGCCCGAAAGAGAGAGAGGGGTGAAATGCTTTACGAGAAAGTGTCCAACTGAAAACTTTGCCTTCGGAAAACCTGCGTGAAGAAGTACAACTGATGTCTCAAATACATGATATATATGTGGTATGGGTGCAACCATCCATAGTAGAGTATACAATAATCCAGATCCAAGGCATGGACGCAGCCATCCAGTGAGGATCGATAAATAGACTCAGGTATGGTTGCAACCATCCAGTAAGTGAGTCATGTAAATAATCATAATAATCCACAAAATGCAGCCTAGATTACAACAAACACAATCCAGGGTCTTGCGCTCCATCTCGACCCGAACACAGTACAAGTTCAAGCATGTGAATAAGTGAGCTGAAGTCGAACATGCAAGAACATCGTATGATTACCAGCCAATGATGAAAGCTGTTAACAGACGCGAGAGGTACCACCAATAATGACAATGGCCCTCAAGGTACTATAGGTACAATCTACGGCATGTGAATCAATGAGCTGGCATCGAACACCCATAGAATCACTCGATCAGAGGCCAATGATGAAAACCTCGCGTCGAATGTGAAGAACCTGCCATTGAGGAATGCAGGCTCCAAGGCACAAGAAAGGAGTCTCTAGATCAGCTTCCCGGATAATGAGCTGAAGTCGACAGGAAGTGACCTTGACCGAAGGTGGGCCATAATGTTTCCCACATCATCAACACGAGACAGAGGAATATAATGTTTTGTGAATTAGGATCAGATGAGAATCAGAGGAAGGTTGGTATTTGCAGAGGTCAACTTCTCTTGAACATATAAATGGCACGATAGTGAGTTTGGCAGTATTTGACATCAAAATATCAGAGGTCATAGTGACGAGGCAAAGAGTAGATGAGATGTCAAAAGGGATCACCCAAACCCATGGAGGCAAGTGAAAGACGAGATGAGATGTCCCCAACCCGACACGAATGCAGACAAGTGCCACGTTCAAGAGCGACATACTGCCAACACGATAATGATGCTGGTTCCATTTTTTCCCCGCCATTTCTGGCGAGTACCCCAATTATTTTTTATAACAAGCTTGAAGGGGATAGCATATGCTTGTGATATAAGTCCATCCTAGTACATTTAATGATCCCTAGGAAGGAGAGACTCGAGTAGCGTCATTGTGACTGAATCTGATGTCATTAGGGTTTAACGAGTCTGACAAAGGAAGAACTCGGCGTCTTTTCATGTTTAGAGAGTTTGAAAAGAAAGCTGAAAAGTAAACTCCAATGGTCCCTTTTTGTAAATAGTTCCTCAGATCCGAAAAGGTAGAAAACTATGTATGAGAAAACCTCCTAGTCACGATAGGCTAGGGTATTCCTTTTTCATAAATAATCTATCCCAGCCCGAAAAAGGGGTAAACGTATACTGGGTAGATGTCGCTTCGCAGCCACTTTAACGAGATCGAAAAGACAAGGGCCTCAACAATCTTCTCATGTTTAGAGAGTCAGAAAAGAGCTGAAATATGACTCCAAAATGACTTTTTTGTGTTTTTACCGAGTTCGAAAAAGTATAAAATACAACTCGTTTCACCGTTTAAGTTGCGTAAAAAACCTGTTGTTGCACACAAAGGCAAGTGTAAAATCCATTTTCAAAAAAATATATCAAAATATTAATAAAAAATGACTTTTAAAACCTAATGATATTTCAAAAAGTTATAAATAAGTCTCAAATGGTAAAAACAAAATTACTTTTACTATTTACCTCACTGGAGAGCAACAGTGGTCTGTTTGTGTGTGAACTTCCGATGGCGATTGCGACTGATCTGGGCTACCATTCAGATTCCCATTCGTTCCAGGTAAGAGGCGCTTCCCTGTACTCCATTTTAATCCATTTTTTATAGTTTTCCATTGCTCATTAGATTTCTGTGGAGAATTTTTTAAAATTTTAGGGCTCTGCCCATTAGCGCGGGTATCGGGCACGGACCCGCACCAATGTCCTTTTGCATACAAAGGGCCCGCGCCAACTGGTGCGAATGTTAAGAAAACAGCCGCGCTAATGGCGCAGCACGGTTTTCTATTTCAAATTCCCAAACAACTAGTGATTTACATGAAATTTCAAGCATAACAGAGATCTAATCAAGCGTTTTTGACCATGTCGATGCAGGCAACCGAGAAAAATGGCTATCGAATGGAAAGAGAGGGAGCATGTGGAAGAGGATGAACAGGCTATGGAGAATGAAACTTGTATGAATGCCCTCAAGAATTGTAGGCTTAAAAATTTCTTCCTGACACCTTTCTTACGAGCTCAACCGGAGCTCCTACAATACCTGATCAGCATATGGGATGAAAATGAACTAGTGTTCAAGCTGTGGGACCAAGTATTAGAACTTGAAGTTTCCGACGTATATTTCATAACTGGACTGTCGCGCAGAGGTCCGGTGCCCGTCTTGACAGGCAGAAAACCATCTGGAGAGAAGATGGAGCAGGTGATGGCAAGAGTGTGCCGAGGGGCACGACTGGGATCGGGAAGCGGCAAGGTAGATATCCATACTATCCCCGATCTAGCACTCAGAGTGGTGCTACATACCATCACGCGTGTTGCGGGGTCGCAGGCACTGCACGAGGTGACCAAAGCCCAACTCCTCCTAGCTGCTGAGTGTATGAATCCAACACTATTTGATTGGGCTACTGCAGTGACAACAAATATGAAAATATAGCTCACAAAGTGTAAGCAGGCCAAACTAAAACAGTTTGGCTACGGTTCCATCTTGGTATCGTTCATCCTGGAACGACTACCTATCTTTCAGGGCTAAGGGGCCATAGTAGCTGAGCTAGTACTATGAGAGCTGAGGATGGCTCACTGGGCAGCACTGATGCCCAGATTAGGAGGAGGCCAACAAATGTCCTGGAGGCAAGAGTTTTTTGGATGGTTATGGTTTCATTTGATTGTGGTCAAGGATTTTCCATATGCAGGGACCGATTTCACTGGAGACCCAGGCCTTCCACTCCCGGAGGGAGATGACTGGGACGAGGAGTTGGGTATGATCTTCTTTTTTATTTTTATATTTTATGATTTTTTTTTGGTAATACATGCCCATCCTAACAACAATTTTATTTGTAAGCAGATTTCGGCCCAAAGAGACCTGCCAGTATGTCTCCTATTTCACGGAGAACTCAGCCCGCAGCTGACCCTCAGGCGGAGGGTGCCAAGGGAGGAGAGTTGGTCCAGAACCTCGAGGGGATCGCCTGGGGGATTCCAGACTACGCTCGGCTGGCAGATGTTCCACTAGCATACCAGAGACATACGGTGGGAGTGCCTAGTCGCCTCCACCGTCTTCTGAGACACTTAATGCGTGCGGTGACTTTTTATCATGAGCACCATGCAGATTAGACACCTAGGGCTTATTTCATGCATATTTTTTGAGAGACATGTCGTCTCCGGATGTATTGAGATGAAAATGTATATTTTTTACTCTATGTGACGCACACTATGTAAACAATTCGATATCTATATATATACATATCTATTTCTGGATGGATCTCTCTTTTTACATGTGATGATGTTTTAAAAATTGCGCAAATGTCTATCTAGAACTATATTAGCTACTGCATATGTCAATGTATTCATATGTCTGGGTATATGTTGATATGTGATATAGTAAAAATTTCGTTCCAGCAAACGAATACGCAGATACAGCCGTAAAATAGATGGATTTCTGACTGAATAATGACCGTTAAGTTGTGATACTACAAGTTGTGAGTCTAGATACACAAGTAATTCACGGATACCAAGGTTTACAGCCTTAGTTAATAATTCTAACACAACACTATATTCCGCGATGTTATTTGTAGCACGTCCCAGACACACACCTTGCAGGTTGACCAACTCACCAGCAGGATCGTAGATTACCCAGGCTGCCAAAGACAGATTTTTGGTACTGCGGGAGGCACCATCCGCGAAACCAACAAATGAATTGATGGACATCTGCACAATCAGGAAGACTCGATCAACAGAAATATGTTTACATCGCACACCACACCACACATGCACACAAATGAAAATACACACCTATGTACACACACCACACAAAAAATCACTTTAAGCGTAGTATTTTTTGAGGTACAGCCCATTTCTAGGTTGTGCCAAGGAAACTCCTTCATAATCAATGAGCTCATAAGCCCCATTTTTCAATACGCGTTTTACTATGTAGGGCCCATGCCACATAGGTTGGAACTTACCGGCCCCAAGCTTGTCATGCACTTGATCGTACAGGAGGGCGAGGTCCCCTTCGACAAAGGAACGTGGAGAAACTCATTGATCAAAGTGAGCTTTGACCCGCTTCTTTTGTGCTTCAATGACTAAAGCAGCCAAACGGCGGTTTTCATCTAACCGTTCCAGATACAAAAGACGCTCTTCCTCAGGAGAAGTGTCGGGAAAAATTTCCACAGCTAACTTCAAAGAAGGAATTTCGCACTCAATTGGAAGAGTTGCTTCCAGACCGTACACCAATTGAAAAGGTGTGAATCCAGTTGCACTCTTTGCTGACGTTCGATAGGCCCAAAGAGCTGAAAATAGTTGGAGATGCCAATTGGATTTATGAATACCAACTGTACGTTGAAGAATTGTGACCAAAACCTTGTTCACAGCCTCAACCTGGCCATTTTCCTGGGGGTAATATGGCGTTGAGCTATCGTGGCGTAAGCCCAATCTTGATGTCATCTCTGCCATCATATAATCTCAAAAATGGGTACCATGGTCGGTAAAAATGGCCTGAGGGACCCCGAAATGTGCAATAATGTGGTTAAAGATAAATTGGGCAGCTTTCTGACTGTCGGCAGCTAGTGTATGCATCGCTTCGGCCCACTTCGTAAAGTAGTCTACGTCGACGATTATATATGCATGCCCCCCGTCCGAATGAGGGTTATATGTCATAAAATCTACGACCCATTTCACAAAAGGTCCGACGGTAATAACATGATGCAAAGGGAGAGGCGGCGTGCACATCTTGCGCTGAAAGACCTGGCACACGTGACATTTACGGACTGCTACGATACAGTCTTTGAATATTGACGGCCATAAGTAACCTGCTTGCAGAATTTTCTGGGCAGTGGCATATCCAGACATATGACCGCCACAGGCGCCACTGTGGCATTCATTTAGGACCTTTTCAGCCTCTTCCAGGGTGAGGCACCGGCAGAGCACCGAATCTACTCCAACGTGGTATAAATTATCTCCTACTATACAGTAGGGTTGAGACTGATGCCGAATCCGACATTGGGCATCTTTAGTAAACTCAGACCGAAACGTAGAGGTCTAAAGATACACAATAATCTCGTTGTACCATGGGTCGCCAGTGCTGATAAGGAAAAGAGTTTCGTCCGGGATATGATCCTCGGAATGAGATGGGGTGGAGTATGTCGGGAGCGAGCAAATAAGATCCGCAAAAACCAGTGATTTGGTCGACTTAGCAGTGGTGAACTCTAAGTCGAACTCCTGAAGGATAATGATCCATTTGGAGTATTTTCCCCCTAGTAATTGTCGAGAAAGAATATATGTCATGGGGTTGCAATCCGAAACCACGGTTATTGTGTGCAATAGGATGTAATGGCGAAAGCGCTGCACAGCGTATACTGCAGCTAACGCCAGCTTCTCGACGTGAGAATAACATGTTTCTGTGTCGAGAAGGTTCCGTGATAGATAATAAACAACGTGTTCATTTCCATCATCGTCATCCTGCACCAGAACCATAGCTATGGTGCTAAACACAGAGGCGAGATACACAGTTAAATCACGGTGATAGTTAGGAGGACGAAGGAAAGGAGCATTAACGAGTAACGTCTTAAGCTTCTCAAAGGATTGTTGAGAAATTTCGTCCCAGTGGAAGGCAACGTTTTGCTTTAAGAGACGCGTGAATCCTTTGGCCACCTCCGCGTAGTTAGGGATAAAGCGTCGAAGGAAGTTAGCTTTTCCCTGTAGACTCTGCAATTGATATAATGAGGAGGGTGATGGGAGATTGATGATAGCCTCGACCTTTAAAGGGTCAAGGTGAATTCCGTCTTTGGAGACTATGAATCCCAAAAGACAGCGAGAATCCACGTAAAAGACGCATTTATGAGGATTAAGCCTAATATTGTAGCGCCTACAGTGAAGGAAAATCTGGCGGAGGTGTTCAGGGTGGTCCTCTCGCCTAGCTGAGTGAGCTGGAAAGTCATCCAGATAAGGTTGAACGATATGGCGTATGTCATGGAAAGCGTAAGACATCGCACGCTGGAAAGTGGCTCCAGCGTTCTTCAAGCCGAACGGGAGCTTTTTATAAGCGAAAGTACCCCACGGACAGATGAATGTAGTCTTGTGTTGATCCTCATGTAGAATGTTTATCTGATTATACCCAGAGAATTCGTCCATCAAGGAATAAATCTCACTCCTAGCACATTCGTTGATGATTTGGTCTATGAAAGGAGAGGGATAGTTGTCCTTAGGACAGGCGCGATTAATATCGCGATAATCAGCACAGACTCTGATAGTCCCCTGCTTTTTCTCTACAGGGACAATATTTGAGACCCTTTCTGTGAGGGGAATTGGGTAAATGAAGCCTGCGTTCAGAAGTTTCTCAAATTCTACTTTAATGGCAGTGGCTTTGCGAGGATGTACTGGGCATAGGCGTTGGCGCACGGGTTTCACACCAGGATAGGTAGGAATCTCGTGGACTACGATACTGGGATCAATCCAACGCATTTCCTCATAGGACCAAGCGAACACGTCTCTAAATTCTCGAAAAAGATCAGTATAGACTCGTATCTCATCAAGAGAACAAGTCACTCCCACGTGTAGATTCTCAACTATGCTCGGTTTGACAGAGATTTTGATTGGAATGGTTTGAGTGATGTTGCTCAGGTTTCCTTCTAAAAGAACCTTGTGCATCAGTATGGGCATTTGGAGAGGTGGAGTGGGAACCTGAGATGCAAAACGCTATAGAAAATATGACATTGCCCCCAAGCTAGGCATGAATGAGGAACGATGATGTCCATCGCTCCAAGGCAGCTCCTCAAGAGACATTGTTTCAACAATGGCTTCATCAGAAGGAAAAATCTCTTTGAGAGGATCAGGCGAATCGGCCTGACCGAGCCAGGGGGATTGAGAGTAGAAATCTAAATTCATGCTCAAAGGAGCATGTTGAGGAGGAGGAGGATCAGATGTGGAAATGATTTCACAGTAGTTAATCTCTACCGGAGTTAAGGGCATCAATTCTCCAAACTCAGTCACTTGCTCAGGCGTAGTGATGAGCCATGGGTCGTCAGACCTAGAGATCATATTAACTTGAGCGGTGTGCGGTGGCGGTGCGGGAAAAATACCCATGAAGACGGGGTCTTTGAAGAGACCGGGTCCCACACTGTCAGGGGGATTTTGGATCTGATCCATGTACAGAATGTTGTTCTCGGAGGTGGAGGTGAAGAAAGACAACCGATCCACCGTGACGATTTTGCCCTCATGAGGGAACTTAAGAAGTCGAAAGAGGGTGGATGGCATGCATAGCATGGCATGAGTCCAGCTGCGGTCGAGAAGTATATTGTAGTTAAGCTTGGCTTCAACCACTTCTACTTCTATGTTGACTATCTTCCCCTATAAAGTAATCGCTAGACTCTCAAGAACACCCAGGGGTTTGGATTCCCAACCATCGAATGCATCTAGGGCATTGGGAGACGATGAAAGGGTCGGAGAGCCAATGGCCTTCCAGCAGGCGGACGACATGACACAGGTAGAGGCACCTTCATCCACAATGGCCCTATGGATGTTAAGACCGTTGATTCCGACTTGAATAACAAGAGCGATCTGATGTGGAAGTCGGGGGGGGTGAAATTTTCTAAGTCAAAGGTGAGAAGACTAGAATCGGCGGGATCGATTCCATCGATTGCAGATAATAAAGCTTTCCGTTGCGAAGGACAACTTTGATGAACTTCCAATGCAGACATGGCAGAAGGCACCTGTGCCAGATCCTCAACAATACTGTAGTGCTGAGCGACACGGGCATTCGGATTGTAGGAAGACTTTCGTAGAACACCTTTAGAAGGTGGCCTCACAACGGGTTCAGCAGTAGGCTTCTCAATTTCCAACGAACCGGAGACAGGTGGGGGAGGTGGACCATCCACAACTGCCTTCCCAGGTGCCTGACGCGATTCATTGTAATCCTTCGAACGTGTAGCAATAGAGATAGGTGCAGTGCCATTCATCATAAAGACCTGGGACCCAAATGGTGTAGATGGTGAAGGTTGTTCAACCATCTAGGTCTGCTGAGACGGGAATGGTTCTTTAAGAACTGCTGGAGTCCCTTTGGAGCCTTTTATAAGTTTACTAACTTCAGATCATCGAGGACAATCCTTGGTATAATGATCTCCTTCACAGATAAGGCAGGGATACTTCGGTTTACATTGGGAACCGTCCTCAGTACGAGGTTTGGAATCTGGCTTCGGGGCATCGGATTTAGATTTTCCTTTGCCCTTATTTTTACCTTTGGAGGCTTTTTCCGTAGGATTAGCCTGAATGGAGTTAACCTCCATATTTTTTCCAGAATCGGGAGGGGTGGGAGGAGCAGAATTATTGGATGAGTTGGACTTCTGCTTCCCATTTGAAGATTTCTTCGAATTCTGAGACACGGAACCAATAACACCGTCCACCGCTGGGGTAGGTGGAGCTTTAGAGGTTCCAGAACATGGAGCATCAGGAAAAATATCATAAAGCGTGTCAGACTGAGAGTATACCAGATCTAGATATTGGGCACATGCTATGGCTTGTTCTTCAGTCACACACGCTCCCATAGCAATATCTTGAGCGATTTTGTTAACGAAGGAGGTGGTGAACCAATGAGTTAGTATCTGATTAGGTATATGGAACTTGATCAGTCTACGATGACGTCGCCACTCATGAATGTGATCAGAAATGTGGGTGGCTTTTTCCTACTTAAAAGAAGTCAGGAGGTGCATCCCGGCTTTGTAGCGAACCGGTAACTGAAAGTGAGTCAGAAAAGCCATGGCTAACGTATTGAAATCTTGAAAGATGCCACGGGGTAATTCAATATACCACTTAGCTGCAGCATCATTCAAAGTGCGCTGGAAGAGGCGTAGACAAACTGAATCATCCACCCAAGAGTTGGACGAACACCAAAGATGGTAAGTCATCACATGAGCTTGGGGGTCCTCCCCAGCTTTACCCTCAAACTTGGGGCAATCACCGGGCACCTTGGTAGGAACCGGAGGCCAATAAGGATTGTGCAAAATTGGATCATTGGTTAATTTTGAAACATCTGGTAACTCCAAGGTAGCCAAAAACGGAAATGGCGGATTGGACGACATGCCTGGCCCTGGATAAGGACCAGTACCTGTACTCCACGCTGGTTGAGAATATTCTTGCCCCGAGGGGTTCTGTCCAGCAGGATTCTGACCGTAGGGGGTATAGGTGGTATAACCAGCCTAATTTGGTTGCTGGTAACCAGTGTGTGGGGCTTGATAACCAGAGTATGGACCCTGATTATATGTCGGCCCTGTGTAAGCAGCGTGTGGATTCAGCTGCTGAGTATAGGTGTAGCCGAGTTGTTGAGGATGATAGTTAGAACCTTTGGGCTGGTTATAATTCGGTTGAGATTGACGATGAGAATAGTAACCGCCTTGAGGTCGAATGGGCTGCTGATAGGTGGGACCCTGCTGAGCCTAATAATTAGGGTGCAACGGTGGATTTGGTTGCGACGTCGAATAATCCGGCTACTGGGAAAGTTTGATAGGATGAGCAGGCTGACTTGGTTGAGTAGGCTGACCTGGCTGAGCGAGCTGGCCTGGGTTAACACGTTGACCCAGGTGACCAGGTTGTGCCGGTTGCGTAGGTTGACCTGGCTGTAGAGGAACACCAAGTTGTACCGGATGGGTCGGTTGGCCTAGTGGTGGAACACCAGGTTGTGCCGGATAGACCGGTTGTCCCTATGGAGGAATGGAGCCAGGTGGTGGCTAGTAACCGGTTTGACCTGTAGCAAGACCATAAGATGATCCTGGCTGATATGCAACGTTGGGACCAATAGGATACTGAGGTTGCATGGGTTGAGAAGGTTGGACTTGCCCCCCAGGACCGTAGACCGGTCCCGGTTGGTACCCCAGCTAAGGCTACACAGGTTGACCGAAAGGGTTGTAATACTGTCCTTGCGGACCGTATAACGGCCCTTGCAGGCCTACAGGATAGCCTTGGATGGGCTGGCCCTGCGGGTCATAAGGATAGCCAAGCCGGCCCGAAGGTTGGCCTTGAAAAGGTTGCCCTTGTGGGTTATAAGGCTGCCCAGCCTGGCTATACGGTAAACCTTGAGCATGAAGGTGAGCCTCTGGAGCGAGTAAACGTAACATATTCCTATGCTCATCGTACTAATTTGGAAAAGCATACACGGGTGTACCATCCTGTGCATAATGCAAAAAATACGAGCGGTTGGGGTCTTGAGAGGATTGCCTGACCTCGGGGTTCGGTTGTTGTAAGGACAACCGATACTCCTCCGGAGAAATGTTCTCCGGTATAGCGGATGCTACATAGACATCTTCGGGAAGGGATGTAGCCCTTACGGACTTAGTGGAAGCAGCCACACAAATAGTGGGCCTGACGGGTACAGAAGTGACCTGAGAGAATGACGTACTGGGGGTTCTAGGAGAAATCCCCAATGAAGGAACAATAGGCCTCATGGAAGAAGCTGATGCCCCCATAGAGGCAGCGGCGGCAATAATCTGACCCAAATTTCTATACCCTGCTGGAAGCGAGGGACCGAGTGAAGACATAACAGATGATCCGAGGTTGTCTTCCGGGAATAACTGTTGAGGGAATAACTGGTAATCGTCACCAGACGTGGGGATTTCCTCACTAGAAGAATCACTAATATTTGATCCTGCTAGTTCTGATAGAAGCCGGCGAGGACTAGGAGGAATGACAGCAGTTATGAAAGGCGAACCCGATGTAAGAGGAGGGTAATATTCTCCTACTCCAAATCCAAACCAGGCATTGGATAAGGGCCAATTGAACTCAACTGGTCCTCCAAAGGGAAGCTCAGAGAAAATGGGCTGTTGTGGCTCAGCAGAGGATTGCGAGACCTCTGATGAAACGTTTGTATATGGAATACCGGTAGACGAAATAGAAGGTTCCACCACTGTGACAACAATGACAAGAAAAATCAAGCACAACACACACGAGGCTGAAAAAGAGTCAAGACACACAATCAAACGGCCAACAAGAAAAATATAACAGGGCGTGTGATCACGGGTGTTTTGTTTTACCACATTGAAACTTAGAAACTTCACCGTTTCATGTTTTAAGAGTCGAGAAATGGCTGAAAGGTGACTCTATCTCTTTCAGTTTTGAAGCAAGCATGAAAGGACAAGCGCTTGGTGATCCTTTCAAATTTAAAGAGTCAGAAAAGATCAAATGACTACTCAGGAATACTAGGCAAAGGGTGTACCAAATAACCGTGAACTGCAATATACACCTTGGTTTCAAAATGAAAAAGAAATCAACCAAGGACTTAACGTACATGCAGGCAATCTCCCCGAATGCTGTGTCCGGTGTATCACAGGTATAGGGCGGCAGACTCGGCTTCCTATGGATAAAGGATAGAAACCTAGTGGGGTGTCCCTTTATATACGTGACGGTACGGGGAGCACAAGTCCGTACTAGTGTTGTCTAAAGCCAAGAGGAAAATGACAACTACTAGGTTTAAAGACACCGGAACACGTCTCTAGACTAGACCTCTAAATGTTGCGTTAATGTTTCAATGCTGCCTTAGTGTAAATTGAGTAAATTTTAACGTTTATCTTCAATTACATTTCAGTTTTCAGGCCCTAGCGAATGTAATGTCACAAAATCTCCTAAATGCACTCTATATGCCACAGTATATCATTTCATTTAATGAAAGCTATTTATGAGAGAGTTGAGAGCTTTTCACACAATAACGAAATGAATAGAAAACAACCAATGATGTCTCTAATGCAGCTAATGAAAACTAAAAATCTTTTCGTTCAAAGTTACTAATCACTAATAACACCGAAAAGATCTAATTCACATTAACTAATGAAAAGCAAAAGAGATTTTTTTTTTCTTCAATGTTTAAGAGCAAAGTGCACTAAACAAAATGAAAACTAATGCAAAGGCAATTTGAGAAACGATGATAAGAGAGCAAAAACAAGCAAATTCCGCTCAATGCAAATGCACAATCAGACCTCAAATCAACCAAAATTCCCTCAAAACGAAAATAATCCCAAAGACTCAAAATGAGCCGTGTAATCTAGGCCCAAAGCGAGACAAGGCGGAATTCGAATGAAGAAGGCAACAATCACTCAAATGGTGCAACGAAATGACAAACAACTACCAAACGAATGCAGAGAAGCAATCACAGGGTTGACTGAACCGATAGAAACCAAAAACTCCCAAGGGAGGCTCGACACACAATAGCACCTAGATTCCCTAGGGCTAGAATGAAAAATCGATGGAAATGGGCAAACAACCAAAGGATGAAGGTCACAGTCAGTCAATTAAGGCTCCAGAACACTCAAACAGTCAAAAAAATGTAACCAAAATCAGAGATCAGGCTCAGAAAGCTCAAAATCAAGCAAACCCTAGCAGTCCCCAGCACTGGCGCGACTGTTAGGCTGAAACTAGCGCCATATCAGGATTGGCACGGGTAATACATTGACAAATAGCACCAATTGGCACGACTGTCACGATAAAAAACGCGCCAGTCAAGTTTGCTATGCCAAAATAAAAAATAAGCAATCCAAGATCAGACTAGTGATGTTGGAGTTTGAACCAAAAGCCAAAATCACACACAGAGCCAGCCAAAAAGGCTGATCAAGCAAGCATAATCGAGAATCAACCAAAAAGACAAGACAGTGCTCCAAGTGTTCACTTTACAAACTAAACCAGAGATTGACTGAAGCAGCTTTGATCTACTTCGCAATTTCAGAGAAAAAGCGTTTCGAAGGCTATCTGGCTAATCTTCAGGCTCCGTCTATAGCTTATAAAATGGACAACAACAAGCTAGACAATCCCCAGTGGAGTCGCCAACTTTTTGTGGAGGTAAATCCCCTCTGCAAACAGAGGAAATCCCTACTAGCCCAGATCGGGTCTAGCAACAATCGTCACATGCTATAGTGCAGGTTCCTAATTGCAAATAAACCAACTAGCGATGAAGGCTTACCTGGAGTCCAACGTTGTTGCTTGTAGAAGAGGTAGCGCTCCCGTTCCTTAGCTCTGGCAGACCACGATCCCCACGATCTCCGTGATGGACACCTGCACGCGCAAGAAACAAAACAAACACAAGCGTAAAATCCAGTATATGCAACTTATATGTCAGTCAGAAAGGACATAACTCATCATTATAAACAACAACAAGAGTGGAACCATAACCAATAGTCGTTTATTATTAATCAATCAAAGGAAAATTACAACCAAGTTCTGACGCTGAATCCTCCTTCAGAGGGTCGCCAGCAGAACACGTCTTGAAAAGCCTATCAAGGATGGGACAAACCTCTCTCTTCGGATCTTGACAATAGTCTCCTTGCTTGAATTTGGCCTTAGGGGAATAATCAAGGCTCTTGCAGCATAAGGCTCTTGGGAATTTGGGAACTTGAAGACTAGCTTGCAATGGAGATGGGCAAGCTTTTATAGATGGAGGAAGGGGAGTTTGGATCCCTATAATCATGGGATTGGCCCTATCCTCAAGGAAGCTTCCATGAGAGGTGGAAAACCACTTCCTCTACATGTAAATCCGGAGCCAAACCTCCCAACTTAAGATAGATACCAGTTCATGAATTGGTTAGGACGAAACTTCCGCCATTTATTTTTAAAAAACACTCCTTAAATTGGCTCGCGTGAGTGCGACTCTGGGACAGAGCGCCAATTGGCGTGACCTCTTTGAAGGATTTTCCCCATTGGCATAGGTACTGAACTGGCTACCCGCGCCAGTGCAAAAAGGGGTGTTTTTAGGGTTTTTTACAAGGAGATGTCTTCAGGGCAATGAAAGCTCTTGTTCAGAGGGATGTCATGAAAGTGATTTCAGGCCATGTCACTGCTCACAGGTCATGGAATGAGACCTCCAATGTGCGGGACGGTGATTGCAGGGATGGTGACAAAGTACTGTGTAACAGCAGGTTTGTAAAGGCCAAGACGCGTATGTATGCGGATAAGTATGTCCCAAGTCATGTATGCCTATTTGTGCTCCAAATTTATAATACCAGGGGGCTTTAACATGGTATTAGCCTACAGTATTGAGTGTTGTATTATCTATTTGATTTCGTCCAAGATTACCATCAGCAATTGAGAGGTTTTGACTCATGGTATTGGTAAAAGCTAAATCTATTTAAGGAGAGGAAGTTCATAGTGCAAGGAGTGCATGAGTAAGGGTTTTTAATGAATAAAAATTCTCTAAGGAATATCTGCATGGATGAACTCTGTTTTTTAATTGATAGATCTGAATCTATGATGCACCCATGGATATAATGATGGTTCAAGATCTCTAGATCTGAAGATGATGAATATTTAGTATGATCTACTGAAGAAATGATGAAGAACTCGCTCAAGTGTGCTAAAGAAAATGAAGAAATATGGGTAATTTTTATAGATCTAGTCTATTCTACAAAATTTACAACTACAGATATATACGATAGTTGGTTTCAGTAAAAGCGCGTATATACGCGGGTTCGCTTCATGAAAAGCGCGTATGGTAGTTAGGGTTTTCTGAAGAATAGTAACACAGAAGTATACGCAGGTTGGTGTGTAGAAAAGCGCGTATGTACGCAGCTTCAATGAAGCAAAGTAGTGTATTCTATTTGAATTAATAATTTTTCAGGGTTGAGTTTGTATCTACATATCTTTTTTGAATTCTAGGTTATTTCTGAAGTTCTGGTTATAGTGTTTTCATTGTTCTAATTGAAGTATTGGGCAAATTTTATGATTGATGATAAAGGGTTGTGTTGATGCTGTTTGATCCAATATGAAAATTGATGAAACGTGGTTTGCAGTGGGTCTGAGGGTTGAAGCCTTCAGTATGGAAGTAGAAGCTTCCTTCCAGTAGAAGCTGGTGTTATGTTCAAGGGGTTGAAGCTCCCTTCCAGGAGTTGCTGGTAAACGAGAAGAAAGGGGGTTGGAGCTCCCTTCCAGTAGTAGCTGGAAAACGAGTGAAGGTTGCAGCCTTCTACAGGTAGAAGCCTACGTGCTGATATGAGTCTACATCAGTACAATTTTGTAAACAGTTTTTCCATATAATAAATATTGAAGACAGAGACGACGGTAGTGGTGGTTTTCTCCCAAATTGGGTTTCCACCTTAAATATTGGTGTTCATGTGTGTTCCACTTGTGTGATGTTTTATACTACTATTACTGCACATATTTACTAATTATCTAACATGATGCATAACTGGTAAATCCGATTTAAAGACTATTTCTAAGAAGCTTTCTAAACTAGAAATTTATATCAGTATACGCTAGTTTATTTCAGCATATCCGCGTGTATACGCGAGTTCAGTTCATAAAAGCCGCGTATGGAATTATGCAAAAGAAAAAGTTAAATTTATAATTATGAGCTCTAAATAATGATTCACCCCCCCTCTCAGTATTTTTCCCAACAATTGGTTTCAGAGCTAGGTCCTTCTAAAGAAGCTTAGCCGCTAGAAGGAAGATCAGCCAAGATGAGCAATCAAGATGGGACAACATCTATTAGGCCTCCACTCTTCAACAGAAACAATTTAATATTCTGGAAAACACAGACAAGATCCTATATTCAGTCTCTTGGAGCATATGTATGGGCTATTGTTGAAGGAGGTTATCAATATCCAGCCTCAGTTCCAACAGATGCAACGACAAGAAAGAACTATGAAAAAAATGCAAAGGTGGTCAATGCACTATTGGGGAGTCTAACAGAATTATAATTTTTCAAGGTCATGCAGTTGAATACAGCAAAGGAAATATGGGACAAAATCATTCTAAGCTATGATGGTGATACAAAGGTAAAAAGTGCTAAACTCCAAACTCTCAGAATTCAATATGAAAATCTAAGGATGCAAAATGAGGAGAGAATTTCCAGTTTATTTTTACGTCTAGATGATATTGTAAATCATATGAGAAATTTGGGTGAAACCATAACTGGCACTACTCTGGTTGAAAAAGTTTTAAGATCTCTAACTTCAAAATTTGAGTCAAAAGTGTTTGCTATTGAAGAGAAGCAGGATCTTCAAAGTCTTACTATTTTTCAACTTCATGGCATTCTAACTGCATGTGAAATGAGAAAAAGAGGATCATCTGAAGTCAAAGAAGTCATTTTTAGAGCTTCTACAAAAGGAAAATAAGTACAAGAAATAGAAGGATCAGGGTATGTTTCAGAATAAGATGAGGTAAATCTTGTAAAGAAGCTCCAACTTGGCACTGGAAGGTTCAGAGGTAAGCTTCCTTTCAAATGCTTTTCTTGTGGAAGAGCTGGTCATTATGCTGCTAAGTGTCCTCATAAAGAAACACATGAAAAATGAAAGGAATTAGCAAGAAGAAATAAGAATCGGTTTAGCTCTAGAAAATTTTATTGTACTCATGAAGATAGTGATGGGTTATTAGACAATGAGGAAGAATCTGATCAAGATCTTAGACTTCTCATGGCATTTGAAAAAGAGTCTAGGGAAGAAAAGGATACATTTATGGATGCCCTAGAAGACAATAATTTTCTTGAAGAAATCAATCAGCTCAAAATATGTTTGGAAGAAAACAAAATATGCATAGAAACTCTAAAAAATTAGCTTGAACAAAAGGAGAAACACAATGAGAAATTATAATGTGAAGTAGTAAGTCTAAGAAAAGAAATCGATAAAGTAAAGACTTTGAATCTTAGATTTGCTAAAGGATATGAAACCTTAGATGCAATTACCAAGGTACAATGTTCTCCTCTTATGAAGACAAGTCTTGGATATGTCGGAGAATATTCTCAGTCTTCAGTACCAAACTATCTAAAAGAAGTTACAACCAGTCTACAACATTCTGCCGCTCAGCAAGGAAACAAAGAAAATTTACAGGTAAAGAATGACCACCACAATACAAAGAACACTAATAGGAATACCTTTCAAAGAAATACCAACCAACAGGTAAACAAAAATAGAAGGGTCTATGATCGCAGAAATTTCTTTTTCAATGGAAAGTGTTTCTCATGTCATAATTTTGGTCATAAAGCTATTCAATGTGTTGCATACAAAACTATCATGACTAGAGAAGCAAGAAATAAAATAATTGATACTGGAGTAAAAAATAATACATATAACAACTTTTCTCCTCTTCAAAATGAAATTGAACGTGCTTATTGCAATAAATTTGGTAATGAATAATCTGAATGCAGGATCAAACTTCAGCCAAAAGAGCATATACCTTCAACTTCCAAAGTATGGAGAAAGAAGGAATTACAAGTTGAGAAATGTGGCATAGCTTTATTTGCAGAAGGAGAATAAAATCAATTGTACATTGATAGTGGATGCTCAAAACACATGACAGGTGACAAAAATAAACTTCTTGCATACAATGCTCTAGAAAGAGAAAAGAATGTTACTTTTGGAAATGATACTCATGCTATCATTAAGGGAAAAGGTTCTATTTTTCTAAAGGAAAAGGTGAAAGCTAACAATGTTATGTATGTGGATGGATTAAAGCATAACCTGTTAAGTGTAAGTCAAATGTGTGATCAAGGAACTGAAGTTTTTTTTAGCTCAAAAGAATGTGTGGTACGTGATCTTGATACAGGAAAAACAATTATAAAAGGAAATAGAACACCAAGAAATTTGTATGTATTGAAAAGCTGTAAAGAACAATGTTACGCAGGTAAATCTTCAGAAAATTGGTTATGGCATAGAAGACTGAGGCATTTGACCTTCTCTCAAATCAACAAATCTATCAGACTCAAAGTTGTTCGTGATCTTCCCAATATTACTCTGCCTGAGAGTACCATATGCAAATCTTGCCAATTCGGTAAGCAAACCAGAGTGAAATTTAATGCCAAAGAAGGATCAGTAAGTAAGCCTCTTGAATTCATTCATACTGATATATGTGGACCTATGAGAAAAATTTCACCCCATGGAGAACAATACTATATTCTGTTTATTGATGATTTCTCTAGAATGTGTTGGATTGGGTTGCTAAAACACAAAGATGAGGCATTCGAAAAATTTCAGATCTTCAAAGCACTGGTTGAAAATGAATTAGATCTAAAAATCAAGTGTCTTAGATCTAATCGAGGAGGTGAATATATATCAGATGAATTCTTTTATTTTTTCGAACAACATGGCATAAAAAGATAGTTTTCTTTAGCTGGTACCCCACAACAAAATGGCGTAGCAGAAAGAATGAATAGAACAGTTCAATAGATGGCTCGGGCTATACTTGATGATTCAAGAACACCTGACACATTTTGGGGAGAAGCATCACATACTGCTCTAAATATTCTTAACAAAGAACATGTTCATGTAAACAGTGATAAATCTCCATATGAGCTTTGGTGTGGTAATCTTCCCACTATAAAGCATTTTAAAGTTTTTGGAAGCAAATGTTTTATCAAGAGCAATGATGAAAAACTTGGCAAGTTTGAACCTAGGGAAGATGAAGGAATATTTCATGGTTACTCTTCTAGAAGTAAAGCATATAAATGCTACAATAAAAGACTTCGGAATATTTTTGAATGCATTGACATTGTAATTGATGAATCTCTCTCAACTCCAAAAGGAGATATACAAACAAAAAATGAAGATGATGATGATGTATATCTTCCTGCATATAATAGAGATAATATAGAAGGTGAACCCAATGAAGCAGCAAAATAAGATCTATCTAAAAAGGCTCCATCCAGGTATGTTCAAAATAATCATCCAGAATCTCAAATTTTGGGAGAAAAGGGATCAGGTGTCCAAACAAGAACTCTTGTAGGGTCTACTAGCTATCTAGCATTTTTATCCACCATTGAACCACAAAATTTCAATCAAGCTAGCAAATATGAATGTTGGATTCAAGCCATGAATGAAGAACTTGATCAAATTGAAAAGAATCATACTTAGGAACTAGTTCCAAGACCTCATGATAAAAATTTTATTGGAACAAAATGGATATTCAAGAACAAGTTAAATGAAAATGGAGATGTTATTAGAAACAAGGCTAGACTTGTCTGTAAAGGGTATGCTCAACAAGAAGGTATAGAATTTGAAGAAACATTTTCTCCTGTATCTATACTTGAAGCCATCAGAATGTTTCTTGCTTTTTCAAGCTTTCAACAAATCAAAGTTTATCAAATGGATGTTAAATCTGCTTTCCTCAATGGCGATCTAGAAGAAGAAGTTTATATAGAACAACCAGAATGATTCATTTTGGAAAATGATGAAAAACTTGTTTGTAAACTTAAAAAGGCTTTATATGGTCTCAAACAAGCTCCAAGAGCATGGTATTATCGTCTTGACAAATATCTTCATCAAAAAGTATTTTCAAAGGGTTCTGCTGATAGCAACTTATACAAAAAAACTGAAAATGATAAACTATTGATTGTGGTTGTATATGTTGATGATATCGTTTTTGGAAGTAATGAAGAGTCCATGAGTCAAAAAATTTCTTTTGTTATGTAGCAAGAATTTGAAATGTCTTTACTTGGGGAACTAACATTTTTTCTTGGCTTACAAGTGCAACAAGCAACCGATGGCATATTTTTATCTCAAGCAAAATATCTCAAGAAAATTTTGAAGAAGTATGGGATGGAATACTGCAAACCTGTAAGTACACCAATGATAAATGGGTATAACCTTAGTTCTCGGGATGATTCTCCCGCAGTGAATCAACCAGAATATAGATCCATGATTGGAAGTCTACTTTATCTAACCGGGACAAGACCAGACATTATGCATGCAGTTGGGATTGTTGGACAATTCCAAGCTAAACCAAAAGAGTCTCACCTTCAATATGTCAAAAGAATATTCAAATTTCTACAAGGAACTCAAGACTTTGGACTATGGTATCCAAAGAATGTTGATCTCACTCGTCATGTTTACACAGATGTAGATTGGGCTGGAAATTTTGGTGATCGGAAGAGCACTAGTGGTGGTGCATTCTATATGGGTCCCCGATTAGTATCTTGGTTCAACAAGAAGCAAAGATCTATTGCCTTATCTACAGTAGAAGCAGAATATGTGGCTGCCGCATCATGTTGCACACAACTTCTTTGGATGATGCAAACCTTACAAGACATTCAAATCAAATGTTCACCTCCCATATCCATTATGTGTGATAATAAAAGTTCCATTAGTATCTCAAAGAATCATGTTATGCATTCCAAGACCAAGCACATTCCTATCAACTATCACTTCTTACGTGAACAAGTGCTTGAACAAAAGGTGAAATTGGAATATGTTCCCTCCAAAGAAAAAGTTGTTGATATATTTACTAAACCTCTTCCCAGGGAAGCATTAAAATATCTCAGAAAAACACTGGGATTTGTCTCTGCTGCTCAGAAGATCAGATCTACTTAAATTCAGAAGATTAAATTGGATACGCAGATTTCATAAAGTACAGTCGCATATATACGCGAGTTTATATACATAAAATCGTGTATGGGTTTTTGCTGGAACTTTTCTCTAGGGTGCACAAGCTAAGGGGGAGCACTTGGCCTATGGGAAAGGATGCATTGTTGGCATTATAAGTGTTTTTTGTGGTCTGATCTCATGATTGAGATTCATTGGTCTTGTTTATAAAAAGTCATTTGATGAAAAGGTCATGTTGAGATCTATGATGTAAATTGTTATATTCAGTCATGTAAAGACTTGGTCAAATTTGTAAACCCACTTGGTTGGGTTGTTGAGTCAAAATTTGTAAACCCACTTGGTTGATTTATAGAGTCATGTTCTTCATTGAAAAATCTGTCTAAAGATTCAGCATGAACTCAGGGAGAGCATGGTAAATTCAGTGCATTTCAGATCTACAGAGCTCATTTTTTTTGTTTTTGATCCGCCCTTTGCTCTTGATGTAAAAGGGGGAGAGTATCATGGTGTTTGAATTATGGCTATGATTAATGTATCTATCTGTTGTGGTGATCAAACACCATTGTGGTTGCCATCAAGTCCAAAGGGGGAGATTGTTGGAAATATGATGTAATGTGTTGTCCTTGATGGAAACCTACTTGACAAGTTGCCTATGTTAAGCAACCTATTTGTTAAAGATGTAAGAATGATGTATCTACATATCAGTTCAGATGTGACAGAGAAAATAATTCTAGCAAGTGCCACAGAAATGATAAATATAATATTTCACAATGTATACGCGAGTTTGTAAAGGCCAAGTTGCGTATGTATGCGGATAAGTACGTCCCAAGTCACGTATGCCTGCTTGTGCTCCAAATTTATAATACGAGAGAGCTTTACCATGGTATTAGCCCACAGTATTGAGCACTATATTATCTATTTGATTCCGTCTAGGATTACCATCAGTGGTTGAGTGGTTTTGACTCATGGTATTGGTAAAAGCTAAATCTATTTAAGGAGAATAAGTTCATAGTGCAAGGAGTGCATGAGTAAGGGTTGTTAATGAATAAAAATTCTCTAAGGAATATCTGCATGGATGAACTCTGTTTTTTAATTGATAGATCTGAATCTATGATGAACCCATGGAAATAATGATGGTTCAAGATCTCTATATCTGAAGATGATGAATCTCTAGTATGATCTACTGAAGAAATGATGAATAAATGGCACAAGTCTGCTAAAGAAAATGAAGAAATCTAGGTAAGTTTTATAGATCTGGTATGTTCTGTAAAATTTACAATTACAGATCTATACGCTAGTTGGTTTCAGTAAAAGCGTGTATATACGCGGGTTCGCTTCATGAAAAGCGCGTATGGCAATTAGGGTTTTCTAAAGAATAGTAACATAGAAGTATACACATGTTGGTGTGCAGAAAATCATGTATGTACGCGGCTTCAGTGAAGCAAAGTAGTGTATTCTATTTGAATTAATAATTTTTTAGGGTTGAGTTTGTATTTGCATATCTTTTCTAAAGTTTGGGTTATTTCTAAAGTTCTTGTTACAGTGTTTTCACTGTTCTAATTGAAGTATTGGGCAAAGTTTATGATTGATGATAAAGGGTTGTGTTGATGTTGCTTGATCCAGTATGAAAATTGATGAAACGTGGTTTGCAGTGGGTCTGAGGGTTGAAGCCTTCAGTATGGAAGTAGAAGCTTCCTTCCAGTAGAAGCTGGTGTTATGTTCAGGGGGTTGAAGCTTTATTCCAGGAGTTACTAGTAAACGAGAAGAAAGGGGGTTGGAGCTCCCTTCCAGTAGCATTTGGAAAACGAGTGATGGTTGCAGCCTTCTGTAGGTAAAATCCTGTGTACTGATATGATTTTGTATCAGTAAAATGTTGTAAACAATTTTTCCATATAATAAATATTGAAGACAGAGACGACAGCAGCGGTGGTTTTCTCCCAAATTGGGTTTCCACCTTAAATATTGGTGTTCATGTGTGTTCCACTTGTGTGATGTTTTATACTGCTATTACTGCACCTATTTACTGATTATCTAACCTCATGCATCACTGGTAAATCTAATTTAAAGACTTTTTCTGAGAATCTTTCTAAACTAGAAATTTATATCAGTATACGCTAGTTTATTTCAGCATGTATACGTGAGTTCGGTTCATAAAATCCAGGTATGGAATTATGCAAAAGAAAAATTTTAATTTATAATTATGAGCTCTAAATATTGATTCACCCCCCTTCTCAGTATTTTTCCCAACAATATACAGTGCTAGTTCTACATGTCGGACTATGACCCACCTCCATTTTTGCATATTTCTGTTTTTATGTACTTAATTTTGATCCCATACATTGATGATGTACTTATACCTTTTATGGGAATTAATGGAGGAAGGATGGGGGGGATTTATGTGCCCCTTGGGAGAGAAATTCTCCATTTTTCTTATGTTACATGTTTCAGGGAGAACATTGGGAAAACCATGATTGTTTCATTGGAACCATTTCTTCCTTGTGGGATGAATCATTTTCATCTCATGAGAACTTGGAGGAGCATTTCATGGAGGGGCGGATTGGGAGACACTTAGCTTATGAGGGAATCTTATTGCATGATAGTGTTACCAATGGTGGAGGAGATGAGTTGCAGCACTCACCTTGTCAGTTGCTTGAATACAGGCAACATTTGGGAAGGGAGGACTGTAATATTCCCAATTATCCATGAGCTAGTTGGAATATTAATTTTTGTCTTGTTGTCTTGTTATATGAATAAGAGGACAATGGAGGTCCATAATTCTCCTTAATAATGAATAAATCAGTGCCAATGTAAAAGTAAAACATCTTGGCAACTGAATTAAGCACCCTTAGGTGTGAAAATGGGTTGGAACATCTTGACTGGGTCAACTTTGACCAAATCAACAGCACTATCATGGAGGAGTGGAAATCAATGACGGACAACACAGTTTTAGAATGAGACATCTTGCATGGAAGTAGGGCCATAAATGAATGGGCTTAGGGTTTGGAAGCTCATATCTTATAAAAGGATGAGGATGGAAGCCATATTCATTATGTATTGGTATATGATATTTCTGAATATATGGTCTGTTTAGACATATAGCTTTCCTTGGTTGTTTAGCTAAGATTGCAAGTTTTGTTTAGCACTGGGTGTTCCTGATCGGGAATGCCACCTCTTCCATTGAGAAGCTCTTGGAAGAGTCTTGTACTTCACTTCCACTATCAGACATTTGGCCAAAGCTTCATCTTACATCTATAATGCAAATCCTATTGAGGGTTGAGTTGTTTTGCAGGTTGCAGCAATGGAGACCATGTTTGGGTCACTTCAATACTTATTTTTAGTGGAGAAGGGTTCCTTTCTGTTAGGGTCCTATAAATATAGGATTCATAATTTTGAAATTAATTTTGATATTCTTGTAAAATATGTACATACCTTTCTTTCTGCAAGTTGTTTTCTCATATTTTGAACAAAAAATAAAAAAATCAAAAATCAAAAAAAGGGTAAAAATTCCTACAAGAAAGATCAAAGGACTTAAAAATATATATATACACCCCAAAAGAAAAAGGATGAAAATAAAACATGAAAGTGTGCAAGTCCAAATGCCAGTACTTTTTACTTTTTGCAAATGATTATGGCAGAGTGTCAATAAATGCCATAATCCATGATGAGTTAAACTGTTTAAACTTGACTTGTCATGTTTTCAATTTCCATGTTTTAGATAGTGAATAAAGTTTTGTTATACAGTTTAATCCTGAAAAATCAATAGGTAGGTAGAGAATAATGAGAAGCTCATCAGTTTAATCTGAGCCCTCGAATGAAATAAGGTAGAATTAGATATTTTTATGCTTTCAAAAGAATAAAATGTTTCAAGGTAGCAAGTTTAAATGCACCTGCTAAAAGGAAGAAAAAATGTTAGAGTAATGTTGGGTATGTAGAAAGAAGTGGGAAAAAGCATGTAATATTCATCACCGGGCAAAAAATCACTAATTTCCCTTCCCCTGTATATGTTCAGTATTCTATACTTCCAGTCAAAGAGGCTCAGAGCATTTCTCTGACTTTTGTTGGGACCGGACCCAAGGCTCAATGACTAGATAGTGGAAAATGTTGAATTCTTATGATAAAATCCCCTTTACCATTATTTATCCCTCATTCATACATTTAAGTCATCTTCATAAGTAAAGAAACCTCCTTACTTAATGAAACTTAAAATCCCATTTAATTAACTTCCTTCATTCATAAAAAATACAAAAACCCTTAAAAAACACTCTATCCTAAGTAAATTGGTGAAATGATGAAATAATAAGCTATGATTTTATTAATTCAATCTACTTGGTCATTTAGTGTATTTTTTTGTATTTCATCTCCCTTTTTCATATTAACTTTTAACTTATGCTATTAATTCCCTAAAAAAATACCTTATCCTATCTATATAATTCCCCTTATCTAAAAATACCCCCTAAAACCCACTATTATAAATTTTTTAGACTAAAGTTAATATGCACATGCTAAATTAAAAACCCAAATAATACCCCCTTTGGTCTAAAACTAAATTTAATTAAATACCCCACCCCCTATGGTTATTATACCTTTCAAACAAGTCTAAAAACTATATAATAAAATAAATATTCAAAATGTGGCTTTACACTCATATCCTATGTATTTTGTAATAAAATACATATACCTCGCTCATAGCATTTTTAGACTAAGTATGAAAAATGTTTTATCACTTTATGAAGGTTGAAAAAGCTTTGAAACTCCTGCACATATCCGCCTCTAAGCAAGCAAAGTCATCTTTTTAAACCTAAGGCTAAGGTTAAATATCACAAAACTTAAGCCTTCCCTTTATATCCTACCCCCACTATGTAAAGCCCCTACCTTTACATAGGCTAAACCATAGTTAAACCAACCTAATCCCGCCTCATGCACCTTCGTTTATATATAAAATCATATATATAATATTGTCATTTATCCCTTTCTTTAAACCATATATATAAACCCCGACATTACATATATGAAACCTTAGATTAACCGCCAACGCCCATGTAAAGCCCGGTCCCACCATCTTTTTTCCCACAGCTTTCAATCAAATCCTCACCATTTTCTTCCCTTCAACAGATCTGACGACACAAAATCAATATCACGCCCATAAACTAATCGTCCACCCAAATGGGTTGTTTCATTATTTCCTCCTCCTGTGACGTGGCATCCTCTCATAGGATCGCGTTCGTTTCACTAAAAATTAACTTACCACCAGAATTGAACACGTAAACTGCTGCCAATTTTGCATTTTAAAACAAAAACCACTCCCGCCATTTGATAAGACCTGCATTAAATGCATCAATGATAATTAAAAATCAAATTTTAAAACCTTTGTTACATCACTTTGATGTTTATTTTGTGCATTCAAATAGTAAAGAGCTCTCTCGAATGTGAAAAAACCCTTTTGATCAAAATTTTTTACTTATACCTGGAGAAAGTAAAAATTGACCACAGATTCCCCACTGAAGACCATTAAAGCCATTCGACTACACCAGCAATCCGGACCAGACTTCAAAATTCAATCACGACTTCCTAAGAACCCTTCAAGCAACCAAATACCTACATTCAAAGGTATTTCTCGAAAATCAAGACCTGCAATTTCAAAGTTTAGACCAAGAATCATTGAACTAGGTTTTCAATTAAGGGTTTTACCTGAAGAAATTGCCCAAAAACACAGAAAAAGAGGCCAAACCCTGGCCAATTTTTTCTAGAAAGTTCCGAGTCTGAAAGAAGCAATTTTTTAGCCAATTTCCTCAATTTGTGACCTCTAAAGATCAATTTCACATACAGAAAAGGGTTTAAAGCCTTCAGATATCCTAAAAACCCCTTTTTGCAGTTAATCTATTCAGGAAACCCTCATTTTCTGTCTTATTTGTTGGAATATTGTCATTGATGGCAAAGGATGTGGCAAAGGCATGGGCAACAGAAGAACAGTAGAATTGCAGAGATCATACGATCAGCAGCAAAGCTCAAAAGAGAATTAACAGGTGATGGGCAGAGCCGTTTTAACAGTGGAACGAAGATATTCCCATAGATTTAATTTACGGAGGAGCAGAGTCATTCAAGACAGTCATTTCGGGCGTTTAAGCCCTCAACAACCAAAATGAATAAAAATTGAATTAAACAGGTGGAAGTCTTTTATTTCTGATTTGGCGGGACAAGTGGTCCTCACCACTTAAGCTCTAAATCGGAATCGCAAGTTATTTTGGTGAAGTAGTGTCTTGTTGATATGGAGTCCAGCGATGCGATGCGATCCAATCGCAATCGCAAATCGCAATGTAAATGAAACATAAAAATGTCTCGTGGATGTGGAACGGTTGTACACAATACAACCAAATGTTACATTATAAATCGCCCGCACCAACAGCCGAGGCCCATGGGTCCACTTGACCACGTGGCAATGTTTTAATGGAATCGCATGTCTTGAATCGCAAGGTTCAATCGGCGGAGTTTTGTTATGTGCTCCGATCAAAGGACGGACCCGATCGAGTTATATGCCTCAGTTTATTGCAAATCGTATCCGAGTTCCCAATCACAATCGGAAGCGCTTAAGTGTTGGGTCCGATTGCACATTGAAATTGGCGGACTTGATAGTATTATACGATGGAATTAATAGATTCAATCGCGTCCGGGATCTTAATCGCAATCGGAACTTTTCGATTGATCGCATACCTTTTGTAATATGCTACGATTGAAGTGGCGGACCCGATCCGATTATATGCTGGAGTTAATATATGCCAATCGCATCCGTGTCCTGATCCTAATCGAAACTTTTCTATGGTGTGCCTCGATTGCATTTGTTCAAAGGGCGGACCCGATTGCGCTATGAGCCATATTTTATGTGGTCGTCGCGTCCGGTTGATCAATCGCAATCGCAAGTGTTTTTTGACACCGTCGATCCGCCATCTACGATGTGGGCCTAGAGTCGAAGATTGAATATTATTTGAAGAACCCGAAAGGTTATATGGATATATATATTACTGATGAGTCAGTGGCACGTTAATGTTTATAATATTATATGGCAGAGACAAAGATTGGGGGTTTCAAATTGGATTGGCACAATTATTAATACAAAAATATTGAGATATATGGTTGTTCTACTTGCGGAACTCACCACATCAATAAGACATTTGCGTATGAAAAGTGTTGGATATTGTTTATAAAATACAAAGGGTTAAACTTTGGGTTAAAGGATGGGCGCACATAGATAATTTGAATCTCCTCGTTTGAATAAAATAAATTAAAAAAAAAAAAAAAAATCGAAGAGACCCGAGGATAAACTAAAAGAATACCATTAACAGTTGAGTGGTTTTAGACTCATGGTATTGAGAAAGGCGAGATCTATATAAAGAACAAAGATCATTATTCGATTGAGTGGTGTGAGCATTAGCGAAGAAGGAATTCCTCTAAGGAATATCCGTATGGACAGACAACGCACTTAATTGATGATTCTGAGTCCATTATGTACCCTTCGAGACATTAATCTAAAATGTGATGAGTCGTGAGAGTATTCAACAGAAGAAACGATGAAAAGATAGCGGATGTCTACTGAAGAACACATATGGATCCGGTGCATATGTCAGTTGGAGTTTCTGAAGGGTTGCGCTGAGTCAGAGGGTTGAAGCCTTCTGTATATAGAAGCTGATGTTATGTTCAGGGGTTGAAGCTCCCTTCCAGGGAAGGCTGGTAAACGAGAGAAGGTTGTAGCCTTCTGCAGGTGGGTGCCTGTGTGCTGGTATGAGTCTGCACCAGCATATATTGTAAACGATTTTCTCTATAATAAAAAATTGAAGACTAAGATTACTGCAGCGGTGTTTTTCTCCCGAATTGGGTTTCCACCTTAAATCCTGGTGTCCATATGTGTTGTTCATGGTTAATGGTTTGTTTTATTGTTTCTGTTCATGATTAATGCTTATCTGATGCATTTCTCTAAGTAAAAGCATAATAAGATTTCTCGACATATATGTTGAATGCAATACTGTAACATATGGTTGTTTTAAAGAAAAAGGAAAGAAAAATTGTTCAGTCTTAAATACTGATTCACCCCCCCTCTCAGTATTTTTCCCAACATTATTCCATTTTATGTCATGTGATAAAGAAAATTCACTCCTTCAAACAATTTAAGCTTGCAGTGGTTAGTCCAAAATGACCAAAAAGCAGATCACAACTAAACCTGGAGTTTCTAAACCAAACAACCCTGGAGGATCCAAACCTCCTAAATTTGTAACACCTAAAGCTGTCAAATCTACTCCATCCCTCACTGCTAAATCCACTGTATCAGTAAATCCTCTCCAACCACCTGTAGTTGCTAAAGAAATTCTTCCATTGACTAATATGGACTACAAGATTGTTGACCCTATGGTAGAATTCAACCTTTTAGAAATACATAATTGGTGCTATGATAAGTACTTGGACAAAGATGAAATTCCTATTTGGGAAATTCATTTACCCAAATATGTAGTTCCATTGACCCACCCTGAACAAGACCTGGTTAGATTATGTCAAAAACATTATGAACCAGACCAAAGGGCCATTGTTAATGTAGACAGAGAAATCCTTTTTACTATTACAGCAGAGTCCATAAATCAAATGCTGCAATTACAGTCTGATCCTCAATCAGTCCCCCTATCTATAGAATTTTTGACCCAATTATACTTAAGCCTAGATTTCCCAAATAAGTTTATGATATTTCAAGACGTTTTGCCTTCCCATGTTGACATTCCTAAGTTGAACCCTCCTTATTCCATTGCCAAATTTCCTAAAGCGTCTAGGCATATTATTTCAATGCTATCTTTAATACTGGTATACTTCACAGATGGATTCACTGATGAATCCATTCTTGGCTTTCTATCCACCTTATCTCCAGGCCAACCTCCAACACTCATTTTTTATTATGCCAATTTCATAGCAGACAATATTCGTCATCAGCTTACCAAACTACCCACTAAAGGGGTTTTCAGATAATCTTCCTACTTGTTTCACTTGTTTTTATTCTTCCAAGCTGATAATTTTTCAATTGCATTGCAAAATATGGACTTCGAGGGTAAGCCTTTATCTATTGTCTTCTGGACTTCTTTGTTAAGGAAAGAGAATAGTGAATTTACTTATACATATTTTTCGGACCTTTTCCTCCATCCAGCTATGAATATTTTGTACAAAGCAGAGCAGCCGAGATTCAATGAAGAAATGAAAAGGATCTTACAACTACCAGAACAGAATAAAATGGGAGACTCGTTTCTTTATGAAAAACATATAGAGATAAGAATTTTTGGATCCAAATTATTACCTTATAAGTTGCCAAAATACATGAACATGAGAATTTTTTCATTGGAATATTTAAGATAGATTCTAAATTCTGACTCTATCATCTTCTTAGTTGCAAGGAAAAAGACTCAATTCAAGTTGAAGAATCAGGTTGGTCCTTTCATCATAAATAACAGAAAGGCAGAAAAATAGATCTCAAAGAGACTAGTAAAATTCAAATTTCAACAAAGTTTTCCATGGAACTATGGTCCTCAAGGGATCCTGAGCAATTTAAGGGTAAAATGTAAACTTACACCCTTCATACATGAGCCCAAGCCAGAGATTGAAAATTTTTCCAATCAATAAGAATGGGTGGAAAACACATTGATAGATACAATCACTAATACAGAGACAACATGAAAAATGGTTACAACACAAGCCCTTGAAGTTGTAAAGAAATTAGAGACTTCAGCCAAAAGAAGCAGAGAAGAAGGAACATACACAGTTGAAACAACTACATAAACAAAATTCAAAATGATTTATAATAAAAGGCTTAAATTCAGTTCTATTGGGAAAGAAAAGGTAATTGATGTTGAAGATACAAATGAGCCAAAGGTAAATAATGATGACGCTACAGTGATAATCAATGAAACTCTTGCAAATATTGAAAAAGATAAAACAACAGGTAAAGATGATACTAAAATGATTGAGAAACAAAATATGGAGTCCTCTTCCTTATAGACAACTGAGGAAAAATACTTAGATATCAAGGAAAAATATAAGCGGATAAAGCAGAAGAATAAGGAAATTAAATCAGAGATATATTCTCAATTCCTCAAGAAAAAACTAGGGAATCAAAATAGGTTACTGACAGCCTTTGACTATTCTACAAACAAAATGATTATGTCATTTCTACAACCAACTACTTCAGCACCAAAGATAGTGGCAGATTATAAAAAGGTGGAGTTTGAAGTAGACACTAAAAATTTTCATGAGGTAGACCAAATTGAATTCCACAGACATAGTTCTGAAATGTTGTATTCAACTATGGTGACAAAGGCAACGAGTGCTACCAAGTTGTAGAATACTATTCTTAACATGCAAGATCAAATGAAGCTAGACAAAGGATCTTTGTATGCAAAGGACGTAAGAATTAAAGCCTTAGAGGATTTAATTTAACAAGTGGGATATGATCCCTCAAATGTTCATGCAACAAAATTATTGATTAAGAAAAAGAATGATGATATTGCAACTTTGAGGAAACAACTTAAACTTCCTCAAAGTGAGCATCCACATACTAAATAAATCCTTCAAGAGAAAAGTGAAAAAGAAGAGATGATGAAGCTCATCCTCAAACTAACTGCTCAAATCAAAGAAATGGAATCTCAAATGGACCATCTTGTCTAAGAGAAGGAAACTGTGAAAGAGACTGACACTCCTATCATTCCTTCATTTATACCAGTGATTACCACAGTAGTGGCTTCCACATTAGGAGAAAATCTAGCACCAAAGAAACCCCTGGCAACTGTAGTGCCAGTAATTTCAACTCCTACTTCAAACATATATTCTTCTAATCCAAACAGATGGAGCAGGTCAAATTGTTAAGGCTATGGAGGAAATGTCCCTAAAAACTAATGAAATCAATAGCCTAAAGAAAATGATTGAAAATCTTGAAGCCACAAATAAGTTAGCTCAAATAAATTCCAAAACCCATGAGCAGAAGGCAATTAGACTTGGGGAACAAATCAAAGGATTACAAAAAGAGCTAACATTCACTGACCAAATTTCATTTGTCAAGAATCATCTATGGAAAAACATAATTGAGGCCATTCACGATCAATGGACTTCAATTCAAATTATATATGAGCAGAGAGACTTATTGTTAGTAGCTCAAGCAGAGATTCAGAAGACCAAGGATGAGTTAACTAATAAGACAACTCAGACTTTAAAACTCATCACATTCCTGAATAGCAAGAATAGAGCAGAATTGGAATAATTACAAGTATTGGATAGAACAGAGACCACTTTACAGATTAAGAAAGTGGTAACAAAGAATAACTTGATGAACTACCTAGAAGAAAAGTGTGAATCAATGAAAATTTCCATAAAAAAGTTTATGGTCAAATATACAAAATTAAGACAAAATGGCTTGCCATAAATTCATGTCTTCAATGAAAAACTAATGCCCCAGAAAGATTATGATAATAAAATCAGAGAATTTTCCAAGGAGAAATTCAGCAAACCATTTCCACAAAGCACTCCTACAGGTAAAGTACTCCTTGAACACTTTGAAGATTTGTTCTTTCTACAACATGAGATCAAACATATTTTTTTGTTCAAACCCAATTTTTTCTAAATACACGGAGGCAGATGAGAATTTTAGAAAGCTAAAGAATGTCAAAATTCCCAGTGAAGAACAGTGGCAAGAATTTACATATTTAATGTGAAAAGTAGAGGTAAAACAATGAGGAAATTACCTTAAAAATAGTCAAGAAGAAACAATGAACTAAAAGGACAATCTGCTGATTTTACTGCAAAAGATATATTTTTATAGAATTAAAACAGTGCAAATATCAGTCAAAAGTGTATCAGAGTTAAAGAGCAACGTTAAAGAGTATCATCTAAGGTAACTCAAATGAATATATTTTCTAGCAGCCAACAAAGCAGGACAACTAATCACTCAAAAGCTCCTTGATTAGATAAAGTAGTTCTATTTATTTTAGACAAGAGGACAGCTTGTTGATTTGTTAAGCAGTTTTCCCTCTTATTTTGTAAAGATATTTTCTATTTCCTAAAGACATTCCTAGATGTCTCCTAGGATATTTGTAACTACATTTTGTATAAATACTTCTACATTTGAAGTATTGAGGGTGGAATAAAATTGCTAGACTTTACTATAGACTATTTTGTTGAAAATTTGGGGGCTATTATGTGTTGATTTTGAAGTAGTAGACTGGACAAAGATAAACTGGCATCATAATTCAGGATCCTTGTGATAAGCTGATGAGTGAAGTACTTTCTTCTTGTCATTGTTTTCTTTTTTTAGTTTCAAGCAATTCATTATATGTTTTCTCTATCTTAATGAGTAACTAGGACTATTACTACAGGCTAGTCTTATACTCCTTGTTTTTAACTAGTTACTATTTTAATGTTTTATGCTAATTTCTGGTGTTAGGAATTCTTAATTTCTCCTACTCCCGTTTGACCCCTGCCTCCTTCTTCCATTTTCTAGATCAAAGGATCCTTCATAACTCTTTATCCTGATCATACCATTTCACCAAAAAACACTTTTCCAAATCTCTAAGGGTTATCTATCTTGCCCTGAATACATTTGTACCTTTTTGGCCTTGACTTCTAGTGCTGCTAGCTATATTTAGACTCCATAGCCCAATGGACAAGTATATTTCTCTCTAAGTTTACCCCTAAGTGATTTATTCCCACCAAAACCTTTAAAAACAAAACCAATTGTTCTATCATAACTAGCCTAAAACATAAATAAAAAACAAAGATAAATCTTAAAGAGAGAGCCCTCTCTGAATTCTAGGAAGGCTAGATCCCAGAATTTGAAGTAGGTTTGAGGTTACCTCTAGTTTTCTTAGATTAAAAACTCAAATCCCAAAACTTAAGAAATTACTAGAGTGATAACATACTGGCGACCATACTGGGGAACTAACCAATGCCAGTCTTAAATTTAGTTTTAAAGGAAGAACTTTCAATTATCTTTTTACTTTAAGATTATTTTTATAGGTTGTGGGTATTCAAAATAGTCATTCTGACTTCTAGGAAAACCTACTATACCAGGTCTAACCCGGATCCTAAACCTGCAATTATAGTAGATAACCCATAATAGATTGGAAAAAAGAAAAAACAAATTGTCAATTTAGAAACTGAAGTACCACTAAGAAAAGCCAATTATTTACCCAAAGAGTTAGTGAGTTTAAATGATATTGATTTTGATCTAAAATTTGAATATTCATTTTTTAAAACTAAATCTGAAACTGATTTGAAAAATATTGTTATAGATCATGTTTTCCTTTCATTTTTGAATGCAAAATAGAAAAATATTTCAGTAGGAACAAAGTCAAATAAAGATGAATATCAAAATACAGTTGAAAAAATTAATGTTTCATTGATTAAAGATATTAATGAAGCTATTGAATTATCTCATTCATTGTCTTACATAAAACCTCCATTTTCTCAATTGCACACAACAATAATACCAACAGTAGATTCCTCTTTATATGTTGTCACTTCATTTATAGATACTTCTACAAGTTCATCTATAGAACATTTCATTCCTAAGTTTCCTTTGCAGCCTAGGATATTATTTCCTTCATCCACGCAATCCACTACATCCACTAATTTACATTCATATTTTATAAGCACCACCTCTTTATTTCCCAAAAATTCCATTTACATACCATCTTCATTTCCCAGCTCTTCAACTGCATTTGGTAATTCATCAGCTACCATATCCATCACTACCCCTATCATTACTATTATACCTCCCAGCTCAGCAAAGCTTCAAGCCATGGCTACTAGGTATGCTCCCCTTATTTTACCTCAAAACCTCCATGTTATGCCTCAAGATTACCAAAAAAATGTACCACTGTTTGATGGCATTTCACAATATACTGCTCAACAACATGTAACAAAAATGACAGATTAGTGTGAAATTTATGAAATTGATGATTCAGATGTCCAGATGAGGTTATTTTCCCAGAGTTTGACAGGAGAAGTTAAAAAATGGTTCAAAAATTTAGTTGTTGTTAGTATAGCTGATTCAGCTGCATTTCATAGAATATTTTTAAATAAATGGGAAATAAAAAAGAACCCCCTTCAAATTTTGTCTGAGTTTGATGCTTTGAAAATATCTCCTACTGAGTTTGTCCAAGACTATTGCACTAGGTATAACAATGTCTATAATTCTATTCCTGCAGCTCTTAAACCTACACCTTACTCTGTTCTTCTCAAATTCCCTGGTGGATTTGATACAGATATGGCCTATCAATTAAGAGAAATATATGCCCAAACATTAGAACAGATGCAATTAGATGTTATTAGTGTAGAAATTAACATTTTAGCTAGGAAAGTCAAACTTAGAAATGAAAGAAGAGTTACAATTAAAGAATAAAGTTCAAACTCGGATGTTAAATTAGATTTCTTTGCTAAAACTTTAGAAAGGGTGGCAAAAAGATTAGATAATATAGATAGAAAACCTCAATGGGATAATCAACCTCAGATCATAAATCCCAATTTTAGAAAAAATAATAACCCTGGAAAAGCTAAAGAAGCTGCTCTAGACCAAAACATTAGGCCCCCATTTCAGGAGAACTATGCTGAAAGTTCTCAAAATAATGATTAATATGAGGATGACATCAATCATCTAATGGGAATAGATGAAAACAACACCATTTTCCTCACTCAAGAAGATCTAGAACTATTTGAGCTTCAACAACTCAAATTAAACTCCAGTGAATCCTTTGACTACAAACAAGGTTATGACTTTGCTATTAATGAAATTCACAGTCAGTATAACCTTAGAAACAAGAAAAATAATGAATCTTCTACTAAAAATAATTCCCAAAATCAAAATAAGAAAAATGTAGAAGCCCCAAAAACAAAAGTTTTGCAAATTCTCCCAAGGGAAAATAAGCAAAATTCCAATCCTTCCAGTCCTAAAAAATCAACTAGTCCCAAAATTGTTGATATTACTGATGAAGTAGCTCAATATTCCATATATGCACAGAAATATAATACTCCTAAAGCCTCTGATTCAATAAAAACGACAAATTATGATCCTAAAAATATTTCTGCTGATTTTAAATCAACAAATCCTAGAATAGATAATTCCAGAACACCTACTAATAATTCTAAGTCTGATAAAATTTCTACTGCCACAAAAATAGTCCCTAAAAAGAAAATTAAAAGCAGCAAAACTCAAGAAACTCAGACATAGAATTCCACGACAACTGAAGTTAAAAATATAGCTGTTGAAAATCAAGAAAAACCAACTCAGATTACAGTTACTAAAGATGAATTAGTTCAAATTAGTAAATCTCAATCCTCATTCAATATTAGACTGAAATTGCTAAGTTAAAAATACCTATTCCTTTAATAGAATTGGTTAAAAATGACTTATACAAATCAACTATAATTGAAACTTTGAATATGAATGATGGTGAAGATGCCATTAATTTGAATGATGATCAACCTGAGTTGATTTTTGGCCCTAATGTGAATGGAAAGCATTCAGATGGATCAGTCCCTCCTTTCTATATCAGTCTTACCATCCATGATCAGATTTTACACAACGCTATGTTCGATTTAGGAGCTTCCCATAATTTAATGCCCAAAGCTATCATGGAAACTCTTCATCTAGAAATAACCAGGCCTTACAAAGATTTGTTTTCATTTGACTCTAGCAAAGTTAATTGCTTAGGATTAATTAAAGACTTATGTGTGACTTTAGTTCAGTACCCTGGTAAGAGTATGGTAATGGACATTGTAGTAGCTGACATCCCACCAAAGTATGGTATGCTTCTTTCTCGCTCATGGGGAGCAAAGTTGCAGGGATCTCTACAATTGGACATGAGCTATGTTACAATATCAGTGTTTGGTCAACAAAAAAATCTATATAGGGAAAATTTAATGAAATTCATGGTTAGTAGTGCTGAGAGATCCATAAATTACCCCATTTATTCTACACCAACTGACCTTGACTCTTTTATTTTGTGTAACTCTGCTAACAATGAAATCTAAACTGAACTGATTGACAAAAATCCAAAACCAAACAATGACAACATATTTCATGAGTCTCATTGGCACTTAGACTTTAATGGCTCTATAAACAAATTAGGAGCAAGAGCAGGAATATGGATTAAAAATATGGAAACTAATCATTCGAAAGGACATGCCTTTAGACTCAACTTCAAATGTACCAACAACATGGCAGAGTATGAGGCATTCATTTTAGGCCTCTAGATCATCAGAAACTTAGGAGGAAAAAGAATAATAATCCATGGGAGATTTGGAATTAATCATAAAACAAATAAATGAAGATTATTCTTTTTATAATCCTAGACTAGCCAAATACAAAGATACAACAATCGATTTAACTGATGATTTATTGGAATGCAAGTTTGCTTCTATACCTAGAAAACAAAACATTCAAGAACACTATCTAGAAACTTTTGCTAGTACTTGTAACTTACCATTCTAACCAATTCATAGGTATACTGCTGAGGTTAAACATAGACCAATTATCCCAGAAAAACTCAAGTACTGGTAGATTTTCTCTCAGGATGAATAGATTTACCATTTTTTGAATAATGAGGAAGAATTTCAAAATTGTAAAATAGATACAAACTGTAATATACATTGATATTTTGATTGTGAAATAGATAACATAGATTTACATAAATTTAAGAAACCAACTGTATTTACGCAATCTGATATCGATAACTTAGAGAATATAGATATTGAGCAAATCATTGGAGAAGAAATTGACATGCTAGATTTGAAAGATAATTTTTTACCTAAAGGCTTAACCCCTTGGAAGACCTTTTTTATTCCAATGATGTGCCCAAAAATCCAAAAATGGAACCAATTAGGTCTGACATTGAGGAATGTAACATTGGGACAAAATTAAAACCAAAAATGATTAAACTGTCTAAATCTTTACCTCAACAAGAAAAGGAACAATACATTGATATTTTAAAGGAATATCAAGATGTGTTTGCTTGGAGTTATGAAGATCTTAAAGCTTATGAAACAAACATAATCCAATAAAAAAATTCCCATAAAAGATGATAAAAATCCATTCAAACAAAAAATGAGGAAGAATTAATCATGTTCTATTACCTTTTATAGAAAAGGAAGTAAAACGCATGTATGATGCTCAAATTATTGCACCAATTAGATATTCTGATTGGGTTTCAAACCTAGTACCAAAAAGAAAGAAAACATGTGAAATTAGGCTATGTGTCGACTTTAGAAATCTTAACAAAGTCTCTTTAAAGTATAATTACCATTTACCAAATATGGATCATATATTACAAAGGGTAGTTGGTTCCTCTAGAATTTCTTTTTTAGATGGTTTTTCAGGATACAACCAGATCCTAGTCCAAAAGTAAGATCAGGCTAAAACAACCTTCACCACTCCTTGGGGAACTTTCATGTATGTGAAAATGCCTTTTGGTCTGATGAATGCAGGAGCAACCTTTCAGAGAGCTATGGACATAGCCTTTGCTAAGGAGATTCATGAATTCTTAGTAATTTATCTAGATGACATTATTGTATTTTCCAAAACAAATAATGAACACTTGGATCATTTGAGACAGGTCTTTATTAAATATAGGAAATTTGGTATCTCTTTAAATCCCAAGAAAACTCTCTTTGGACTAGAGGAAGGTAAGTTACTAGGACATATAATTTCAAAATAAGGAATTAGAATTGACCCTGCTAGGATAGAAGCAATTTTGAACATTCATCCACCTAGAAATATCAAATAATTACAATCTTTCTTAGGTAAAATTAACTTTTTGAGGAGATTTATTTCAAATTTAGCTGAAATCATTAGAGAACTAAACAATATGCTCAAAAAAGACTCAACCTTAAAATGGACTGTTGAATCCAAACAATCATTTGACTCCATAAAACAGGCTTTAACTAAAACACCAGTCTTAATTAGTCCATATTTCAAGAAAGACTTCATATTTTTTTCTTTTACATCAGAACATACCATTGTTGTAGTTTTACTGCAGAAGAATGATCAAGGTTTTGAACAACCTATAGCTTTTTTCAGTAAGACCCTTAGAGATGCACCTCTGAAATATAACATAATGGAGAAACAAGCCTTAGCCTTGGTTAAAGCTATAAAATATTTCAGAGTTTACATTATCTATTCCCACATAATTTCCTATGTCCCTAATTCAGTAGTTAAAGACATTCTTACTCAGGATGGCCCTGATGGAAGAAGAGGTAAGTGGATTGCCACTATCCTAGAATATGACATAGAAATTAAACCAACAAAACTCATTAAAGGAAAAGGATTATCCAGATTGATGGCTGAATCCAACTGCAATGCATTAGACATAAATTTTATTGCTCAGGATGATGACCAGGAAGAGTTGGCGACTCCAATGATTAGTGAAGCCTTTCTAGATTCACCTTGGTACTCAGATATTATCTTTGTACTTACAAACTTACAAGATCCTCCTGGATTATCAAGGACAAAAGACATATTTCTCAAACTTAAAGCAATGAGATTTTGTATTTTAGATAATGTGCTTTTTTGGAAAGAACATAGTGGGATATTACTAAATTATTTACTGAAAGCAGAAGCTGACAAAATTCTTGAATAATTTCATGTAGGTGATTGTGGAGGGCATTTATATTGCAAAAGTATTGCAGATAAGATCCTTAGAGCTGGTTTTTACTATCCTACCTTATTTTCTGATGTTAAGAAATTTGTTACTTCATGTCACAAATGTCAAATTTTTGAAGGAAAAAAGAAATTGTTACCTTTACCCTTAAAGCCAATTTCAACTGAGATGTCATTTCAACAATGGGGTTTAGACTTCATTGGAGAAATTCACCCCCCATCCTCTGGCCAACATAAGTGGATTTTTACTACCATAGATTACTTTACTAAGTGGATTGAAGCCATTCCTACCAGACAAGCCACTGACACAGTCATTATCTCTTTCATAGAAAACAACCTTTTATCTAGATTTGGATGCCCTCAGAAAATAATTACTGATAATTAAGAAACATTTAAATGTAATAAAATGATTTCCTTCTGTCACAAGTACCATATTACCCTAGGCCACTCTACTACTTATTATCCTCAAGGTAATGGCCTAGCTGAATCTTCAAACAAAATCCTTGTAAATATTATCAAAAAATTACTTGAAGATAACAAAAAGACTTGGAATAAAAAGTTAGTCTATGCCTTATGGGCAGATAGACTTACCACCAAAAATTCAATTGGCACTTCCCCTTATCAAATTGTTTATGGGATGGATGCAGTTTTCCCATCATCCTTAGGTGTTCCAGTAATGAAGATCATTCAAGAATCACAAGTAGAAATCAATGATATACAAAGGAGAATAAATCATACTATTCATCTACAACAAACAAGGGAAGAAGTATATGAGAAATCCCAATTCATTCATGATAAAATCAAGAATTTTTCTTATAAAAGAAGTAAAGAAGATGATTTTTACATTGGAGATCAAGTGTTAAAGTGGGATTCTAGGAGAGAGGACAAAGGTAAGCATGGGAAGTTTGATTTTCTATGGAAAGGACCTTATGTAATTTATGGATATAGGGGTAACAATTCCTTCTTCATCAAAGATTTGGATGGAATAGATATTCAAGAAGGACTAGTTAATGGTAGAATGCTCAAACACTACTATTCTTCTGAGTTAACCAATAGTTTGTCCCAGTTAATTTTTACATCATTGTAAATATCCATTGAAGTTTTAGATTGGATTGGATATTTTCTTTCCAAAATTGAAGCCCGGAGAGAAGGCCCTAAGCTCTTAAGAGAAAAATATCATAAATATGAGTTTTTTGTAGAAAACAAAAGACAATTACTGGATCATCATGGTCAAAATTGAAGGCTACTAGTCTTAGAATTCTTGACATTTCACCAGGAAATGCCATCCCCATGTGAAGCCGCTGTTAGGGTCCTATAAATATAGGATTCATAATTTTTAATTGACTTTTGATAGTCTTGTAAAATATGTACATACCTTGCTTTCTACAAGTTTTTTTCCCATATTTTGAACAAAAAATCAAAAAATCAAAAATAAAAAAAAGGGTAAAAAGTCCTAAAAGAAAGGTCAAAGGACTTAAAAAAAATATATAGACCCCAAAAGAAAAAAGATGAAAATAAAACATGAAAGTGTGCAAGTCCAAATGCCACTACTTTTTACTTTTTGAAAATGATTATGGCAGAGTGTCAATAAATTCCATAATCCATGATGAGTTAAATTGTTTAAACTTGACTTGTCATGTTTTCAATTTCCATGTTTTAGATATTGAATAAAGTTTTGTCAGAGAGTTTAATCCTGAAAAATCAGTAGGTAGGTAGAGAATAATGAGGAGCTCATCAGTTTAATCTGAGCCCTCGGATGAAATAAGGTAGAATTAGATAGTTTTATGCTTTTAAAAGAATAATATGTTTTAAGGTAGTAAGTTTAAATGCACCTGCTAAAAGGAAGAAAAAATGTTAGAGTAATGTTGAGTAGGTAGAAATAAGTGGGAAAAAGCATGTAATATTCATCACTGGGAAAAAATCACTAATTTCCTATCCCCTGTAGATTTTCAGTATTCTATACTTCCAGTCAAAGAGGCTCAGAGCATTTCTCTGACTTCTGTTAGGACTGGACCCAAGGCTCAATGACTGGATAGTGGAAAATGTTGAATTCTTATGATAAAATCCCCTTTACTGTTATTTATCCCTCATTCAAACATTTAAGTCATCTTCATAAGTAAAGAAACCTTCTCACTTAATGAAACTTAAAATCCTATTTAATTAACTTTTTTAATTCATAAAAAATACAAAAACCCTAAAAAAAACACTCTATCCTAAGTAAATTGGTGAAATGATGAAATAATAAGCTATGCTTTTATTAATTCAATCTACTTGGTCATTTAGTATATTTTTGTGTATTCCATCTCTCTTTGTCATATTAACTTTTAACTTATGCTATTAATTCCCTAAAAAAATACCTTATCATATCTATATAATTCCCCTTATCTAAAAATACCCCCTAAAACCCACTATTATAAAGTTTTTAGACCAAAGTTAATATGCACATGCTAAATTACAAACCCAAATAATACCCCCTTTGGTCTAAAACTAACTTTAATTAAATACCCCGCCCCCTATGGTTATTAGACCCTTAAAACAAGTCTAAAAACTATATAATAAAATAAATATTCAAAATGTGGCTTTATATGCATATCCTATGTATTTTGTAATAAAATACATATACCCCGCTCATAGCATTTTTAGAATAAGTATGAAAAATGTTTTATGACTTTATGAAGGTTGAAAAATATTTGAAACTCCCGCACATATCCGCCTCTAAGCAAACAAAGTCACCTTTTTAAACCTAAGGCTAAGGTTAAATATCACAAAACTTAAGCCTTCCCTTTATATCCTACCCCCGCTATGTAAAGACCCTACCTTTACATAGGCTAAACCATAGTTAAACCAACCTAATCCTGCCTCATGCACCTTCACTTATATATAAAATCATATATATAATATCGTCATTTAACCCTTTCTTTAAACCATATATATAAACCCCAACATTACATATATGAAACCTTTGATTAACCGCCAGTGCCCATGTAAATCCCGATCCCACCATTTTTTCGCCCACAGCTTTCAATCAAATCCTCACCATTCGCTTCCTTTCAAAATATTTGATGGCACAAAATCAATATTTCTCCCATAAACTAATCGTCCGCCCAAAGCCCAATTGGACGTGAAATGGGTTGTTTCACTATTTCCGCATCCTACGATGTGGCATCCTCTCATAGGATCACATTCGTTTCACTAAAAACAGCTTACCACCAGAATTGAACGCGAAAACTGCTGCCTATTTCGGATTTTAAAGCAAAAACCACTCCCGCCATTTCATAAGACCTGCATTCAATGCATCAATGATAATTAAAAATCAAAGTTTAAAAAATTTGTTACATCACTTTGATGTTTATTTTGTGCATTCAAACGGTAAAGAGCTCTATTTGACTGTGAAAAAACCCTTTTGATCAAAATTGACCACAGATTCCCCATTGGAGACCATTAAATTCATTCGACTACACCAGAAATCCGGACCAAACTTAAAAATTCAATCGTGGTTTCCTAAGAACCCTTCAAGCAACCAAATACCTACATTCAAAGGTATTTCTCAACAGTCAAAACCTACAATTTCAAAGTTTAGACCAAGAATCATTGAACCAGGTTTTCAATTAAGGGTTTTACCTGAAGAAATTGCCCAAAAACACCAAAAAAGAGGCCAAACCCTAGCCAATTTTTTCCAGAAAGTTTCGAGTCCGAAAGAAGCACTTTTTTAGCCAATTTCCTCAATTTGTGACCTCTAAAGATCAATTTCACATATGGAAAATGGTTTAAAGCCTTCAAATATCCTAAAAAACCCTTTTTGCAGTCAATCTATTTAGGAAAACCTCATTTTCTATCTTGTTCCAGTTTATATCCTCTGATAAAGAAAATTCACTCCTGTAAAAAATTTAAGCTTGCAGTGGCTAGTCCAAAATGACCAAAAAGCATATCACAGCTAAACCTGGAGTTTCCAAACCAACCAAGCCTGGAGGATCCAAACCTCCTAAATATGTAACACCTAAAGCTGTCAAATCTACTCTAGCCCTCACTGCTCAATCCACTGTATCAGTAAATCCTCTCCAGCCACCTGTAGTTGCTGAAGAAACTCTTCCATTGACTGATATGGACTACAAGATTGTTGACCCTATGGTAGAATTCAACCTTTTAGAAATAAATAATTGGTGTTATGATAAGTACTTGGACAAAGATGAAATGTTTATTTGGGAAACTCATTTACCCAAATATGTAGTTCCATTGACCCACCCTGGATAAGACCTGGCTAGGTTATGTCAAAAAAATTATGAACTAGACCAAAGGGCCATTGTTAATGTAGAAAGATAAATCATTTTTACTATTATAGAAGAGTCCATAAATCAAATGCTGCAATTACAATCTAATCCTCAATCAGTCCCCCTATATATAGAACTTTTGACCCAGTTATACTTAAGCCTGGATTTCCCAAAGAAGTTTATGATATTTCAAGACTTTTTTCCTTCCCATGTTGACATTCCTAAGTTGAACCCTCCTTATTCTACTACCAAATTTCTTGAAGGGTCTAGGCATATTATTTTAATGTTATCTTTTATACTGGGATACTTTACAGATGGATTCACTGATGAATCCATTCTTGGCTTTCTATCCACCTTATCTACAGGCAAACCTCCAGCACTCATTTTTTATTATGCCAATTTCATAGCAAATAGTATTCATCACCAGTTTACCAAACTACCCACTAAAGGGGTTTTCAAATACTCTTCCTACTTATTTTGCTTGTTTTTATTCTTCCAAGCTGATAATTTTCCAATTGCATTGCAAAAAATGGACTTAGAGGGTAAGCCTTTATCTATTGTCTTCTGGACTTCCTTGCTAAGGAAAGAGAATAGTGAATTCACTTATACAGATTTTTCAAACCTTTTCCTCCATCCAGCTATGAACATTTTGTACAAAGCAGAGCAGCTGAGAGTCAATGAAGAAATGAAAAGGATCTTACAACTATCAGAACATAATAACATGGGAGACTGGTTTCTTTATGAAAAACAGACAGAGATAAGAATTTTTGGGTCCAAATTATTACCTTATAAGTTTCCAAAATACATGAACATGAGAATTTTTGCATTGGAATATTTAAGACAGATTGTAAATTCTGACTCTATCAACTTCTTAGCTACAAGGAAAAAAACTCAATTCAAGTCGAAGAATCAGGTTGGTCCTTTCATCATAAATAACAGAGAGGCAAAAAAAGAGATCTCAAAGAGACTAGTAAAATTCAAATTTCAACAATTTTTTCCATGGAACTGTGATCCTCAAGGGATCCTGAGAAATTTAAAGGTAAAATGTAAACTTACACCCTTCATACATGATCCCAAGCCAAAGATTGAAAATTTTTCCAATCAATAAGAATGGGTGGAAAACACCTTGATAGATACAGTCACTAATACAGGGACAACAGGAAAAATGGTTACAACGCAAGCCCTTGAAGTTGTAAAGCAACCAGAGACTTCAGCCAAAAGAAGCAGAGAAGAAGTAACATACACAGCTAAAACAACTACAGAAACAAATTTCAAACTTATTTATAATAAAAGGCTTAAATTCAGTTCTATTGGGAAAGAAAAGGTAATTGATGTTGAAGATACAAATGAGCCAAAGGTAAATAATGATGAAGCTACAGTGATAATCAATGAAACTCTTGTAGATATTGAAAAATATCAAAAAATAGGTAAAGATGATACTCAGATGATTGAGAAACAAAATATGGAGGCCTCTTTCTCACAGACAGCTAAGGAAAAAGACTTAGATATCAAGAAGCAGATAAAGCAGAAGAATGAGGAAATTAAATCAGAGATATATTCTCAATTCCTCAAGAAAAAATCAGGGAATCAAAATAGGCTACTGATAGCCTTTGACTATTATACAAACAAAATGATTATGTCATTTCTACAACCAACTACTTCAGCATCAAAGAAAGTGGCAGATTATAAAAAGGTGGAGTTTGAAGTAGACACTGAAAATGTTCATGAGCTAGAACAAATTTAATTCCATAGACATAGCTCTGAAATGTTGTATTCAACTATGGTGACAAAGGCAATGAGTGCTACCAAGTTGCAAAATACTATTCTTAACATGCAGGATCAAGTGAAGCTAGACAAAGGATCTTTGTATGCAAAGGACCTAAGGATTAAAGCCTTAGAGGATTTGATTTTACAGGTGGGATATGATCCCTCAAATGTTCAGGCAACAGAATTATTGATTAAGAAAAAGAATGATGATATTGCAGCTTTGAGGAAACAACTTAAGCTTCCTCTAAGTGAGCATCCACAGACTAAATAAATCCTTCAAGAGCAAAGTGAAAAAGAAGAGATGATGAAGCTTGTCCTCAAACTAACTGCTCAAATCAAAGAAATGGAATCTCAAATGGACCAGCTTGTCCAAGTAAGGAAACTATGAAAGAGACTAACACTCCTATCATTCCTTTAGTTAGACTAGTGATTACCACAGTAGTGGCTTCCACATTAGGAGAAAATCCATCACCAAAGGAACCACTGGAAACTGCAGTGCCAGTGAGTTCAACTACTACTTCAAACACAGATTCTTCTACAACACAGGTTCAACAAACAGATGGAGCAGGTCAAATTGTTAAGGATATGGAGGAAATTTCCTTAAAAACTAATGAAATCAATAGCCTAAAGAAAATGATTGAAAATCTTGAAGCCACAAATAAGTTAGCTCAAATAAATGCCAAAACCCATGATCAGAAGGCAATTAGACTTGGGGAACAAATCAAAGGATTACAAAAAGAGCTAACATTCACTAAACAAATTTCATTTGTTAGGAATCATCTATGGACAAACATAATTGAGGCCATTCACACTCAATGACCTTCAATTCAGATTATATATGAGCAGAGAGACTTATTGTTAGCAACTTAGGCAAAGATTCAGAAGACCAAGGATGAGTTAACTGATAAGCTACCTCAGGCTTTAAAACTCATCACATTCCTAAACAACAAGAATAGAGAAGAATTGGAAGAATTATGGGTATTGGATAGAACAGAGACCATTTTATAGATTAAGAAAGTGGTAACAAAGAAGAATTTGATGAAATACCTAGAAGAAAAGTGTGAATCAACAAACATTGTCATAACAAAATTTATGGTGAAATATACAAACTTAAGACAAAAGGGTTTGCCAGACATTCATGTATTCAATGAAAAACTAATGCCCCAGAAAGATTATGATAATAAAATCAACGAATTTTCTAAGGAGCAAGTCAGCAAACCATTGCCACAAGGCACTCCTACAAGTAAAGTCCTCCTTCAACACTTTGAAGATTTGTTCTTTCTACAACATGAGATCAAACATATTTTTGTGTTCAAACCCAATTTTTCTAAATACACAAAGGCATATGATAATTTTAGAAAGCTAAAGAATGTCAAAATTCCTAGTGAAGAACAGTGGCAAGCATTTAGAGATTTAATGTGAAAATTAGAGGTAAAATAGTGAAGACATTACCTTGAAAATAGTCAAGAAGAAACAGTGAAGTAAAAGGACAGTCTACTGATTTTTACTGCAAAAAGATATACTTTTACAGTAGTAAAATAGTGGAAATGTCATTCAAAAGTGTATCAGAGTTAAAGAGCATTATTAAAGAGTATTAGATGAAAGAGTATCAGCTAAGGCAACTCAAATGAAGATATTTTCTAGCAGCTAGCAAAGTAGGACAACTAATCACTCAAAAGCTCCTTGATTAGATAAAGTAGTTCTATTTATTTTGGATAAGAGGACAGCTTGCTGATTTGTTAAGTAGTTGTCCCTCTTATTTTGTAAAGATATTTTCTATTTCCTAAAGACATTCCTAGATGTCTCCTAGGATATTTGTAACTACATTTTGTATAAATAATTCTACATTTGAACTATTGAGGGTGGAATAGAATTGCTAGACTTTACTCTAGACTGTTTTGCTGAAACATTGGAGGCTATTATTTGTTGATTTCGAAGTAGCAGACTAGACAAAGCTAAACTAGCATCATAATTCAAGATCCCTGTGATAAGCTGATGAGTGAAGTACTTTCTTATTGTCATTTTTTTATTTTTTGAGTTTCATGCAATTCATTATATGTTTGTTATATCTTAATGAGTAACTAGGAATATTACTACAGGCTAGTCTTATACTCCCTGTCTTTAACTAGTTACCATTTTAATGTTTTCTGTTGATTTTCGGTGTTAGGAATTCTTAATTGCTCCTACTCCCATTTGAACCTTGCCTCCTTATTCCATTTTTTGGATCAAAGGATCCTTCATAACCCTTTATCTTGATCATACCATTTCACCAAAAAACACTTTTCCAAATCTCTGAGGTTATCTATCTTGCCCTAAATACATTTGTACCTTTTTGGCCTTGACTTATTGTGTTGCTAGCTAGATTTAGACTCCATAGCCCAATGGACAAGTAGATTTCTCTATAAGTTTACCTCTAAGTGATTTTTTCCCACCAAAACCTTTAAAAACAAAACCAATTGTTCTATCATAACTAGCCTAAAACATAAATAAAAAACAAAGATAAATTTTAGAGAGAGAGCCCTCTCTGAATTCTAGGAAGGCTCGATCCCAGAATTTGAAGTAGGTTTGTGGTTACCTCTAGTTTTCTTAGACTAAAAAATCAAATCCCATAACTTAAGAAATTACTAGAGTGATAACACTTTCCATTGGGAGAACAGTAAGGAAGGCCCTTGAGCTTATTTTCAGATCTTGGCTTTAGGCCATATATTTATTTTCCCTTACAGTGTAGTTTATTTCCAGATTTGCGTTATTTTGAGGGAGGAGTTGCTAGGTGGCTTCAGTACACCATTTGGAGAGGAGGTTTTCTAGAGAAGGGATCAACTTTTCATATAGGAGATCTATTGGAGGAGGCTGCACTATTTCCTATATCAAATCAGCCACACTTTCCAGATCTATATGTTGCAGTGAATCATCATCCCTAGGGCTTTGATTCCTACCTTATACATGGTGTATTTCTGAAAACCCTTGTGGGGTTCTTCATTGGAGGTTGTATAGTGCCTAGATCAGTATTAGATCTATCTTTTGTGCCATATATCAGCCCATGATATTTTTTATACTCATTTTCTGTATCAATCCTTTTAAAATGCGTTGTAGCAATCTTCCAGCTCTTTGATATATAGTAGCAACACCTCTTTGAGGGATTTGTCCATTGGAGGCTTATTCTATCTTGTTGTACATCTTATGGCCCATTTATTATGAATATTTTGTTTTTTTTTTAATGATTAGAATGACTCTATATTAGCCTCTTGTTTTTACATGATGTTATACACTGCTATTCTAGCATTTTCCACTATATTCCTGCTTTTCCCATTTGGGAATATTACAGAGAGGAATCCATCCCCCTCTTCATGGAGCTGAAACTACATCCATTTCCCTATAAATTGAGCTCAAGTTTTTGGTTGAAGGGTAGATTGTGAATGATAGAAACTGATTTATATAGTTTCTAAGCTGAAGAGAAAGTTCATAAGAGTGCATACTTTCTACACTAGTGAGTTGTTTTTGGCATGAGAATGACCACACCCTTGTGTCTATAACTCCATGCTGGTATTCAGAGAGGAAGGCTTATCAGACTAAAGGAGAACGATTGTTCAAGACCCCAGGAGAAATTTGTACAACATCAAGGCATCAGGTTGTAAGATTACTCTTTTTATTCAAGATAATACATATGGATATCTTTTTCTCATTGATTTGTTTCTATGCTTATTGGAATAATGTCAATACTTAGACTCCTTAATCACTAAGTTGGATTAGCCTTTTTTTATTATTATATGTTGTAGATTATTTGATTATTTGTCTTGTCTTTGATTGTAGGTTCTACTCATTGGAGAAACCACTTTGGAGCGACAAGACAAAGGGCTACATTAAATGTTTGGATTTCGAGGTAGGGCATGTCCTCTCTACTTTACTATTATAATAATCTTGAAATGCAATTAATCTAGAGGAAAAGGTTTTCAAATGGATCTTTGTTTCCAGTTACTCGTTGAGTATTAGGGAGATCGCTCTTGTCCGCAAGAGGGATTAATCCACATAACAAATTGGCGACCATACTGGGGAACGATTTCTCCTTTGTTTCCTTTGATGTCTTTCGACCTTTTTTAAGAATTAAAATTTCTGGTTTGAAACTTTTTTTTCTTAATTTTCTCGCCATACGCATTTTTTGTACAGAAGCAGAGCACAGATCTGCGTAGATTTTCTTTAGAAACAATGCGCATATGCACTGAACTCTATTTTCTACCTAGCAACCCTATAAAATTTTGAAAAAGTTAAGCTTTCTCTTATTTAAGTCCAGATTTTTTGTTTTTGTGATCCTGTTAGCTTGTTTACAATCTCATTAAATCTTTGTTAAGTTAATTGGGTGTTTTGAATATTCTTTTTTTAGAAATTCTTAATTCAATTTCCGTTGATCATTACTTCGAGGTTTGTCTCAATTTCTTAACAATTTTTGCATCTTTTTGCTTTTTCTTTTCAAAAAAAATCCCTTTATTGTGTCTAAGAAAAAATTTCCTTTTATTGTGTCTGAGACAAAAATTTCCCTTTTTGCAAAAAACAAAATTGTGTCTGAGTGTTAATCGCCTTTGAGTGTTTTTATTTTTGATCTTTCGAATTCTCACCATATTTTCTTTACTTGCACTTGATTAGTTCCTTATATTACATTAGCAAAGGAAAATAGTCTTGTTTTTCTTTTTCTGATTTGGAATCACCTTGTGTTTGAGAATTCTCTTGTATAAATTACATTTGTATAGTTAGAATTCTCATTTTCAGAATATGAACGAAAAATGTGCATAGATTACATTTGCATATTTTTCACGTGAATTGTGCATAGATTACAACTGCATAGTTTACATTCTGGAAAGTCAACTGTAGATTTAGATCAGTTTAATTGATTTGAATTTACATGTTTTTATGCCTGTTTTAAAACATGAAAATAAAAATTTGTTTTGAATTGATTAGCACTAGTTTTTCGTGCTGAGATTAGTGCATTAGAGAATTTGTTATATTTTCTCTTATTTATCAATTTCTACATTATTGGAAGTGAATGAAACTCTCTACTTACTTTAGTTAGGATTCATCAAAGTGAAAGATTACATTATCATATTCAATTCCATTTAGTCTTGGGTCAGGTCATAACACCATTGGTTTCATATCCATTTACCCTTTAAGTAATAACAACCCAAATAACATAGCACTAAATAAAATTAATCTAGATAATTTTTACAATTTCTAGGGCTCTTTCCACCAATCTAGCTTAAGCTAGTGCTTTGGAATAGGTTTTAGTTAACGTTCCAAAGCAGTTAAAACAAACAATAGTATCTTGCGGTAAGGAAAAATTCCAATTGTTGCAATTGTGCTCTGGGACACTCTTTTTAAAAGAGTCAAGCATGAGTCCATGTCGGAGCCAATGAGGTAATTGTACCTATCTCATTGGCAAAGATAGAATATGTGCACGTAATACAAACGGTAAACCTTGTATTAACCATTATCGAGGAGCCTGGTGTCACTTGTTGGAAGACCTCCAATTTACCATGTCGAGGAGCCTTCATGGGGATTGAGCTTGATTCTCTACCCTTGTGTGTATATCGGATCGTAGACTGTTCCCCCAATTTCATTTGTCTCCATTGGTGACTTTAGTGGCCATAATATTTAGGATTTTTTCCAAGGTGACAGTGGAGGGAAGGTCCCACTATACCTGGAGAAGACATTGACTAGACTCACTTGGACTTTTAGAAGGTTAGTCTTTTCTTCGAGATCGCACAGTGAAGTTACTTGCATCGGATTGTTTCATTAAGCAGGTTGTCAAGGTAACTTTTCCAACCGCCAGTTTTCCACATTAATTTCCGTGACTTTGGATTTCATCACCAACTAGTGTTTTTATTATGGAAACATACTGTTTGTGTGTGGTTTGAATTCTATATTTTATAATGCATGTTCATTTGTTTGTTTTTACTTTTTATAGACCTTAGGTATGGATTGTGAATTTGAATTGTTAATATTTTTAAATTGTTAATAAAATTCACTAAAGTTGAATATAATGGCAAATGTTCCAGAATTTACCAACCAGGGAACCCCTCTTAACGAGAATCCTAGTACTTTCACTTTCTTTGGAAATTTTGGTCCTCCTTATATGGCTACATTTTCATTACCTGGATTTACAATAGGTTTACTGATATGGTTATTTTCAACTTCGTTGGCCTCAAACACTAAAATGGTTCCACCTCAATCGAATGCTTCACCTCAACAGAGTTCACCATATAAACATCACCAACCTCATGTTGACCCTTTACCTTCTTCGCCCAACATGTATTCCTCCCTTTCTTCTTCTTCACTTGGTAAAATCCTTGATGCTAGTAACCAGGTGACTAAGAAGAAGAAGAAGTAAGATAAGAAAGAAGTCAACCAACCAACCATGGCTATAATTGTTAGTTATGTTGAGGAAACCTCCAACATGCATCGTAAACCCAAATACCCTTGCAATTTTTGTAAGGGTGACCACTTCCTTATCAATTTTCGTGATATTCCTAAGGTCTTGGAAGTATGGTCAGAAAAATCTCATCAAATTGCTGTTGATCCATCAACCACTGATTGTCAGGTTCCTGGGTAAAAGGGTAAAGTTAGGTTTCCTTGTAGGTTATGCAAAGGGAGTCATCAAATTCACATTTTCCCTCACATGGATGAAGCCTCAAAATTGTTGGAAAACCTTACTGTTCCACAGCAACAACTTACAGCTGGTTATCGCAAACTTTCTCCCAATAGACCTTCAATTGACGAAGTGATTGATCTAATTCCAAGTACAGTAAATCCCACTCTTCCATTCGAGAGTGAAACTGATATCACTCAGGTTGATGATCCATTATTTGATCAAGTGGTTGACTTGATTTCACATTCAGTCAATCCCACTCTCCCTCTAGAGAGTGAAATTCATACCGCTCAGGTTCTTCTTGTTACATCAGATTCTTCTACACCAGGGGGCATTTCACCTGTTCCTACAGAACCCCCTCCAAGTACTGAGGTATTTTCCTTTGATTGGAATAGTCTGACAGAACCTCGTCTTCATTCTTCCATCCATGTCAAAATCATTTTGAAGGCTTGTGATAAGAATGTGTATTGCACGAATGTAGATGAAGGTGCTTATGTTAGTATTTTATCCTCAACTGCCTGGCAAGCTTTGGGTTCCCCTGAGCTTGTGCATGTTACACAGAATCTGTTAGCTTATAATAGAACCATTAGTGAACCTTTAAGGATCCTTCCAAAGTATCCTATTACCTTGGAAGGAAAAATTTCTTGTATTGATCTTATGGTAGTCCGAGGCCCCTTCGATTTCAAATTTCTCCTTGGGAAAGACTATGTCTATGAAATGAAAGTTGTCGTATCGACACTCTTTCACGTGATGTATTTCCCTCACAATGGAAACATTGTGACTATTGACCAGCTTTTTTTCGTTAGTCTTGATTCGACTACCAACCATCTGACACCCCTGAATTTTCCTTATACAGAAGTGGTATCTACCCCACCACGGGTTAATTATGTGGCAACCAGACCCATGTTTTTAGTTACTAATGCAAGAGAGCCTCTCACTCTTTGCTTGACTTCCTTTGACTTAGATCCGGTAATTGACATGGTGAAACTTATGGGGGTATTTTAACATGATTTTCTTGTCCAATTGAGTCCCATGAGAATATTTCCTTTTCTTGTGTCAAGCTCGTTAAAAAATGAAACGAAATTCTATGATGAGATTTCATGTTACTGTGTCAACCTCATTAAAAAATGAAACAAGTTTCCATGAGGGAAATTCCTTTTACTATGTCAACCTCGTTAAAAAATGAAACATGTCTATGAGGATAGTTCCCTTTACTGTGTCAACCTCATTAAAAAATGAAACATGTCTATGAGGATGGTTCTTTTCCTATGTCAACCTCATTAAAAAATGAAACAGTTTCCCATGAGCATAGTTCCTTTTCTTGTGTCAAGCTTTTTAAAAAATGAAAAAAAGTTCCATGAGCATAGTTATTTTCTTGTGTCAAGCTCTTTAAAAAATGAAACAAAACCTCTCCTAATTAAGTCGAGTCTTTCATAAGATCTCATAAATGAACCTTCATTCCATCCAGCTATTAGTAACCAGCAATCTACTTAGTTGAATGAAATGAAGCTTAGGGGGCATGTGCTCTTGCAGGTTACGCTTGGGGGGCATTGACACCTATCTCAAGCATAATTTTCTCTGTTTCAAGCTTGTGTAAAAATGAAACCACTTTCAAGCAGAGCTTTCCTTTCTTTCAAGCTTGTATAAAAATGAAACCTATCTTGAGTCCATTTCGGTTATTATTTTCAAGACTCATTAAACTCATGAAAATCCAGAGATTATTTTTCTATCTTTCATTCTCGTAAAACACATGAAAATTCCAAGTTATTTCCATCTTTTCCTGCTCGTAAATTAAATTGAAAGTCGGCCATATGAGTACACTTTTTATCACTTTTTCGGATTCGTTAAAAACTTATGAAAAAAGTGAAACCAAGGAGTCCTCTTTTAAGCCCTTTTCAGACTCTCGAAACATGAAAATATCATCAAGTACTTGACTATTAAAACTCGTTAAAGTAAATTAATAGTCGTCCATTATATAATTTTACCCCTTTTCCAAACTGAACTAGACTAATTACGAAAAAGGTATACGTTGAATAGTCATGGTCAATAAAGTTCTCTCCTACATTATTTTATCCTTTTTAGGCTTGAGAGACTAAATTTACGAACAGGAACAACCATGGATTTTACTTATGTTTTTCTTCTAACTCCCTAATACTGAAAAATGTCGAGTTTTTCCTATACTGGACTCGTTAAAATTTAACAGTAAAGGACCTGTCGATCACTACAGGACCGAACCACTCCTTCTTAGGGTTCGATTTTAATACTAAGATGGACTCATCCGAAGGATGAGCTTACACAAACAAACAAATTTTATCCTCCTAAATATTGGTGAAAATTAAAGAGGTACTTGCCCGTAATGGTGGGGGGAAAAGAGAGAAAAATAATCCAGTTGTCATCCTTATTTAGAAAGCAACATGCCACTCTTGAAAATGACACTTTTTCACACTTGTACATGGGTTGGGAAATCCTTTGTCTAACAGTTAATCGAACCAAATTAAAATCCTTTAGTTGGTTTCTGGGTATTAGCTTTAGGTCAAATGCTGCCAAGCCATCTGCATTGTTGTTATGTGTTCGAGAGAAATTTCAAATACACCATTCATTACAAACATTTGTCTCCATTCATGTTGATCATCCCTGAGTCAGTCCTTCCAAAATATTTCTTCAAAACTTGATATAATGGTTTCGTGTCATGGGCTTTCCTGCGATGAATCACTTTGTATCGACATCGACTCATTATCTAGAAAGTTGATCTAGAATCCTATCAGTACCTTGGGATCTACATGCCCTAATTGCAGGTTTCTCGCCTTCAATGACAAGTTGCATCATTGACCTTCGATCGAATGATTCTATGAGTTTTCGACTGCAAATCATGCATTCAAACTTCACAGATTTTACTGGAGTACTTTGAGAGCCATTGTCATTATTGGTGGTTTCTCTCGCACTTGTTAACGGTTCACATCATTGACCAGTAATCAAGTTGTTTCTACCATGTTTGACTTTGACACAATAAATCGCATGGATAGATTCGTACTAGTTCGGGAAGCGTAAATCAATACCCTGGATCTAGTTTACACCATCCAGTTTGTGAGGAGTTTTATTATTCATGATATAGTAGACTACTTATAACATATGGTTGTGTCCATACTGTGTCTACTTTTGATGTAATATTGAAACCATATCTGTACTAGAACATTTAGTTAGTTTTGATCTGAGTATGGGAATGCCTACCTCAGCGATGATATATATATATATATATTTGCATTGAATTTTTTTACAAATTTTCGACCGGTGTCTCCAATCCAATCCTCGGAATGATAAATAACTTCACTCTTCAGGATAACCTCAGACTTTGCACTTTAGGGGCAATCTGTTACACGTAATTTTTTCACAATGATATTTGATTATTCATATGGGTATATCACCTTCCATATCATGTTCCTTTAGAATTCAAAAACATTAATGTTCCTAAATCAAGTCTTCGAATTGGAAAAAATCTCTATAAAACCCTTAAAAGTCTACCTGTGCAGTTTTTCAAGCCTTTCCCTATGCATGCGCTGATGTTCTGTCCATAAACTGTGGAAAATCCCACACTTTTTTCCACTATTACCTGCACAACCCCATGAAAAGAAAATAAAAGAGAAATTAAATTCTAGAAGCCTAGTTGGTCAAATATTCTCTCAACTGGAAGCTTCTAGAGTTGCAATTAGTTCGAGATTTATGCCTCCACTCATGGAGCTTATCCCTTGGTCCATGGAGCTCAAATCCCTTCATGAGAGGAATCCATCCCCCTCTTCATGGAATTGAAACTACCTCCATTTCCCTATAATTTGAGCTCAATTTTCAGGTTGAAGGGTAGATTGTGAATGACAGAAACTCACTTATATAGTTTCTAAGTTGAAGAGAGAGTTCCTAAGGGTGCATAATTTCTACACTAGTGAGTTGTTGTTGGAATGAGAATGATCACACCCTTGTGTCTATAACTCCATGAGGTTATTCAGAGAGGAAGGATTATTAGACTGAAGGAGAACGATTATTCAGGACCCCGGGAGAAATCTGTACAACATCAAGGCATCAGGTTGTAAGATTACTCTTTTTATTCAAGAAAATACATATGGATCTCTTTTTCTCATTGATTTGTTTCTATGCTTATTGTAATAATGTCGATAGTTAGACTCCTTGATCACTAAGTTGGATTAGCCTTTTTTGTTTATTATATGTCGCAGATGCTTTGATTATTTGTCTTGTCTTTGATTGCAGGTTCTACTCATTGGAGAAACCACTTTGGAGCAACTGGACAAAGGGCTACATCAAAAATTTGGATTTAAAGTTAGGGGCATGTCCTCTCTACTTTACTATTATTATTAACTTGAAATGCAATTAATCTAGAGGAAAAGGTTTTCAAATGGATCTTTGTTTCTAGATACTCGCTAAGTACTAGGGATATCTCTCTTGTCCACAAGAGGGATTAATCCACGTAATAGTGATGAGGACTAGATAGATTTTACAGACTTATTATGAACTAATTCTGAATAGAAGATCAGATAACCAAACAACAATGGCATGAATGAAGAAGAAATGCAACAACGGATGAAAAGTAGCAACAACAAATTTCAGTCAGGGAATGGTAGAATGTACTAGAAAGAAGATAAATTAAACATGGAAATGGATGATTGTTACACAAAATTTTGTCACCATCCCTGCAATCCCCATCCCGAACATTGGAGGGCCATTTTGGTGAATTCTGTATATTTTCATACCTTGCAAAAAGTGTCATTTCATCCCTTTCCATGAGAAGAACATTTCCTTTGTTGACTATTCCTGGAATAGACTCTCAAAAACATGTGATTTTGGGTCGGCGCTGGTAGGCTGTTATGGCCTCCCACCCATAGAGAAATTAGCACTGGGTCTCGCACCCATTGGTGCTTTGTATCAGTGGACTGCCCATGCCCAGCTATTTTTGGAATTTTTTTTAAAATAGAAGCGAATTTTCCATTTCCAACCACTTCGCGAGAGGATTCATCATGGTTTGTTCGACTGAATAATGTCTAAGTCCTTCCTTTGGCTTCTTGTTTCCTACATTTGAGAAACTCCCCAAAGGATAAGGCCTCCCTTCCACCTTATGAGGGATCCCAAACCACCTCCTCCTCTCCTATAAATGCATCCTTCTATAAATAGTCCTTACTATAGCTGGTGTGAGAGTAAAGTAGAGAGGAATAAATTGTCGAGAGAGAGTCTAGACTCATTTCTTCGCCAAGTCTAATCCCCGATGAATGCTTGAGATGCGTTTGACTGGACCCGTCGAAGGAGGCTGCAACATCAAGGCTCTTTTGGTTGTAAACTTCTTCTCTCTACTTATTAATACATGACAAGTTTTTTGGTTTCCATTTTTCATTTGATACGTTTAATCCTATACAATACGTTTGATCCTCCTTGACCAATCGAATAGTTATGAATGCAAATATGTTTTCGTATGTTGTCATCGTGCTCTGATCCTTGTTCAGGTACAAGGATATTACCGTTGAAGGACCGCGAAGTGTGAAGATGAAGATCAGGAGATCACTACCACAAGCTACGACAAGAGCGTTGGAGCAAAGGTAAGTCATCTATCCCAACTCAGTTTCATTCATAAACTAGGAGTCGAAGGATTAGCATGTTCCCTTGTTGTTAGACCCACTCTAGGGATAGAGGGATCGCCTCTGTCCACAGAGGAGATTTAACTACACAAAAATTTCGTGACCATACTAGGGATCAGTGTGTTCATCGTCTCTCGTTTTTCATCTAGTGTTTTTCTTGTCGAGTCGAATTTGGTTGTTTCGTTGATTTTCTGCTTTGTTTGACCTGTCTGACTATTTTCAGCCATCCTGTTCAGTCCCAGAGTGTCAGGTCTGACCTCTGCTCAGTGATTTTTTATTTTTCCCACCCTTTTCTAGCTTGAAGCTGCTTTTTCTTAAACATTCACGCCAATTGGCGCATGTTGCTTTTGTCACACGTGCACCAACCTCTATTTAGCGCGGATTATAGCTAAATAGACGTGTTGAATCATGTAGGTTAAAATTTATCCTTTTTTCCTGATTTTTGCCAGTTCTTTTTGCTTCTAGGTTGGATTTTCACCTTTCAATTGGTCCATTGGGATTTTTTTGACTCTCTTGTCTTGTTCTTCTCAGCTATTTTTCCCTCATCTTATCAGTGGAGTTTGTCATCCTAGGGTTTTTAGGTGTCTTCTGCCGCTTGTCTGGCTCTCTCCTCACTAAGCCTTCTAAGTTGAGTTTGAGTCAGTTTGGTCTCCATCATTTCAGTTTTTCGACTAATTGTTTTAGCTTTTCTTTCGGTTCTACGTGTCTTTGGTTTTTTAAATGATCATCTCAGATTTCATTTAACTCTCCATTGGTAACCTTGAGCATAGATTACATTGCTCGTTGTATCGGCTTGAAATCCCTCTTTTTTCTTAAAGGGATGTATCTTTGTTTTGAGTGTGTTTGATGTTTGAATAGGATTGATATCTTTGCTTTAGATCATTACGTTCAAATTTCTCAAAACTAGTGTCTATTTTTCTTTTCAGTGTAACGATGCATTTTTCTTCTCATTCATCTAGAAAGACAAAATTTTCATTCTTTCTCCTCGTTTGAAAATGAAAAGCATTATTTTGCATTAGTAGCTTTTAGTGAACAAGGGAAGAATTTTTTTTTTTTCTTCTTTGGTTGTCTTAGATGCATTAGTGAAATTTTTCTTGTGATTCGATCGATTGTTGCTTTGTTATAGACTACTATCCTTATCTTAGCTAGAATTCATCGAATGGGAATGATTTTATTTTTCATATAGTTGTGCATTAAGGATTCGAGATCACATTTGGTAAGGCCTTGAAATCGCAAAATTAATTCAAGATCAACTTTAAAATGAATTAAATCAACCTAAGGAAGCATTGAAACCTAACACACATATATCTAGAGATCTAGGCTAGTGACGTGTTCCGGTGTTGTTAAACCTAGTTGTTGTCGTTCGCCATATGGCTTTAGAAAGTGCTAGAACGGACTTGTGCTCCTCATACCATTGAGTATATAAAGGGAGACCCTCATAGATTGCAATCCTTTATCCATATGAAGTCGATTCTGCCACCCTGTAACCGTGATACACTAAACACAACATTCATGGAGACTGCCTACACGTACGTCAAGTCCTTGGTCATTTCTCTTTCATTTGATCACCAAGGTGTATATTTCAGTTCACGGAAACTTGGTACACCCTCTTTCTTAGATTCCTTGAGTAGTCATTTTGGTCTTTTCATGACTCTCTAAAATTGAAAAGATCATCAAGCACTTGTCCTTTCACACTCGTTCAACCTAAAAGTGAATAAAGTCACCTTTTTCCTGTTTCTCGACTCTTAAAACATGAAACAATAAAGTTTTGTTTCAATGTCATTAAATTAATTGCCTACGATCACATGCCCGTTAAATATATTTTCTCGGATTGTTCTTAAGTCATTCCTTAGTGTTTGGTCTTGAAGCCTCGAATTGGCTATCTCGTTTCCCTCCTATGTTGATACAATGTCACAGTGGCAAAACCATCGGTTTCATCATCCTCTTCATTGCCTCTTAGTGGAAATCTTTCTCCTGAAGTTTTTTTGGGAGCATCTCAGCCCACTAGGTCTGTTGATTTCTGGAAGTATATCCTTCTGAGTATCTTACCTCTCGCTACCTGATCTCATCTTGAATAACCATTTGATATCAATTGACAACCTCAAGACGCTTGGTCTAGTTTTGGGAATGAGGAAGAGTTCCCTCCTCTGACTTCGAAACCATATTTACTAGCCACTTCTTTACTTGCTACTACTCATCGTCTTTTCGATGATCAAATGGCTTCGTCTGACATGGATTCTTCAAGTCCTATCAGCAGTGAAGAGCTTTATGTCTCTACAAGAGATCATCAACTCCCTCCAGATATTTTTCCTTATGTCTCAAGTCAACCTTCCTCACAAATGGTATCTCTCCCACGTGGTTATCATACTTTGGGTCAAATCATTTCTGGTGTTGCATCGTTGTATCAGAGTCTGATATGGTCTGATACATTGACTCCCTTAGGGGGCTTGTTTGTATCGGTATCGAGGGCATCACCCTAAACTCCTCTGACGTCGACAATTGTGACCTTTGTTCCTGTCTGACCCACTGTCTGTGTGGCTTCATCCGCGCTGGCTGTTAGTATGACTCAGTCATCCCCAACATCTTATATTATTCGTAGGTCCATTTTTATCAATCCCATGATACCTGTCATGCCCATCGTGAGTGGATAGCAACCTCACGTTTCAGGAACCCAACCTTCTAGTAGTGTGCCTATGGCTTCTACTTCCATTCCAGGAGGTTTGAAATTTGATGAGTATCGTTTGGCCATTCAACAGCGGAATTCTACTCCTCAAGGTTCTCAGCAGCTTCGAACTTTTGGTGATCCTCCGCATCATTTTGACATATATGGTAATCTCGTTTGTTTGCCTCTGATTGATCTGAATCAAGCCATATACCAACCAGGAAAACCCTATGGTCCGCAAGGACAACCCTTACAGGGACAACCTTCGGTCCAACAGGGACAACCCTTTGGTCCATAGGGAAAACCTTATGGTCCACAAGGACAACCCTTATAGGGAAAACCTTTGATCCAACAAGGACAACCCTACGGTCGTACTGGTCAACCTCAGGTTAAACAAGGTACATCTTATGTTCCCGGGAGGCAAATATATCCGCAACAGGGACAACCTTTTGTGAAACAACACCAGCCTTACGTTCAGCAAGGCTAAACTTTTGTACAACAAGGAAAACCCTATGGTCCTGCGCCAGGTCAACCTGGATTTCAGGGGCAACCTAGCCCATCCCAACCATCAGGCCAGCCTTTTCCACAAGGGAAACTAGTTGGCTCTGAGCATGCAGGCCAACCTACTCCGCAGGGACAGCCTATCCAACCACAATATCCAAGTCAACCTACACCCCAGGGGCAACCCGTTCAGCCCCAAGGTGCCACTTACATGTCTCAAGTTCAGTCTAAGTTGGTATACAATGCGCCCCAAGGCGTTACTTACATTCCTCAAGATCAATCCCAGATAGTATACAGTGCACCTCAAGGCACTGCGTACATTCCTCAAGGTCAAACTCAATTGTTGTATAATGAACCTCAAGGCAATACTTACATTCCACAACAAAATCCATATGTTTCCTAGACAGGACTTCAGTGGTATGCCCAAAATCAATATCCTAGTCCTCAACCTGTGTATGGGTAGAATTATCAGGCTTACAACCCCTATGGACAAAATCCTCTGGGACAAAACATATGGGGGCAGAATTTCTCTCAACCGGGGTGGAATCCTAACACTGGTATTTATTAACGACCTGAAATTCCTTTCAATCCTCAATTACCTTTCCTTGGTATGTTGGAACTAATTGATGTGTCAAAGTTTACCAATGATTCTATCCTTCATAATCCATATTGGCCTCCAGTTTTGACCAAAATTCCTGGTGATTGTCCTAAATTTGAGGGCAAGTCCAGAGAAGACCCCCAAGCACATGTTATGACATACCATATTTATTGTTCCTATAACTCTTGGGTTGATGATTCCATTTGACTCCGTCTTTTCCAACAGACTCTCACTGTTGTCGCTGTCAAGTGGTACATTGAACTATCCCGCGGAGTCTTCTAAGATTTCAAATCTTTAGCCATGGCATTTCTCATGCACTTTGAGTTACCAGTTCGGTATGAAACTGGGCCACACCTCCTCACATCTTGAAGCAATATCGAGCTACTCATATCTATAATCATATTCATGAATGGAGACGTCATCGTCATTTGATCAAGTTTGAGATTTCTGATCAACTTCTAACTGATTGGTTCACTACCTCCTTTGTTGCTCCGATTGCTAAGGACTTTGTTATGGGGGCATGCGTTACTGAGGAACAAGCCATTTCTCGTGCCCCGTACCTTGACCTTGTGTACTCTTAGTCTGACGCATTGTATGAACTCTTGCCCGATGCCCCTCAACCTAGAACTTCCAAAGCACCAATGGCGCCATCAGTCAATGGTATCATAGGTTCTGTGTCGTAGATTTCTCGCAAGTCTCCTCCAAATCCTGCAAAGAAAAAATCTACTTCTTCTAGTGATACTGCTTCTCAGCCACCCCTAAATTCTCGTAAAACCACAGAAGTGAATGTCGTACTGTCCAATCCGGCGGATAAAAATTCCAAGGGTAAGAAGAAGGGTAAAGGTAAGGCCAAATTCGATACCCTGAAACTAGATTCTCATAAATCTCGTGCTGATGATGGTTCACAATGCAAACTGAAGTACCCTTGTTTGATTTTTTACGAAGAGAATTACACCAAAGATTGTCCCTGACAGGCCAAGGTGAGTCGATTTCTCAAGGGCACCCAAGGCACTTTGACCATTCTTAAAGAACCATTTCCATCACAATAGATAGTTAGTAGAGCAACCCTAGTCCTTTGCCCATTTGGCTCTCAGGTTTTCATGATGAACGCTCCGGCATCCGTTTCTATTGCTACCCATCGAAAGATTATACCAAACTGCATTAGGAAGTAGGGAAGGAAATTGTTGATGGTCCTCCTCCCCCGCCTTCTTCTCTCCCTCTTTAGGTTGAAAGGCCCAGTACTGAGCCTATTGTACGACCACCTTCCAAAGGTGTACTCCGTAAGTCTTCTTACAATCCTAACCCCCGTGTTACTCAGCATTACAATATTGTTGAGGATTTGGCTCAAGCGCCATCCGCTATGTCCACATTAGAAGTAATTCATAGTTTTCTGTCTCAACGGAAGGCTTTGTTATCTGCTATCAGAGGGGTTGATCCCGTCGATTCAAACTTTATCACTTTCGATTTGGAAAATTTCATCCCATGACTCCCTCACCAGCTTGCATTGATCATTCAATTTTGGATAAATGGAAATAATATCCATCGAGCTATCATGGACGAGGGTACATCTACATGTGTCATGTCATTTTCCTGCTAGAAAGACATCGGTTCTCCAGTTGTCCATTCATCTCCAAATTCTTTAGAAGCTTTTGATGGAAGGGAATCTCACCCTCTCAATGTTCTCACTAGTTTACCTATTACGTTATAAGGGAAAAAAATTAACGTCGAGGTTGAAGTCATTGACACCAAGCTCAATTATAATCTTCTCCTCAGTCGCAGTTGGACTCACGCCATGCTATGCATTCCATCCACTCTCTTTCGTGTTCTTCGATTTCTTCACGAAGGAAAGATCATCACTGTCGATCAATTGAAATTTTTCACTTTCTTGTCTTTCGAGAGAAACATCCCATATGTAGACTATATTCCTACGCCTTATGAGAGCATAGGGCCAGGTCTTTTTAAATATCTTGTCCTCATGGGTCTTTTTCCTCTTCCTCCACCCAACACTGCTCAGGTTAACATTATCTCTAGGTCTTCTGATCCGTGGATCATCCCTATGCCTAACCAGATTTATTCGTTTGGTGACTCGATGTCGTTAAGCCCAATAGAGATTGATTATTGTGAACTTATTTTGGCTTTAGCTCCTCCGCCTTCTGATCATGCTCCTTTGGGTATGTCTCTTGACACTTATTCTCAATCCCCTTAGCTCGACGATTTAGATTCACTCGATCCCTTGAAAGAGATATTTCCCACTGATGAGGCCATTGTCGAAACTATGTCTCTTGAGGATCCTCCTTGGGATGATAGTCATCATTGTTCCTCTTTCATGCCTGGCCTTGGGGCTATGTCTACTTGTCTCGAGAAGTTTGCTTCTCATGTTCCTTCTCATCCGCTTCAAACACCTATATTGACACACAAAGTATTTTCCAAAGGTAACTTTGGAAACATCACACAAATGATGCCTATCGACATATCCATCAAACCGAGGGTTTTTGAGAACATCCACATTGGGGTGACATGTTCTCCTGATGATATCGAGGTCTATATTAGTCTCTTCCACGAGTTTTGTGACGTTTTCACTTGGTCTTATGAAGAAATTCCTAGCATCAATCCAAGTATAGTGGTGCATGAGATTCCTACTTATCCTGGTATGAACCCTGTTCGCCAACATCTTCATCCTGTGCACCCTAGAAAGGTGTCCGCTATTAAAGGAGAAGTTGAAAAAATTCTTAGAGCTAGTTTTATTTATCCGATTCCCATGACAAAATGGGTTTCTAATATTGTTCATGTGGATAAGAAACAGGGTAATATTCAGGTCTATGTAGATTACTGTGATATCAACCATGCGTGCCCTAAGGATAATTATCCCACTCCTTTTATTGATCAGATCATTGATGACTGTGTTGGGAGTGAGATCTTTTCTCTTATGGACAGGTTTTCTAGATACAACCAGATTAATATTCTTCCAACCGATCAACACAAGACCACCTTTATCTATCCTTGGGGTACTTTCGCCTATAAGAAGCTCCCTTTTGGTCTTAAAAATGTTGGGGCTACATTTCAACGAGAAATTTCATATGATTTCCATGATATCACGCACATTGTTCAACCTTACCTGGATGACCTTTCTGCTCATTCATTTAAGCGTAAATACCACCCAGATCATCTCCATCAAATATTTCTTTGCTATCGACGCTATAACATTCGGCTCAATCCGCATAAGCGCGTCTCCTGCGTTGACTCCCGTAGGCTCTTAGGGTTTATCATCTCTAAAGATGGAATTATTCTCGATCCCCTCAAATTCAAAGCTATCATTAATCTCCCCCCTCCTTCCTCTTTATATCAGCTACAAAGTCTGCAAGGGAAAGCTAACTTCTTACGCTGTTTTATACCCAATTATGCCGAAGTCGCCAAAGGATTTACGCGATTACTTAAGAAAGGCATCCCGTTCCTCTGGGATGATATTACCCAAAAATACTTCAATGCACTGAAGATGTTGTTGATCAATGCTCCTATGTTGTTTCCTCCCAATTATCATCGCGATTACTCCCTCTATTTGGCTTCTGCGTTTAGCACTATTTCCATGGTTCTGGTACAAGACGACGATGATTGTGACGAACACATCATTTACTATTTGAGTCGAAATCTTCTCGATACCAAAATGTGCTATGCACATGTTGAGAAGTTGGTGTTGACTGTTGTTCAAGTTGTTCAATGTTTTCGTCACTATATTCTATTACGCACACTGACCGTGATTTCTGATTGCAACCCCATGACTTACATGTTGACTCATCAATTGCTGGGGGGGGAATATTCAAAGTGGATTATTATCCTCCAAGTGTTTGATTTGGAGTTTAATACTGCTAATTTGAAGAAATCATTGGTTTTCGCTGATTTTATTTGCTCTCTCCCTTCTGATTCTGCTCCATCTAGTTCTCAGGAACACATTCCAGATGACACACTTTTTCTTATTAGCACCCTTGATCCTTGGTACAATGATATCATCATATATCTTCAGACTTCCACCTTCCGATCTAAGTTGACGGAGGATTCTGGTTGATGCATCTGCCATTATTCGCAACCTTATCGCATAGTCAGAGATAATCTCTACCGCATCGGAGCTAATTCTGTTCTCCGCCAGTGTTTGACTCTCGAGGAGGCTGAAAAGGTCCTTAATGATTGCCACTCTAGTGCTTGTGGTGGTCACATGTCTGGATATGCTATTGCACAGAATATTCTTCATGTTGGCTATTTCTAGCCCACCATCTTTAAAGACTGCATTGTTGCTGTCCGTAAGTGTCACGATTGCCAGATTTATCAGCGCAAGATGCATGTGCCACCCACACATCTTCATCTTGTCATTACCATTGGTCCCTTTGCGAAGTGGGGCATTGATTTTATGATGTGTAACCCTCACTCGGTTGGGGGGCATGCTTATATTATCGTAGTCGTTGATTACTTCACAAAATGGGTTGAAGCAATGCCTACACTTACAACTAACGGTAAGACAAATACAAAATTTCTATTCAATCATGTCATTACTAGGTTTGGTGTCCCTCAAGCCATTGTTACCGATCATGGTTCTCATTTTTATCATTACATGATGGCTGAGTTGACTTCTAAGTTGGGTCTGCATCACGATAGCTCAACGTTGCACTACCCTCAGGAAAATGGCCAGGTTGAAGTTGGGAACAAGGTTCTAGTCACTATGCTTCAACGTATGATTATGATGCACAAGTCAAACTGGCATCTCATGTTGTTTTAAACTCTCTGGGCTTACTGAACCTCAGTGAAGGATGTGACCGGATTCACTCCATTTTAGCTTGTCTATGGTCTCGAAGCTACCCTTCCGATTGAATGTGAAATCCCTTCTCTCAAGATAGTTGTTGAATTGTTGCCTAATACTTTTCCAGAAGAAGAGTGTCTTCTATATTTAGAGAGGCTTGATGAAACTCGCCTCTTTATTGATCTTGTCATAGAAGCACAGAAAAAGAGGGTCAAAGCTCATTTTGACCTGTCAATTTCCCCTCATTCCTTTATAGAAGGAGACCTTGTCCTCCTATACGACCAAGCTCACGATAAGCTGGGGGCAGGAAAATTACAACCCATGTGGCGTGGGCCCTACATTTTTAAACATGTTTTGCAGAATGGGGCTTATGAGCTAATTGATTTTGAAGGTTATCCTCTGGATTAACCCAAAAATGGGTTGTATCTCAAAAAGTACTATGCATGAGCCTTTTGTGCATGTTTCTTTTGTACATAGGTTTTTTTTCATTTTTGTACAATTTTTGGCTTGGTGTGCATTGCAAGCGATTTTCCTGCTGATTGTATCGTTGATTATTATGTAGATGTCTATTACTCCTTATGTTGGTTTTGCGGATGGTGCCTCTCGCAATACCCAGAATCTGCCTTCTATAGCCTGGGTGATTTATAATCCTAATGGTGAGTTGATAGATCTTCAAGGTAATTTTCTAGGACGAACCACAAACAATTTCATTGAATATAGTGTTGTCATTGAACTCTTAACTGAGGCCATTTATCTCAACATTCATGCATTGATTGTTAACCTAGATTCTCAACTTGTCGTTCTTCATCTTAATGGGCATTATTCTGTTAGAAATCCTCAAGTCTTAAGGTTGTACTTACACGTTCATTTACTATAAAGACATTTTGATTACATTACATATCAACATATTCCTAGACGAATGAATGCGTTAACTGATACAATTGCCAATATTGTATTAGATAGACATTTGCATAATTTGTAAAACATCATCATCACATGATAATATTCATACAGGAAAATAGGCATATATATATGAATATATATATATATATATATATATATATATATATATATATATATATATATATATATATATATATCGAGTGTTTTCATCCACATGCATCATAAGTTCAAAAAAAATATGTATGTTTTGATTACATCTTGAGACATCATGTCTCTCAAAAAATATATGCAGAAATAAAAGCCTAGGTGTCTAGTCGGCGTGATGCTCATGGTAGCATGTTGCTTCCCGCACGAGCCACCTCAATAAGCGGTGAACACTGTTTGACACCCGTGCAGTGTGTCTCTGGTATGCACGAGGAACATCATGAAATCTCACATAGTCAGGGATTCCACTGGAGAGTCCCTCCAGGTTGCGTACAATTTCCTCCTCCTTGCTTCCCTCACCATGAGGGGCCACATCAAAATCACAAGGAATTCTCCATGATATTGGAGACATTCCTACATGTCTTTCTGGGAAAACATCTGAAAATACATTGATTAACATTAGAACATACAATAAAAAAAATCATAATACTCATCAAAATAAAAAAATGAGTCTTACCCAATGCCTCATCCCAATCCTCTCTTGCTCAGAGTGGTAGATACGGATCACCTGTAAAGTATGTGCCAAAATAGGGCCAGTCCTCCATGACAATTAGTTGTCTTCAGAGCTACTCAAAGAACTCTGGTCAATACATCTGTTGACCGCCTCCTAATATTGGCATCAAAGCCGCCCAACAGACCATCCATGGCTCTTGGGCTAGTGGTGTAGGAACTATCCCTTCCTGACGTTGGAAAATTGTTAACCGTTCCAAGATGAATGGTACCAAGATGGACCCGTAGCCGAAATATTCCAGCTTCCCATTCTTGCATTTTTTCAACTGGTATTTCATATTGACCATTACCACCTCTGCCCAGTTGTAGAGAGTGGGTGCCATACAGTCTACTGCAAGAACTAACTTCATTTTTGTGGCCTCATGCGGAGCCTAAGATCCAGCAGCTCGTGTGATGGTGTGCAACACTACTTTTAGTGCCAAATCCAGAATGGTTTGGATATCCACCTTTCCACTTTGGGTTCTTTCCTTGTGGCTCGACACACTTTGTTGATAACCATGCTCATGTTTTCCATTGTTGGCCAGGTACCTGTCAGGATTAGTACTACCCCCCTCCGTGAAAATCCAGTTATGAAGTAAACATCTGAGACCTCAATCTCTTGTTCTTGATCATGGATTATGAATCTTTCCCGATCAATGTCCCATGCACTAATCAAGTACTGTAATATCTCTGGTTGAGCTCAGAGACATGGTTCCATGAAGAATTTTTCGAGCCCGCAGTCCCTGAGAGCGTCCATGCATCTTACATTACCCAAGGCTTGCTCATATTCTTCACTATGTTCTCTCTCCTTCCATTCGATCACCATTTTATTCTTTCACACCTGCAAAAACATCAATGTGGTTGTCATTAGTAAAATTGTTTGCTATTTGAGTGTTTGAAATGGGCCATTTAGTTGAATTGCAAGCTTAAAATTTATGGCCGCGGTTGGCACGACTATTTCAAAAACAGTCGTGCCAAGTCGCGCGCCCCCGTTTCGATTGAAGGCAGGTTGGCGTGAGTCTGTGCCCGAAACCCACGCCAACTGCCATGCCCTAATTTGAACAAAAACCCCTCCACGGATCTAAAAAATGGATTGCAGACAATGAAATTTATATCAAAATGCAAGCAAAGACATGAGCTCTTACCTGGAACATACGAATTTGTGATTGGCCTTATGAATTTTCCGTTGTCAACTTCGCAAAATCACAGTGAAAAATGGTAAAAGGTGCTCACAAGAGGTAAAAGTGAAAAGTAACTTGTTTTTACTATTTTTGGCATTTTATAAACTTTTTAGAACCCTAATTAGGCTTTTGAGCACATTTTTAGATTATTTTTCTATTTTATCTCGAAAAATGGGTTTTACGTGCGTCTCTTGTGCAAAAACAGGTCCTCAATGTGACAATGATGAAGTGACGAGTTGTATTTTATAATTTTTCAAAATCAATAAAACCATGAAAAAGTCACCTCCTGGAGTCATCTTTCAACTCTTTTCTCACTCTCAATAATTGAAAAATATTTCCGAGACACTTGTCATTTTGAACTCATTAAAGGAAGCGAAATGATATCTACCCAGTATACGTTTACCCCTTTTTCGGGCTGGGATAGATTATTTACGAAAAAGGTATACCTTATCCTATCATGACTAAGAGGTTCTCTCAGAAAAAGTTTTCTACCTTTTCGGATCTATGAGACTACCTACGAAAAGGGACTTGCTGGAGTTTTCTTTTCCGCTTATTTTCTAAACATGAAAAGATGATGAGTTCTTCCTTTTTCAGACTCGTTAAACCTACATGAAATCAGAAACCGTCACCATGACGTAACTGAATTCCTCCTTCCTAGGGCTCATAAAATGTACGAGGATGGATTTATCCGAAGGACAAAATTATATGACAAGCATATGCTATCCCCTTCAAGCTTTTTTCCAAAAATAATTGGGGTACTCGCCAGCAATGGTGGGGGAAAATGGAACTAGTTCTCAGTCGTGTTGGTATTATGTCGCTCTTGAACATGACACTCATCTGCATTCGTGTCGGGTTGGGTACATCTCATTTTGTCATTTTTTCCTCCATGGGTTTGGGTAATCTCTTTTGGCCTCTCATATGCTCTTTTCCATGTCATCATGACCTCAAATCCCTTGATGTAAAATATTGCCAAATTTCGGAGTCGTGTCGCCGATATTTTCAAGAGAAATTTCCTTTTCCAGTTTTCAACCTCTGATCCACTTTTTGGTCCTAATTCACTATCATCTTATTCCTCTGTCTCGTGTCGATGATGTGGGAAAAATTATGGCCCTCCTTCGACTAGGTCACTTCCTGTCGACTTCAGCTCATTATCCAAGAAGCTGATCTAGAGACTCCCTTCTGGAACTTTGGAGCTTGCATGCCTCAATGGCAAGTTTTTCGCATTCAACAATAGGTCCTCATCATTTTCCTTCGATAGAGTGATTCCAAGGGTGTTCGACACCATCTCATTGTTCACACTCTGTGGATTGTACTAGTTGTACCTTGAGAGCCATTGTCATTATTGGTGGTTTCTCTCGTGCCTGTTAACAACTTTCATCATTAGCTGGTAATCAAGTGAATTTCTTGCATGTTTGACTTTAGCTCACTTATTCGCATGCTTGAATTTGTACTTGTTTGGGTCAAGATGGAGAAGACCATGGCTTTTGTATGATGAAATCCAAGCTACGGGATATTTTGGTTTATCATGACTATATGCATGTCTCTTTTGATTGGATGTTTGTGAACATACCTAAGTCTATTTCTTGATCCTTCTTGTTGGATGGTTGCATCCATACCTTGGATATCGCTTTTATATGTACTCTTTTATGGATGGTTCTTCCCATGACACATATTTATATATCAGAGATATCAGTTGTACTTGTACTTACAGGTCTTCTGACGACGGTGTTTTCTTTGAACACATTCTCGTAAAGCATTTCACCCATCCCTCTCTCTCGGACCTCATGTTTTAGAGGGCATCTATTACACAACATTTTTTCACTGTCCCTGCAATCCCCATCCCGAAAATTGGAGGACCATTTTGGTGACTTCTGTGTATTTTAATACCTTGCAAAAAGTGTCATTGCATCCCTTGCCATGAGAAGAACATTTCCTCTATTGACTATTCCTGGAATAGGCTCTCAAAAACATATGATTTTGGGTCGCCGTTGGTAGGCTATTATGGCCTAGTGACCATAGAGAAATTAGCACTGGACCTCGCACCCATTGGCGCTCTGTCTTAGTGGACTACCTGCGTCGAGTTGTTTTTTGAATTTTTTTTAAAATAGAAGTGAAGTTTCCATTTCCAACCACTTTGTGAGCGGAGCCATCATGGTTTGTTCAACTGAATAACGTTGAAGTCCTTCCCTTGACTTCTTGTTTCCTACATTTGAGCAACTCCCCAAAGGATAAGGCCTCCCTTCCACCTTATGAGGGATCCCAAACCACCTCCTCCCCTCCTATATATACATCCTTCTCACATAGTTGTAGCTAGCTAAACAGTCCTTACTATAGCTAGTGTGAGAGTAAAGCAGAGAGGAATCCATTATCGAAAGAGAGTCTAGACTCATTGCTTTGCCAAGTATAATCCCCAATGAATGCTTGAGACATGTTTGACTGGACCCGTCAAAGAAGGCTACAATGTCAAGGCTCTTTTGGTTGTAAGCTTCTTCTCTCTACTTATTAATACATGACTAGTTTTTTGGTTCTTGTTTTGCATTTGATACATTTAATCCTATGCAATACATTTGATTCTCCTTGACCAATCGAATAGTTATGAATGCAAATATGTTTTCGTATGTTGTCATCAATCTCTGATCCTTGTGCAGGTACACAGATATTACCACTAAAGGAATGTAACATGTGAATATGAAGATCAAGAGATTGCTGCCACAAGCTACGATAAGAGCGTTGGATCAAAGGTGGGTCATCTATCCCAACTCAGTTTCATTCATAAACTAGGAGTCAAAGGATTAACATGTTCCCTTTTTTCTAGACCCACTATAGGGCTAGAGGGATCGCCTCTATCCATAGAGGGGATTTACCTGCACAACAATGATATGTGGATGTTGATGATGAACTTTCCTAAGAGAAGGCATATTGAAGTAAGAAGGACAACCAACAATAGATTATGATTTACTGCACAAGTTTACATCAAAAAGGAAAATGCAGTATTGCAAAATCAATTTTAGGATCTAGGAGGACATCAATAAAGGCACATGACTAGGAGGTGAATAATATATTTTCCCTTGGGATTTAAATTTAGGAGCATAAACCCAAGTCCAACATTTTTTTTCCTAGACCTAAGGGGTATTGGAATTTCCTAAAGGGGTGAATTCACTAAATCAAAATATGTAGAAATTATAGATATTCATGTAAATAAAAATGTCCTATTTCTAGAAAAGAATAGAGGTTGTTAGGGGATTTTTGACGAGTTAAAATTTTTGAGCATGTGGCACATTGTAAAAGAGACAAGTAATTAGGATGAGATATTTTGAGACTTCTATAAGAGATCCAAATGTAGATTTTTAAGAGGTTTGTTAGTTACATCCTCCATGATGTAATATAGATATTTTTCTTTGTTAAAAATATGTAATATGTATTGAAGATAGAAGGAGGAAATAGAATAAAGGGTAGGGTAGAGATAACCGAAAGAGGCTAAGGACAAAGAGAGGCTCAAGATAGAATAAATGGGACAATTATTGTGCAATCAGACCAGACATGTACAATTATTGAGCTTCAGATCTAGACTTGGGCATCAGGCCAAATAATTCTCAGAGCATACAGCACAGTTTCTATCCCTGAACTGTGTTATTTGCAATTTTGCAGTTGCAGGGTGTTTTGTCTGCATTTTGGAGGAGAAATCTCCGGTGTTAGGATTCTTCCTCTCACTGTGGTGATCCATGGATTGGCCATCCAATCCATGTTCTTCCAGATATGATTTGATGTTATATTATATGATTCAATAATTTTCTGAATATTGCTGCAGATCTACAACTCTAGATCTCAGATCTACTCTCTATGCTTCATGATCTGCATGAAACCCCAAGGGGAATGTATAGATGAGCTCTTGTTGTACACAGATCTGTATTAGATCTATAATTTTATGTACAGATCTGCTCTAGATCTTAGTTATAATATACTACTGCTTCAGCCCCAATAAAATAATGTTGTTGAGTTTATGCAGACTTTTTCTATGGCTGTAGCACCTCATTTCTATGTATTTCTCCTGTATAGTCTTATTATTTCTCTTGTACAATGTATGGGCTATGATGTAAATCTGATTTAATGTTATACATCTGATATTTGAACCTCCATATCAGCCTACTTCTTTTCTTCAGGGGAACTGCGTTATTTTCTGTAGCAGTCTTTGAATATAGCTGCAGCCCCTCTCTTTGGGTGTTTTTCAGCTAGACTAGGTTGTGGGAGACATGTTTAACCCACCTATTTTGATTTTTTTTCGCTCTCCATTTGGATTTAGATCTTAGATGAGCTGATCTAAGGGATCCAAGAGCTGCAAACTCATTTCAGTGCACTCAATTCTTAGGATTGCGTTATTTCAGCAGGCTTGTTGTGAGATTCCCATTTCAGGATATTACATTTACACATTAATTTATACATGGTATTAGATCTAGATTCATAGTAGAGAAGATATTTCTAATTTTTCATTGTAGAAGATTCGAGGTTGCAGATCAGGTTGTAGGATTTCTTAAGGACTGAGAAGATGATTTTAAATGGACTAAGGCTCAAGTATGCCCTTAAGGGAAGCTCAAATTGTATTGCATGGAAGGATTGGATGGAGGCAGTACTGGAAAATAATGGGTTGTAGGAATACATTGATAATGGTGTTTTTAAACCAACAACAGTTGATGCTCAAAATCTAGCAAAATGGAATAAGTGTGTTTCCAAGGAAAGGAGAATCATATTGGAGGGAGTACGAGACCATATTGCCTTTAATATCCATGGGAAATAGAATTTTTATGCAATGTGGCAAGGATTGAAAATTTTGTTTCAGAAAAAGTAGTGACCACAAGAAGCTAGCACTCAAGGATAAGCTTTGAAAAATCAAGATGAAAAATAATGAAACAACTCTGCAGTACCTGAGAAGGTTTACACATTATTGTGATGAACTTGGAGGGGTCAGTGTTACTGTAACTGAAGAATATATGGTAGCTATATCCCTCTTGAGCCTTCCCAAGAGATGACATAGTTATCAAGATTCTATAAATGGTAGAGAGTGTTGACTGTGTGTTATATTCTTTCCACGACTAGCCCTACACGCGAAGTGGGGGGTAAGAGGGGGGTAAGTGAGCCCCCCCTTCACTTTTTCTGGGTGTAGCAGGGGGGAAACATCCCCCCCCCCCCCCCATCCCCCCTTCTCTTGAATTGGACGCAGTAGTGAGGGCAGTAGCCCCCTTGCATAGGGTCTAGGGAAACGCCCTAGGAAAGTTTTTTTAGACCCTATATTAGGTGGGCGGACCTACCTATGGTTGTTTGCATGGATTTACCATATGGTTTTGGGCATGATGGTTTTATTTCCATGGTATTTTTTATATTATATCAAGGGAACTATAGTTATGTTCTAATCCAGGGTTAATGGATTGGGGTTTATGAATGCTTTAACATGTATATATATGTGTTGTAACATTTAAAGGAATATAATGAAAAATTAAGCTAGTAGTCCTGGTTTTGGGATATAGGGGAAAACCTTTGTGTATGTATGTTTTATGTTTTATTCTCTCACTATTGTTCATTTTCTAGTTTAAGAGTTCGTTTGTAGATAATTTATGTACAGGGTTAAAACCTACAGAGAGAAACTACCACAATGGGAGCGATTATGGTCTGATCTAATGTAGAAAAAATAAGGCAAAGAAATAGAGATGCGACCTCATCCAAGGTCTAGGGTGAGGATAATTGTGGCTTGGATGGAAAAAAAATTAAATGGAAAGGGAATAAATCCCAATCCATAGTAGATTCGATTCAAGGGGGCAAGAAGAAAGACATGTCCAGAATCAAGTGCTTTCACTATCATGAATCCAGGCACTATGCCCTGAAATGTCAAGAAAAGAAATAAACCAAGAAGACCATAGGAGGAGAAACGAGTGAAGCCTTGGATTCAAAACTCAAACTTTATTTTACTCTCATTTCATGCATGGCAAGCACATTAATGGGAAGTGTGTGGTATCTTGATAACGGTATCTCATTCCATATTACAAGGAACATATATTTCTTCAATGATATGGAGGAAAGTATATCTATATGCACATAGAGATGGGAGATGATGGGAGGTATAATGTGACTGGGATCAACATGGTCACCTTTCATATGGAGCCGGGCTCCCCTCTCAGGCTCAAGGATATGATGTTTATCCTTGGTCTAAAGAAGAATCTGGTTTCCTTCATAGTGTTCGAAGATCGTGGCTATGATGTGATATTCATCAAAGGAAAGGAATTCCTAAGACACATTTCCATAAGGCAACTGAAGCAGATTAGGGTTTGGGTGAAGAGCCTCTACATGTTGGATGTGGAAGATTGTGCTGCTTTGAGCACAAAGGAAATGAAGGTGTAGAGCTGATATGTCGGTGAATTATGGCATGTAGGACTTGCCCACTTGCATCATGTAGCTTTCAAGATCATGCAGTAGATCACCACAGGCCTCCCCAAAGGAGAACTAAATTAATAGAACACATGCACAGGGTGTAATTTAGTGAAGTACACAAAATCCACCTTCAATGATAAAGATAGCAGGACACATGAAATCCTTGAAAGGATCCACTCTAATTTTTTTAGGCCTTAGGCTCGAAAACCTCCACTACCAAGAATAGGTATTATGTAATATTTGTATATGATTTATCACGTAAGTGCTAGATTTTATTCATGTAGAAAAAAGACCAGAAATTATCCAAATTTGTTGATTTTGAAGGACTTATTGAGAAATAAACTGGCAAAAAATTCAAGGCTCTTAGGAGCGATAATGGTGGTTAGTACGTGCTAGATAATTTTAAAATTTATATGCAAATGAAGGCATTCGAAGGGAGTTGAAAACACCCCATAACCCACAACAAAATGGGGTGGATGAGAGGAAGAAAAAATGTATTATGGGCATGGGCTATGTTACATGACTAGGGTTTACCTCTGTACTTGTGGGCCGAATCATTCAACACAACATTATATTTTCATATTAGGAGTCCTCACAGGAGTCTTGGAATGAGTACACCAGAAGAATTTTTTCAGTGAAGAAGACAGATTTGTCACACTTCAAGATATTTGGATCATCAATTTACTATCATGTTTCCGTGGAAGCAAGAGAAAATATAGAGTTAACAATAGAGTTAGGAATATTTGTGGGGTGCACTAATACACCTCACAACTATTGTGTGTACCTACCATATCTCAGGATGACAACTATTCATAGATATGTGAAGTTATATGAGGAAAAGGAAATGAAGTGTTCTCTTGTGATGGATATTTATTTGCATGCAGATCAAGATATTTTGACTCCAAAGGAATAACCTCGAGAATTTTTGAAGTAGCCACAAGAAGAGGAGCAGAGAGTGGAGACAACCACTCAAGCAGAGACATCCAACGAAGGAAGGAAGAAAAACATGGAAGCTAAAAAATTATTGTAGGATGTTAGAGAGAATGTGGATGCACCCACATCAAAATGCAAGTAGAGGAGGTTACCTAATTAGTACACTATCTACATGGCTCTGATGAGGGAGATAGTAGAGACATAAGTAGCCGCATTCAAGGAAGTAGTAGAGAAGCCAGTATGGGTTGATGCTATGGTAGAGAAATATAACTATATTGTTAGAAACGGTGCTTGGGAAGTGGTTCCAAGACCTACAGACAAATTAGTGGTAAAATTTTTTTGGTGAATCCTAACCCAGTGAGGTAGTTATCAGTTTGGTGTACCAAGCACGAGGCGATTGCTTCAACCCATACAATGCTTTCTTGAGTCGACACACATGTGACTCTTTGCCGAAGGTATCAAAACCTTCATGTTGTTCAATGTACACCTCCTCCTCAATAAATCCATTGAGGAATGTTGTCTTCACATCCATATGGTGGATCTTCCACCCCATCTATGCAGCCAAAGTGAGAATTGATCTAATGGAATAGTACCTTGCTACAGGAGCAAAGGTCTCATCATATTCAATCCATTTTACCTAAGAGTACCCCTTGGCCATAAAACTGGCCTTGTAATTTTTTATGCTTCCATTTGTTGCATGCTTTACCTTGTAAATCCATCTTGAACCTTTAAGAAAATGCAAACCTTTACCACATTCTTGTAGAAGCTAAATTTTTTAATATTGTTCTTTATGTTGATGACTTGATTTTTATTGTGATAAAAATCTTATCGGGCCTTGCAAAGAGGATATTTCAAGAGAGTTCAAAATGAAGGAAATGGGATTGATGCACTATTTCCTCAGTTTGGAAGTATGGCAAAGAAAAGTTCCACATTGATAAATGCAAACCCATGGATACTCCTCTAGTGACCAACTAGGGGAAAGAGGATGCCACTTCAGGTGAGGAAGTGGATGCTAGCATGTACATACATTTGGTGGGTTCACTCATGTATCTAGTGAAAACATGACCAAACTTGTGTCATACGGTCAATCAGTTGAGCCATGCCATGGTTCGATCGACAAAATTATTTTGGAGGGAAGATAAACATGTAATACAGACCTCATAGGCACCACTCAGTTTGTACTTTGGTATAGATGGATAGAGGGAGTGAAGATGCAAGGCTTAACAGATGTAGATTAGGCAGGAATTCTATTAGATTGGACGAGAAATTCAGGAGGAATTTTCATTGTTGGTTCACTCGTCGTTTCTTGGTACAACAGGAACTAAAGATCAATTTCACTCAACTCAATAGAATCAACGTATATGGTTTTTGTTCAAGCATATTTTGAAGCTATATGGATGACGAAGACTCTTGTTGGGTTGTTCGGTTAGATGATGGGTCCTACAGTGATTTATTGTGACAATCAAAGTTGTATCAAACTCTCTGAGAATCCAGTTTTTCATGATCAATCCAAGAACATAGATATTTTGTACCACCATCTACGATATTGTGTGCATAGGTAGATCATGGTGTTGCAGTACATTCCTATAGAGGAACATGATGCAAACGTTTTGACAAAAGCCTTGTTAAGGGGTAAATTCCATCGAAGCAAGATTGAGGTATCTTGTAATCTCTTTCTTGTTGAGAGGGAGTGTTGAAAATGCAGCAAGAAAATTCCTAATTTAAATTTCCCTTGATTAAATTAGGAGAAATTTGAAATTCCACATCAAAAAAAAACTTTAATGACCTAACTGAGGTGATAAATTTGTTATCACTCAATTATCTTAGTTAATTAAAATTGGGGGAATGAACTTGAGTTATGTACATTTATTCCTATATTTTAGGAGACTAGGTTGAGCTAATTTCAGTTGTAACAATTTAATTCAGTTAAATTGAGTTATGGTCAATTAAACTAGTTCCAAATGTTGGAGTAACTAATGGAAGGTCTAGCATTGGGGTGTAACTTTAGTGTTCAACCAGTTAAATGATCAATCAGCCTAAATTAATTCATGCATGCATATCATTCAAGTTACCCAGTTGAGAGTGGAGTTCAAGGGAAGTGTACTATCAGTTCTAAACTATTCCAAGTTGTATAGGTCATGCATTCATTCTAAGAAGGACCTAAAGGAATTGTGCAATCAAGATTGAGAAATTTCCAAAATAATATGGGATAATTCCTTAAGGAACAATGCAAGGAGATAAGATCTTCAAGGATTGGAAATTTAGCTAATAATTGGCCAGGTTCAGTCAGTCATGCAGAGGATAGAAGATACAAGTGTAGGTTGAGCTCAAGATTGAGTAGAGAAAATTGTATTCATACAGATTATTTGATTAATGAAATATAGATAGTAATGGGTTTTGAACCGTTTATTTCCCCTGAATAAATATTTGTGTATGTGTGTTGAATCTTGATGCATGTTAATGATTTATTTTTGTGATCGTGAATTTTCTTTCGCATATTAGTAGGGTAGATTCTAGTCTTCTGATTTAGTAAATTTCATGAGCATATTAGGATCTACACATTAATTTCTACAGTACCCAAGGGGACAATATGATGCAAATGGAATAATCCCATGGTATTAGATGTATGGTATTGAGGTTTCATCGTATTACAAATGGTATTACCCATGGTATTGTATGCATGAAGCCTTTATAGAGGCTAGAGACTCTCCACTAGAGATATATCGAGCATTGTGTTTTATTTACAAGCACATGGCTTATGGAATGTTCTCCTTTCTTAAGGAGTAAAATATAGTGTTACCCTACCTCACTGGTTTTATTTACATATATTAGTGTTCTTTATGATATTTCTCATGGAAATTTATATTATCAAATATTTTAATATCTTTTCAAGTTTATAACACCATTGATTTAAGAACTAGTGCCCGAGTCATCAATTAATGGCCCCTAGGGACGACAAATTATCATAGTACTTGTAGTGAAGTTTGAGGTTGAGATTCTATCTCGGGATCGATATCTTAGGGAAAATTTTGAATTATAAAGAATGTGAATTTTGAGTGCTATATTGTTTAATGAGAACCGATCCATAATCTTTATCGAAATTGATTTGTAAGATCCCTTAATGATATCAAAGCACTCCACAGAGTACAAAGGGAAATTTGGATTTGCGCCACAATGTTCTTAGGCTAAAATTAGAAGCACCCTACATCAATATACATCCAAGATTTTAGCCCTTATGGATCTAAACTTTTATCTTTATCTATAATACTATGATATGTATTTTTTGCAAATGCACTAATGTGACCAGAATTTGATGTTCCAATTGAAAGTTATGGTAAATTTCCTAAAACTTGTTGATTTTTCCGCTCTTCCCACAAGAAACTTTTTATAGCATGCCATGTATCCAATTCCTCAAATAAAATTCTAAACTTTTTACCTAAGGTACTTCTATATTATTTCTCTTAAAATACATGAAGATTTTGTAGTATTTAAAATTCTAAAAATATATATATAGAAAAAATACCAAGTTGGTCTATTTAAAATTTATTTCGGATTTATTCACAAACCCTAACTTATAGAGTGTATAACTTCAAAATTATAGAAAACCAAAGTCTAAAATTTCAATTAGATGTTTCCCAAGTTTATCCTCAATAAAAAAAAATTATTGTAAAATTTCCACACTAACCTATTTGAAACTAATTTGAAGAGCATTTAGGAACCTTAAATCCCTTAGATAATATATCTAAAAGTATAGTGAAACAAGATTTGGAATTTTAATTAGATGTTCATTAATATTTTACCTCAATAGTTCCAAGTTTCATGGTTTGAAACCTCCTAGAAAAATGTTTTAGTGAAAATACCATACTAACCTATTTGAGACTGATTTTAGGAGCACTCAAGAACCCTAACTTCCTTAGAGCATATATCTTAAAATATTATGAACCAATATCTTAAATTGGAATAATATTTTACCCACAATTTTGACTCAATGTTCTCCAAGCTTCACCATCTAAAGCCTTTCTGGAAAAAAAAATCATAGTGAAAATTTCACAATGACCCGTTTGAAGTAAAAAAACCAAGGATTGTGAGCTTTGATACCAAATGTTATGAACCTTACGCCTAAAAATTGATAAGAAACCAATAATTATAGTCTTATTTAAGGTGTAAACCTTCTTTTAGAATCAGTAAATATACAAGAAAATATTTATGATCCTCATACTAAGTATCCTTAGTACATATATAGAAGACAAAGGTTCTAATTATAATAAAATGAGACCATGAAAGGTTTTATCGTACATAACAATAGAATAATAGAAATGTAATAATTAAATATCTATAGCTTAATAAAAAATTTCAAGGTTAACATGGGACCTATATAGGTATTAAAAAATAAAAAATGGCTCAATCACTATAAGATTGCATGATAACCTCAAGGAACAAAAATCCTATTTTTCGTATCCTTAAAGGTGGTAACCAAAATAGCCCCTAAAATTATTAAGTCACTTATATAAGTAGCTATAAGTTATAATATCATGATAAATAGTTAAATGGAACACTATTTTTGAATTTGAAGTTAAACCATTTACTTATCATTAAGGTTATTAGTCAACATTTCCCTCAACGATAATAAAAAAAAAATCTTATATTTCTTTATCAATGTTTAAAATAAATTTGATAAAATTTATGTAGAAATAACCCTTAGAAGGACCTGTAAGGAATTAGACTTCCTTTTAAGATAAGAACTATATAATGATAGATAAAAAGTTATGAAAGGGTCATTTCCAAAAAATATGTTAGAAAATTTAGTTGATGAAGTGGAGTGTGAAGGGATTAATATATCATGGCTACACATCATCTTCCTTCGCTATATACGAAATTATTATTTCAACAATAATCAAGTTGACATTGAAAATCAATTTAATGTTCCTAAAGGTATTTGTACTAGCTAGCTATGGGATTTCTATAAAAGCTAATAACACAAAAAAATGATCGTTGTTGTTAAGTATGTCACATGGTCAAGTTTTATTTATGATAATGTAAATGTGAAATAAGTCCCTCTATATAAATATTTTGGAATTAACCTCTATTATAAGCTAAACTAAAGTTGTAACATTGAAAAAAAGATTAATGCAGGTTGGGAATCTCATTATTGACTTAAAAAAAATATAAAAAGCTATTTCACAGGCTTATTTTCAAATGGTTCCATATTATTGGGATCTTTTGCAATGTAATATTTCTAGAAAAATTTGGAAGAGAAATAAACAAGTATCGAAAAAAAAATTAGAATAAATTACAATAAACAAGAGATCCTATCATATCCCTTTTAGAAACTTGGTTGAAAATAAGGTTATAGTTGAAGGCGTATTTATATAATGGTAAATTTGATAAATGATGAATGAGATACTTCTTACCACATCTAAAAATCACCTATTTCTAAGGAAAGGGTGGCCTAATGCTTGTACTTCTTAGTTTGAAATGATTTCCTTGAAAATATTAATGTTACTAATAGTATTATTATAATGGAATCCAGAAAAAGGAAAGAAAAAACTTATTACCGCATCTTGAAATATAAGTAAAATTCACATAACTCTCAAGCACTCTCTTTTAGCATTTTTATTTTTCTTTTTGTGTCTTTGTTGATGGGTGGAATTTCCACCGAAAAATTTGGATGTTTCCACTCTTTCACATAGTTTTTTCTAAAATAATTATTGAAAATGACACCAAGAAAAATTCTAATTTAATTTTCCCTTGAATTAAATTAGAATAAAAATTGTGATTCCACATCACATGACAACTTGTACGAGTTAAATAAGTTAGTTTTACTTAGTTGGTTCAGTTAATTCGATTTTAGGGTCTAAGTTGACTCATGTAAAGTGGATCCTACAAAATAGGAGCCCTGGTTGAGTTTATTTTGAGTTGTAATTAATTAACTCAGTTTATCTGAGTTAAAGTCATTTTAACTAGTTCCAACTAATAGAGGAACTAGTGAGAGGTCAAAGTCATGTGGAACTTGAACTTCAACCACATGTAGTGATCAATCATATAACTGATAAATTACCAATAAATAACTCATTCATGTCAGATCTGAGAAATACCCAGTTGAGATTGGAGTTCAAAGGTAGTGTAATATCACTTGTATAATCATCCCAATTATACAGGTGGTGCATGTAGTCAGAGGAAGGCCCTAGATGTATTCCAAAATTCATATTGGTAATTTCCCTAATTAATAGGGGCCAATTAACCAAGGAAATAGGGATCCATGAAAACATAAAATTTGTTAAGTTGTAATATCCCAAAATAGGGAAAATCTACAATGTTAGGAATATCTTATTATATTCCCAAATTGGAGCTACAACAATATGTAAACACAAAAATGGAGTAGTAGTGATACATTAACACAGAGAATGCAAGAAGATCCAAATAGCCATCATATTATATCATAGCAGCAAATGTGTATACAAATCCTTGAGGAACAATCACTCAAGTGGGAAATGCAACCCTCAATAGAACATATACATGATAAATGAAGAACACTGCTACATGAAGAAATCCCAAGGCTATAACAGTGCAGTTTTATAAGGAGAAACTACTACTATCATATGTCAACACATAGATATATCGATACATAGCTCATACAACATGGGGAGCAAAGACAAACATTCCCAAAGGAAATTTCTAGGAAATCCTGGAAGGATTGGCTGAAATATGCAAAAACACAAAATGCCGGAGTTGCAGGGTAGCAACTACAACTCAAGAATTAGAAATGGATGGAGATAGTTGATGATGCTGCATATGATGAATATATCTCATCCAATGGATCTCTCAGGTGAAAGGCTGATCCAAACCCTGAAGATCTCACCCTCCAAAATAGTGGCGCAATCCCCCACTGCAATTATACTCAGAAATAACGCAGTCAAGGAGATGGACTGCGTTGTAGGAGATGGGAAGTGCTTGGCCTGATTCCAAAGATGTGCAATAAGCTCTGAAACCTTCCTCACTAACCTCCCAGAGGAATAGAAGCTCCCTCCTCTGAAAGATGAGCCAAGGAAATGGTGTTGTGGAACCCTCCACTACAACACCCAACAACACAACATTTCCTGTTATAGGAATAACGCTGTAGATGAAGGACATGGCTTGGCCTTGAGTCTGAAATGTGGAGAATGAAGTACAATCCCTCAAGAGGCCTTTCAAGAAGGGAGAAGGATTCCTAAATAGGAAATCCTTGTGCTAAATAGCACTGCAACTCTGCTAAACAGCAGGAGAATGCACAAAGAGTCTAAGCAGACAAATTCTATATTCAATAACATATCTGTCCATGGCTACCTTGTCCTCCCTTTATAAAAATGAAAGCCTCCTTGCCTTGGCCCCACACATTAGGGTTTCCTCCACCAAATGATCTCTTCCCCTTTCACACTGTGTTTTCTTTCAAGGTGCTCCACTCCCACTACGGCAGCACTGTTGACTTGGTCAAACTTGACCTTATCCTCATGCTTTTGCCCCTTTTCACACTTGATGGTGCAAAATGTGGCTACTCTAATGATCCCTTTCATACTATGATGGATTTTATTTCTACTCAGGGGCCTCCTTACCCATTTATTCATCTCCTAGATGATATAAAAAAAATTAATGTTCCAATTAGCTTCATCCTAATTTTGGGAACATTACAGTCCTCCCCTCCCAAATGTTGCTTGTCCTCAAGCAACTGAAACGATAGAACAGAAGGGCCTTCTTGAGGCATGTGACCTGAAATGAATTGGGATCTTCCATCCCCATATGAATCTCCCATCCCCAAGCAATCATCCACACAAAATGAGTTACCCTCCAACATGGCAACTCCTGAAAGTCTTCCTCCACCTTTGGCTCTTGCAAAGTAGGTGGGCTGAAAATATGATCATGGTAGACAAGGTAGTCTACCCCATTGTGTCCTTCTCTCCACTCATGATAAGTGTAGAGTATGTGCTGATCCTGGGCTGCAAAAGTATTGCCCTCAAGTGGAAAAATGAAGAACAGTCCTCCAACATTAAAGAACAAGCTGGCCCAAAACATCTCATCCATGATGAATAGGAAATTATCATCATAGGGTATCCAAATGAGAAGTTTTCTGAATGTTTTACATGATGTTGCATGATACAAACAATGTCTCAAGTGGACATAGCACAGTCTCTCCCACTACAACTTCAGAAAATAGCATGGCAACTGGTGTTTTGACAAATTTCTAGTTGTGTGAATCATCACATCTACTAGTGGATATAAAATGAGTAAAGGTGTCAACTGAGCATGCAAGAAATAATCAAACACTTGTCCATGGTGATACAAAGGATGGTTGCCTCCATCATAATAGTTGGAAAAAATTTGTTCATGGGGCTCAACAATAAAGTTGCCCTCTTATGTAACAATGCATTGTATGATAATGGTAAGAAGATGCAAATACTATGTTACGTAATCAATAGATTAAAAACAACATTCTCACCATATGTTGAAAGTAAAGCGATGCATGAATACATGAATAAGTCCATGCTCCAAAAGAACAACATTGTTGGCCTATGCAAATAGGCTCCTGCCAACCTATAGCTCAATTCTTTGACATGATTAATTTCAAAGACTCCCCCAATAATGTTGCTACAAATATGGAATTTCTCCCAAGATGGAAGTAATTGTTGATCATCAAAGGCCAAGGATTATCCTCTTTGCACCATGATAGTGCCATCTCCTACTCCTGTAACATCATACAACATGTGAGAGAAAATCTGCCCTTGCTCTCCAAAGAACAACCCAAGAAACAAAAGTTTTTGTTGCCTCCTCATACTCCCATCAAACATATCATATGATGAAAACATAATGATTGATATAAAGTTCACATCAACACCATGCATCCATACTCTTTGTTGCTCAATGATGCAAGAATTCTGCCACATCTCCTCTATCTCCATACCCTTAGAAAAAGTGTATGCCAAGTGATGGCCAAACTCCTTCAAGAGTAACCAGCGCAGCCGTGCCTCCTGCTGCCCGGTATCATAGATCTACAAGCAGCTTTCCAGCTTCTTGCTCACCATCCACATCCACTCAATCATTTGTGGATGTCTCCTTCCTTCCTCCCTCTTGGTACTCCTCTCATGAGGGCCACCATCATCCCAAATCAGATTTTTGTACTTCATGGGATTTTGAAATACAATCTTCCCAAGGATCAATTTGATCCCATAATGACCCAAATATATGGTATGAAAAACCCTCCCATCATGATGTGCATGGCTCAATAAATGTCCAACACAATCATGAGAGATGTTATCCATCCGAAGGTGTCCTCCATCATCTATTTGTTCCTCCTTGAATCCATGAAGATCCAAGTGTGAGAAGGGAAGAACCTCCTCAAAATTTTGAAAAACCTTTCACTCCATGATGTGTTGAAGTGCACCTCCAATGAAATCTCTCCATGAGATCTCCTCCTCATGCATGGCCTTCCAAAACCAAAGAGGTCTTGGATCTACTGCAAGTAGAAGTCTCTCTTTGAGTTGTGGCATGCTCATTGAGAGAGTGTCATCTAGAGAGGAAAAAGAGTTTCTTATCTCCAAATGTCTACTCCTTCTTACTGCTCACTTCATGGCTTCCTGAATGAAGCTGCCATTTGAATGCTCCCTTGAGGAATGTTTCGTCTTCTCTACATCATTACTTTTATATAGCGCAATGCAACTCTGCTGCTCTAAATCAACAGTATGCAATGATGTGGACCCATCCATAATTTTTTTTGAAATGGTAAGAGATGGACATTTAAGCATACCTTGGTGAAATTTGGAAGCTCCTTGTAGGGCTTCAAGAGTTTCCTCCTCATATGTGTTGGCTTCCCAAACTGTTGAAGATGAATGCTACTTTTCCATGGTCTCAACAATGTTGGTACATGCCTCTTCAACTGGTGGTGAGGGTTCTTCCCTCCTTTGGCCAAATCTTTCGATCATCCTTTGGGAAAATTCAGCAAGAGTAGATACCCTTGCATGGCTCCAATGGTTGAACCACCAAGTACTTGTTTCAGCTTCAAGGTGCAGCACTACAATTTCTACAGCCACTTTATCTACTACAGGATGTAGCAGGAAGAAAGCCTCTAGCTTCTTCACCCAAACCTCTATTGCACATGTGAGTGATCCATCAAAGGTGGAAAATAGAAATCTATTGTCTCTCATCATCCCATAGCTGTGGGGTCTTATTTCTTCTTCCAGCTGAATAAATTGTGGTAAAGCTAGAGTCTTCTTGAAGGCTCTAGGTTTAGCTTTTTATTCAGAAAGGTACTCAGTTAGAATTTCTAATTCCAAGTGTTCTTCATGCTTCATTCCTTCTTCTCTTTGAGAATAGGAAGTGCATGGTCCTTCCACTTCTCCTTCTTCCATCTTCTTGACCTCCTTGGAGAGGTCCTTTCTGGATCTGAAAATTCATGAGAGCAAGCTCATCTTCTTCATCATCTTGATCTCTTCTTCTTCTTATGGCTAAAACTCACAGGCTGAGCCAAATATCATGCTTTGATACCACTGTAATATCCAAAAATAGGGAAAATCTACAATGTTAGGAATATCTTATAATATTCCCAAATTGGATCCACAGCAATATGTAAACACAACAATGGAGTAGCAGTGATACATTAACACATAGAATGTAAGAATATCCAAATATCCATCATATTAGATCATAGCAGCAAATTTGTATACAAATCCTTGAGGAACAATCACTCAAGTGGGAAATGAAACCCTCAATAGAACATATACATGATAAATGAAGAACACTACTACATGAAGAAAGCCCAACGCTATAAAAGTGCAGTTTTATAAGGAGAAACTGCTGCTAGAATATGTCAACACATAGATATATCGATACATAGCTCATATAACATGGGGAGCAAAGATAAACACTCCCAAAGGAAATTTCTAGGCAATCCTGGAAGGATTGGCTGAAATATGCAAAAACACAAGATGCCAGAGTTGCAGGGTAGCAGCTGCAACTCAAGAACTGGAAATGGATGGAGATAGCTGATGATGTTACATATGATGAATAGATCTCATCCAATGGATCTCTAAGGTGAAAGGCTGATCCACTCCCTGAAGATCTCACCCTCCAAAATAGTGGTGCAATCCCCCACTGCAACTATACTCAGAAATAATGCAGTCAAGGAGATGTACTATGCTGTAGGAGATGGGAAGTGCTTGGCCTGATGCCAAAGATGTGCAATAAGCTCTGAAACCTTCCTCACTAACCTCCCAGAGGAATAGAAGCTCCCTCCTTTGAAATATGAGCCAAGGAAATGGTGTTGTGGAGCCCTCCATTGCAACACCCTGCAACACAACATTTCCTACTACATGAATAACGATGTAGCTGAAGGAGGTGGCTTGGCCTTGAGCTTGAAATGTGGAGAATGAAGTACAATCCCTCAAGAGGCCTCTCAAGAAGGGAGAAGGATTCCTAAACAGGAAATCCTTGTGCTAAAAAACACTACAACTCTGCTAAACAGCAGGAGAATGCACAAAGAGTCTAAGTAGAAAAATTCTATATTCAATAACATATCTCTCCATGGCTGCCTTGTCCTCCCTTTATACAAATGAAAGCCTCCTTGCCTTGGCCCCACAAATTAGGGTTTCCTCCACCAAATGATCTCTTCCCCTTTCACACTGCGCTGTCTTTCAAGGTGCTCCACTCCCACTATGGTAGCGCTATTGACTTGGTCAAACTTGACCTTTTCCTCATGGTTTTGCCCCTTTTCACACTTGAGGGTGCAAAATGTGGCTACTTTGATGATCCCTTTCATACTATGAGGGATTTTATTTCTACTCATGGGCCTCCTTGCCCATTTATTCATCTCCTAGATTATATAAGTAAAATTAATGTTCCAATTAGCTTCATGCTAATTTTGGGAACATTACATAAGTATTGGCCAAGGCTTTTCAAGGAAGTAGTGAGTCAAATAGAGATAATGCAGAGGTTTCTCTGGTTGGGAAAAAAAACCATTGTAATCTTCTCATATTTATAACTTGTGAAATATACATATAGCAGGGTTTTTAGCTTAGGCTTTCCCTAGGAAATCACTTTGTAACGTGTGATTGAAATTATTTCTCTTTTATGCTTTGTGATTTCTTGATCATAATTGGATTTTTCAATTTGTAGAGTAGATTGAAGTCTATTGTTTTAGCATATTAAAATTAGCAGTTTGAATCTATGTGGATTTTCCACATGGTATCAGTTCATGAAACACTATAGAAAAGAAGAATACGAGTTTGTACTTGCAGGAGGAAAAAGTTTTGTGTATTTCTTCTCCAGAGCTAGCAGTATGATAAGAATGGTGTTCTATGGTCTAAGGCTTGAGTATGCTCTTGAGGGTAGCTCGAATTACATTTCCTACAGAGATCAGATGGAAGTAGTCTTGGAAGACCATGGATTGAATGTGTTCATTGATAAGTACATCTTGAAACCAACTCCAATTGATGAACATGCTCTAGCGGAGTGGAATAATTGTGTTGTAAAGGTGATAAGGATTCTACTGGAAGGTGTTCGATATCATATTGTCTCAAGCCTCCATAAAACAAAAAATACATTTTCAATGTGGAAGGCCTTAAAATTTTTGTTTCAGAATAGTATTAACCACAAGAAGTTGGAACTGAATGAAAAGCTCAGGAAAATCAAGATGGAGAAGAGCAACACAATACCAAATTACTTAAACAAGTTTACCCAATTTCTGGATGAGCTTGGAAGTGTTGATGTTACAATTGTCAAAGATGATATAGTGAGACTAACACTTATATGCCTTCCCAAGAGTTGTAAAAACTACCAAAATTCAGTAAATGGGAGGGAGAAGCTACCACAGTGTGAGTTTTTATGGTCTGAGTTGGTGTAAGAGGAGATCCAGCGGAATACCAGAGATGGAGCCTCATTAAAGCATGATGATGAGGAGAACTGTTCCTTGGCTGGAAAGGCAAAGAAAGAGAAAGAGAAGTCATCCCATTCCAAATAATATTATGGTCAGGCAAGCAAGAAGAAGGACTTTTCAAAGATTAAATGTTTTCACTATCATGATCCGGGACACTATGCCACGAAGCGTCCACACAATAAGGCTAACAAGAATCCCTCAAGAGGAGCGGCAGCTGAAGCTCTTGCTTCACAATTCGAGTTGGATTTCACCCTCATTTCATCCATGGTTTCATCGTTTATGGGTAGTGTGTGGTACCTGGATAGTGGAGCATCATTCCACATGACTAGAAACAAAGAGTTCATCAGCTACTTGGATGATAATGACCTCCAGATGTACATCGAGATGGGATATGATGTGAGATATATCGCTACCGACATCAATACTGTTACCTTTTAGAGGGAGTCTGGTTCTCCTCTCACATTGAAATATGACATGTATGTTCCTTGTTTGAAGAAGAAATTAGTTTCAATTTCTATGTTGGAATACCGTGGCTACGATGTGATATTTAGTAAAGGAAAGACATTCATTCGTCACATAGCCATGGGACAGGCAAAGAAGATCAGGTTTGGGTAAAGAAACTCTAAAAATTGGATGTAGAAGATTTTGTTGCCTTGAGCATGAAAGCAGATAAGGTCGAGATCTAAGACATTGGTGAGTTATGGCATAGAATATTGGGCCATATACACCATGTGGATTGAATATCATGAAACATGTTTCTACAAGATTTTCCAAGGGTACAGTTGAGTAGTGCGATACATGCAAAGGGTGTACATTTGGGAATTACACCAAAGGAACCTTTCATGATAACGACAGTCAAGCACAAGCGATCCTTGAAAGAGTTCACTCAGATGTGTGTGAACCTTTCTCGACAACCTCCATGACCAAGCATAGGTATTATGTGATTTTTGTAGATGATTTTTCACACAAGTATTAGATATTCTTCATGCAGAAGAAAAAACAAAAATTCTCAAAAAAAATTGAGTTCAAAGCACTTGTTGAAAAAGACATGGGCAGTAAATTGAAGGCTCTCAAGAGCAACAATGATGGAGAATATGTGTCAAATGAATTCAAGAAATGTTGTGCATCAGAAGGAATTCGACAAGAGTTGATAGAACCTCATAACCCACAACATAATGGGGTTGCAGAAGGGAAGAACATAAGAATTGTGGGGCCTACACAGGCGATGTTACATGATCAGGGCCTACCATTGCACTTATGGGTGGAAGCATGCAACACAATTGTTTATGTGAAAAATATGAGTCCTCATCGGATCCTTGGGATGAGTACACTAGAGGAAGCCTTTTCCAGTAAGAATCTAGATGTGGTGCACTTTATAATTTTTTTTTCATCAATTTACTGTCATGTTACCAAGGATGCACGAAAAGATCTGGAACCAACAGTTTATTTGGGCATATTTTGGGAGTAAAATGATACACCTCACAACTATCAGGTGTACCTTCCATCTCACAAGATGACAGTGTTTCGTAGAGATGTGAAATTCAATGAAGGAAAGGTCATGCAAATTCACCTTGAGAGGGAGCTTTAGTTACATGTAGATGAGGATATTTCAGCTCCAAAAGAAGAACCTCAAGATGCGAAGCAACCACAAGAAGTGGAGCAAAGAGTGGAAGCACGCACTCATGCAGAGACATCTGGATATGGAAGGAAGCACACCAGAGAGGTTGATGCATGATGCTAGAGAGAATGTGAGCGAACCCACATCACAGTGTAGGCAGAGAAGGTCCCCAGATCGGTACACTGGCTACATGGCTCTTATGAGTGGTTGTGTAGAGACTGGGCCATCCTCATTCGAGGAATAAATGTAGCAACTAGTATGGGTTGATGAAATGGTAGAGGAGTATGAATCCATTATTAGGAATAGTGCATAAGAAGTTGTCCAAAGATCGGAGGACAAGTCAGTTGCAGGATCCAGGTGGATCGACAAAATGAAGTAAGCAGCAGATGGGAGTTTTGAGAAACACAAGGCTAGATTTATGGCCATGGGGTTCTCTTAGGTGGAGGGAATGGATTACAAGGATACCTTTTCTCTAGTAGAAAATTACTCTTCAATCGGATCTATTATTGCACTTTCATCACATATGGGATGGAAAATACATCAGATGGATGTAAAGACAACTTTCCACAATGAAGTGATTGAGAAAAAGTTGCACATAGAGAAGCCAGAAGGATTTTGGACCTTTGACAGAGAGTCGCATGTGTGCAGACTCAAGTGAGCATTGTATGGACTAAAACAATAATCCCATGCTTGGTACACTAGGATCGCCAACTATTTCACTGATTTTGGCTTCACCAAAATTGAAGCAAATGCGAACCTTTACCATATTGTGTTTGAAGGTAAATTATTGATTATAGTATTATATGTCAATGATTTAATTATAACAAGTGATGGGAAGCTGATAAAATATTGTAAAGAATATTTTGCAAGAGAATTAGAGACGAAATACATGGGCCTCTTGCATTATTTTCTTCGTTTGGAATTTTGTCAAAGAAAAGGGGAATTGTTTGTCTCTTAGGGGAAGTATGCGAACGAGATACATAAGAAGTTTCTCATCGAGAGAAGAAAACCCATGGAGACTCCCCTAGTAAGTAATTGGAGGAAGGATGATGCTACTTCAGGCGAAGTGGTAGAAGCTACCATTTACAGGTAGCTTGTGGGTTCACATATGTACTTGGTGAACACATGACCAAACATGTGTTATGTGGTTAACTAGCTTAGTCAAGCTATGATGAAACCAACCAAGATCTATTGGAAGGCAGCCGGACATGTGGTGATATGCCTCAGAGGCACCACTCAGTTTGGTCTTTTGTAGAGACAAACGAAGGGAGTGAAGCTTCAAGGCTTCAAAGATATATATTGATCAGGGATTCCATCCGACTGGAAGAGCACATTAGGCGAAATCTTTAGTATTGAGTCAGTAGTAGTTTCTTGATACAATAGAAATAAAATATTAGTTGTACTCAATTCAGCAGAAGAAAAGTACATGGTCATTATTCAAGTAACTCGTGAGGATATCTGGATGAGTAAGATCCTTGTTGGGTTTTTTGGTCAACATATGGATCTACAATAATTTACTGTGACAAACATACTTGCATCAAACTCTCAATTAATCCATTTTTTCATTATAGGCCCAAGAATATCTACATTTGGCACCACCATCTCAAATATTGTGTGCAAAGGTGGATCATGATGCTAGATTACTTTCCTACAGAGGAACAGGATGCAGAGATCTTGATGAAGGGATTGTCAAGAAACAAGTTCGAGTTCCATAGAGTCAAGATCGGGGTGTCAAATAATTGCTTTCTTGCCGAGAGGGACTGTTGAAAATGGCACCAAGAAAGATTCTAATTCAATTTTTCCTTGAATTAAATTAGAATAAAAATTGTAATTCAACATCACATGACAACTTGTACGAGTTAAATGAGCCAGTTTGTCTTAGTTGGTTCAATTAATTTGAATTGAGGGTGTATGTTGAGTCATGTAGAGTGGCTCCTAGAAAATAGAATCCCTAGTTGAGTTTATTTTGAGTTGTAATTAATTAACTTAGTTTATCTGAGTTAAAGTCAATTTAACTAGTTCCAACTGATAGAGGAACTAGTGAGAGGTCAATGTGTGGAACTTTAACTTCAACTAAATGCAGTGATCAATTAAATAACTGATAAATAAATAATAAATAAATCATGCATGTTAGATCAGAGAAATACCTAGTTGATATTGGATTTCAAGGGCAGTGTAATATCAGTTGTATAATCATCCAAATTGTACAGGTGGTGCATGCTATCAGAGGAAGGCCCTATATGTATTGTGAAATTCATATTGGGAATTTCCCTAATTAATAGGGGCTAATTACCCAAGTAAAACACGCAAGGAAATAGGGATCCAGGGAGGTATAAAATTGGTTAAGTATTGGACAAGGCTTGTCTAGGAAGCAGTGATACAGATAGAGATAGTGCAAAGGTTTCTCTGGTTGGAAAAAGAAATCATTGTAATCTTCTCATATTTTCTGATTTATGCAATATACATATAGCGAGGTTTTTAGCTGAGGCTTTCCCTAGGAAATCATTGTGTAATGTGTGATTGAAATTCTTTCTCTTTTATGATTTGTGATTTCTCAATCGTAATTGGTTTACACAATTGGTAGAGTATATTAAAATCTATTGTTTTAGCATATTACAAATAGCAGTTTGAATCTACGTGGATTTTCTACAATAATAATCCTAATTTGATGATTTTTTTAATCTTGGAAATGTGAGATGTATCATGAGTTAAGTGTTTTGATTCCTATTGTGGATTTATGTTTATTTTCCTTTACTAGTGTTGTAGGCCATTTTGTCACATCCAATCATTAGGCCTCCTAATGGGATTAATCAACATCCTATTCGCCCTTTTCAACATCATTGCACAAAGCCCTAAGTATGCCTCCTTCATTTCCCAGAATTTATGCATGAAACTACATCATCTAAGCCAGTTTTAGGACCAACGCTCCCTAACCTATTTTTGGACAACGTTCACCTACAGGTTGCTCCATTATGGCCTGCATTGATCACCTATAGGTTTCTCCCCTTTGAACCTGCATTGGTTCTAGAAATTAGATAAAAAGAGAGAATTTCTAGAAGCTTCCTCTTCCATAAGCTTCTAGAATTTGTTACAACCATTTACCTCAAATAAAACATTTGGATCCTATCCTATCCTTCTTTGGAGTTTTCATCCCTTGTCCTTTGATCCCATCCTCCCACCAAAGGTGGATCTAAAACCTTATATTGGTAATTGGATAGGAACTCCCAACTTACCCCACTCCTCTATATATTTACAACCCTCCATATGAAAGAGGTTGGATTTTGGAGAGTGATTCTACCCTTATGTTTATGAGGTGAAGTGGTATCATTCCATGCATTTAGGGTGATTGGAGCTGCATATTGCGACAAGAAAAGGATAATACAACTTGTATTAGCTCTTCTACAAGATCAACACCTATTTATCATTGTGATATCCTTCCATTATATTAATGAAAAGAGTTCTTTGTTTTTCTATATGTGATGTGGTTATTTCATATATTTCAATACCATGTTGATATACTGAGTAGAGTACTTAGATGATATTGCATAGATCTCATAGTTTCTTGGATTGTGTTATCTAATTGTGCAGGTTCTAATTTTGGTAATCAAAGCTATAATTGGAGCATTAAATCTAAAGAATGAGTGAAACATTCGACAGATTCTAGGTAGGATTCATTACGTCATCTATTTACTTTAAGGAAAGCATTGGGTTCCTTGTTTCTTGGTTGTTCTAGGTTGGCCATCGAACTTAGGGGAGATATTTTTATCTGCAATCGTAAATCATGCATAGCAACTAGAAATTTAATTTGTATGGTTGTGCTAGTAGGTATGATTTAGTGGTAATACGACTTTTGAGATTAATAACAACTAGGAATATGTCATTTTAGTTTTAGTCTGACATTTAACTCTACTATTATTTTGATGTAATTCTACACTCTAAACATATATTTTCTTTCAATACAAATCCCCCAGCTTCTTATAGAGATTAGATAGAATTTTTTCTTTAGAAACATTAGATAATATTGAATTGGCCGAGAAAATCCTAATAAGGATATTTACTTTCTCTTAATGCTACCCCTTCTTCATCTATAATATCAATGGGTAGGGTTCTTGATATCACTTTCCATATATCTCTATCTATAAGAATATCATCACCTTGAGCTTCCACAACACAATGTTAGAACCATTAAACTTCTCCATTTCCATTATAGAGATATTTACCATTTCCTGCAATAAGATTTCCTTCTACATGAGCTCCAACTCAAGAAAATATTAGATCAAAAATAAATTCCCCTACAACTTGGATTCTATGAGATTAGGCTCTAATAAAAAATGAAAGGAATATTGGGTTTGAATACGCTTCCTATACTAATACATGAGAGAGAATTGTGAAAAAAAATCAAATTATAATAGGTTTAAACATATGATATGAAAAAAACCATTAATAACAAGATATCCTAGGGAAAACCCTTTTGTGGAAAAACCCCACGCTCTAAAACCCCATACAAATTTTCTCTCTCTCCAGTAGTGTTGGCTTGAGGGGTCCTAACTCAGGTTCAAAATTGAGGTTAACCAACAAAACCCTCTTACTACTGGCCCTTTCGGCAATGACCTGCTTGCACAAGTCAAAGTCTCACCCGAAGAAATATGGGGGGGGTGTTGGAACCAGGTTTCCACACCCTGAGAGAGTTTTAAATGATGTGGGTGCCTTAAGATCCTAAATAGCCATAAACAGACCTTCGCAACAATATTCCTAACTAGTAAACCCTTATAGATAGATTTAGGTCAAACATGGAAAATACCTTGCGCAAGTTAACACAACATCCAAAATCAAAGTAATAACCCTTAACATATAATATCAAAACCGTATATCATCATATCTATCCAATAAGAATTCATATAAACCCAAAAATAGTTGCGCAAGAGATCTGTTCGCAGGCAGTAGAGAAATCGGAAATAAGATGCAAAAACATTCATAACATAACCAACAGATGCATACAGAACTCAGATATCAGTAACAACATTCCTTTATTGATATCAGTTCTGATCCTTAATACAAAACCCTTTAACAACCCGTGCACACATCTAGCGGGGTCCGCACACAACAGGACTAAGGTCTTGGTGCACACAGCCAGTAGGATCCTTCTACCTAAAAAATCTGCACAAAATCTCACAAAGTATCCAAATCCATCATTCACGTTCATACTTATGCAAAAAATTCCTTCTTAGACTTGATCTAGCCATCTATTTATACTATTATCCTGTGCTACTCTATGGTCCAAAAATCTTGGTTTTTGGCCCCTCGATATACCCTTTTGACCCATTACAATTCATGAGGGGCTTTGACCTACCCCAAAGCCCCTGCACACGACTAATCTAGTACAAAATATAGAAAAAATGGTCAGACTTAGGGGACCCCGCTCCAACAGGCCCCCAACACAATCTTGTGACTTGTCCTGAGTCACACTGGCGTTGGGTTCTTCACCTTATTTTGGAGCTCCTCGATAGCAGATACAAATGGTGCCAAGACACCTGCGCTTTGATCTGATGCACTCTGCACAGTTTCCACCAACTTTTTTGAAGTCGGCCTTTCAGTGGAAAAAATTACGCTCTGCAACGTCTAGTTCAAGTTCTGGACTTCCAGATCAAGGTCTAGGGATAGTTTCATGGCCTCATCCACTCATGGCTTCTTATGATCTGTGACTAGTTTATTTTTACGGCAGATCTCCTCCACCTTGTCCTGCAACATCTAGTTGGTTTGAACATGTGCCATTATTTGAGCAAGGATGAATGTAGGCAAAGGCTCCTGCAAGTCATCGAACTCCTTCTCCTTCGTGCGTAGCTACTGGGTAATTTTCTTAACTAATGGATATGTATTTATAGAGGTCCATAGTCCCATGACTTTCTCTAGGAGCATCGAACCCTTCTCAACGTCCACGGAGATGCTGGTGAATGTTGTCTTTACTAGTGCAACCCGTTGCACGCGCACCTCTAGAAGGGTCTCAAGCTGCAGCTTCACCTGCAATGTAGCAATCTGCTGCTCAAAATCCACTTTAACAGATTGAATTTCAGACCTGGAAGCTTTGAGGGCTGTGACCAGGCTCTCAATTTTGGCTTTTGGCACTACGGAGGCTGGGATGACTACATATGGAATCTCCCTAATCAACCTATAAATGAACCTCTCTAGCTCTGTGAGTTGAGCTATGACTGCCTGTTGCATTTTCTGAGATTGGGTTTACTTTTTCGTCTTTGTTGTTGCAGTATGCTTTTTGTGCGTGTTCCCCTCTGCTCTGTAGTTCTGTGAATATGAATATGTGTAGCGCATGGAGCTTCACATTTGGAAGCTTTGCAAGGTCGATGTCGACCTTAGGGCAGGTTTTTACTTGTGTGCATAGCTCAGAGACATCGTGCAACTAGTTCTGCCAGTTCTCCATTTTTCCATAAGAATCAGAAAAACAGGAGCTATCCTTCTCCCATTTGATCCAGTCTTCGTCCCACACATTTAGCTTGTAGGTATGGTCAATATCATCCTCTTCGTGCACTGGTGCTGTGTATCATTCTCCTTCTGCTGGATCCAGTGGGAATATCACTAGTGTACCATTATTCTCAAAAATCATACTTCTACGCTTTAGGTTAATGATGCCTCCCATATCAATGGCCCAATATAATCCTAACAGGGAAGGGTAGGGGTCTGCATCATCCACAATTTGTACTAATTCAAAATAAGTGCATACCTTTACTCTAGAGATGTCTACCACAACTTGCAGAAGCATGTTAAGTGGAATTATTTTTTGTTTATTGTCCATGCGTAACTGAATGGTGGACCATTCCAACTTTGGCTATCCCATATTGTGCCAGTTTTGATTAGGTAAGACATTTTCATCAGACCCCAGATCCAAGATGACCTGATCCATCTCATATTATGCAATTTGCATAGTCATTCGCATCTCCCCACCAGTTCACTTCTTCTGCTTATAAGCCTTATTCACAGCCTTGGTTTCTGTTCGAGGCACCTCTTTTTTTGCATAATTGTCTATCAGGACCTGGATATTATCTATTGCCTTCTGATTGCACAATAGCTTAATGTAGGCTTGTAGGAATGGTTTAGCTTCATCATTAGCTTTTGGTTCCATGGGAGTTCTTGACGTGAATGCTTCTGCCTCAGCAAAATCCTTTCTAGCCTCAATGAAAGTCTCTTTTTCTTTATGCAGGTTTAGGCCTTCCTTCTTTTCAGATGCCTTTATGATGAATGGCTCTACAACTACCTTTTCTTCTTTTCCTCTAGTGGAATTACCACTGCGTGTAATTACATTTACACTTGGACCATTTTCTTGTGGTTCATCCTTAACCATCTGTATGTTCCATGTCAATGTCTACTGATTTTCCTGCATTTTAGTTATCAACACAGGACAATCTTCAATTACATGATAAAATTTCCTGGAGTACCTGTAGGATTTTCGCGCAGGGTTCAAGCAGTCTCATGCATAGTGTCCAGCATATCCACATTTGTAAAAAAATAGCTTCCCTCTCCCTCGACCTACGTCTCCACCTCTCCCCCCTCCCCATCCTCTTGTTGGGGATCCTCCTCATCCAAAGGGAGATGCTAGTGATGAAGGGTCAGCCTGCACTCTATAAAGGTTTGCTCTGTTGATCATTAGGTCATATGTTTGGCAGTTGTGCTCATTGTGACCCACTGAAGAGCCGAATCTGCACCATTGTTGCTTCAGTTCTTGTACATAGGCTCCTAATTGCGGGCAGTGGTATGTATCATGTCGTCCAACCACCCGACAATCAGTGCACCACAGTGTGGGGGTACTAGGCCTAGAAACATCCCTCGGGAACAGTGGACTCGGTCCGCCAGCTTGCATATAATCCGACAGCAAAGGGCACTGATCTTTTGTGTGGCTATCTCCCTTGCAGCATATGCACCATACATATGCGCTAATTTCTTTACCTTGGTATCTTCATAAATTCTCAATTTCTAATTTCATAGCTTCTAATTGGCTCTGAATCTGTAGCACTCCAAATTGAGCATCCTCCCTCGACGCAGCTTCTAATTTCATAGTAATTTCCAAAGCTTCTTCCTGAGAATCAATATTCTGTTGACCCATAGGCCCATGCAGATGCAGCGATAGAATTGAAATGAACCATTCCTTATGATTCTTATCATCATGATAAAATCCTACGTCACTGATGGTTTTCTTCATTCGTTGGTTAGCTTCCCAAACTAATTTTTTCGGCCCTTACTTGATATATTTCAGTTCTATTACACATTGAGAATAATATTTTTTCTTTCAGAACTATTGCTTCAGGGCATCCTTGATCTCCTAAACTGTGGGATCTACATATTCAGTAAGATATCCCATGAACCAATCTAAAGCATGACCTTCAAAGGCCATCGCCAGTTGTGCTCTCTTAACAACATCCGTATTGACATTCTACGTAGTCCACACCGCATTCGCCACAAACCAAAATAGGTCCATATCCTCATCCCCTACACCCTTAAAGGTGGGTAACTTCATATGCGCGGCCATCTCGTCTGCAACTGGAGGTGGTGGTGGGGTAGGATGATTCTTACCCCTTTGCGAATTTGATGGTGGCGTAGCAGGAGGGCTATTCTCAGCGCGCATAGCCTCGCTTCCATTTATATCAAGGGAGTTTCTCAGAGGACTATATACATATATATCCCCTCTCTGATTGAATTGATAGTATTTACCGTCGTGCATAGTTCTTTCACTCTGATCAGGGGTCATTCACTCTGTGTGGCTACACAAAATACCCTTTTCACACAATAGCATCTTAATCAACAAAGGAAATGTTTGTAAGAACTTACCCCTCGATCCCTTGAAAAATATTCTTTCAGCTTCAAAGTAGGATACAAACTAATCGACTACAAACTATGTTACAAACCCACCCATGACGCTGTCAACCAAGTGATCTACATTTCAGGTAATGGAATTATCAATCTTCCCCAACTGTTGGATCAATTTAGGGGTCCACTTCTTGACCTGATCATCCTTCCAACAGGTTTGGAATTATGCTAACCTTGCCAACCACTCTTGCAGTTCATGTTCAAAGGTTACGAATAATATCTCATGTACCTCAGTGAAAATATTCTTGTTCTTCCACTCTTCAGTAGACAACTTCTTACTTTTGTTTTCTTTTAGGGAAAGTTCTTGAATCTATTTTTCAAACCAGTCCTTAATTTTAGGCTTAAATGGCTGCAAAAGACCTCTCAGCATCACCCATCCTCTCTCAAAATGCTCCCGATCCTAGCAACGGAACCAATTTTTGGCTTGAGGGGTCCTGACCCACGTTCGAAATTGAGGTTAACCAACAAAACCCTCTTACTACCGGCCCTTTCGGGAGTGACCTGCTTGCGCAAGTCAAAGTCTCGCCTGAAGTAGTATGGGGGGTGTTGGAACCAATTTTCCACACCCTGAGAGAGGTTTGAATGATGTAGGTTCCTTAAGATCCCAAATAACCATAAACAGACCTTCGCAACAACAACCCTGACTAGTAAAACCTTATAGATAGATTTAGGTCAAATATGCAGAATACCTTGCGCAAGTTAACACAACATCTAGAATAAAAGAAATAACCCTTAACATATAAGATCAGAACCTTACATCATCATTTCTATCTAATAAGCATTCATAAACCCAAACACAGTTGCGCAAGAGATCTATTCATAGGCAGTACAAAAATCAAAAATAGTATGCAGAAAAAATCATAACATAAACAACAGATGCATATAGAACTCAGATATCCGTAACAACATTCCTTTATTAATATAATATTAGATCCTTCATACAAAACCCTTTAACAACTCGCGCACAGCAGGACTAAGGCCTCCGCGCACACAGCCAGCAAGAGCCTTCTAGCCAAACAATCCACACAAAATCTCACAAAGTATCCAAATCTATCATTCACGTTCAGAATTATCCAAAAACTACCTTCTTAGACTCGACCTAACCATCTATTTATACTATTAGTCTGTGCTACTCTATGGTCCGCAAATCGTGGTTTGCGGCAACTTGATCTACCCTTTTGACCCATTACAATTCATGAGGGGCTTTGACCCGACCCAAAGCCCCTGCGTATGACTAATCTATTACAAAATATAGAAAAAATGGTCCTACTTAGGGGGGCCCGCTCCAACAAATAGTGTCCAACAATGGCTTAATTCTGGAGAAAAATTGGTAGCATAATAGTAAGATAAAAATACTTTCACACTTTACTCCACTCCAACACTTAATTTATAATTCATAATAAAACCACAAACGATTTATCGTTTATTATTTATATATATATAAAACCAATTTATTCTCTACCATTACTCATTCCTTAAATAATTATTTGCACAAAGATGAGATATTCCTTCACAAAGTTGTAAAAATATTTCCATGTGACCATTGCTAAAATATTCCTCGTGTAACAAATAAAATATTCTATACACACTGCTAAATGATTTCCTTGGAAGATTCCCTTTATAGTAACTAAATTATTCTCTCCATAACAACTAAAATATTATTTTCCCATTGCTAAATTGTTTCCTACATAACAACTAAAATATTCTTTACATGTTGCTGAATTAATTCCCACATAATAATTGGAATTATTTTCTATAAATTACCAAAATATTTCCCTAAATATTATTGAAATTACTCTCTTCACATTGCGGAAATTATTCTCTTCACATTGCAGAAATTATTCTCTACACATTACAAAAATATTTCACTACAAAACAACTATATTATTCTCTTCAAAACAACTTAGTATTCTTAGCATTGTTGAAATATTTCATCATAGCTTGCTAAACATTTTCTCTTCCTAGTTATTGCAATATTTTCAACACAATTTACCAATTTCTCTATAGTCTTGAAAAATTTCTCTATAGCACTATAATATTTTTGGAAACAAAGAAGTTCTCTGCAACAATATAATATTATTTGCAACACTACACATATTCTTTGCAACATTGTAACATTTTCAACAACACTACACAATTTTTGTGCAGTGGTGTAGCTGTTAGGCCCCCACATTATGGATTCACGTGGAATTATCTTACGTTTTAGAGATATAATAAAATCCATGTTAGAGAGATATCACATATTGTATGTGATTCATGTTTATGAAATTATAATTTTTTTAGTGAATGAGCATGAATGTGAACTTTCCTTGGGCATGGCACGAGCACTTGACATGAGTGTACCCCACAATCCCTAGGTCATGGGAAATATTTGGCATGAGATTTTCCATCTCATTCCTTTTGGAATTTGGAGAGGTTTTCATAGGCTGGGTTGGGAACACATAAGGGTTGATGTGCTCAAGTGAAGGAAGAGGACTTAGGGAAAATATTTAGGTATGGTTAATTCCTCGACATGTGGAGATGTGTGGTAGATGTTGGAAATACTGAGATGGGGCATGAATCTATATTTCAATTCAATTAGTTAATTTTAAAGTTTAGAGCATTAAATATCATTAACATGATACCAAAACATAAATCAACATCACATCACATAACAATACACAAGGATTTTCAGATGGAAACCCTTCCGGGATAAAAACCATTGAACACTTCTAATATATGCCTTTAAAATCACATCAACATGATGTTCCAACTTCCAATATTCTTAAGATACAATAGGAAGGAGGCTCTAAACCCCTGGTTTATTAGATCTAATTGAAAGTATGTAGAAACGCCCTATTTTACCAGCTCCATCTGTAAGGAGGCTCCAACCCCCTAGTTTTATCAAATCCAACTGAAAGTGTGTTCCAACACCCTGATTTTCCAAATCCAACTGGAAGGATGCTCCAACCCCCTAGTTGTATCAATCCCAACTGAAAGGATACTCCAACACCCTGATTTACCAGGGCTAACTAGAAGGAGGCTCCAACCTCCTAGTTTTATCAGATCCAACTGAAAGGATGCTCCAACACCCTGCAAGCTCTAACTTGCCCTCGCACTGCCCTGCTACCCTAAAGTGTTCCTAGGATCCAACCTGGAGGAGAATTAAATATTTTCCTTGCACCTCCCTACCACCTATAATATAATATAAAATAATAAGATATATCACCTTGGTCACCTTGCTTAATCACTACACTTGATCATTACACTTCATAACCATTTCTCTGATCATTGTTCAACCAGTGATGTCAATAACACCAAATAACATCACTGATAGATCTCTCCCACATGTACAATCCAATATGATACAATTTTTACCTATGCACATCCTAGATTTATCTCAACTGCTACCTTATGAAACAAAAAATCATACAATACCTACTGTTGTCTCAAACTCTAACTTCTTAGATCAAAAATATGTAATTGAACTAACAACACCAATTTCAATTCTTAAGCCTTAAAAACATATAATAGGGATTTTTATCATCAAATATACATCAAAAAAATTTCCATGCCTTTAATAAGGTCCTGTTGTGGCCAGCAACAACCCCCCTTCTTATTTAGTATTATCACTAATACTAAATAAGTGGGGACCCTTAGTCAAAAAATCCAAAAAATCAATTAGTAATTGTATTCTTTGTTCAATAAAACTTAATATCATAAAACTCAGGAAATTACCTCTGGAAAAATCTAAAAGCTTAAGTTTTATGATAAAATAATTCTTTAAAAGAATATCGCATCGCAAAAAATTAATGGATATCTCTTTACAAGCGGAATTCTAAAATTGCAATATCGCGATGCGAAACTACACATAAAAAACATTCATCGCATCGCATGTCTCAAATATCACTTATGCTAAAAACCTCAAAACCGCTGATATGTGATGGCACTTATCACAAATCGCATGTCGCAGAAAATACGTTAACAGATGATTGCCATATATTCCATTCCAACGATTTGCGATGTTGCGATGTTGCGATTAAGCGATTAAGCGATATTGCGATTAAGCGATGTTGCGATGTTGCGATTAAGCGATGGCACATATCGCAAATCGCATATCGCAAGAAAATATGTTAACGGATGATTTTCACATGTTCCGCTCTTGCGATATGCGATATTGCAATAAAGCGATAAAGCGATATTGCGAGATTTTGCATTTTGCGATTTTGCGAGATTGTGATGTGCGATATTGCGAAGCAAATCGCAGATCTTTAAAGCTTGTTGTACGAAGAAGCTTTCTCCATAAATTGAGACCCCGTTATGCGCTTTAATTTTAATCAATGAATTGGTTGTCACTCATTAATGGAAAATGGTTTCATTCTGATTGAAGAAATATTTCACGTAAGGTGGTATATTTTATACGTCTTCAGCATTTAAAACTTTCTCATCACCTTTTTCTTATCATTATTCTCACTTAATTAATAAAACTGCAGGAGCAAAGAACAGAGAACTATACAAATCAGTATTCAGGGTATTATGGGAAAGAAAGACAAAGTTCTGATTTCTGAAGATAAAGAAATGACGCCCGTGTATACAGACACCGCCTGCAACAAAGACACTGGTATCACTACTTGGGAGAGCATGTATAATCTACTTGAGGAAGAAAACCCCAGAGTAATGGAAGTTACAGCTACTGCAGGCTCACATGGATCTTCTGACGCATCCATTACAGATCTAGCTTGTTCATTCTTGCATCGAATAGCAGCGAGACCTAAAATTCTTCCATACACGGACATGGTTAAATGGGTACTGGACAGTACCGATATTACAAACAGACATTTCAAGACTCACGGTCAAGAACTCATTGGTTCATTCATTCCACAAGATTTTAGGCTCATGTATCATTTACTGGAGCCACATGCAACTTACAACAAACAGTTCATAGAGAAGTTTGCCAAAGAAAATGAAAGTCTGGCAGAATGAACTAAGGACTGGTCCAGGAGAGACGAACCACTAAAAAAGGATAAACATGGTATGTATAGTACTGGTTCTCTCACATCCCCGTATTGCTTTGCTGCTGCTATGCTCTGTAGGCTTTTTGGAAAGCCTGATATTAATAAATTTTCATCTGAATGGTTACCATTATTGAATGTTGTTGTTAATTCTACTATTGTCAATTGGGATAAGACATTATCTGATAACTTAGCCATGGCCATTTTTAATTATCGGTCTAAATAGACAGTCTCTCAGAGAATTTATCCCCCTTTTTACTTTTCTGCATATGTAATGGATTCAATCTGTTATATTTCCAAGTTTCCTTTAATGGGTTGGAAATGGACGATTTAAGACCCCCTTCCTATTCATATTTATCATAAATAATTTTGGGATTCAGAGTTCACTCCATATTTCTAAAAGATTTGTCATGGAATTATGTTGCCCCTGTACAAAATGTTGTATAATAAAGATGCTCCAAGATTTCTTCCTGAAGCAGAGGTAGATATTCTCCCTGTCGTAAGATGGTTTGGAGAAGAATTGTTTACATATGTTAGGGTATTTGGAAGTCTGGATTATCCTCATGTTTTACCTTTGTATGTTCCTAATAAACTCATGGCACGAGAAATTTCTTATCAAACCCGCGAAGAAGGAGGTTTGACTAAAGATTTGAAAGAAAAAAAGAAGGTTATTTGGCCACAATTTCCTGTGACCTGTGGGGCATTTTCACTATTTGATATTGGTCATGCATTTAAAGAAGTAAACAACATTACATGTTTATGATTGTTCAAGTTTCCAAGAAGACCGTTCGACCCCTATGATATTGTTAAAAATTTCACTACTGCAGTCAAAGTAAAGGTGTTTTCGAAAGAAGACGACCTTTTTGATGACATGTTCCAACAGAAAGGCACAATTAAAGAGATTCTACATACGGCCCAGATGCTATTCCCTCCAGTAGAATTTCAATAATTCAAGATATACAGGGAAAGGAGGTTAACTACTATCCCTTTGGATAAATTACGCTTGGAACCCATAAGGGAACTAACTCCCAGTATTAGCCTCAGTGGAAGTTCAGATACAAACAGGTTTAAGTCAAAGTCCAGGAGAGATACCTCTGAGCACTCTAAGGAGTTTGATAATGATCATGATAAAAGTGAAGGGTCAGTAAGGGATACTGCCCAATCAAAAGAGCTTTTACAGCAACAGGTTTTGACCTCTTCACAGTTAAATTTTCCCCCTTTCATTGTACAAAAACCATCCATCAGAACTGAGTTAGATAAGGAATGGGAGAAATTTAATGATTTGATCAATATTGAAGGACAGAACGCACAAAATCCTGTGAGTAATGTACAGACAACAAAAGATATAGTCATAGGAATAACTAGCAATGTCGCAGAAACAGAACATATTCCCATTACCCCATCCTCTGAACTCATGCTCAAAATAGAGGAAATTCCTCCTCTTGATGTATTTTATAGTCCACAACACAAGGCAGTGGTAAGAAGACAAAGGAAGAAAAGAAAATTGGAAAATGTGCTCTCTCATGATTCAGAACAATTAGATGTCCTATGGCAAGATCCTATCATTGATCCAACTGAAAATCTAAATAATTTATCTCAGATCACAGGAGCATATGCCTCTGCATCCATTCATAAAGCATCTGAGGTACGACAATTATTGAATGAAAAAGAAAATCAAATACAAGTCTTGCAACAACAGCTGCAACAAGCCAATGCTAACAATGAAGCACATAAACAACTTGAGAAGTTACAGCAAGACTTCCAACAAATGCAGATAGGATATCATAACAGTTTGGTTGAAAAAGAGAAATAGCTACAGATTATGCAAGATATGCACAAGGATGATCCCAAGCTCACATAATTTATCACAGAGTCTATTTCCTTAAATGATCAACTACTGCATCAACAGGAAATATTATGCCAAAGAATATCACAGTGGAACTCTTATTGTGAAGAAAGTGATAAAATCACTAATCAAGTCGTAGAATTACGACTTGATTATGATTTAACTGATAAAAGAATTTCAGAATATTTGGCTTGGCAAGAAACAGAGGAGGGGAAAAGAGTAGGTGCACCAATAATCAATGACAATCACAAAGAAATGCTCTTTAAAAATTGGGATGCAAAAATCAAGATAGCAGAGCAAGCGGCAAAAGAAGCAGCCTCAACAACAAACAATGTTATTGACTGTATAAATGAAAATTTGCACAATGCAAATTTAATCTCAGAAAACACTCCAGGGTATCTACCAAAAGCACAACAACTACAGACAGACTGGAGATAGAAGGCTCAAGAAAAGGCAGAATCAATCAACAGATTAACTAAGTTAAATTGGGATTCTTACTGGGCATATCTAGTAAAACCACATAGCCAGTGCATGACTCTCCAATGTATCATTAATTCTGCCGAGAGGATAGCACCAGCTCTTGCCAATTCCGTTTTCAAAGGAAAGTTAAAGTCTGAAGTCGGCCAGCCTACTCTTCTCAAATCAATGCTGAACGCTTGCAATATCAAAGAACAGATTCACAAGTAATTAGTTGTTAGCTTTAATTTTAGATTTAGTATTATTTTTGCTTTATTTTTTCCTAGAAAAAGGACGGTCATTTAAATTGTATCCTACATTTTTTGTAATAAATTATTTTTAGATTTAGTTTGTAGTATTTAAACCCCTCTCATGCATTTAGAGAGGGGTCCTAAAATTTGTCAAAAAATTGTCCTCAGAACATGCACTTTTGCACCCTCAGAGGAGGTTTTGATGAATGAATGGAACAGGATTTATTGATATCTACGTTTAATATCTGCTACTGATGTTTCACTTTTGTACTCTTAGTGGATGTTGGATTAAGAAGAGATAAGTCATTATTGCTTGAAGCTCATGAGTAGAACTAGTTATAAATGGTACATTTATCTCTTAACTATTTCTGTCTTTGTGTTAAAGTGATATTCATGTTCAGTTTTTTATATATTGATGCTTGAATTCTTGAGTTATCATTTGGCACTTTTGTACGGTGATAGCTATTTATTTATGCTTAATGTATGAATAGCTTATTATGCAATATGTTCTTCACAACTGTTTCGTCTAACTTTTTATACAAAATGGTTTATCTTTATTGAATTCTTTTCTTATAACAGTTGAATGATCTTTATCACCAATTGTTATTTGAAATAATTTTAGATCACATAACAGAAAGATTACATCCCAGGTTAGTTTAGAATTAGATATTTTCTGTTTAATTAGAATACAATTTGCATGTTATTAGATTAGAAATAGAATAAAATCATTTCATTTAGGAACTTTAGAAAGGAAATATCAATTCTCAACACACACACACACATATTGGGAAACCGGTCCCATTATCCCCAGTCGAACCCACTATACCAAACGAAAAAGGAGCTGTCAACCAAGGTCCGAAGCGGGTGGGTATCCCCCTTGTTGTAGACCTGATTTTCGGGGCTTCAACATATTTGGCGCTAGAAGGAGGGCCATGAACTATGAATGGAAAGTAAGTCAAAATATAAATACCATTCCGAGAGTAAATCGCCCTCGCCATCTTCCCCGACTTCTCCATCGCACTTAGAATCTTTAAATCTAGAGCCAGAAGTCGAAAGAACAATAGTCACTGCCACAAATCCTGAATTTTCAGAAGAATATACTATTGAACCTCCTGAAGTTGAATCTTTGATTCATAAACTTCAGCGATTTTCAATATCACCTCAAATATCTGATAAATCTCAAGGCAGTGTGACTTCGCAATATAACCCAGCTCATCCTCTTACTAGATTACAGAGTGAAAGGCTTGGCATTTAGCCAACCGAGTTACCTTTACCTACAAGGAAGAGATCAAGGAAATCACCTAAATGGTCTCACAGTGAGACTCTTTCATCATCATGATCCATCTAAACCTCTTCACCACGAAGTCAACCATCCACCCCTCCACTTCAAGTTACTATCCATCAGTCTACTCAAACTTCCACATCTCCTTCTCGAACATCTGGAATTGTAATATCCTCATCTTCCCAATCACAAGGATCATCTTCTGCACTTTCCTCTATTAGTAGTTCAGCGATGGCCCATCCATGGAATAATCCAGGGGCATTCTTAATGCCTGCGCCCTTGAGTCAAATACCGGCCCATCCTGAAAAATGGTTTCCTAAGTTTAATCCTGAAGCAGGCATGCTAGCAGAAGAACATATAAACAACTTTATGCTGTCCATAAATCTTAATGGAGTTACCAATGAACATGTTGTCATCTGAATTTTTCCCTATACTCTACAAGAAGCAGCCGGATCATGGTATTTCTCATTACCATCTGGATCTATCACTAGTTGGGATATCTTCCAAGATCAATTTTTGACTAAGTTCGATGATGACGGGTCTATAGCGACACTGATCAATGACTTGTCTAATCTTAGGTCCGAGTCAAAAGAACCTGTCAAGGATTTTAATTCACATTTCAATAAACTGTTAAATAAAATTCCTATTGCTTCCAAGCCTAGCGAAGAAGTGCAAAGTGAATGGTACATCTCTTCTTTACCATCAAACATAGCAATCTTCATTGATAGGGTTAATAAAACAACTTTAGCTGGCAATATGAAGGAAGCAATAGCGGTAGAGAAACATATCATAGCCCTAGAAAATAAAAATGCGATAGAAGAACGAAAATCCAAGAAGGTTACTTTTAAGGAAGACCCCAAGAAAAAGAAATCAAAAGATCCATTTGATTTAGAAGGATTGCAGAAATTTCTAAAAACCATGTCCAACGAAATGGTTGACATTAAGAAACAAGTGGCAGAAACATCTTCTAAAAAGTCGTTCAAGCCTTATAGAAGAAACCCTTCGACCGATTCAAAACTAACAAATTCTATCACAAATGCTAAATCAGAAGAAGAAGAAGAGGAGATTGCTACTGAAGAAACTACCGATGAAGAAGAAGTTTTAGAAGTACAAGGTATGTGGGATTTCATCCTCCCAAATAAAGAAGATCAAGAAGCATTCCCGGTTAGCACTCGAAGTAAAAATCAACTTGATCCTCATAAACCTACTCCTAAGCCAAAGAGCACAAGCTCAATGACTAAATATAAAATCACAGCCAAGAAAATGACATCTAAAGTGATTCAAACCACCCCAGTTCAAACACGTTCATCAACTCCATCAAAAACGTTGATCGTTTCGGATGAAATGGAGTATAATATCATAGAAGACATGAAGAAGACTAGGGCTAACATCACTTTTTATGAATTGAGCAAGTTAAAACATCAGAAAAAGATACTTTTGAAAGAATTACATGCTATACCAGAAAAACCTTTGCCCGATTCTGTAATTTCTCAAGCTTCTAACGAGATGGGAAGACCTCCAACTAATTCGATTAGTAAAGTTGATCTAGAAAATATCTCTTTAATTGGAGGAAGGTAGAGATCTCATACTCCTCCATTTCTTCTTACTTATGAAGTTTTCAATAAAAATTTGCATAATTGTTTAGTGGATTCTGGAGCTTCATCTAATATTCTACCAAAATCAATATGTGCAAAGTTGAACATTCAACCACAAAATTTTTTGTGCGCATAGTCCAGCTAGATCAATCACAAGTTGAAGTGATCGGAGAATTAAATCAGGTTACCATAAGGTTGTCATCTAATCCAAAGGTATGTCAAGTTATTGATATTTTAGTTGCAGATATTCCAGAATTTTATGGCTTAATTCTTAACAGAGATTGGTCAGAAAAAATTCATGGATACTTTTCAACTGATTGGTCGCACATGTGGCTTCCTTACAATGGTAAACTAAATCAGATAAAGGTTGAGCGAGAAAAACATCAGAAATACATAGTAATAGAATTGGAAGGAGAAAATGAACCAGTTGCATACAACAATAATATCATTGGAAATTACTTAGTTGATTCTTTCTTAGGAAATTTCAATGCTCATACTTCACCTTACTTAGAACATTTTTTTTTCTCTCAAATAGAAAATTTTTTTCAAACAGATAGTTCTAAATGCATTAATTTTGTATATACTCGTGTAAATAAATCTTTATTTTGGAAGTTATTTTTTGATGGTTCTAAGTCTAATGAAGGAGCAGGAGCAGGATGTGTGTTGGTCAGTCCAGAGAGAAACAAAATTATGCTAAAATGCAGAATTGAGTTCGATTGCACCAATAATACCGCAGAATACGAGGCTTTAGTCCAAGGATTATACAAAGCAATCGGATTAGACATCAAATATCTACAAGTTTTCGGAGATTCTAAAATTGTAATCATATAGGTACGCAATACTATACATTTTTTATCAGGTCATTTAAAGCATTATCAATATTTAGTTCAAGATCTGACTGAACACTTTATAGCATTTAATATTTCATCGATTCCCAGAATCCAAAATGCTAGTGTAGACCTTTTGGCTAATGTAGCTTCTAAGCTCATTCCTTCAGAAGACTTCAGCCCTGATCGATTTTCAATCGAATTAATCTTTAGACCCTCAATTCCTGATAACATTACCAATTGGAGGATTTTCAACAATGATCCTGATATTGTAAGCTTCCTCACATCTGAAGGATCTTACACCAATCAGGTAATTGATGAGAACCAACATGACAGAAAATTGCAGCAGATAGCACTAATAATGCTATGCCAAAGTCAGTAGTCAAGTTAGAAGACCTTTATGATTTGAAATATCGATTCAAAATATCTACCAATTCAAAACTACAAAGTTCAAATTTGAATTATGAATTAGTGAATCTAGGAACTGATACCAAACCACAAAATATCAACCTAGGCCTTGGTCTAGCTCATGAAGAAAAATTAGCGTATGTTCGTCTTTTGAAGCAATACAAAAGTGTCTTTGCTTGGAACTACGATGAACTCAAAAATTATGACACTTCTATCATCCAACATACTATCCCAATGATAAATGATGAAAAACCTGTCCAACAAAAGCTGAGAAAGATCCATCCCAATCTAGAAAATCAGATCAAATCTGAACTCAATAAGTTATTGAAAGCCAAGATTATTTTTCCCGTTTGAAATTCTAAATGGGTTTCCAATATGGTTCCCGTTAGAAATAAAAATGGAGACATTAGAATTTGCATTGACTTTCGAAATATTAACAAAGCCTGCCAAAAAGATAATTTTCCTTTGCCTCCTATGGAGCAAATATTGCAGGCAGTTGCAAGATCAGAATTAATGCCTTTCTTAGATGGTTTCTCTGGTTACAACCAAGTGTTGGTCCATCTTGATGATCAATTGAAAACTACATTCAGAACCAAATGGGGCACTTATGCATACCAAAAGATGCCTTTTGGTTTGATCAACGCTGGTGCCACATTTCAGAGAGACATGGACATCGCTTTCAAGGGATTAGTTAACAAATCAGTGGTAATCTACTTGGATGATATAATTGTATATTCCAAGAAACGAAGCAATCATCTTAGAGATTTAAAACAGATCTTTCAACATTGTCAAAGGTATGGAATTTCACTTAACCCCAAAAAATATTTCTTTGCATTAAGTGAAGGAAAACTTGGATTCATAGTGTCAAAATCTGGAATTCATATTGATCCTGACAGAATCAAGGAAATTTCTAAAATACCCTTACCTCACAACAACAAAGCTATGCAATCTTTCCTTGGCTAGATTAATTTTGTAAAGAGATTTGTGCCAGATTTTTCAAGAATTGTATCTCCTTTACAAGCAATGATTAAAAAGAATTCAAACTTCAAATGGGGCCAAAACGAATATGAGGCATTCAATCTGATCAAACAAGCAATTGTTAATGCTCCATCTTTAGCAACTCCAAATTTTTCCGATCCTTTTATTTTGTATACATTTGCCTCTGATAAATCATATGTTGCGATACTCACTCAAGCAATTCAAGACAAGGCAGAAGCCCCAATTGATTTTTTCAGTTCAAATTTACAGGGGGATGAATTGAATTATTTAGATGTAGAGAAACAAGCTTATGCTGTTTTCAAAGCAATTAAATATTTCAGACCCTTTCTACTTAAAACCCATACAAAAATCATAGTATTGTTTCCAGCGGTAAGAAATCTCTTAGTACAGAAAGATGTGGGTGAGAAAAGAGCTATTTGGGTTACTACCTTACAAGAATATGACGTATAAATCAGACCAGCAAGTATTGTAAAAGGTCAAGGCTTTTGAAAAATGCTATCTGGAGCATCACTTATTTCTGAAAAGCCATCTGCAGAAATAAAAATGTATGAGGTAAGCCTAAACGATGTTGAATCATTATACGCTGATATCATATTTTATCTAAAGAATGGATATGCTCCTCCAAATCTCAATTACACCAAGAAAAGAGCTCTAAGGTTGAAGGCTAAACAATATCAGCTTGTGAATGATGTTCTTTTTAGAATGAATTATGATTCTATTCTCCTTAGATGTCTTAAGAAATATGAAGCTAAAAAAGTCTTGCAGGAACTCCACGATGGGCTAGCAGGTGGACATTATGCTGGAGATGCTACTGCACATAAAATCCTCCATGCAGGCTATTATTGGCCCACATTATTCAAAGACTCATATAGCTACGTAAGGAAATGTCAAGTTTTTCAAACAGCTGCTGGAAGACAAAAGAAACCATCATTGCCGCTGCGACCAGTCAACATTGAGCAGCCTTTTGATCAATGGGGATTGGACATAATAGGTGAGATAGTTCTCACTCTTCTAAGCAACATAGGTATATCATTACAGCAACTAATTATTTTAATAAATGGGTAGAATCAGTCCCTCTCAAGACAGCTAATGTCGAGCACATCATTGAGTTCATAGATCAGTTCATAATCACCAGGTTTGGTTTACCTTCTACTTTAATGTTTGATAATGCATCATATTTTTCTGGCAATGCTATGACTGAATTTGCACTCAAAAGGGGTTTTAAACTTAAATACTCTGCCAATTATTATCCACAGGGAAATGGGTTAGCTAAATCAACAAATAAAAACTTAATCAGAATCATTAAGCGAACCATTGATCAAAATCATAAAAATTGGCATAAGTATTTAATATATGCTTTATGGGCAGATCGAATAATGCAGAAAGCCTCCATTGGCACTTCTCCCTTTAATTTAGTTTATGGGAAAGAAGTGGTTCTTCCAACTCATCTAGCAATTCCCTCTTTGGCCTTAGTTCAATATATTGATGAAGCACCAACTTCTTCCTTACAACTAAGGCATATGGAAATAGTTAAGTTAGAAAAACAACGAGAAAAGGCAAAAGTAACTCATGCTCATCACCAGGCATTAGTAAAAGCTTCTTTTGATTCAAACATGATATCCAGAAAGGATTTTTAGATAGGAGATCTAGTTTTAAAATGGGACAAGGCTCTTGAGGAAAAAGGGAAACATACGAAATTTCAATGAATGTGACTTGGTCCTTTCCAAATTGCAGAAATCATAGGTCCATCTACTTTTATGTTACAGGATTTAACAGGAAAAAGAGAGGCTTTACCTGTTAACGGACAGATCCTCAAAAAGTATTTTCCATAGGAGATCATTCTTCTATTTTGTAAATTAGTTTTCTTTATTTTCATAATAAAACTGGTTGTGAATGGTTACATTTGGAAATTCATGAAAAAGACCCAAATTCTCTTTTAGATTTTGTTTTTTCACCTGTATAAGTAAAATTCTTCTAGAAAATTGATCATTATTATTGAAATATACAGTTAAAGGCTCTAAACCTAGAAATGATACTAGTTTCAACTGTGTAAATTTTGATAAAAAATGACCTTTAGTGGGAAATTGTTTTATATCAGTTCAATAAAAGGTATCAATAACAAAACAAAGATTCTCTGTAGAGAAGTTCTTTTCAAAAACTCTACCATTGTCGTCCAGAGCTATCTTAAGGAAACAATGATTTCCTCCCCACCTAGGAAATTACAACGTTCAGAGAATAATCCAATCATACACTTTTAACTTAAAGAGTAAGAGGTCTCATCACGAGCCGACTTATCATGATCATAGATATTATAGCTTGCTGACTTTGCCAATACTGCATACCACAACAGGGCAATGACTCAAGATTATTGCAATCAAAAGACAAGGGGTCTCATCACGAGCCAACTTGTTCAACAGAGTCATAAATCAAGTGAATGGCACTGTCATAAATTGGCGACCAAACTAAGACATTGTTCTTTAAGGATAAAAAAGAAAATTAAAGCAATAAGTGAAAATATGGATTTTTCTTTAAAAATTGTATATTTCTCTAAGTAGGATATAGGATCGTTGTTGGGTAACAGGTAACCCTGTCGAGGCTATAAACGCCTGCTGGCAGCAGTGGCTCTACCAATGACAAATGAGCATATTTAAAAATGATTTACAGAGAAGCCTTTGTTTTTATCCTTATAAACTAAGTAGTGACTGATGTAGATACAAGGACTAGCTTGAGGAAGTAAATAATCAAAGTTGAATATAGAAGAAACGAAATATCATTAATAGATAAAAGCATAATGTACTCTGTCTTTCTATGATAAAGTTTGATTTTCTAGAAAATCTTCTATTTTGAAAGTTTAGAAAATTCAAAAGAAAAGCAGAGATAACCGGTTCTTCCAAGTGAATCGCCAATTTTTGTGGCCAGCAACAACCCCCCTTCTTATTTAGTATTATCACTAACACTAAATAAGTGGGGACCCTTAGTCAAAAAATCCAAAAAATCAATTAGTAATTGTATTCTTTGTTCAATAAAACTTAATATCATAAACTTAGGAAAATACCTCTGGAAAAATCTAAAAGCTTAAGTTTTATGATAATATAGAATAAAATAATTCTTTAAAAGAATATCGCATCGCAAAAAATTAATGGATATCTCTTTACAAGCGGAATTCTAAAATTGCAATATCGCGATGCAAAACTACACATGAAAAACATTCATCGCATCGTATGCCTTAAATATCACTTATGCTAAAAACCTCAAAACCGCCGATATGTGATGGCACTCATCGCAAATCGCATGTCACAGAAAATACTTTAACGGATGATTGTCATATATTCCATTCCAGCGATTTGCGATGTTGCAATATTGCGATTAAGATATGGCACATATCACAAATCGCATATCACAAAAAAATATGTTAACGAATGATTGCCACATGTTCCGCTCTTGTGATTTGCAATTAAGCGATGTTGCGATTAAGCGATGGCACATATCGCAAATCTCATATCGCAGAAAAATATGTTAACGGATGGTTGTCACATGTTCCACTCTTGCGATTTTCGATATTGCGAATTGCGATTTTGCGATATTGCGAATTGCGATATTGCAAGATTGTGATTTGCAATTTTGCGAGATTGCGATTTACGATATTGCGATTTGCGATATTGCGATTTCCAATATTGCGAAGCAAATCACATATTTCCTTATTGCAGATCTTTAAAGCTCATTGTACGAAGAAGATTTCTCCATAAATCGAGACCCCGTTATACGCTTTAATGTTAATCAATGAATTTGTTGTCACTCATTAATGAAAAATGGTTTCATTATGATCGAAGAAATATTTCACGTAAGGTGGTATATTTTATACGTCTTCAGCATTTAAAAATTTCTCTTCACCTTGTTCTTATCATTATTCTCACTTAATTCATAAAACTGCAGGAGAAAAGAATAGAGAACTATACAAAGCAGTATTCAGGGTATTATGGGAAAGAAAGACAAAGTTCTGATTTCTGAAGATAAAGAAATGACACCCTTGCATACAGACACCGCCTACAACAGAGACGCTGGTATCACTACTTGGGAGAGCATGTATAATCTACTTGAGGAAGAAAACCCCAGAGTAATGGAAGTTAATGCTACTGCAGGCTCACATGGATCTTCTGACGCATCCATTATAGAGCTAGCTTGTTCATTTTTGCATTGAATAGCAGCGAGACCTAAAATTCTTCCATACACAGACATGGTTAAATGGGTACTGGACAGTACCAATATTACAAACAAAAAATTCAAGACTCACAGTCAAGAAATCATTGGTTCATTCATTCCACAAGATTTGAGGCTCATGTATCATTTACCGGAGCCACAGGCAACGTACAACAAACAGTTCATAGAGAAGTTTTCCAAAGAAAATGAAAGTCTGGCAGAATGCACTAAGGACTGGTCCAGGAGATATGAACCACTAAAAAAGGATAAAAATGGTATGTATAGTACTGGTTCTCTCACATCCCCGTATTGCTTTGTTGCTGCTATGCTCTGTAGGCTTTTTAGAAAGCCTGATATTAATAAATTTTCATCTGAATGGTTACCATTATTGAATGATACTGTTAATGCTACTATTTTCGATTGGGCTAAGATATTATCTGATAACTTAGCCACGGCCATTTTGAATTATCGGTCTAAACTGACTATCTCTCAGAGAATTTATCCCCCTTTTTACTTGTCTGCATATGTAATGGATTTAATCTGTTATATTTCCAAGTTTCCTTTAATGGGTTGGAAATGGATGATTCAAGACCCCCTTCCTATTCATATTTATCATAAATAATTGTGGGATTCAGAGTTCACTCCATATTTCTACAAGATTTGTCATGGAATTATGTTGCCCCTGTACAAAATGTTGTATAATAAAGACGCTCTAAGATTTTCTCCTGAAGCAGAGGTAGATATTCTCCCTGTCGCAAGATGGTTTGGAGAAAAAAATTTTACATATGTTAGGGTATTTGGAAGTTTGGCTTCTCCTCATGTTTTACCTTTGTATGTTCCTGATAAACTCATGGCACGAGAAATTTCTTATCAAACCTGTGGAGAAGGAGGTTTGACTAAATATTTGAAAGACAAAAAGAAGGCTATTTGGCCACAATTTCCTGTGACCTGTGGGGCATTTTCACTATTTGATATTGGTCATGCATTTAAAGAAGTAAACAACATTACATGTTTACGATTGTTCAAGTTTCCAAGAAGACCGTTCGACCCCTATGATATTGTTAAAAATTTCACTACTGCAGTCAAAGTAAAGGTGTTTTCGAAAGAAGACGACATTTTTGATGACATGTTCCAACAGAAAGGCACAATTAAAGAGATTCTACACATGGCCCAGATGCTATTCCCTCCAGCAGAATTTCAAGAATTCAAGATATACAGGGAAAGGAGGTTAACTACTATCCCTTTGGATAAATTACGCTTGGAACCTGTAAGGGAACCAACTCCCAGTATTAGCCTCAGTGGAAGTTCAGATACAAATAGGTATAATTCAAAGTCCGGGAGAGATACCTCTGAACACTCTAAGAATTCTGATAATGATCATGATAAAAGTGAAGGGTCAATAAGGGATACTGCCCAATCAAAAGAGCTTTTACAGCAACAGGTTTTGACCTCTTCACAGTTAAATCTTCCCCCTCTCATTGTACAGCAACCATCCGTCAGAACTGAGTTAGATAAGGAATGGGAGACATTCAATGATTTGATTAATATTGAAGGATAGAACGCACAGACTCATGTGAGTAATGTACAGACAAAAAAAGATATAGTCACAGGAATAACTAGCAATGTCGCAGAAACAGAACATATTCCCACTACCCCATCCTCTGAACTCATGCTCAAAATAGAGGAAATTCCTCCTCTTGATGTATTTTATAGTCCAAAACACAAGGCAGTGGTAAGAAGACAAAGGAAGAAAAGAAAATTGGAAAATGTGCTCTCTCATGATGCAGGACAATTAGATGTCCTATGGCAAGATCCTATCACTGATCCAACTGAAAATCTAACTAATTTATCTCAGATCACAGGAGAATATGCCTCTGAAGCCATTGATAAAGCATCTGAGGTACGGAAATTATTGAATGAAAAAGAAAATAAAATACAGGTCTTGCAACAACAGCTGCAACAAGCCGATGTTAACAATGAAGCACAGAAACAACTTGAGAAGTTACAACAAGACTTCCAACAAATGCAAATAGGATATCAGAACAGTCTGGCTGAAAAAGAGAAACAACTATAGATTATGCAAGAGATGCACAAGGATGATCCCAAGCTCACAAAATTTATCACAGAGTCTATTTCCTTAAATGATCAACTACTGCAGCAACAGGAAATATTATGCCAAAGAATATCACAGTGGAACTCTTATTGTGAAGAAAGTGATAAAATCACTAATCAAGTCGTAGAATTACGACTTGATTATGATTTAACTGATAAAATAATTTCAGAATATTTGGCTTGGAAAAAAACAGAGGAGGGGAAAAGAGCAGGTGCACCAATAATCAATGACAATCACAAAGAAATGCTCTTTAAAAATTAGGATGCACAAATCAAGAGAGCAGAGCAAGCGGCAAAAGAAGCAGCCTCGGCAGCAAACAATGTTATTGACTGTATAAATGAAAATTTTCACAACGCAAATTTAATCTCAGAAAGCACTCTAGGGTATCTACAAAAAGCACAGAAACTACAGACATACTGGAGACAGAAGGCTCAAGAAAAGGCAGAATCAATCAATAGATTAACTAAGTTAAATTTGGATTCTTACTAGCCATATCTAGTAAAACCACATAGCCAGTGCATGACTATCCAATGTATCATTAATTCTATCGAGAATATGGTGCCAGCTCTTGCCGATTCCGTTTTCAAAGGATAGTTAAAGTCTGAAGTCGGCCAGCCTACTCTTCTCAAATCAATGTTGAACACTTGCAATATCAAAGAACAGATTCACAAGTAATTAGTTGTTAGTTTTAATTTTAGATTTAGTATTAGTTTAGCTTTATTTTTTCCTAGAAAAAGGACGGTCATTTAAATCGTATCCTACATTTTTTGTAATAAATTATTTTTAGATTTAGTATGTAGTATTTAAACCCCTCTCATGCATTTAGAGAGGGGTCCTAAAATTTGTCAAAAACCTGTCCTCAAAACATGCACTTTTGCACCCTCAGAGGAGGTTTTGATGAATGAATGGAACAGGATTTATTGATATCTACGTTTAATATCTACTACTGATGTTGCACTTTTTACTCTTATTGGATGTTGGATTAAGAAGAGATAAGTCATTATTGCTTGAAGCTCATGAGTAGAACTAGTTATAAATGGTACTTTTATCTCTTAACTATTTTTGCCTTTGTGTTAAAGTGATATTCATGTACAGTTGTTTATATATTGATGCTTGAATGCTTGAGTTATCATTTGGCACTTTTGTACGGTGATAGCTATTTATTTATGCTTAATGTATGAACATCTTATTATGCGATATGTTCTTCACAACTGTTTCGTCTAACTTTTTATACGAAATGGTTTATCTTTATTGAATTATTTTCTTATAACAGTGGAATGATCTTTATCTCCAATTGTTATTTGAAATCATTTTAGATCGCATGACAGAAATATTACATCTTGGGTTAGTTTAGAATTAGATATTTCTGTTTAATTAGAATACAATTTGCATGTTATTAGATTAAAAATAGAATAAAATCATTTCATTTAGGAACTTTAGAAAGTAAATATCTATTCTCAACACACACACACATATTGGGAAACCGGTCCCATTATCCCCAGTCAGACCCACTATACCAAACGGAAAAGGAGCTGTCAACCAAGGTCCGGACCGAGTGGGTATCCCCCTTGTTGTAGACCCAATTTTTAGGGCTTCAACAGGTCCATCTTTGAGTTTTGATATCAATGATTCTTCTATTTTTTAAATTTGATCAATATTGGCTCTAGAGACAAAAATTAACCATTATAAACTATATACAAAAATTGATATTAGACAAATGCCTCTTTGCAAGTGCTTCTAAATATGTCCACCATATTTCAATGTTGGTCATAAAAACTTGTTGAATGTGCGACAAATTTGAAACCACGTTAAAAAAAAGGTTCAAACCTTTTGTTACTTTCAAACGAACATGAGACCTTAGTTAACCAAAAAAATGCCAAACACCAACTCAACTATACATTATCATTTTAAAGATCGTATTCTTATATCATAATGCATTTAAATTCCAAGCAATTTTTTGTCATGGATAGTCCTTTTCAAATGAACATGTGGTTATGGTTTCATTTATTCTGGCGTTACTCTTCCCTGTTAGAGATGTCACGATCATCTTGTGTGTCAATTTTATAACAATCAATTTCAACATGGATCGATACACTGCTTATGTGGATCCATAATGTGCATCTCACTAAAAACTTGCTATATGAATCAAAACCAACTTTGTTTGAACTCAATCAATATATCGAATATTTTTTCTAGTTATATAATGAAAATAACTGAAACAAACCATAACCATAACTAAAAAAAACTGCCAAATTAATGTTGAACTGTAATCCAAATATAACCAAAGTCTTAGATACCTCAAACCAAATGAAGTGTAACCATGTGAAATACCAATTTCACTTGAATCATAGAAAATGATGAATCACGATGAAATCACTAGTACATTCTCTCTATGATTTTTATTCCCTCTGTGTGAGAGTAAAAATTCAAAAATAACTTCAAGATTCTATGGGTACACTTTCACTCCTGCTTCCAAACTCAGAGCTCAAATAATTCCATGTGGCCAAACACGTCAATCTCTCAACAAGTCATCAGTTTAATTTTATTTGGGAGTTCCATTCAGTGATTCCACAGATAAGCTCGACCTTGACTACTATGGTCATGAATCATTCTTTGTTCGACTAATTTGTCATCAACACCTTGGAACTTGTTTTGTTTTGTCATAACATGCATGTGATCCATACTAAATCCATGATAAAGGAAAGGTGAGATAACTGCAAAAAGGCATTGAAATTCATTATGATTTCGTACACACTCACATCACACCAGAATAAAAAGAAATCCACGTTATAAAAAATACTTGCTTTCATTCATCGAATCAGATCAGATTGGGTAATAAACCTATGCCATAACAGAGATAAAATGAAAGGAAAATATTAAGATATTTTTCTTATACACCTAAAATATTATATTGCAGTGTTTTTTAAAAGAAATAATAAAAAATAAGGTCTATCAAGGGCTCATTACTACCCTGTAAATAGGTTTGCAAAGGGTCTAATGAGGGGATCGATCTGTGTTCACAAAAAAAATAAAATGCTTTAGAGATGAGTTGACATGTCTAAAAAATTGTCTTTTCTTATGAAGGCAACTTCCATTTTGTTTAGTTTGACTTTTAAACACATTTTCAAAAACAAAAAATCCTATTTTTAAGGGAGCCAACTTAGTGAATGAAGAGGGGTGAAATAGAGGCTTTTTTCAACTTCCAAGACCTGTAACACATACCCAAAAATCAATATGAGAAATATTTATTTTATTTCAGGTTTGGAACAATCATAGAATTGCCTTCCATTATTCAAAATTGGAATCATGACCACACTTTGGAGCTTCAACTTCAACAAGGTATATCTCCTCAACCGTAAGAAGTTATGAGGCATGTCACTTACCATTATACATGACATGAAAAATACTATTAGCCTATGATGTTATGGCTTGCAAATTTACTAATCCTCCCATTCATTTTCCTCATAAAATGTGGGGCTTATTCTATATGTTTATTGGGATCACATTAATGACAACCAAATTCCAACAATCTCTCTCTTTGGCATTGATGGAAACACACTTTCTCCCCCTGCTATTGTTGTTCCCCCCGTCTCCATGCTTTATATCTTCTCTCCTAAATTCTCTCCCCCTTTGACATCAATGAAAAAGGGTAACTCCCCCTTAATGAAATATCTTACTCTATCTTCCTCTATCCCTGTGACTGTTGGGATTCATATCCATTATTACTTCCAATTGATGCAATTCACTAACATATATTAAAAGCGTAAAATTCAATGATTCCTTTCTTTTATTCACTTCTTCTAAATAGGATGCACTTTCAAGAAATGAAATTAATTATGATATAAATGACAACATCAATTAACCATATCCACTGATATTTTATTTCCCTATCATGCTTTCCTAATAGGTTCCACCTGAACCTATTTGACATGAAAAATTTCACAAATTTTTCATCAAGCCATTGTGAAATTTCTTTCCCAAAACAAACTTTCTGAAGGATAGATATTCAAATTATAATATATGCTACATAGACTCCCCCTCTTCAACATTCATAGGATAGTGAGTCTCCAAGATAGATTGTTTAAAACAATATATGAACTTTCTCTATTGTGGGATCATTCTGAACCTTGACATCTTCCTTTTCATCGGTGGATTCATCATGGTTTTGTGACTTCACAATAATTGAGAGCATGACCACATAGATTTATTCATTCACCTAATATTTTTTTTTCTTCTCCAAACCTTCTTGTATTTTATATTAGTATTTCCCTTCATATAGATTCCATTGTGTATCTATAATCATGAGTTATATGTCCATAGTTATGGAATTTGTAACATCCAATGTTGAACCTAAATGATGGAGAAACTAACATATACTTTTTGTTGAAACATCCATTTGGATATCTATCTTGTGTTCCTACAAACTTGCTTCTTGGGTTTTGGTAATGATCTTGATAATCATCCCTGTCATAATATTTGTAATCCCTAGCCTTATGCCCAAAGTTAGTACATAAAAAAAAACTATTAAATATACTAGGGTGCCTGGACGAAATGACTTACCTTGATGTTGTTGAACTTTTGAATACATTTTTCCATAGATGAGGCTCAGTTCTTTGTTTTTCCTTTTACTTGATAACTTTAGCTTAACTTCTTGGAGAAACAACACTTTCAATCTTCTTTTGTATTTCACCTTGCTTTTGAAATATTTTTCTTTTAGGCTTCTCTTCAAGCTTTCTTTGTGGGGACTTGGAACTTGAGCCTTCATTGTATGGAGCTTCACCTACTTCCTTTTCCTTCATCTTCAAGTAAGTAATTTATTGATCCTTCTCATTAATGACATGATTCTTCCTTTTGAAATCATGCAATTTCTCCTTCTACCATTCCTTGAGCCTTTTTCAAGTTCCATTTTCTTTTAGATAACTTCTATCAAGTAATTTTGAACAAATTCCTCTAATTGGAATGTCAATTTTTTCTCTTTATTTTCTACTTCCTACACTTGAAGTCTTAGGAGAGCAACTTCTTCTTCAAGTATATGATTTTTCTTCTGTATTTTTCTAAAATCACTTAAGGCACTGATTAATTCTCTTAACATGTCCACTAATTCTTCTTATTCACCTACTTTATCTGAATCATGATCATCATCGTCATCTTCATCTTAACCTGCATACTTTTTTAAGTATATATTTTGAAGCTTTTCCCAAATATGTTTGGTTGATGAGCATTGACCTACATTGGATTTCACAAAATTTGGAAAGGAAATTATATTGGCATTCATGGATTTTGAATTGTACCTTCTTGATTCATTAGTAGATATATTTATAGAAACAACATAATTCCATACATCATATCCAAGAGCTTCCAAATAGGCTTCCATTATACCTTTCCAAAATTCTAAGCATGAACCATCAAATAGAGGAATTGGGGCAACCAATTTATCTTCATTAGTTGTAATAGGTCTTGAATATTATGCATTAATAGAAACTTCCTTTGATCATTTGGATGTGTGCTTCCTTAAATTTCCCATCTTTGATATCTTGAGATATGCGTTCTAATTGTTAGGTTGCAATTGAAGGAACCCACTATGATACCAATTTTTGAAAATACTAAGAGGGGGTTGAATCAGTATTTCACTTCAATTAGGTAATTTTATAATTCAAAGCATTAAATATCATTAGCATTAGATTAAAAAATAAATCAACATCATATCACATGAATTGTACATAAGAAATTTTAGGTGGAAGCCCTTCCAGTAGAAAAACCACCAAATTCTTTTAATTATGTCTTTAAAATTACATCAATAGGAAACTCCAACTTCCAAGATTATTAATCTATAAATGGAAGGAAGCTCCAACCCCTTTGTTTATCAAATCAAACTGAAAGGACGTGCTAACACCATGGTATACGAACTCCAATTGGAAGGAGGATCCAACCCCCTAAAAGGATGTCCAACACCCTGATTTACGAGCTACAACTGGAAGGAGACTCCAAACCCCTAGATTTATCAGCTCCAACTGAAAGGATTCTACAAAACCCTGATTTACTATCTCTAGCTAGAAGGATGCTCCAACCCCCTAGATTTATCAGCTCTAACTGAAAGGATTCTACAAAACCCTGATTTACTAGCTCTAGCTAGAAGGATGCTCCAACCCCCTAGTTTTATTAGCTCCAACTGAAAGGATTCTCCAACATCCTATAAGCTCCAAGTTTCCCTAGCATCAGCCTAGCACCACTAAAGTGTTCTCAGGCTCCAACACGAAGGATAATTCAATATCCACCTTGCACCACATTACCACCCTTAATATAAGATAAAATAATAATATGGATCACCTTGGTCACCCTTCTCAATCATTGCACTTGATCACTGTAATTCATAACCATTGCTCTAATCATTTTTCAACAATTATTGTAAATAACACGAAAAAACATCACTACAATATCTTTCCCACGTGTGCAATTTGATATGTCATAGGTATGGCCTATGCCTAGCTGCTCAGATTGGAAATATGAAAGTGAAATAACAACACAACAACCAAATATTAAGCCTTCAAAACTTATAATATGATTTTTTATCATAGAATATATATCAATAAATTTTTCTTGCATCCAACAAGTTCCATCTCTAAGTTTTGATCTCAGCTCTTATTCATATTTTTAAATTGTATCAATATTGGCTCCAAGAAATCAAAGTAACCATTTTAAACTATATAAAAACTTAAATGTTTGACATAATGCCTCTTGGCAGGTGCTTCTAAGTATGTCCACCATATTTCGGCACCAGTGATCAAAACTTGTTAAATGTACAAAAAATCCAAAACCATGATAAAAATGAAAATTTCAAACTTTTGTCAGCATTAATCGAACATGAGACCTAAATTAATGTAGTCAATCTCCAGGTCGGCTATCAACATTGACATCCCTTGTCAAATGAACATGTGGTTATGGTTTAATTTATTCTTACGTTACTCTTCCACCGTTAGAGATGTCACGATACTCCCATGTGCGAGCTTTATAACCATTAATATTATTATGCAACGAGACAACGCTTATGTGGATCCATGATGTGCAACAGACTGAAAACTTGTTATATGAATCAAAACTAGCTATGTTCAAACTTAGTCAATATCTCAAATATAATTTCCAATTATGTCATGACCATATCCGAAATATACCATAACCATAACTAAAATGGACTGCCAAATTAATGTTGAATTGTAATGCACATATAACCAAAGCTTCAAAGACCTCGAACCAAATGGATTATAACCATGTAAAATACCAAATGCACTTGAATCACAAAAAATGATGAATCACGATGAAACCACCAGTATATTCTCTCTATGATTTTCTTCCCTTTGTGTGTGATTTGAAATTCATAAATAACTTCAAGATTCATGGGTTCACCTTCGCTCCTCCTACCAGACTCAGAGCTTAAATGATTCCACACGACCAAAAATGTGGAGCTCTTAACAAGTCATTGGATTATTTTTCTTTGAGAGTTCCATTCAATGATTACACAGATAAACTCAACCCTGACTATTGTGGTCGTGAATAATTCTATGCTCAATTTAATTTGTCATCAAAACCTTTGCACTTTTTTCACTACACCATAGCATGGATGTGATCTAGACTAAAGCAGTGAGCAAGGAAAGGTGTGTTGACTTTAGAAATGCATTGAAATTTTTTATGATTCCATACACACTTTCATCGCACCAAAATAAGAAATTTGGTTGTCAAAAATACCCACATTGATTCATCAAATCACATCATATTGAGTATTAAACCTGTGTCATAATAGAGATAAAACAAAAGACAACTCTTAATATTTCTTGCTTTTACACCAAAAATATCAAACCGTGGTATTTTTTCAAGTGCTAAGAAAAAATCATGTCTATCAAGGGCTCACATATGCCCTATAAATAAGTTTGCAAAGGATCTAAGGAGAGGAACAATCTACCTTAAAAAATAATTTAAAATCCTTTAGAGATGAGCTGACCTATCCAAAAAAAATATCTTTTCTCGTGGAGCCAACTTTCATTTTTTTAGTTTGAATTTTTAAAAAAATCAAAAATAAAAAAATCCTCTTTTTAAAGGAGTTGAATTGGCCAATTAAAAGGGGTGAAATAGAGGCCATTTTTCAACGACCAATACCCATAACACTTACCCAAAAATCAATATGAGCAATATTGATTTTATGCCAAGTTTGGACCAATCATAAAACTTCATTTTGCTATTTCATTAGAGGAAATTTTAGCCTAGAACTAGCCTCCTAAGGAAAAAATAATAATAAAATAAGTGTTATGAATTTTGGGGGGAAAAAAAGAAAACTTCTTTCAATTATATTTTTGGCTTATTTGATTATAGGTTTACTCAAATTTCAAGTGTAGACACTAGTTGAATGTGGAATTTAATTCCACGTCCAACTAGTGTCTACACTTGAAATTTGAGTAAACCTATAAGAAGATAAGCCAAAAATCCAATTAAAAAATTAGTTTTTCTTATTTTCCCTCCAAAATATTTAAATGTACCTCTTTTTAAATTTAAAGGATTTTTTTTGGTTTGCATATTATGACATAGAAATTACGTGAAATTTTCATGGGAATTTTTAGGCTAAAATTTTCTCTAATGAAAATGGGAATCATGACCACACTTTGGGGCTTAAACTTTGACAAGGTATATCTCCTCAACCATGAGGAATTATGAGGTGTGACACTTAATGTTATAAACAAAATAATTATTACTATCATCCTATGATGGTCTTTCTTTCCAATTCACTAATCTTCCCATTCATTTTCCTCATCAAATGTGGGACTTCTAGTGGATGCTACTTGGGTTGACATCAATGACAACAAAATTCCAAAAACATGGTCATATGGAATCACCAATAACTTTTAAGTATGAATGGGTGCATGTAGGGTTAGGTAGGGTGAAAAATGAAGGGACACAACCATACACCTACAATGTTGCACATGTAACCTATATATATGTTATTATTTGGATGTGTGAGGGTTAAATTTGGCACAAGGAACTTGGGTCTGATCGCAAGGAATTTTTGTAGGCCAAATACAAAAATGGAAGTTCTCATATGAGGGCATATGGGCCTTCCTAATTATGACGAAGAGGAAGGCCAAATTGAATGGTTTAAAAAGTATTTATGTTAGGTTTTCATGTGGTGTAACAAAGGAAGAGTAGGACGATGGTGCATATAAGTTGAAGGTCTAATAATAGAGTTGAAATTTCTAAGGAATACTAATAAATAGGGCTTGAATACATTTTTGACCCGTAGGGTATGACATTCAGGTGGAAAGGACTTGAGTCACCCATGTAGGGGAATTTTTAACCTGTTTTGCATGATGGTTGGGGGTCAGAGTTTTAAGTGAGTATCCTGATAACCCCAAAGGTATTGTAGGTAATTCTAACTTGTATATTAGGGATATGTTGCAAACCTATGGCCCCCACCATAAGGGTGTACTTTTATATAGTATACTTTGAGGGATTTTTTTATTGTATATTTGGGGATTTGGCTTGGGAAGTCATAACTAGGGTTTTGGATGTAAGGATTTGGCGCCATAATGTATAATTATTGTATTATATATATATATATATATATATTGATTCTTGGGTTAGCTTGAGGTCCCTTCCCCACATACGTGTTTTGAGTACCCTTATATTGTGTGCATTTGTATTATGCATGTGTATGGTGATTTCTAGATATAATTTTATCATGGTTATGTTGTGCTTGTATGATATATTGATGCAGATGTGTTGAGGATGAAGTGAAGTGAAATTGAACTTGTGGATAATTACATGTTTATTCCACATAGACTAATAACTAAACACACAAACATAAGTAAAATTGTAGAGGCATAGTCTAGGTGTAGCACTTGCAAGTTGGTTGCACCATTGTTGAGGAAACATGTTGGTTCCATAAGCTTAGAGTTCTTGAGGTGACTTTAATTGTGAGAACAATTTGGGGCCATGAAAATTGGTATTAGATCTTATTCTATGGTAGGTTATTCACCAACTAAGAGTTGAGATATGAGCCTGTATTGGAGGCAATATCAGGATATTATGTTAGAGACATTTGCAAGGATTACATATTGGGGTGATTCTTATGTAGATTGGGGGAGATTTTTGTGATTGATTTCTAGAATGAAAATACCAGGTTGGATGTCAAGGCTTGCAGGTGGTATAAGTTCAACACGGTGTACTTGATCTACTCTTCCATACCTATGTTAGGGTGACATATCTGGGAGGTTTTCCAAGACTATACATAGACAAGGTTTGTTGATTGATTAGTAGGCTTATGAGAATATGTGATGTAGTTGTTCAGGATATGTAGACACCAATTGTAGATGGGGTTATCAATGCACGTGGGCTTCATTGAGGGGAAATTCCATACCACATTCATTCATATTGGGGGATACATATTGAGGACAAAATGACATAATATATTGAGCATATAGTAGAGGGTAAAAGGTTTTTATATTGGTAGGTACAAAAAATGAAGCTCAATATTAATGAAAAAATATAAAAGGGTATAAAAAATGTGAATGAAAATATGGATACCTACAATATCTAGTGAAATTAGGGCATTTTTAAATTGAGAAGGTGTATTGGGTTCATATTTGTAGGGGGTTAAATAATGTTATTTTTAGAGGTATTTTCCAATATCTATTCAAACTAAGGGTATTGTTTGGTATGCCACGAACACATGTGTTATGTCAGAGGTTCATTGAGTGAAGCCCCCATGTATGGATGTTGGAGGTGGCATGTCAACAGATAAAATCCAAAGATTCAAGGATAGATTGACTTCTTAGAGAGATCAGACATTGAGTATGATTGATGACATTAGGGATATTCAATGCAAGTTGGATGCAGAGGTCCAAGGGATATATACTACATTCAAAGAGGACTCTTGTAGTAGAAGCTATAGAGGATTGTTTTACGATATTTTTCTAATTGTGATGAAATATATTGACCAGGTGGAGATGAAACACATTGAGAGGGTTTAGGATTGCTTAGGGACTTCGTATGGACCTTCCTAAGAGAAGGAGGATGGAGGTAGTGGAAAAATTTTGTTTTAGGAGAGGATAATTTTGGCCCAAAATGTAGTAGATACCTTGCTTCTTTTAGGCATAAAATGATGCCATGATTTTTCTTTCGAAGATTGGTATCATTTGCAGAGTGATATGGATTCTAATTCACTGATGAGTCGAATAACTTGGACTAGTGCTAAGGTTGTTCAAGGAGCGGTCAACCTAAGGCTAATTGGTTTCAATTCCTTGGAAAATGGTGGTAGATGGGGTATTCTTGTAAAGGATGAGTTTTGGGGTGCCATGTGATGAATGGGAAAATTTCCATCACAACTAGAGGACTAAGGCTATTTGGGTGAGTTCACTTGGAGAAAAAAGGCACAAAAACAATTAAGATTACATATTGTCATGGGATTGGTTGAACTTATTCATTGGGACTTAAGCATGACCCAAGAATTACTTATATGAGATCTTGGTGAGCCAAGAGGTATAACGAAAATGCATGGATACTTTGACGGAGACATGATATATATAGGGAGATAACATATGAGGATGTTGACATGAGTTCGAGGAGCCTGAGATGAAAGTTTAATGGATTTGTAGTCATGTGGATATGTGTGGTATTGGGGTAATTTTTAATTGCTAATGAGCTTGGATTGAGTGACATGGACAGACCGAGTGAATCTTGATTTAGACATATGGGATGTGTCTTTTCAAACATACTTGGTAGTGGAGATCAAGATCTAGCATTAGAGTTAGGTGGATTTGGTTTTATCTTTGATAAGTCCTTGGTGTGAGACACTTGGTTCATGTGGTTGAGATTAAGAGAATTATCCTTTGCAAGATCAATTGTGGAGTGGGATGATTGGCGAGGCTGATTTTTCCAAGATATGGAAAGCATTCTTAGGGAGGAGGAATTGGACATCTTTGGATATCTCTTGGTATGGAGACCTTGGACAATATATGGATGTGATTGATGAGGAAAGTAGGGCTTTCCTTCTTAATAGAGATGTGAGAAGCATGTTTTCGTATCCAAGGAGAGATGAGGAATGGAGCCTACTTGGCTGATGATAGACCATAGGAACATGGGATCTGAACAACTTTATGAGACACCAACAACTATGATATGTCATAGATATGGACTAAGAGGCAATGAGAGGACAACATGATTGATTCGATGATTTACGAGTTTCAGGGTCTCTTCATGGACTTAGGTAAGGATCAGATAGTGGAGTTTCTAGATGGAATTGGTTTGTGGGACTTCCTAGGTAGTGGAGAAATGGATTCTTTCATTCAAGATGGATGTGTGGATGGAGTGATGTTCCAAAATAACAACACTTGGACTATGTGGGAAATTTCTTGATGGAGATAGGACAAAGATGATTATATTTTTGAATGAATATGTGATAAGAGTGTTGGAGAAACAACTAATGATGACATGACAATGTTTATTCTCATGAGTTAGTAATGAAAATTAGAATGATCACTCAATCAGATCAAGTAATGGGATCACTACAACGAAAATACCCTCTAGCAGATTTTTTTGAGGAATCCCTTATAAAAATACCCCAGATATCCATTTGTAGCAGAGGTCACTAGAGGAGGTTTGCAGGTGGAGGTTTTTGCGGAAGTTTTTTTTGTGGTGCATTTATAATCATAACACGCACCAGTGTGCTTGATATATATGTAACGCAACGGCGTGTAGTAGAAGCCAAAGAAGTGTTGTAGAGTTATTTTTAAGTACTGCAAAAACAATTGTGCACTTGATACATACAACGCACTGGTGCATTTTATATAAAGCACACTGATGCATACTATCAAATGGAACACCGAGACACTGTCCTCTCCATACAAACTAACCTAGTGCATCTCAGTAATCCAACACACCATAAATAAGTGTGGTGTGCCAGTGATACAACCGCCTGGTGCATATCATAATCAAGTGCACCGAAAAGGGGTTAATTTAAAAAGAATTACCTATCGTAAAAACATCATTTTTACTTGTTACAGTGTTGTAGAGCTCTCAAGAATCAGTGTGATTTTTCCTCCTTTGAGGCACCCTACCATCGGTGCTCCCATTGTCTGCATTGCTTCCGTTAATTTCTCACTGTGTGGACTTCGAATTTTGCAAAACAGTGGGCAAATTTGGTTTTTAGTATTCCATTGCAAAGATGCCTCCTCGATGCACAAATGTGCAGGTAATCTAATTTTTTCTCACCAACTTAAGCTTTTAGCGGATTAATTTCTTAAATTGAATTAAAATTCATCGTTAAAAAAAAAAAAACGCAATTCATTCAAGAAGTTCAACTCGCACCATTTCCGGTGCTCCCTGTAAATTTACAAGTGACACTACGAACGATATTAAGGGAAATCGCACTGGGTGATAAATTTGACAGCCCGGTGCGGTACCGAGAAAACGTGCACCACTTTAACAATAAAATAGTGCAGTGTGTGTCAGTTTCTAGTCGCACCGACAATTTAAAATTTTTAAAAATAACTCTCCATGTACGACGGTGCATTCATTTACCGAAACACACTGGGCATGATGTAAAAATAGACATAACAGCCCGATACATCCATATTACAAGAATGCACCACCACCACCAGTGGTAAAATATTGCCAACTGGAAGTGCGTTGTGCTATAAAAACTGCCCCGGGGTGAATAGTTTGGTCAACGCATTGCACAAAAATATTTATTGAAGTAAGATTTGTTGTTTTCGCGGTGCATGAATTTTTTTCATGCGCACCGTGGGCGATGCGTGATAGACCAGTATGTACCGGTGGTGGTGCTTGACTGTGTTTTTGGGCGCACCGAATGCTTTTTTTTTCCTTTTTTTCAAGAAAAGTTATATTTATATCTTTGTAAATACATTTATAATTTAATATAAAAAATAGGTTTTATGGGGAGGCTGATTTATTTAAAATGTGAATCATTCAACGAAGTCAACGGAGAAATAAAAGGAAACAACAAGAGCATAGGGATGACAATTATAACATGATACAATAGTGGGAGGCACGAGAGAGGGAGAGACTTTTGTACCCTCGCCCTATTACGACACCCACCTAGTTTTTCTTAAGGGAGGTAGGCCTCCTTAAGTTCTACGAGGATGCTACATCCCTGAAGGGGCACAGTGGCTTATTAGGAAAATTGATCTACAGGTGGGATGCCCACCGATAGGATTTTCGGGTCGGTCCTAGCCAATGGTACTAGCCCACTGAGGAGGACATTTATTTTATTACTGGCCTATTTAGGAGAGAGAGGTATTTTCCCCAGTTCCTAGATGTCCCCATCATTTCTGAGCAAGGGAATCTGTTGGCATACTCCTAGAGATACATTAGGGATGATATACTTTCTCCTACAGTTTCTCAGATATCTAGTGGTTAGCTACACATTGATTCGTTTGGTCCATAAACGGTTAGGTGCCTTTCGCTATTACTGACGACCATTTCACATTATACCGCTGACAGGCAGCATTAGTTGCCCACTTTTATTTTATGTTGATTCTTTATTCTAAATTCCACGACTTGTTAGATGGTATACCATTTTTTTGTGGCAGTTTTGTATAGAATTTGATAGATTTCATTCTCACGCACGTGGTAGGTTGACCTTCCCTTTTTCTTCAGAGTTATTTTGTTTACTTTTTGAGAGGTTTTCGGAGACGAGGCCTAATTTTTTCCGCCAACCTCGTAGGCCGATGTTGCATGTATGGATGTAGATGTGGAGCGAGATTATGCCCAAGAGAGGCATGTCCGAGTATCCGTCCAGGATATCTAGTGATGCATTGGAGCTACTAGCCAGTGTTTATGATCACATGTTCATGATGGTGTCGTGTCCTTATGCGTGTTTGAATTGGTGAGGGTGTATCAACATCCTCTTCACAAAGGATGAGCCCCTAGATGCTAGAGGTAATATTAGTGTTTTCTTTAAATTAATATAGTTTCATTTTATTGTCTTAATTAATTAGAATAAAATTTATTCTAACACATTCTTTAACTTGTTTTATTAAATTTTTTAATGAAATTTTCTAATTATTGTTGTGTACTATATATATTGTAGATATTGACACATTCGTTGGGGACATGATTCAGCCCCCACCAGATGATCCTATAGATGACGAGGAGATGGCGAAGGCCACAGATTAGGGCGACAGACCTCCTCGGGTGTAGAGACCCGCAGGCATGCAGCGTAGGGCGGATATTCGATTCAAGATAGAGAACTGACTATGTAAACTTCTGGTTGATGAGGGAGTTCACCCTGTGACGATTAGAGAGATCAAGGCTGATCGTATGCTCACAGAGATCTAGAGGGACATGACCCACAATATAATGAGCTTTATGCGTCATATCTTCGGAGCTTCTAGGCTACTGGCAGCTAGGAGGGAAAGGTGCAATGGAGATGCGCATCACAACAGCTCATCGAATTATCATGACCATGAGGGGAGTGATCATTCTAGTACTCCACCTCCTCCTACTTCACCTAGCGCCAGAGATGAGCATCCAACATCTAGTCCTGAGGAGGCATCTTCTAAGCAAGCACCATCTCAGTAGGAACCTAGTCCTGAGAAGACACCATCTGAGAAGGAGCCTCCTTAGTAGGCATGTCCATCTAAGTAGGCACCATCCACTGATCAGGATGCACCATCTTAGAAGGCACCTCCTAAGTAGACACCATATGAGCAGGCACCTCCTGAGTAGGCACGCCCATCTAATCAGCAGGCATCATCAACTGAGCAGGCACATCCATCTGAGCATGAGGCACCATTGACTGAGCAGGCCTCAATTACTAGTTATAGTATTGATGTAGTACCACCAAATATTTGACATTTATTTGCAGTTCTATTATATATATATATATATATATTTCATGTATTTTATGTTCATGTTGATGTACTTAATTTACATGATGGTGTTCATCATGATGTGTATATTGTTAGGTCATGTTAGATATGTTCATTTAATGTGCTTGCAGATAGATGTGTATGTGATAGTAGTTATTTGACATGAGATGTATATTCGATGTTTGTGTTGTGATGATGTTATACAATGCTTGTGTTTTGTTATATGATCATGATCAGGATGATTAGATGATGTTAGCAAATTGGAATGTGTATTTTAGAATATGATGTTTGTACAATGGTTATCAAGATCGTGATATTTATTTTTAATATTAAATCATGATATTAATTAAATATTATGTATTGGTAATTGTAAAATTGTGTAATTGTATGTACCATGATTGTAATTGTATGTAAAATATTTGTAAAATTGTAATTGTAATTGTATGTATTGTTATGATTCAATTTTATTAAAATTCTAAAATTGTAAAATTCTAATTGTAATTGTATGTATTGTCATGATTCAATTTTATTAAAATTGTAAAATTTGTAAATTTGTAAAATCATAATTGTAATTGTATGTATTGTTGTGATTCAATTTATTAAAATTGTAAAATTGTAATTGTGATTGTAATTGTATGTATCATGATTGTAATTGTAATTTTAATTGTAATTCTATGTAAAATTGTAAAATTGTAATTGTAATTGTAATTGTAATTGTATGTAAAATATTTGTAAAATTTTAATTGAAATTGTAATTATTGTGAATTTGTAAAATTGTAAATTAATTGTCAATTTTGAACCATAACTACCATAAGTAAAATGTATACCGTACATATTATTAAATTAGCCTACTTGTAAAATTTTAAAATTGTAAATTTGTATGAATATAAATAATTGTAAAATAATAAATCTAGAATAATATGAATTTTTGTAAAATAATAAAGTTTAGAAAATAATGCAAATAAATTCATGTTTAGAATTATCATTATTTTATTATGATCTTACATACCAAAAATAACAGTATACATTAATACATTTTTAAAATTTTGAAGATATCATTCACACACACACACACATGCACACACACACATATATAGGGTGAATTTATTTAAGTAATGATATAGTGAAAAACCATTTAAAGCAATCAAGTAGTTTTATTATTTTAGGAATTGACATAAAAAAAAGAACTTGATACAATGCATTGCTTTCCAAATCAACGTAATTGCAAATTATCAAGTGAAATTATTTTAACATTAACACAATGGAAACAAATTAATTCAAAATGTAGAAATTATATAAAAAATGTGTATATCATGGATTCAATCCGATCTAACAATGTACTAAAGCTAGATACCGAATCACTTCTACAAATCAATTGCGGAAATTAAAACACAATCCCTAATCACATGAAGCAAAGAAGAGTCAATCAAACCACAACACAGATAATTTCCCGGGGAAATCTTGCTGCTAAAAACCCCACTATCTTCTATTGTATATTTAGCATGGATACATGAATCAATTAAAATATAACTATCCTCACAAGATCCTCTTGTACTCAACTAATTGTCTCACACTGTACTGGAAAAAACTAACCAACACTTAGCCAATTCTCAGCCTCTAAACAGCTAGCCTTGCTTGCACAATTCATGTGGAATGCAATCCCAATTCTTTAGGAATTTTGGCCTTCCTTGACTGTGCAAGGATCATGGGAAATCCAATGGGTTTTTGGTTTCATTGATGCATCCCAATAATCCTACAATTGATAGTTAGCATCCCTTTCACCTACATCTCAAATGGGTCTCCACTGGAACTGACATGCATGCAACTAATAATAGTAAATCATCAATTGCATGTGAGATCACTAATTGTGAATTAAATAATATTTAATTCACTTGATCTCTCACTAGTGCATCAACCAATTACAACTAGCACAACTGACTTTAACTCACTTAACTGAGTTAACTGATTACAACATGCATCAAACTAATGCACCACTACACTTCGAACTCTGTTACAAGTAGAATTACTCTGCATGCCTCACAAAATACCCTTAACTCAAAATTCATGACCTAACTGAGTTTATCACACTCAATTAACTATTACAAGTGATTATGAGGCAAGACTACATTTTATTGTCCATCTTAATTAATGGAAAATTAAAATAGACACTGCACCAAATTTAGCCCACAACAGTGTAGGTGTTGCTAAGACCTCTTGGTCCCACACTAGTGTAGGTGCTTCTTGGACCTCCTGGTCCCACACTAGTGTAGGTGCTACAATTTCTTGTTAGACTTCAACACTCCCTCTCAACAAGAAAGGGAATATCCTTCACCCCGATCCTGCCTCTATGGTATTCGAATTTTCTCCTGGTGAGCACCTTCTTCGGAATATCTGCATCATGATCTTTCTGTTATCACTCCACCATATTCCCAAGGCTGAGGAAGGAATCCCAACAGAGGTAACCACAAACCAAGCTTTTGACTTGATAGCTAGCCCTATCAAGCTGGAGAGGGCTCTCTCCAAAAGGGTCACAGCTAGGAGGGTTGGATTAATTAGGGTTTTAGGATAGGTATAGAGTGCAGGGGGTTGTTTTGAATTTATTTGGTTGGGGAAATCAGTGGAAAAAGGAAATAGTTCAAGGAAATCTAGGTTAGGGAAAATGAGTTAGGGTTGTAGGGATCAATGGGGAAAGGTAGGTATAATGCCAATCACTTGAAGGAAATGGTTGTGGAATGGTTTTGAAATTGTAATATAGTTGAGAAAATCATAAGAGATGTATTTCTCTCAGAAGGAAGATAATAAACAAAATATGATCAGTTACCCAAAACAGAGCATGTGCAAGCGTGTATTCTGAATTTCACACTTGTAAAAGATAATAACATAGACATGAAATTGAACATGAAAAATACATTTAAACATATGTGACTGAAGAAGAAACTATGAAATACATTTAATACAACAGGTATCCCATAAATGTAGCTACAACTCCTCTTTATTAGCTTGGCCAAAACTGAGTACAAGTTCCCTTGATCAACTAGCAAATTCAAACTAATTCCAACTCCCAAACTTTTAAAATGAGTAAAAAATGATATGATATAGGCCTCAAATAACCTCTCTCAACCTCAGGGGTTGAATCCATGAGAGGAGGATCTGATCCACTAAAGTCTAAACGGAAACCTCGAGTGTAGGGTGGTCAAAGTGACTCAACCCTAACTTTTTGCAAAATGATTCATTACACCTCATATGGTTGATTTACCTAATTTATTTACCCTAGTAAATAGTAAAAACATAATAATTACATTCATATTCATCATATACATAGGTAAATTCAACATTTTCCAAGATAAAAATCAAAACTAGAGTGAAACTCAGAAAAATTCTGAAGACTGCAAAAACACCATTTCCTTGTTAAACGCGCAACGTCCAAGCAGGAATTATGCCCTCTGTTCAAGGCTTAATTTTAGTGCCTTCCCAATGTCCAAATATTCCCCATGATGGCTCTTTGTAAATCCCTTCAATTCTACTTTCCAGAACTACCTTCATTTTGCAAAATGAATCCAATTTGCGTTGTCAAAAATCACTTCTCCCAAGATTGGTAAACGTGTAGTGACCAAGCTGAACATGCCCTCTGTGTGAAGCACCTTTTTGCATGCCACATTTGGAGGCCTTCCCGACATTCAAATTGTTCCCATGATAGCTAGCTAGAAATATTATCCTGTATAATTTCCAAATATACCTTTGGTTTTCTTATTGGAGTTTATTTACCTTGTCAAAAGTTGATTCTCCCAAAACTAGTCAAAAAGTGTTGAATGAGGGTGAAAATTTGCAGAGTGTTGTTGTAGACAATATTTGGAGGCCTTCCTCAACTAAAAATTGAGCTCAAGATAGCTCATTGGAAATATTTCTCATTCCAATTTTCATTTTAATTATTAAGCAAGTCATTTGGACATTCAAGCTATGAGAAAATGTTATTTTCCCAAGGTCACTCCAGAAGTGAAACAACTCTCCTGTGGCACTTGTATTTTTGAAATTTTTCTAAAACCATGACACTTGTGTAAAAAATGAAGGATATTTTTCTTCCTTGACTTATGATGGACAAAAAACTCTCTCACTTTTGTCAAATTGATCTTTTTTTGGTCAGAAACATAGTTTGAAGAAAAATCGGCCCTATGCGTGGCAAATGACTTGACCCTTGGAATTATTTCTTAAAAAATGATGGAGACATGATCTTATGAGTTGGAATGGCCTCATAATTATTGATATGACCTACCTTATGCCTCCTCTGCTCAAATGTCTCATTTCCAAAGAAAACCCTAGCTCAATGGGAGAGGAAACTAGGGTTTGGTGCGTGTGAACAATGATGACTTGGGAACCCTTGGGAAAAATGGTTAAAAAAATGAAGCGAGGTCAAAGATAATGAAGGAGATGAGGTGAAAGCAGAGTAAAATCAGGCGAGATGGGTGGGATGCAAATACCAGTGCTAACACTTCCGTGGGAATGTATTGAAGTAACATTATGCATCTCTACACACAATCTCTGAGATGGTGGTACCGAATGTCTATTTTCTTGGAACTATCATGAAACACAGGATTAACCGAGAGTTTAATGCAACTCTGGTTATCATAATGTATCACCATCGAATCCATATAAGAACGAAACAAATCAACCAAGATCTCTCTCATCCAGATGGCCTCACATTCAGCTTGACTTGTTTTCATGCACTCTACCTCCGTTGAACTGAGTGCCACAGATCACTGCTTCTTGTTGTACCAAGAAAAGGTTGTCGATCCTATGCTGAAGATCCCTCCTGATGTTCTCTTTCTCTCTAATGGACTGCCTGCCTAATCTGCATCCATGAAGCCTTGAAGCTTCGGTCCTGTCTGTTTGTACCATAATCAATACTTTGTAGTTCCCCAGAGATATCTTAATACATGCTTCCTCGCCTTCCAAAAGAGATTGGTACGCTTAACCATAGCTTGAATCATCTAGTTTATTGTGTAGAAAATGTTATATCTGAGACTTTTGTGATCCATAATGTAGAAAAATGTCTTTCGGATTAATCACATAATTCGGATTTGGTCGAAGTTTTGAACCAACTAATGTGGTTCATCCTCAGGACAAGGTGAAGAAGTGTGGGATCGATTGTGCCTAATGTCTGCAACATGCTCATGGATTCTCTATCTAATGGATCGACCAGTTTCCCCAATATAGGGAGTACCACAGGAGCAAGGTATTAAATAAACACCTTTCATGTCCTTTGGGTGTATAGGGTCCTTAACCAATTTCAGAGAATTCTTGATAGTAAAGATAGGTCTAAAAGAAGAGGCGACATTATTTCTCCTAAAGACATAGGCAATTCTATCAGAGGTCCCTTGGATATATGGGAGATTCACTTTGGAGATAGGATCTGACCGAGAAGATTTGTCTCTTGAGCCTTTAATGACTTTTTAAAAGGTCTTCAGACCTTGAGATCTGCTATACCCATTAATCTCAAACACATCGAGAAGATGGGATTTTTCTGAATCCAAATGGTTATCATCAGATATTCTAAGAGCCCGGGTAACCAGAGTGCAGAGAACACCAAATTTCTGAGCAGGAAAATGATGAGAATCAACATGAAGAAACTGCTCGGTGTGAGTCTTCTTACAGAAAAATTGGTGAGAAATAGAACCATATTCCCTTCTAGAGAGAATAATATCTAAGAAGGGAAGGTAGCCATCCACCTCTACTTCCATTGTGAATTTTATGTAATCAGAATGGGAATTCAGGTGATTAAGAAACAAATCTAACTTCTCCCGACCATGGGGCCAAATGACACAGGTATCATCCAGGAACCTATTCCACTTCTTTGGGCGAAGTTGAGCTGAGGCCAAACCCTTCATTCCAAAATATTCCATAAAAAGGTTAGCCAAAATAGGGGAAAGAGGGAACCCATGGCTAGTCCGCAAGTTTTCCATGGTAATTTCGATGAGAAACCTGCGGAGTGGCCATGGGTTCCCCTCTTTCCCCTGTTGTCGCTAACCTTTTTATGGAATATTTTGAAATGAAGGGTTTGGCCTCAGCTCAACTTCACCCAAAGAAGTGGAATAGGTTCATGGATGATACCTGTGTCATTTGGCCCCATGGTCAGGAGAAGTTAGATTTGTTTCTTAATCACCTGAATTCCCAGTCTGATTACATCAAATTCACGATGGAATTAGAGGTGGATGGTTGCCTTCCCTTCTTAGATATTCTTCTCTCTAGAAGGGAATATGGTTCTATTTATCACCAAGTTTTCTGCAAGAATACTCACACTGAGCAGTATCTTCATGTTGATTCTCATTATTTTCCTGCTCAGAAATTTGGTTTTCTCTGCATTCTGGCTACCCGGGCTCCTAGAATATCTGATGATAGCCATTTGGAGTCGGAGAAATCCCATCTTCTGGATGTGTTTGAGATTAATGGGTATAGCATATCTCAAAGTCTGAAGGCCTTTCAAAAATTCATTAAAGGCTTAAGAGACAAATCTTCTAGGTCATATCTTATCTCCAATGTGAATCTCCCATTTATCCAAGGGACCTCTGATAGAATTGCCCATGTCCTTAGGAGAAATAAAATTGCCTCTTCTTTTAGACCTATTTGTACTATCAAGAATTCTCTCGGATCAGTTAAGGACCCTATAGACCGAAAGGATATGAAAGGCATTTATTTAATACCTTGCTCCTGTGGTACTCTCTATATTGGGGAAATTGGTCGATCCATTAGACAAAGAATCCATGAGCATGTTACAGACATTAGGAACAGTCGATCCCGCACTTCTACTCTTGTGGAGCATGCTGGGAAATTGTGTCACCATGTTTGCATTGAAGATTCCAAAGTCATTTCCAGGGTAAATCACATTCATCATAGAAAGCTGAGGGAGGCTATTGAAATTGAGAGACATCCTAAAAATCTCAACAGAGATGATGGGTGGAAATTATGTAATAGTTGGATTCCAACCCTCTCTAGGTGATTCGGCCCCCGGGTGTTGTTTTTTTTTCTTTTGTCTCTAATTTTATCCTCGTCCCTTTGTTTTGTTTTTTCCTCTTCTGTTTGTTTCCTTTTCTCTTGTTTTTGTTTGTATGCCATTTCCTCTTGTTTAGATTTTTTCCCTCATTTATATATATATATATATATATATATATATATATATATATATATATATATATATATATATATATATATTTGATGTTATATTTTTCTACCCCCCTCCCCACTCTTTTTAATTCTTTCCCCCTCTCCTTTTTTATTATTCCTTATTATTCATTTACCCCCTCCCCCTTATTTTAATATTTTCCCCTTTATTATTTTTAATTTACTAATTTATTAAATATCATTCATTTAACCCTTCCCCTTATTCTAATATTATTCCCTTTATCAAGATTAATTTTATAATTTAATCAATTTACTAATTTATTATAATATTTTTTGACCATTCTAAATAATATTTTTCAATAATTAAAACTTTTAAATTCTCTAATTAATTAACTAAATAATGGCTAGTTTTAAAAAACTATCACCGGGCAATGACACATCCTTCTATTTATTCAATGAGATTGATATTCTTCTTCACCTTGTCCTCAGGATGAACCACATTAGTTGGTTCGAAACGTCGACCAAATCCTAATTATGTGTAGAAAATGTCTGATCTAGTGTTCACTAAGTACATCAGTGAACCAACTAACTTCCTGTAGATAGTAGCATCCACTACCTCTCCTGAAGTAGCATCATTTTTCCTCCAATTTCCTGGAATAGGAGTGTCCATGGGTTTACAACTCTCCATGTGAAAATTACCTAGTATCTCTTTGGCATACTTTCCTTTAGAAACAAAAAGTTCACCATCCCACTACCATATTTCAAAACTAAGGAAATAATGGAGTCCCATGTCCTTCATTTCGAACTCCCTTGCAAGATCCTCCTTTCATGAATGTATCAAATACTCATCACCTGTCAAAATTAGATAATCAAAATAAAGTATGATAATCAAGAGCTTACCATCAACCACAATTTGGTACAGGTTTACATCCACTTCACTTTTGGTGAGGCCCAACCCGATGAAATAACAGGCAATCCAAGTGTACCAAGAATGAGGTTCTTGCTTCAGCCCATATAGTGCTCTCTTGAGTTGACACACATGTGACTCACTATCTAATATATTGAAACCTTTTGGCTACTCTATGTACACTTATTCCTTGATAACTCCATTGGGAAATGCACCTTTCACATCCATATGATGAATGTGCCACCCCATCTGCGCTGAGAGTGCAAGCATAGATGTAATGGAAGAGTACCTTGCAACTGGTTCAAAAGTCTCATCATAGTCGATCCCCTCAATCTGCGATAATCCCAGGGCCAAAAATATGGCCTTGTACTTCTCCACACTTCCATTAGCAGCTTGCTTTACCTTGTAGATCCATCTAGATCCAACCACTGATTTACTGACTGGTCTTGGGACAATCTCCCATGCACTGTTCTTGACAATGGAGTCATACTCCTCCACCATAGCATCGACTCAAATTGGTTGTTGTACTGCCTCCTGAATGGAAGATGGTTTTTTCACAATACTCTTGGTCATAAGAGCCATGTATCCAGTAAACATGTCTGGAGACTGTCTTTGCCTACACAGTGAAGTAGGGGCTCCTACATTCTCTGCTACATCAAGTCTCAATCTATCAGCTTCCGTGGTGCGCCTTCTACCATTTTTGATAGATGGCTCTGCATGAGTGTTTTATGCACTCCATGATCCTCCACATGTGGCTACTCCACATCTTGAGGCTCATCCTTTGGAACCAAGAGTTCCTCCTCTACATGCAAATACATCTCCCTCTCAAGGGACAATCGCATGGCTTTCTCCTCATCAAATTTTATATCCCATCGCACAACAATCATTCTTATATTTTGAAAATACACCCGATAGTTGTGGGGAGTATTAGTGTACACCACAAAAATCCCAATCTTAGTTGTTGGTTCCAACTTCTTCCTGACGTCTTTGGTCACATGCACATAAACAGATGAGACAAAAATCTTAAAATGTGAAACATCAGTTTTCTTACCAGTAAAAGCCTCTTTTGGTGTACTCATGCCAAGTATCCTATGAGGACAATGATTCTGCACAAATACCTTTGTGTTGCATGCCTCCACCCAAAAATTCAACGGTAGGCCTGGATTATGCAACATCGCTCTTACTACACCCACAATCATTTTTTTCTTTCTCTCCATGACCCCATTCTATTGTGGGTTATAAGGAGCAATCATTTCTCTCCAAATTCCTTCTTTGCTGCAAAAATTCTTGAATTCATTGGAGATGTACTCACCACCATTGTCGCCCCTAAGAGCCTTCACATGCTTCCCCTTGTCTTTCTCCAACAATGATTTGAACTCGAGAAACTTTGAGAACGTCTGATATTTCTTCTGCATGAAGTATATCTAACACTTTCGAGAAAATTCATCATCAAATATCACATAGTACTTATCCTTTATTGTCGAATCAGTAGAGAATGGTCCACACACGTCTTAGTGAACTCTCTCAAGGATCCTCGAGGCTCGGTTCTCCTTCTCATGAAAGTTTTCCTTTGGATGTTTTCCCATAGTACATTCCTTGCATGCGTCTGACTGCACAAATGTACCCTTGGGAAGACCTGTAGAAATATGTTGCATGACTTTTAAGGCTCCATGGTGAAGATGGCCCAATCTCTTGTGCCATAACTCACCCTCATCTCAGCTCATCAATTTTGTTTCCTTACCCATCAATGTTCTGCAACCATCTACATCAAGTTTATAGAGAATCTTAACTCAAATCCCAATCTTCTTGGCTTGTACTATTGTTTTGTGTCATGAGAAATCTTTTTCTTCACTGGAAAAAATATCATAGCCTTTATCCTCCAACATTAAAACTGAGAATAAATTTTTATTCAAGACTGGTACATTCATTACATATTTTAAATTAAATGGTTTACTTGACTCTCTCTGGAAGGTAATGGTACCAATCCTGGTAGCACTATACCACCCATAATCACCCATTTCGATATGCATCTGGAGGTCCTTCTCCTCGAAGCTACTAAAAATTTATTTGTCTCTTGTCATGTGAAAGAAATCACCACTATCCAAATACCACACCGATCCCATTGCACTTGACACCATGCATGCAATGAGCGAGAAGTCAAGCTCAAATTGTGAGGTCAAAGCCTCACCAACTGCATATCCTGAAGCCTTCTTGTTCTTCTTCATTTGTGGACAATTAGTGGCATAATGCCCATGCTCGTGACAGTGAAAAAACTTCACTCTGGACATGTCATGCTTCTTTCCATCTTTACCAGACTCAGATTTGGAATGGAATTTCTTTCCTTTCCCCTTCTTCTTCTTGGTAGCCAAAGCACAATCTTCTTCATCTTCATTCTTAGATTAAGATACATCTCTAGTATTTCGTCTGAACTCCTCTTGCACCAAATCCGGCCAAAGTCGTTCCCAATATGGCAGCTTCTACCTCCCATTGACAGAGTCCTTATAACTATGCCAACTCTTGGGAAGTCCTAGAAGAGATAGGCTCACCAAATCATCATCAGGGACAGTAATTCCAATGCTCCCAAGCTCATCCCGACATTGGAAAAACTTTATTAAATATTTTTTCATGGTTTCACCTTTCTCCAACTTGATCTTCCTGAGTGCCAATTTCATATGATCACTACTGCTCTAAAATATATCTATCAAAGCTTTCCACATAGCATATGGTGTCGCTTTTCCATGGAGACTTGAGACAATGTGGTCTCATACTCCATCCAGTAAGATCCTCCTAGCCTTTTCCACTTTATTTTCCATGCATCAATATTTGCATCATCTATCACATCGGGTTTATGAACATCATTGTCAATGAATTCCTTCAAGCCATTGTCTTCGAGTACTGCCTCCATCCTGTCTTTCCAAGAAATATATTTAGAGCTTCCCTCGAGTGCATACTACAATCTCAAGCCATTGAAATCCATTTCGATCCTGAATCACTTGTAGCACTAATAAATTATTCTATAAATTCGAATTCTATTCAGTCACAAACTCAACTCCTCCTCCACTATTGTGATTTCTTGTGCTCTGATACCACGTAGAAATTATAAAAACAATATGTATATCATGGATTCAATCTGATCTAAAAATGTACTAAATCTAGATACTGAATCACTTCTACAAATCAATTGTGTAAATTAAAACACAATCGCCAATCACATGAAGCAAAGAAGAATCAATCCAACCACAACATAGATAATTTCATGGGGAAAGATTGCTGCTCAAAACCCCACTATATTCTATTGTATATTCAGCATGGATACATGAAACAATTACAATACAACTCTTCTCACAAGAGCCTCTTGTATTCAGCTAATTGTCTCACACTATCCTAGAAAAAAATGACCAACACTTAGCTAATTCTCAACCTCTAAAAAGCATACCTTGCTTGTGCAATTCATGTGGAATGAAATCCATATTCTTTAGGAATTTTAGCCTTCCTTGATTTGGCAAGGATCATGGGAAATCAAATGGGAGTTTGGTTGCATGGGTACATCCCAATAATCCTACAACCAATAGTTAACATCCCTTTCACTTACATCTCAACTGGGTCTCCACTGGAACTGACATGCATGCAGCTAATAATAGTAAATCATCAGTTGCATGTGAGATCACTTATTGCGAATTAAATAATATTTAATTCACTTGATCTCTTACTAGTGCAACAACCAGTTACAACTAGAACAATTGACTTTAACTCACTTAACTGAGTTAACTGATTAGAACATGCATTAAATTAATGCACCACTGCACTTCAAACTCTGTTACAGCTAGAATTACTCTGCATGCCTCACTAACTACCCTCAACTCGAAATTCATGAGCCAACTAAGTTTATCACACTCAGTTAACTATTTTTTTTTGTAAGTTAGGCTAAACTATATTAGATCAAAATAAAATTTGCATAGGCGTTGGGCTGAGATGGTAAGAGGTGCTTAACCAATCCCAGCCTTTGAGGCTTTCAAAATAGCGCAGGTTTTGGGTTGCCTCCTAGGAGGAAAACAACCCCTTAATAGCATCAAACAGTCATTATTTACATAGTGTGTCATGATGCATATTGTTGTGGTGGATTTGACGCACAGGTGTATGAAATTGCACCAGTTTAAGGGGTGTGGTCTACCCCTATAAACTATTGGTAACAGGCAGAAAGTGGTGGAGCTCAAAAGCATATAATCTAGAGGAAACAATATGAAAATGTATGCTCAAAGTAAACTAAAACTAAAACACAAATATACAGAAGCTATTAAAGAGATTCAAAATGATAATAATGCAAATGATGGCTCAAAGGCCTCTTCTTATTAAATGTTTGATATGGAGAAGAAATTTTACCCACATGCCAAAGGGCCCCTAGGCAATGGTTCTAGGTCCCGATGCAAGGATGTTGTTTTCCAAGTCTCTGCCTCTGATGCAGTCTCCCTGTCTCTCCGCTGTGACGGACTAGGATTTTTGGGTGGCCAACAATCGAGTCCCCTCTATCTCTAGCTCCGAGTCACACACTACTGGTATTGCTTGGGAAATTCTGGCCAGCATAACAATGTGATCACCCATTCTTAATCTCTAAGTGGCTTTATATACGGGAGTTTCAAATACTCCTTCCCTCCCTTGGTATGTGATGGATGGTGACCCATGGGAGAGGTATGATTCCATTGTGTGCTCCAAATATTCCTTTGTGTTCTCACATAGTGTCTAAGGAGGCGCCAGTGGCTGTCCTTAGGTGGCTTCATATAAGGAGTAATTGTCCTTTGCTTTGTGTGGTCTCGGAAAGTGACATTTTTCCATTTCCAGGAATGCATGCTTATCAGGCAAAAAGACGCGCAGAATGCACTCTTCTCAAAGGATTAAGCGTGCATTTAGCATTAAGACTAGTTCAAATCTGATTTTCTCAAAACCTTAGAGATTTTAAATACTTTCTTGATTCCATAATGTTTTCCTTCCCTGTAAATCCTTAGGCTTGACATTAATTAATTTCATCTTCTGCTGTACGATTTTCTAGTGTTAACATTTTCCCCCTAATCTATGAGGTCTAGGAAGAACTATATAGCCGAAATACATTATAGTTTATTTTTTGTATTGTGCGATGAGAGAGAGATAGGCCTACGTGAATATTGGAATTGAAAACACCTTGCATCGTTCCTGAGATGACCATGGCCTAAGGGACCCCTGCAAGAAAACAAAATATACAACATGTATATAAATTTTCAATGAGACAGGCATGTCCCATGCTCGTGATGCTATGGCTGGTTAAACAAAATTGATAGATACATGTGTTGTCCGCGTCACTACTGTGGTAGTGATGCCGGCGGTTGTTGAAGACGACTGCCGACGCCCTTAGGGGCATGTTTTTCTTTGTCAATAAGAGGAATGTGGTACCCATATGTGTAATATTGGTATGCGCAATGTATGCATATGTACTGGTTGGGACCTTCCCGTGTAAGCATTTTTGACAGAGATGCTTATGGAAGCACAAGTCTTCGACAGTTCTGATCAAAGTGCAATGGTTGTAAGGTACGATACCATTGTGACATGAAATAGTTTTTTGTAGTCGAATGTCAGGAGGATCGATGACATCTGTGGACAATGATGTCTCCCACAGTGCCACCCGAGGATACCCCTTTGCATGGGGAAGGGTGATCCAAGGTACTGCTTCCTTTTTAGAAAAGAGGTGTCGAGGTCGACAAAAAGGAAACCTTGATCGAACCATGGGTCGTGGACTTGAGGGGTCGCGGACCTAGATGTGATGGGTTTAACATAGGCATGTTGGTGAGAGGTGACTGAAAATGGATGAAGGGGATTCAATGGCCCGAGGTCAGAGTATAATTTAGCAGCTTGGCAGAAGTCATAGTTATTTTTGAAGGGAAAATCCCTGAAATCGATAGGACATCCAGGGAGGGTGTGAACCAGCTATGAATATCGTGATGGTGCGTGCGTGGGGGTGAAATACTCTGACCAAGGGGAATAAGGGATTGCTGCCATGGGGGAAAAGATGAAATATGAGGGTGAAGTGGCAAAGGGTATTGTTTGCGGTCTTTGTACACTTACCAAAAGAATAAAATAATGAGGTTTGGTTTGTACAAAACATAGAGATGGGTACCCCAGAACATGAAAAGGGGTCACTCACTGAAGGTGTGAGGACGATGTTTTGCTAGGGGTGGGGGTCCCATTGGTTGGTCTCATGTGTGGGGTTGATGAAGCGGATGAAGAAATGTCACAAATGGGATTATGCTGATGGAGGTATGGTGGACCAAATGCAATGCGCGGAGGTGCACTTTCAATCTGCTTGTACAACCTGGTCGTCCGGGAAGGGGGTTTTTAGTTTGAATGGTAAACTTGATATTATGCATGATGAATGGATGGGCACGAGGTGCTTCCCATACTGAAATGGTATGGCCATGGCGTCACTTGTGCTGTGATATATGGTCTACTTTGGGTGACGAGCGCCATGGAGGGGAGGCTCTACCAACCAACGCAGACATTTATCATGTGCAGGGTGAGGTGATGATAAATGTGGTTGGATATGAGGATCCTATGGTTTATTTCTGATGGAGAAATGATGTCAAGATATGCAAAGTTTTCTAGGACTCTATCATGCTGGGGGTAGAATGATACCTACTCTGGGATTTTCAGTGGATCGTGTTGTAAGCAGTTTGCGGGTTCTTCCTACAAAAGCAACTAACTCAAGTGAAAGCATCTTATTTTCATCAAATATTATTGAAATACATGAGCTTTAAAAAGGAAGATGGGAGGGTGCATACCTTCCAGCGCTGAAAATTTATTTTTCCTGGAAAGCGCACATGTGGAATCGCTTTCGTTCGTCAAGGCATACTAATGATGGTGCAAATTATGGTTTGCAGAATGGACCTTCTAATCTCCTGTTATGGACTTCTGAAGTTCTGTAAAATGGCGATAAATATGGGATTATGGCCCTAATCCTATTCATTTGTACTTACTGAGTTTTGGGAGATTAGAGGTGCTTGCAAAGCCTTTCTTGCTGTTGCGGTCAGCTCCTGTACTAGGGACTAACGATATTATGCTGAGGTAACTTTCATGACGTTCTGCATTGTAATTTCTTCAGTTTGATGGTGCCGAGAGTTGTACAAATTAGGTTTGTACGACCTCTGCGTAACTTTTTCCCTAGATTGTGTGGGTGATATGGGCAAAAGAGTGCCTCCTTTGCATGCAATTATGAGGGACAAGTGCAAGAGGGCATGTTGTTCCCTTCTTTTTGTGCACAAAGGCACGCCTGTGAAGAACACAGGCATGCGAGGGCACGCCTGTCTGAGGGACAAGCATGCAAAGGCCATGATGACAGAAAATTTTGCTTTCTTGTCTATTTTTGATGTTTTTCTCTATACTGATGGGTGCCTATGTTTCTTGGAAGGTTAGTGTGGAGAGAGCGGGATTGGCCTGAGATCTAAACCGCTCTAGCTGCTGATGTTGGGGCGTGTCGTCAATTGGCCACATGGGGCCTTTTGAAGTTTTTTGAGAATGAGTTCCTTCAGTCTCAGGGCCAACTACTACGTTACACTATACAGTATTGGCATCGGAGCTGCAATATGTTTGTACTACGGGGATGAACCTGATTATCCATCCGGAGACGGATATATACTTTGTGACTAGATTACTGCCTCAGGTTGAGGCTTTGAGGTATCCACTCCCTGCGAGGAGATTGAACCTAGACAGATTCTGGAGGTGGCATTGCGGTGGTGTGCCTCTTACTGAGAGGTACATCAACATTGCATCAGTGACAGATGTGGCCAAGCGGTGTGCTCTGGCGATTATTGTGCGACTGGTGGGGTTGGTTGCTCCACATCGAGCATCTGGCATGTAGGTTGGATTTTTACGCTGATTGACGGGCGGGCATTTTTTCGATTTTGCCTACTTTTGTTTTGATAGCATGGTGTCACAATTGAACAAGTTCCAATGTGGATCTAAGTCATTTGTGTACGCTAGCATCCTATGCAGCATCATGTACGAGAGGGTGGTGTTGCTAACGTCGGTGGTGGCGGTGCCTATTGGGGGGCCGCGGGAGCCACGCATGAGGAGTTGGGCTTTGATGATGCCGCGAGGTGGTGGTGGTAGGTGGGTCATTATTGGAACAACACGATAGAGGCTTGGTTTGATGCCAACCCACAGATGTTCTTGCCATACCCGTATGCGGGGATGGACTTTCAGGATGACCCAGACATGGGTCTCCCTTTCGGTTATGTTTGGGAACCTGCAGGTATGTGTTATATTTTTCTACATTTGTTCAAGTATTTATGTAATTATGTGTTTCTTTATTGACACTGACATTATTTTGGTTACTCGTGAAGATTTTGGCGAGGTTGGTCGCCCAGTGGCCTAATTGGTGGGTCATGAACCTCCGCTATGACCTCGTGGTGGTCACGAGGAAGGTGGTGCAGGTGGACCAGGTGGTGGTGCCAGTGGACCTAGCGGGGATGGTGTTGGCCCTTCTGGTGAGGGTAGTAGCTCGGCTATAGTAGAGGTTGCGGCCGAGGCACGCAACGTCGTACTAATGGCTCAGGTGGTATCTCTTGAGGACTTCCGGGGTTGAGTGGACCGCTTGACCCAGGGTATGCCTGCTCAAGGTTTTATGGACGACTTCGAGGAGGTTTGGTTAGAGACGGTTATGGCCCGCGAGAGGGATTATCATCCCACTCTACATCAGGTAGCGATCGCAGTGGCAACAGCAGCTCTGGTGGTGGCAGTAGGAGCAGTGGTGGGTCAAGGTGCTCCTCTTGAGGGGGCACCCCCTAGAGTAGTTTTGTACACAAGGAAAGCACCCATTATGAGGATGCTTCCCTTATTTTTGACGACTTGTGTATCTTTGGGCTGACCAGTGGGCCAGCGACACTATTTTTTGTACTCAGATACACATATTTTTTGATATATATATGAGAGATATTTTTTGCGGCTCTACATGATGTATCACCTATTTCGAATCTTTTGTTATGTTATGCTGATGGATGCCTATATTTTTTTTTATTATGTATGATGGTTTATTCGAGATGCATTCCAGTTTAGGATATTTCTAGCTATGCGATAAACTATTTGGTTTTGATTCCTTGATACATGTGAAAATGTAATGTAATCAAATTGTCTGCTTAACCCTTTGGCACACAAATATTTTCTAAATAGGTGTGTGTCTCTGGTCTCAAATTTTTGGTTTAGCTATGACACTACTAACTGGGAATCGAGGTAGATGTGCATACGACGAATGCCCTGATGGAGGGCGTCGCACATAATTCCAATGACAGCGTCATATTCTACCTAATTGTTTGTTGCTAAACCAATACACACAACATTTGAACATAGAGGAGATTGGTCAGGGTGGTAAATGACCCAGGCAGTGTCGGCTAAATTTTGGGACCATCTTTATGCTCCATCAGCAAATCCGAAATAGGGTTCGTTTGGGTGATCCGGTGATATTTTGAGCACTTCAACTAAGTCTTTCGGGTCAAAAATTTTGAGTGGGTGGGTTTTTGTGTACTTTAACTCTAGGGGAAAGGGTTGTTAGGACCCTTATGAGTAGAACTTCTTGAGGTAAAGGACATTGATGAGGTTAGTGAGGCAAGTTCCATCTGGTTCCGTTAAGATGTATACCTCCTATCGGAGGCACTGTTTGATGATATAGGGTCCTTTCCACAAGGTTTCAAACTTTCCTGGCCCTAGGGCCTCTTTTGCAACATCATAGCGGAGGAATAATTCTCCCTCAGTGAATGAGCAAGGGATGACGTGGCGTTCGAATGACGCTTTACCCCTTTTCTTGTAGGCCTCATTTTTTTGCAGCGATTGTCGTCATTTTTTGTCGACAAGCTCTAGTTGTACTAGGCGCTGCTCTAGAGGATGAGTGTCATTGAGGAGTTCGATGGCAGTGTGTAAATTTTGGATTTTGCAGAAATCAATGCAAAAGTACAAGGTACCTTGGTTTTTTGCGACAGGAATATGGTGGAAATCCTGGGACGGGGGTGAGGCAGTAATCCTATCGCCAATATGAGCTAATACCAATCATATATGGTGGATTGTGTCATCAGAATTTGGCGGGGGCATAATCTCCATGATGGAATTATGCATAGGCGCAAGGTTGGGTTCCCCGCTATGATGGTCGATTTCTGGTAGGTGGAAATTGTGCCTCCCACAGAGGTGCCTAAATTTTTCCATTAGTGGGCATGACTCTGGTGCGTGTTTTCGGCCAATGTAGATGGTGCATGGTGTCACTGAGCCAACGGAGTAGATGTTATGGGATTCTATGCTACTCATTTTTCTTGACGTGGATGCTTGGAAAGGGTCGATTGTAGAAGAGGTTGTCTTCTGTCTCCATTTCCATATCGTTGGTTTAGACTTGTCTTCCTCTCTGGTGGAGTGTAGAATTAACACTGCTCGTGCCACTCTCAGCTTGGGGAGATGTACACACTTACACGTATGATGAAAGTGTGAGAAAATTTGGAAATAAGTGCGCGTGATCTTCTCTTGATTGGAGAGAATTTTCTGAGGGAAGGAAGAGACTATTCAGAGGCTGTTTGCTAGGGGCTTGAGTTCTCTACATTGGTTGACTTGGTGATCCTTTAGATCACATAAGCCGCATGTTATCCTAGGCTTGGCCAAGGTTACTCTTTGGTGGTGTGTTGTCTTATCAGGCTTGATACACCATTACGGAGAAGGGGACATTGACCCACCGATGTACTTTTTATGCCATTCCCGGAGATCGTCTTGTCTCTTCTCTATCGCATTAATCATTTCAATAGTGGGACGAATTTGCGAGGCATAAGTACAATGTCACTCGTAATTATTACCCTAACATATCAAGCAAAATATCCTTGATATGAAGGTTCTGTCGATTTCAGTTGGAAGTCTGATGGGGAACCAGCGCCGGAAGGCTGCTAAATTAGGGCAATGGATGGCTATATGGTCTGTCTTTTTGCATAACATACACGTTGGTCATTTTTGCGAAGTGCAGTTGGGGGTAACTAGGGGTTCCCTGCTGGGTCATTCTTTGGCTGATAAGAACATGATGGACCCACTCATCTCCTCTGCTTGGGTCATGGAGCTACCTATGGACTCAACATCCATATTGTATTCTTGGGAAAGGAAGACTATGGCTGAGCGGAAGCTAGCAAGGGCTAGCCAGAAGCGAGGTATGTAGTGACAATCCTCCAAAAGGTGGTTGTTGGTGCATAACGGGCATGTGAATTGTGTTGCCCGTAGCCCCACGTAGTAAACCCTTTCGATTGGATACCATCTATGAATGAGCTATAAGGTTGCGCACTCTTCGAGGTAGTGGCCATGTTCGTCGCATAGCGTACAACATATAAAGGGCATTACTGGGGGCCTTTCTACAATCCTATGTTCCTCTTGTAAGTATAGGATGGTACGAGGCTCGTTGTTGATAGAATGGATGGAGGGATCCTCTTGATAGGATCGCTTGACCACATGTAAGGCATCCCTATACCGTGGTATCTCTAGACAATGGTGGGTATAGTGCCCATAGTTGTCACAGAGAATTACCTTTTGAGGTAGGTTCCTTTTTACGAGAACGCGACGTCGAGATGTCTGCTTCGGAGCCGAGGAGTGGTTTTAACTCGTCCAAATCCATACATATGTGGGTAGGGTGGCCTATAACATCGCATATGGTGTAGACTGGTGATTCCATTTGAATTACGGGGATCACCATCTTCTTTCCTTTGCTTGCGGTTTTCTTGGCCATGATTACTAGTTTCGTAATGTGAATTTCCTTTGCGGGGATGGTCTCAACCGTTTCTTTGGTAGGTTGGGGCTCCTCGGGACAGAGGGGCTTTAACCCTATGGTAGTAACATTGGTGGCTCCTGTTCCAGAAGGGGGAACGAGGTACCAAACTGGACATGCCAACGATAGGTTGGGTAACACCAGTGTTGCCAAAACTTGCTGGGAGACGAAGCCAGCTGGGGGGTAGAGGAAAAGGGTTTGGGAGGTGGCGTAGGCTGGAGAGGTTGTTGTGGCTAATGCCTCAGTGTCATTACTACTTGATTATGTGTCCTGACTAACCTTGGTGCTTGATGTGGAAATCATGCACATCGGGGCCCCTGTGGCGTCGGGCGATGCCTCAGGGATAATGGGAGGATCTCCTAGGAATGACCCTAGGACAAACAACAGTTTGAATTGGCCGGGGCCATATTCTTAGTACCGTGAAAGACCATTTGTGGCTATATCTACATAGGGTAGAATTACATCCATGTTGGTTAGGGGACGCTTCTCACTTTGTGTCAACTGGTCTACAGTAATGATGTGATCCTCGTGGGGGAACATCATCATGCGGAAGATGAAGGAGGCTATGGCGGACATGGCGTACATATAACTCTACCCGAGAAGTATATTGTAATCCAAGCGAGTGTCTAAGACTTCCATTTCTATGTGGACCATCTTGTCAGCTAAATTGACTGGGACATTTTGGTAGAGGCCGAAGGGGGTCGAGGGACAACCATTGTATCCTCGAAGCGTTATGACCAAGGGTTTTAGTTCGGGAGAACCCAACTTCTGCCAAACATTTTTCAACATGATGCACATCGATGCACCCTCGTCAATGACACATCGGTGAATAGTGATATTATGGACCGACACAGGTATCTGGAAGGTGACCATGGAGAGAAGCCTAGGGATGGCTTTGACTAAGTCAAAATCCATCATGCGCATATCGGTAGGGTTGATATCGCCTAACGCAGAAAGTAGGGATTTCCGTTTCTTTGGGCACGACTGCAATAATTCCAGTTCGGACATAGCAGCGGGTAATTGATCTAAATCGTCCACGATGTTGTAATTATGGACCGCTTTAGAGTAGTTACCTGCTCGCCTATTAGGTCCCTTTTCCATCTTTGGAAATGGTTCTATAGGCATCTTTGAAATGGTCAAAGGTGAATTCGGCACACTACTACTAGCCCCTGACGTAGTGGTGTCTGGTGGGGTGTCGTAACTGTGATTCCTTGTTTGGAAAAACAACTCTTCCCCAGTCATGTAGATTTCATGGCTGCTTTTCCCGAAATCGTCTGGGTTTTGTTGCTGAGTGCTGACCATCCCTTGGTGAGGGAAAGGTTCTTGCATAACAGCGGGTTTCCGGGAATATCCTCCTTCTCCTCGGTTACTCTGAAGCTTTTTTAGCTCAGGGATATCAGAATAATGGTGAGTATAGTGCCCATACTCACCACATATTGAACAAGAATGGTTTTTCATAGAGGTGGCCTTTTGCCTTACCTTTGGGCATGGCTTGGCTCCTAGTTCTGATTCCTGTTGGAGTTTCCTCCAGCCTAGGATCACGGTGGGCACTGTTGGTTGCTACCCCCCTGTCCAGGGTTCTCTTTTGGCTTGTTTTTTTTATTTTTTCTTAACCACGTTAGGAGGGTACTTCTCCTGGTTATATTGGTGTGGTTGATTTTGGGATGGCTGCACAAATCTCACATGTGCATTGGTTTGTGTAGGTGTGTTGTGTTCTTGGGACTGAGCATAACGTTGTCCCTTGTTTTCACCTGGCCATTGAGGGGGAGCTCTTCCGTTAGTGTTTCTTTCTACATACTGGGTCCCCTCAGCTAGAGGATAGGGTCCTCTTTGGTGATACGCTTTCACCCTATTAGTCAAATCTTGCTAAGGCATATGATGACTTTGAAATCCAGGTTGAGACATGTTCTAGGTAGAATTATGTGCGTAATCGGGATTTTCACTACTGCTACCTAGGTAACCTTGATTCGTTGACCCTATTAATCCGTCTGCAGAGTTTGATGCGCCTGGCGATTCTTGATAAGTTTGCAAGCACAGGGCGTTAGGCATGATATTGTAAATGTATCCAGACTGCGTATAAATCAGTTCAAGCTTCTGGGATTTACTCATTGCATCCTCTTCGAATGTAGGGTATTTCTGCGCCACATCCTTTGAAATCTTCGTCGTCAGATTTTTCAAGGATAAATCTAAGAGGACCCAATCATCGAGTTTAGCTTTACATAAACTGTGACGCCACCTCCATTAATGAAGATGGTCAGATATATGGAAGGCGGGGGTTTGTCTACAATGAGTCAGTAACTCCATCCCCGAATCATGGTGGATGGGTAACTGGAAATACGTGAGAAACGTGGTAGTGAGGGTACTAAAGGTTCCATGTGAAGCAAGATGTTGCTCCACGTACCACTTCACGGCTACTCCCATGAGAGTGCATTGAAATAGCCTTAATCGAATAGTGTCGTCGATGATACTATTCGATGAGCACCACAAGTGAAATGTCATTACATGATTACCTGGGTCTTCTGCTTGCTTGCCTTTGAACTTTGGTATATCCGAAGGGAGCTTCGTGGGCATGGGAGGCCATGACTGATCATGTGCGATGGGGTCATTTATTAGCTTGGTTAAATTGGGTAGATTCAACTCTACTAAAAAAGGTGGCTGGGAGGTTAACGACATTGCAACATGTGAAGACACAAAGTTCTGGTTAGAACGAGGGTTAGTCTGTGACGTACCCTAATGTGTGTTCACTTGGCTTCCCGTATAGGACACACTCCTCTTCCCCCCAGGGGTCGAGGGAGGAGTGGTGTGCATTGTGGTGTTGGGAGACCGACTAGGGTTCCCAAATATGGTTTTTCCAATAAAGGATGAACCAATGATGATGGCAGTGTTCCATCTTTGATGCCTAAATGGCGAAAGACCTGGAACCCCTCCCTGTAATGGGGGGAGGTCCAAAAGACACCTAGAATGATGAGGTTCCGTTGGGACCATGCAGGTGTCGACCAGGTTAGGTTTTGGAAAATTTTGAGAGGATAGAGTCTATGATCACAACAAATTTATGGCCACATACATAAACAAAGCAAAAATGAAATGAATTTTCCCTTTAACTTAATCTATGTGATCAATCAAGCAAAAAAAATGGTTTTTAGTTTATTTGTGCATGATACTCAAAATACTAGAAGACTTATGCATCCTCACACACTAAAAAGTAGTTGGGCCTTGAGAATATTTCTTGTGAGTGCTAGCACAACGTCCCATAAGATCTGGTGACACCCCTAGTCAGTCGAAGAGAATCCACCGAGGTAAGGGTAAAGGGTCTAGCACTTGCCTGCACTGTCACCTATAGGGTAAAGGATGTCCTAGTTTTTTGCCACTAAGAACCACTGTCCCATGTGAGCGTTCGAGTCTTGGGCTTCTTAGTAGTTAGCTAACAGTACTGAGCATCATCTGGGTCAGGTAGCCCCAACTGATACCACACGCATTGCGCCAAAGACTAACCCCCTCTGAATCGGGTCTCTGTCACGCTCGGTTTTTCTTTGCCATGGGTGATAGGTGGATTGAAGCTCCCTAAATACACAAATTCTATTTTTAAATATGAAATGTGATCAAGGCGGATTATTGGATTCCTACCCCCTTGATCCTAAATTAAACTATAAATTCTTTTGTGGCCCCTGTGGGGATAATTTAGTGAGTTTGGTTAAGTTAGTTTTTAGGTATCTTCCTTTACTTAGTGGGTGAGTGTGTGTGAGAATATGGTGAAAAATCTCATAATTTGAACATATGGATATCAGTTATCCTTTACAAAATTCCCCTAGTTAATCTATGTGACATTTTTCCTTGCTTAAATGGAAAACATTTGCAGATAAAGGGTTGCTTTCAAATTTTCCTAGTTAATCTACATGACTAAATAAAGGGATATGGTGAATTTTAAATATATAGCATTCATATGCTTACCCAGGGTCACCGAATGGTGCAAAGGCAGTAGATATTACTTTCTCTAATCGACAATTTGGTCCTAGTCCCGCAATCTCTAATGCAAAAATTGAACTAAGCTAAACAATTTCTACACTAGAAAATAAACTAGCTTATGCATGTGTGGTCTTGGGCCACTTACTTGGACTAGTTTATCTAAATGTGAATACTAGAATTTGAAAAACATAAATCATTCAGAATGCAATGGTTAATTTTCCCCCTACTTAAACTATGTGAAGACTTTTGCAAAAACCAACTCAAAAGAAAAATAACTCTAAGCCTACAGAAGGCAACTAAAAGTAAGTTCTCAGAAGTTGTGGGGTATCAACACAAGTGCTGGAAGATACATTAGGGGCTGCCCATCACATTTACAAGTAGAAAAATGTATAATATAGGGAGAAAAGTATCATTCTGCAATTTGTGCAGAAAAGGCTCTGACAGGTGCGCTTTCCTACACGCAGGTCAATCCTAAACGCGCGCAATGCGCTTCTGTGAGAGGAAACTGCGCACAAAAATCCTGCAAATAAAAATATTAGGAGCTGCCTTCTTCAGTCTGTCACTCCAAGTGAATCTAGCTACTACAAGATGGATCAGAGGACTATCAACTCCACTCTCCAGTGTAGACAAACGTCTCCTGCAAGAGATGGCACAACCACATAAACTTGAAAACCGTTAGTGGAGTCACCAATCCTGTTGTGGTGGATTTGACGCATGGGTGTACAAAATCGCACCAGTTTAAGGGGTGTGGTCTACCCCTATAAACTATTGGTAACAATTAAAAATTGGTGTAGCTCAAAATCATATAATCTACAGGAAAAAATATCTGAATGTATGCTCAAAGTAAACTAAACCTAAAACACAAATATACAGAAGCTATTGAAGAGATTCAAAATGATAATAATGCAAATGATGGCTCAAAGGCCTCTTCTTATTAAACATTTGATATGGAGAATAAATTTTAACCACTTTCCAAAGGGCCCCTAGAAAATGGTTCTAGTTCCCGATGCAAGGATGTTGTTTTCCAAGTCTCTGCCTCTGATGTGTTATCACCCTAGTAATTTCTTAAGTTGTGGGATTTGAGTTTTTAGTCAAAGAATACAAGGGGTAACCACAAACCTACTTGGAACTCTAGTATCTAGCCTTTCCAAAGTTCAGAGAGGGCTCTCTCTTTAAGATTTATCTTTTCTTTTGTTTTATGTTTTTATGCTAGTTATGCTAGAACAATTGGTTTTGTTTTAAAGTTTTTGGTGGGTAAAAATCACTTAGGATTAAACTAGAGAGAGATCTACTTGTCCATTGGGATATGGAGTCTAATTCTAGATAGTAGTACTAGAAGGCATGGTCACAAGGGTACAAATGTATTCAGGGCAAGGTAGATAACCCTTAGAGATTTGGGAAAAGGTTTTTGATGAAATGGTATGATCGGGATAAAGGGCAATGAAGGATCCTTTGATCTGGAAAATGGAAGGAGGAGGTAGAGGTCAAACGGGAGTAGGAAATGAAGGATTCCTAACATCGGAAATCAGCAGAAAACATTTAAATGTTAACTTAGTTAAAAATAGGAAGCAAAAGGCTAGTCCTATAGTAATATTCCTAGTTACACAATAAGATAGATCAAAACACATAATGAATTTCATGAAACTCAGAAAAGAAACAATGACAAGAAGAAATGTACTTCACTTTTCAACTTATCACATGAATCCTAAATTATGATGCCACTTAAGCTTTGTCCAGTCTGCTACTTTGAATTCAACGCATGAAAGCCTCCAATGTATCAGCAAAAGTATATAGTAATCTTAGCAATTTTATTCCACACTTAATACTTCTAATGCAGAAGTATTTATACAAGATATTGTTTACAAATATCTTAAAGAGATGTAGGAATATCTTTAGGAAATACAAAATATATTTACAAAATAAGAGGGAAAGTTGCTTAACAAATTAGCAAGCTATCCTCTTATCCAAAATATATAGAACAACTCTATCTAATCAAGGAGCTTTTATTGGCCAACTGTCCTGTTGGCTAGCTACTTAGGAAACATATTTACCAATACTTTTTCTTCTGATACACTTTAAAACTATTATTTTAACCCTGATACACTTTGACTGGTATTTTCACTCTTTACTGCTGTAAAAGAAGCCTTTATTCAGTAAAAAATCAACTGACTGTCTTTTTTGTTTCACTTTTTGTTGGACTATTTTTTTATGTAGTTTTCTTCAATGCTTTACTTTTTCACTATTTACATTAAATCGGTGAATGTTTTCTATTGCTCTGCATCTGGAACTTTCACACTTTTTAGCTTTCTAAATTTTTCATCAGCATCTATGCACTTGGCAAAGGTAGGTTTAAAAACAAAAAGATGCTTAATCTCATGCTGTAGAAAAAACAAGTTTTCAAAATATTGGAGGATGACCTTTCCTGTAGGAGTGCCCAATGGTAGTGGTTTGTTGACTTGTTATTTTGCAAACTCCCTTATCTTCTTATCATACTATTTTTGGGCCATTAGTTTTTCATTGAAGACATGAATATCTGGTAGGCCTTTCTGCCTTAAAATAATGTATTTTGTCAAAAACTTAGTAATGGAAATGTTCATGGCTTCACATTTTTCCTCTAGGTTGTTCATCAAATTTCTTTTGGTCACAACCTTACTGATTTGTAATATTGTCTCAGTTCTATCATGTACCTGTAACTCTTCCAACTCTACTATGTTCTTACTTTTTAGGAAAGTGATGAGTTTTAAAGCCTGTGATGGCTTATTAGCTAACTCATCCTTGGTTTTCTGAATCTCAGTTTGGGTTGCTAACAGTAAGTCTCTTTGCTCATAGATGACCTGAATTGAAGGCCATTGAGAATGTATGGCCTCAATAACATTTGTCCAAAGATGATTCTTGATAGAGGAAATCTGTTCATTAAATTTTAACTCCTTTTGTAAATTCTTCATTTGTTCTTCAAGTCTAATAGCTTTCTTCTCATGGTTTTTAGCAGTTATCAAGGCTATTTTGTTGGTGGCTTCAAGAATTTTAATCATCTCTTTCAAGTTATTTATCTCATTAGTTTTCAAGGACAATTCTTCCATATCTTTCACTATTTGACCTGTTCCATCTGTTTTCTTTACCTGTGTTGTGGAAGAATATGTGGCTGATGTAGTAGCTGATTGCACTGGCACTGCAATTGCCAATGGCTCATTAGGTGCTAATTTTTCTCCTAGAGTGGAAGCTACAACTGTGGTAATAACTGGTATCACTGTAGGAATAACAAGAGCATTAGTTTCATTCACAGTCTCTTTCTCCTTAATAAGTTGTGTTAGCCATCTATAAATTTTTCATATACTATGATGGCTAATACAGGTCTATTAGTCTTCAAGAAACAAATTTCAAGCAAATCTATGACTTCTTGAAGCCTCTCTGTGTTCTTCATCCTCAAGAAATCCATTCCATTGATAGTCTTCATTCAAAAATTCCTCAAATAAAGCCCTGCTATTATAAAAGAGACTTTTTTCAGACCCATTTTCCATCAAATTTTCCTTTGAAAAATCCCTCTAAAAACCCCTTCATTTCACCCATTTTTCCCATTTTTACCCTTGATTTTCCTCAAAATTCCCCTTTAAACCTTGTAAAATCCTTTTATTAAGGTTCTAATCCTTTTTTTCCCCTATTGAAAACTCCAAAAAACCCTTAAAAACCTTCATTTTCTGTCCAAATCCTTCATTTTAAAAAATCAGGCCTTAAGCCCCAGCCCCCTTTCTCGCCATGCGACCAGCTCCGTGACCGAGCACTGAAGCCCATCGGTGATTGCACTTCGGCGATTCTAATTTCCCGCTTCCAAGTTTTCTTTTTTTCCAATGGCCGGTCCTCCGATAAGATCTGGACCATTCGCTCCCAAGATCTGACAGCTCTCACATTTCCTTTCTCCACTTTCTATTTCTCATAGGCCGTCGCACTTCTCCATCGCATTGACGCATCACATCGGGCTTCACCCTTTTTCCTTCTGCCTTCCTTTCTCCACTGATGACCATTCCCCACGATCACATCGCAACCTTCTCATTCCCCAATCCAACGGCTCAAGTTCACTGCGGGGGCATCCGACCAAAGTGGCCCATATTCCCCAGTGCCCCCGTAGTTGACTCTTTTGATATTGGAAATATCAGATCTATGGTTGAGATTCACTGCAGAGGCACTCACTGAGATTTTCCTTTGTACCCCCAGTCCCCCCACTATGACGTCATCCACTGGTCCCACTGCTAAGCACTTTGTGCCATCACGCTCCCTCTCTACCGTTGCTCTGGCTCCCCCAGATCCAACAGCCCAAAACTAATTTTGCGCATGTTTCTCCATAATTGTCCAAACCCCATTTTTAATGCAAAAATGGTGGTTTCTAATGAACACGCGGCACCCTCCAAACCATATCCCGTCCACCCTGCATAAAACCATTTACCGCTTTGACCCCGCGCGAAAACTGCCTCCGGTTTTCCGCCAAACCGCCTATCCATATTTTCGTGCCACAAGCAAATTTAAACCCTGGTTCTTTGCTTTGTTGTCATGAAACCCTCCTCTACGGATTTGTCCCCTCTGCATTGCTCCTCCACCCCTCACCAAGCCCTCTGAAGCAGTTTAACCATATAAACATAGGGTTTTATAAAAAATTTGATGTTTTTTGCAGGTTTAATGGTTATTTTGCAGCATAAAAGTTGTCCCACAGTCACTAAAGGTGACAAAGGCCGAGGATGACGATCCCAGGACTAATTAATACAGAGAAAATGACTCAAAGGATAAAATCCAAGCTCAGATCGATGCGTCATGACCATCGATGCCTTTATGAAACCTTCCACTACACCAAAGCCACCTATACACCAGCAAGGCAGAAGAAACACCAAGACAGTGAAGAGTATCAGAGATTAAAGTTAAAGGATTAAAGCAAAAATTTGAAGATCAAAAGCTTAACCAAACAGAAAGATGATAAAGAAGGCCTAAAAGCATATCAAAGGCCTAATTCAAGTTTAAAGTGAAAAATCGAGATAGATCAACAAAAGACCACCTTAATTTCCAGAACATCAAGGCTATTTACTTCCCTAAAGACTAAAAGTGCCACCTGCAGGCCTATCTACTCAAAAGCCTACAAAGTTAATGCACAGTCAGAGATATTTTACAAAGACATCTTAGAAAGTAATTTTCAGCCACCAAAAGCCTCAAAATTCAACAAAAGTGACTAAAGTAGATGAAAGTTAAATGTAAAAACAAATTAAAAGAGTTAAGAAATTAGATATCTTCTCCATTAGGACTCCCAAAGGTCAAGAAGCATTTACTCTATATTAATTGAACAAATTAACCCTCTCTTTCACTCCACCTCCTCAATTCATCTATAAATATCATAAGAGGAGCCCATTGTAAATGTTGGTTGAATACTTATTGAATGTAAATAGTTACTGAGGCTGTTGAAGCTCTATTAGTAATTGAAGAAAGATAGGCTGAGAAGAGAAGTTTGAAGCTGTAAAGACCCACTGGACTTAAATATTGTAACTGGTTTGAACATCAAATATACAAGTCGATTTATGGGATCTTGGTCTATGTCAATGGTGATATTTCTCTTACTGTAATTGTTGTTTTTCTTATTTTTTCATACTATCCACTTTCTCTGATAAATAATAGGAAATATAGATTAGGATTTACTGCAAACTACCTTATTTCTCATTGATAAGCTTTATCTCTATGTTTTCTTATAATTGTGTGTTTGGGAATGATTTCAATAGAGTATAGCTAGTCAAGGAATGTTGGTAGGCCCATGTCTTGCTGAGTAAAACCTGAGATGTTGTTCTTGACTAATCTTTTCACTGCATGGTAAGTAGAGTCCTAATCAAGGAAGTTTATGGTTAGACTTGTCCCTTGTTTAGTCTTAAACAGCTGTTTTGAAATTTTCCCTTGAGAGTATGCCAAAAGCAGGATAGATTCAAAGTTCTTACTTGATCTTAGGCTATTATTTTCTTTATATTGAATTTTTTATTCTTTCTGAAGGTAATCTGTTAGATTTCTGGATTGTTGTCTGAAAAGCGTGCTTTAGTAAAAGTTTTCCCAAAGAATTCTATGGTTGCTTCAAAAAGTTACTTTGAAAGGCTTTTCTTGTTTAGTGAAGTTAATAAATTCTTGAATGGTTATTATCTTTTCTTCTTTCACAACACTTTAAATGTTCCATACCACAAAATCAATCTAAAGAGATCCTTTGATATAGATGACTTGCCCCATGGACCAGTCTTGAAACTTTTTGTGCAATTAAATCCTTTTGTGACTCCATAGCCCAATGGATTGATATTGTCTCTTACCTATCTTATTAGCTGAAACATTCTTTCAACTCACTCACACCTTTACCCCTCAAAAGACTTCCTTTATTTTGATGATATCCTACCCAACCAAAACCAAAACAAATCCCTTGTACTTCATAACTAGCCTAATATCTTAATCAAAGCTTAAAGATAAATCTTTTGAAAAAACGCATATAGAGATATCCCTCTCTGAATCCAGGAGGGCTAGATCCTAGGATTCCAAAGTGGTTCTGATGTAGGCCCTGCAGCGTTTGTTTTTTCCAATCTTGCAAACTACAGGGATCCTAATAGAGTGGCGACCATATTGGGGAATACTGAGTAATAGATAACTTCACAACTCAACGAAACCATGTTCCTAAATGAGACAAGTGTCACCAAGACTGGTTATTATTGATGGTTGATGGTGAACAACAACCAAACCTTGAAAACAAGTAAAAATCCTTCACCTGGAGACTCCAGTGGTATTCATTAGGCCTGCTGACCCCACTGGTTTTTCGTAAGACTCCACTGGGAAATTATTTTATCCTTCAAACATCATTCAAACCCAGTTAAGAAAACTTTGAGGATTGAGTTTTCTTTGAAAAAGATTAGTTAGCCTTTAAAAGATTGTCATGCTTAGCTGAAATTTTCTCATTATTGGGTCTGAAAACACAACATAGTGGCTTCTAGAAGAATTCATACTAGAGCCTATCCTGACCCAAATCCTCCTCAGATAGTTGGTAATCCAGAAAGTATCCTTAGAAAATCTCCTAAATCCAAGACTTCAACTATTGTCAGACCAATTCATAGAGCTAATTATGTCCCTGAAAATCTCTCAGCTCTGCAAGATACACAAGTTGACTTACCATTCATAAGAAACCCATCCAGAACTAAGTCACTTACTGATATAGATCAAATATACTTTGAGCCTCCACACTCACCCCAACATAGTAGTGAACATACTGATAGCAGAGAAACCGCCCCACCTGATATGCATTTCATTCATAACTTTGGTTTCTCTCATCATAGATCTGCTCAACACTCTCTTGTTGGTCCAAGTACTTCTGTTATCCATACACCCATTGTTCAAACTACTCCATTCCATCCTCCCCCTCCTTTCATAAACCCTCCACCTATAAACCCCCCATTTTTTCCACAACTTCCTATAATGGCAACATGGTATGCTCCTCTAGTCCTTCCTTTACCTTTAGTAAATTTTCCGCAGGACTATCAGTCCAAGATTCCATTATATGATGTCAGTAGTTCTACTACTTCTTTACAACATGTAGACAAGATGAATGACTATTTTGATAGAAATGAGATAGATGATGAAACCATTAAACTCAGATTGTTTTCTAAAATTTTAGGGGGAGAAGCAAGAAAATGGTTCAAGAACTTAACCCCTAACAATATCAATGACCTTCCTTATTTTCATCAAATATTCCTAAACAAACGGGAAGTCAAGAGAAATTCCCTTCAAATCTTGTCAGAATACAATGATCTTAAAAGAAATGTTGGAGAGAGTGTCCAAGACTATTTCACCAAATTCAATAGTGTGTACAATGCTCTACCCATTCATATGAAACCTCCACAAGGCCTAGCTCTAATGAAATTCGCTGATGGATTTGATCCCGAAATGGCCTATCAACTTAGAGAAAGGGAACCCCTCACATTAGAAGACATGAAAAAAGGGGCAGTAAGTGTAGAAGCTAACTTGAATTCCAAAAGGGCAAGACTCAAAGCAGAGAAGAGGGTATCATATAGGGATGAAGCTGCACCTTCCACATCTGACTCAAAAATAGAAAGGATGATGGAGAAGATGATGGAGAGGATGAGCATATATGAAAGATCTCAATCTAGAGAAAACCAAACAGCTCCTCAAAATAGAAACCAATCCCAGAATCAAAATTAGAACTTTAGGAGAAATCAACCTTAGAACAGACAAAGAGATGTTGATCAACAGATCAGACCTCCTTTTCAAGAAAATTATGTTAATGAGGATGGAGAAACAACTGAACAAACAGAGGATGATAACATGAACATGTTGGGAGTAAGCAATGAGGATTCTGATTTCCTCCATGAAAGAAAACAAGGTCTATATACACCCTATGATGATAGAAGACTAGAAACTGAATAATATGAACAAGATTTCGAAAATGCCATCATAGGAGCACCCAAAAAATACGAAATAAGAAGTAAAAAGAACCTAGAAACTCCCAAAACTAAAAACTCTGATAATTCTGCCAAAAACAGCCCTGTAAATACTTCCAAAAAGACAACATAAAATCATAAAATAGTGGCTGAAAGTTATGATCCAAACAAGGGAAAAAACACCCAAATCAATGAAAAACATAGTGGTGACCATAGTATCACTAGCATTTCAGCTAATGCTCCTGAAAAACCCATTTTGACTGCTGTAAATAGTAGAAATCAGAAAACTGATTTTGCTGATAAAAGAGTGACTAACAAGGCTGAATCAAACATTTTGAAAACTCAGATTCCCTTTAGCTTAGAGAATGAAATTGCAAAAATCAAGATCTTTGTCTTGCTCACTGAGTTAGTCACTCAAAATGTATATATATGTCAAGTTTTGAAAGTCTTGAACATAGAAGATATTCATGATATTGTTAACTTGAATGATGATACACCAGAGCTTCTGTTCGGTCCAAAGATTGAAGGAAAATTTCAAGAAGGAACTACCCCTCCATTCTACATTAGTTTGAATATCCATGATAAGATGTTACACAATGCCATGCTTGATTCAGGGGCATCACATAACCTCATTCCTAAAGTAATAATGGAAATATTAGGCCTTGAGGTAACCAGACCTTACAAATATTTATATTCCTTTGATTCAAGCAGAGTGAAATGTGTTAACTTAGCTCAAATCCCAGCCAAAAGCTTAGTGATAGACATTTTAGTGGCTGATATACCCCCCAAATATGGCATGCTTCTTTCAAAATCATGGGGTGCTAAGTTTCAAGGTACTATGCAGATGGATATGACTTATGCCACCATCCCTGTCTTCAATCAAACTAGAAGACTCTATAGGGAAACACACATGAAATACATGGTGAGTAGTCAAGAAAGACCAAAAAACTCTCCTCTCTATTCTATATATACTAATCTTGACTCATTAATTCTTTATAATGATGAGATTCCTAAGGAGCAAGAGTTAATCAATGAAACATCAGCCAATATAGTGGTCAATCCAAATCCAAACATAGTGGCAGCCATAGATGAAAAGGAGAGAAAGGAGAAAACTAAAAGACAGTTTTCTAATTCAGAAAATCACAGCAAACAGATCACAGGTCTTGAGCATCAAAACAATCATGAACATAGTACCAAGCAAGAAAATCAAAGAATAAAGCCTCAAAACATTGAAAATATTGAGGAACAAAATAAAGACAAACATAGTGTAGACCTACAGGAACAACACAGTCATAGATTAGGAAAACAAAACAAAGAGGACAATAATGAAATGAATGAAAAATCTGAAAACAATCCTCTTTGGAGTATGAGTTTTGATGGGTCTTGCTCTAAAACTGGTGCAGGAGCAGACATATGGGTACACAACACTGAAAACAATCATGTTGAGGGTCATTCTTATATATTAAACTTCCAATCCACAAATAACATAGCAGAGCATGAAGCTCTCATTTTAGGCCTGTATTTATTGAAAAAATTAGGGGCCAAGAGGATAGCAATTCATGGAGGTTCAGAGTTGATAATTAGGCAAGTAAATGCGGAATACACTGCTAAACATCCCAGAATTAGAGCCTATAGAGATGATGCCATAAACTTGTTAAAAACATTTGTTGAATTCCAACTTACCTTTGTCCCAAGGAACCAAAACATTCTTTCCAATGGATTAGCCTTTGCTGCTAGTACTTGTCTAAGACCTTATGAAAGCAAACAATACACCATCCAAGTAAAATATAGACCATCTGTCCCAGATAATGAAAAATACTGGCAATTTTTTGAAGGAGATAAACAAATAGAAGACTTCCTATAGTCCAAAAATGAATTTGGAATACCAAACTCAGATTTAGAGTATGAACAAGATTGTCTTACTGAAGAAAACCCACTTTTTGAAGAAGAAAAGTCTCCTGAGATTGCTGATATAAATATGTTAACTAATAGACCCAAACGTACAATAGAAAATAGTACAGATTTAGAAAAAGAAGACTTAGAAGTGTTGCAATCTAAAAATCAAAGCTTGCCAAAAGGACTGGTCCCATTAGAAGAATTGTTTGACTTCAATGATGTTGCCAAAAATCCAAAACTGGAACCTATTGAAGCTGAAGTGGAAGAATGCAACATAGGCAGTGAACAGAAACCCAAAATGATCAAACTATCTAAAACACTGCTAGCTCACATTAAACTGAAATAGATTGAGCTATTTAAAGATTTTTCTGATTTTTTTGCATGGAGCTATGAAGATCTAAAATCATATGATACATAGATAATCCAGCATAAGATACCCCTCAAAGAAAACCAGAAACCTTTTAGACAAAAATTGCACAGAATCAACCCTATTCAATTACCTTTGGTAGAGAAATAAATTAAGAAAATGTATGATGCTGGGATCATAGTCCCAGTAAGATATTCAGACTGGGTTTCTAATCTTGTATCTATTAGGAAGAAAACAAGAGAAATAAATATTTTCATTGACTTTAGAAACTTAAACAAAGCCTCATTAAATGACAACTATCCCTTTCCCAAAATGGATCATATCTTACAAAGGGTAGTTGGTTCTAGAAGAATTTGTTTGCTAGATGGCTTCTCAGGTTACAATCAGATATTGGTACATCCTGATGATCAACTTAAAACATCATTTACTACTCCTTGGGGTACTTTCATGTATTTGAAAATGCCCTTTTGTTTAATGAATGTTGGTGTCACATTTCAGAGAGCCATGGATATAGCATTCTTAGAAGAAATAGGTTACTTCATTGTGATTTACCTTGATGATATCACTATCTATTCTAAAAAAGATGAATAACACCTAATACACTTAAGAAAGGTCTTTGAGAAATGTGGAAAATATGGGTTTTCCTTAAATCCAAAGAAAACATTGTTGGGTCTCCAAGAAGGTAAACTTCTTAGACATATCATATCAGAAGAGGGAATAAAGATAGACCCAAAGAGGATTGATGGTATATTGCAAATCAACCATCCTAGAAACATCAAGGAACTTCAATATTTCATTGGGAAGATTAATTTCTTGAGAAGGTTCATACCCAACCTAGCTAAACTACTTAGAAACATGACAAATATGCTTAAAAGAGAAGGAGGAGTTAAATGAACCTTAGAAGCAAAGAAGTCATTTGAACTGGTAAAACAAGCACTTACCAAAACACCAGTTCTTATCAGTCCTTATTTTACAAAAGATTTCTTCATATTTTCATTTGCATCAGAACATACAATGGTTGTTGTCCTATTACAGAAAAAATTGAAGGGACAAGAGCAGCCAATTGCATTTTTTAGTAAGGCATTAAGAGATGCACCTCTGAAATACAACATAATGGAAAAAAAGCCTTTGCCCCGGTCAAAGCCTTAAAAGACTTTAGAGTTTACATTTTACATTACCACATTATAGCATGTGTGCCTCATTCAGCTGTAAAGGACATATTGACCCAAGATCCAGATGGAAAAAGAGGAAAGTGGATTGCTATAATTTTAGAGTATGGCTTAGAGATCAAACCCACTAAGCTCATAAAAGGTCAAGGACTAGCAAAACTTATGGCTGAATCCAACTTTTAAGCTCTTGATATAAACATGTTTAATGCATTAGATGAATAGGAGGAGTTGACAACTCCAATTATTGAAGATCATTTTTTGAATTCATCTTGGTATGCTGATATTTTGTATGTGTTGCTCAACCTAAATGTCCCTCCTGTTTTTTCTAAAACAAAGGCAAGATTCTTAAAGTTGAAAGCTGTAAATTACTGCATTTTGAATAAATGTTTATATTTGAAAAATGCTAGTGGATTATTGCTTAAATGTTTGCCTGAGAATGATGCAGATAAGATCAAGCACGAGTTTCATCAAGGAGAATGTGGAGGCCACCTCTACTAGAAGTCAACTGCTAACAAAATCCTTAGAGTTGGTTACTACTGGCCTACCCTCTTTCAAGATATCCACAAAATGATTATTGCATGTCACAAATGCCAAATATTTGAAGGCAAAAGAAAGCCGCTTCCCTTACCTCTGCAACCAATCATTGTTGAAGCTCCTTTTCAACAATGGGGTCTAGACTTCATTGGTTAAATCCATCCTGCCTCATCTGTCCAACACAAATGGATCCTCACAGCAACAGACTATTTTACCAAATGGATAGAAGCTATCCCTTCTAGGAATGCCACAGACTCAGTTATCATTTCATTCCTTGAAAACCATATACTATCTAGATTTGGCTGTCCTAGAAAGATCATAACTGGCAATGTTGTTGCATTTGGGTCCAAAAATATGGTAGAATTCTGTCATAAATATCATATTATATTGGGTCATTCTACACCTTATTACCCTCAAGGTAATGGGTTGGCAAAGTCCTCAAATAAAATTTTGGTGAACATAATCAAGAATTTGTTGGAAGAGAACAAAAAATCATGGCACAACAAGCTAGTACATGCATTATGGGCAGACAGACTAACAATTAAAAAATCAATTGGAATGTCTCCCTACCAGCTAGTTTATGGAACAGATGCAATATTTCCAACTAGCCTAGGAGTGCCAGTCATGAAGCTGATCTAAGAAGTACAATATGAAGATGATGATATGACAAGAAGAATAAACCAGAATATACATCTACAACAAACCAGAGAGGAGGTATACATCAGAGCATGGCAACTACAAGAAAACATCAAGAAGCTATTTGACAAAAGAACCAAGGCAAGTGACTTTAAAATTGGTGAAAAAGTATTGAAATGGGATTCAAGCAGAGAAGATAAGGGAAAACATGGAAAATTTGATAATTTATGGCAAGGCCCTTATCTTATTCAATCTGCTATAGGAAACAATGCATTCTTTCTACAAGAATTGGATGGAGCTGAATATTTTGGAGGTCTTGTCAATGGCAGGATTCTCAAACATTATTTCTGTTAAATGATATTTTAGTTTCAAAGCTTTTTGTTCATTGTATATAACACTACTTTTGAATTTGAAAAAAGAAAAAAATACAAAAACAATAGAAAAGGAGAAAAAGAGGGCAGATAGAAAAAGAAGAAAGGTACAACCCCATACCAAAAAATAAAATAAAACCTGAAAGTGTGCAAGCTTAAATGCCACTACTTGAAAGAGTACTACTATTTAGTCATACAACCTAATCATGACTAGATAGATTTCAATTTATTGTTGATAGGTTAGTGAATCAGATTTTCCAAACTATTTAATCTTGGCTTATCAGTAGAATATATTAGGATAGAAAGAAATGGCTCTAATCAGACCAAAACTTGAGCCAAAGATAGAGGAAAATGGTTCAAAAATGCTCAAAATCTAAACCAAGACATAAAAAGAAAAAGGATGACTCTAAACAGATCAAAATTTGAGTCATAAGAAGGAGGAAGGATATTCATAATTTTCAGATCTTAAGCCTTCACAATTTTGTTTTAAATTTCTGCAAATTTTAGTCTATGTGCAGCTTGTTTTTATGCCATAGTCTTACAAAAAATAAGATAGCTTAATCCTGGTTTGTCTGTATTTAAATTTTTGTCTTAGAATATAGAGAATGCAGATCTGTCGAACAGCTTAATCTTGACAGATAGTAGATTAGGTAGAGAATTTGAGTTCAACTGTTTAATCTAAACTCATGGAAGAAATAAGGGTAGATTTATATTAGTTTTTTCTGTTTTCAAAAGAATAAAATGTTAATGTCAAAGGGTTTGCAAGTCCAAGTGCACCCATTGAAGAAAAAATGTCAAGACAAGTAGGTTGTGTAGGTAGAAGTTTGGGAGAAAATCATTTTTTTGTCAAACTGCAGATCATCTTCTCAAGTAGCATGATCATCAAAGAAGAAAAAGGTTGTAAAAATGCAAAGCATAGGTCTACATTCCAAAGATAAATCTCTGCGGTTCTTGACACCTCCATGGAGCTGCCATCCCCAAGTGGAGCCACTGTTAGCCATCTATAAATTTTTCATATACTATGATGGCTAAGACAGGTCTATTAGTCTTCAAGAAACAAATTTCAAGAAAATATGTGACTTCTTGAAGCCTCTCTGTGTTCTTTATCCTCAATAAATTCATTCCATGATAATCTTCATTCAAAAATTCCTCAAATAAAGCCCTGCTATTATAAAAGAGACTATTTTCAGACCCATTTTCCATCAAATTTTCCTTTGAAAAATCCCTCTAAAAACCCCTTCATTTCACCCATTTTCCCATTTTTACCCTTTATTTTCCTCAAAATTCCCCTTTAAACCTTGTAAAATCGTTTTATTAAGGTTTTAATCCTTTTTTTTCCCCTATCGAAAACTCCAAAAAACCCTTAAAAACCTTCATTTTCTGTCCAAATCCTTCATTTTAAAAAATCAGGCCTTCAGCCCCTTTCTCTTAAGCCCTAGCCCCTTTTCCCGCCATTCGACCAGCTCCATGACTGAGCGCTGAAGCCGATCAGCGATCGCACTTCGGCGATTCCAAGTTCCCACTTCCAAGCTTTCTTTTTTGCCGATGGTCGATCCTCCGATAAGATCTGGACCGTCCGTTCCCAAGATTCGATGGCTCTCGCATTTCCTTTCTCCGCTTTCTATCGCTCATTGACCATCGCACTTCTCCATCGCATCGATGCATCGCATCAGGCTTCGTCCTTTTTCCTTCCGCCTTCCTTTCTCCACCGATGACCATCCCCCGCGATCGCATCGCATCCGTCCATTTCCCTGATCCAATGGCTCAGGTTCACTGCGGGGGCATCCGACCAAAGTGGCCCGTACTCCCCAGTGCCCCCGCAGTTGACTCTTTTGACTATGGGAAATCTCAGATCTACGACTAAGATTCACTAAGGAGGCACTCCCTAATTTTTTCCTCTGTACCCCCAGTCCCCCCGCTATTACGTCATCCACTGGTCCCACCACCGAGCACTTTGTGCCATCGCGCTCCCTCTCTACCGTTGATCTGACTCCCCCAGATCCAACGGCCCAAAACTAATTTCATGCACATTTCTCCATAACTGTCCAAACCCCATTTTCAACGCGAAAATAGAAGTTTCTAATGAAAACGTGGCACCCTCAAAACCATATCGCGTCCACCCTACGTAAAACCATTTACCGCTCTGACCCCATGCGAAAACCACCTCTGGTTTTTCGCCAAACCGCCTATCCATATTTTTGCGCCGCAAGCAAATTTAAACCCTGGTTCTTTTCTTTGCTATCATGAAACCCTCCTCTGCACATTTATCCCCTCTGCATTGCTCCTCCACCCCTCACCAAGCCCTCTGAAGCAGTTTAACCATATAAACGCAGGGTTTTAAAAATTTGATGGTTTTTGCAGGTTTAATGGTGGTTTTACAGCATAAAATCTGTCCCATAGTCACTAAAGCTGACAGAGGCCAAGGATGATGATCCCAGGCCTAATTAATACAGAAAAAGGGACTCGAAGGATTAATTCCAAGCTTAGATCGATGCGTCATGACCATCGATGCCTTTATGAAACCTTCCACTACGCCAAAGCCACCTATACACCAACAAGGCAGAAGAAAAACCAAGACAATGAAGAGTATCAGAGATTAAAGTTAAAGGATTAAAGCAAAAGTTTGAAGATCAAAAGCTTAACCAAGCAGAAAGATGATAAATAAGGCCTAAAAGCATATCAAAGGCCTAATTCAAGTTTAAAGTGACAAATTGAGACAGATCAGCAAAATATCGCCTTAATTTCCAGATCATCAAGGCTATTTACTTCCCCAAAGGCTGAAAATTCCACCTGCAGGCCTATTTACTCAAAAGCCTACAAAGTTAATGCACAGTCAGAGATATTTTACAAAGACAGCTCAAAAAGTAATTGTTAGCCACCAAAAGCCTCAAAAGTCAACAAACGTGATTGAAGTAGATGAAAGTTAAATGTAAAAATCAATTAACAGAGTTAAGACATTAGATATCTTCTCCATTATGCCTCCCAAAGGTTGAGAAGCATTTACTCTATGTTAATTGAACAAATGAACCCTCTCTTTCACTCCACCTCCTCAATTCATCTATAAATATCATAAGAGGAGCCCATTGTAAATGTTGGTTGAATACTTATTGAATGTAAATAGTTACTGAGGCTACTGAAGCTCTGTTAGTAATTGAAGAAAGATAGGCTGAGAAGAGAAGTTTGAAGCTGTAAAGACCCACTGGACTTGAAGATTGTAACTAGTTTGAACGTCAAATATAGAAGTTGATTTATGGGATCCTGGTCTATGTCAATGGTGATGTTTTTCTTATTGTAATTGTTGTTTTTCTTATATTTTCATATTGTCCACTTTCTATGATAAAGAACAGGAAATATAGATTAGGATTTACTGCAAAGTACCCTATTTCTCACTAATAAGCTTTATCTCTATGTTTTCTTCTAATTGTGTGTTTGGGAATTTCAATAGAGTATAACCAGTCAAGGAATGTTGGTAAGCCCATGTCTTGCTGAGTAAAACTTGAGATGTTGTTCTTGAATGATATTTTCACTGCATGCTAAGTAGAGTCCTAATCAAGGAATTTTATGGTTAGCCCTATCCCTTGTTTAGTCTCAACAGCTGTTTTGAAAGTTTCCCTTGAGAGTATGCCAAAAGCAGGATAGATTCAAATTTCTTACTTGATCTTAGACTATTCTTTTGTTTATCTTGAATGTTTTCTTCTTTCTGAAGGTAATCTATTATATTTTTGGATTGTTGTCTGAAAAGTGTGCTTTAGTAAAAAATTTCCCAAAGAAGTCTATGGTTTGCCCTGTCTTTTGGATTGCTTCAAACGGTTACTTTGAAAGGCTTTTCTGGTTTAGTGAAGTTAATAGATTCTTGAATGGTTATTAGCTTTGCTTCTTTTGCCAAAAAATCAATCTAAAGAGATCCTTTGATATAAATGACTTGCCCCATGGACCACTCTTGAAACTTGTTGTGCAAATAAATCCTTTTGTGACTCCATAGCCCAATGGATTAATGCTATCTCTTACCTATCCTATCAGCTGAAACATTCTTTCAACTCACTCACACCTTTACCCCTCAAAATACTTCCTTTATTTTGATGATATCCTACCCAACCAAAACCAAAACAAATCCCTTGTACTTCATAACTAACCTAATATCTTAATCAAAGCTTAAAGATAAATCTTTTGAAAACACTCATATAGAGAGATCCCTCTTTGAATCTGGGAGGGCTAGATCCTAGGATTCCAAAGTGGTTCTGATGTAGGCCCTGCAACGTTTTTTCTTGCCAATCTTCCAAACTACATGGATCCTAAAAAATTGATCCATTTGGGTCTCCATATCTTTAATCTGAGCAGTCAATTTGAGGATCAACTGCATCATTTCTTCTTTTTTTATTTGATCCTGAAGTATTTCTTTGGTTTGTGGGTGTTCACTTTGAGGAGGCTTCATCTATTTCCTCAAAGCGGCAATGTCTCCATTCTTTTTCTTGATCAATAATTCAGCTACTTGTACATTTGAGAGATCATATCCCACCTATAAAATCAAATCCTCTAAGGCTTTAATCCTTAGATCTTTATCATACAAAGAGCCTTTTTCCAGCTTCATTTGATCCTACATGTTAATAATGGTATTCTGGAACTTAGTAGCACTCATAGCTTTTGTCACCACAATTGAATATTACATTTATGATTTGTCTGTGGATTTCTATTTGGTCTAGTTCATGCACATTTTCAGTATCTATTTTAAACTCAACCTTTTTGTATTCTGCCACTGTCTTAGGTGTTGAAGTAGTTGGTTGCAGATATGACATAATCATTTTATTTGTGGAATAGTCAAAGGCTGTAAGTAGCCTGTTCTGATTCCTTGGCTTCTATTTTAAGAAATAAGAGTAAATCTCAATTTTGAACTCTTCATTCTTTTGTTTGATTTGTTTGTACCTTTCTTTGATGTCTAAGTATTTTTCCTCCACTGTGTGTGAGGAAGAAGCCTCCATGTTTTTCTGTCTTTCAATCATCTGAGTATCTTGTTCACCTGCTTCTTGATATTTTTGTATGTCTACAAGAGTCTCATTTACTATTACTGTAGCCTCATCATTGTTTAATTCTGGTTCATTTATGTCTTCAACTTCAATCACTTTTTCCTTTTCAACAGTAGTGATCTAGGGCCTCTTTTATAAATCAATTTGAACATAGTTTCTGTAGTAGTCTCTGTTGTGTAGGTCACCTCATCTCTGCCTCTTTTTGTAGAGGTTTCAGTCTATTTTTCAACTACCATAGTTTGTGTAACATCCATCTTTTCTGTTGGTTATGCATTTACTATTGTTTCTTTCAATGTATTATCTACCCATTTTGTTTGATTTTCAAATTTTTCAATCTCTGGATTGTGCTCATGTATGAAAGGAGTCAATTTGCATTTGATCCTTATATTGTTGAGAATACCTTGAGGGTCATAGTTCCAAGGGAAACTTTCCTGAAATTTAACTCTGATAATCTTTTGTCTATTTCCTTTTCAGCATTTCTGTTATTTACAATAAAAGGACCAATCTGATTTTTCAACTTGAACTGAGTTTTCTTTTTAGAAGCCATTAAATTAACAGAATCAGAGTTTAAAAAATGTCTTAAATATTCTAATGCAAAAATATAATGCTCAAATACTTAGGCAATTTGTAAGGTAGTAGATTTGATCCAAAAATCCTCAATTCTATGTGCTTTTCATACAAATACCAGTATCCCATCCTGCACTGTTCTGATAACTGCAATATTCTCTTTATGTCCTCACTTATCCTAGGTTGCTCTGCTTTATATAATATACTCATTGCTGGTCGGAGGAACATATCTGAAAAGTCTGTAAAACTGAAATCACTGCTTTATTTCCTCAATAAAGTGGTCCAGAAGATAATGGATAGAGGTTGGCCCTCTAAGTCCATTTTTTGTAATGCAATTGGAAACTTGTTAGATTGGAAAAACAAGAATAAGTGAAATAAGTATGATGAATATCTAAACACCCCTCCAGTGAGAAGTTTGGTCAATTGATGGTGGATACTATCAGCTATAAACCTGGCATAGTCAAAGATCATGGTAGGAGGTTGTCCTGGAGATAAAGTGGATAGAAAACCTAGAATGGATTCATCAGTGAATTCATCTATGAAGTATCCTAGTATGAAATAAAGCATTGATATCACATGCCTAGACCCTTCAGGAAATTTAGAAGTGGAGTAAGAAGGATTTAGCTTTGGAAAGTCCACATGAGATGGCATAAAGTTCTGGAAAATCATAAATCTCTTAGGAAAATCTAATCCTAAATAAAATTGAGTCAATGATTCTATGGATAGAGGGATTGCCTTGGGATAAAATTGTAATTGTAACATCTCATTGATAGACTCTGCAGTAATAGAAAATAGAATCTCCCTATCAGCATTAACAATTGCTCTTTGATCTATTACATAATGTTTTTGACATAATCTCACAAGGTCTTGGCCAAGGTGTGTTACTGGAATTACATATTTGGGTAGATTAGTCTCCCAAATAGGCATTTCATCTTTATCTAAGAACTTATCAAAACACCAATTGTGAATCTCCAATAGATTGAATTCTACCACAGGGTCTGCAATTTTATAATCCATATCAGTCAAGGGGATGGTTTCTTCAGTAGGTACTGGTGGCTGAAGGGGATTAACATATATAGTGGCTTTTGCAGTGAGTGCAGGAGTAGATTTGATGGTTTTTGATGGTTCTGAATTAGGAGGCTTGGATCCCCCAGGTTTGATAGGCATAGAACCCCCAGCTTTGGATGTCATGTGTTTCTTAGTCATTTTAAATAACTAAAGCAAGCTTAAACTGTTTGCAATAGTTAATTTTCTATAAAACAGATGGTGAATTTAGCAATATACAGGCCAAGGATTACTTTCAGTAATATTTTTTCTCAATTTAGGCTTCTAGGATATGCATACTGGTTTAAGAAAGAAAACAAGGGTTTTCTGAATAATCTCAACTGTAAAAATAAATTTTCAGGAGATCTGTAGCTCTGCAAACCTTTTCTTACTTCTGCAATTGATCTTTAGGGATTTTAAGCGAATAAATTGAGGAAATTGACTTTAGAAAGGGCTTTTATAAACATAGTCTTTTCTAGGAAAAATTCACCAAGGTTTGGCCTGTTTCTATGTGTTTTTTGGGCAAATTATATGGACAATTTCTCTTGATTTGGGATTTTCTTTAGTTATAAATGGTTTTAACTTAGAAATTGCAAGTCTGAATGTCGAAAAATACCTCAGATGGTAGGTATTCAACTGTCGGAAGGGTTTCTGCAACTTTTAATGGTTGAATTTGAGATCTGGTTCAAATAGTTGGAGCCGAAAAGTCTTTGCTGGTCTTCAAAACAGGAAATTTGCAATTAAAATGGGCTCTGAATAGGAAATTTAGGTTTAAAACACAGTCGGGCGGCTTCAATATAGTTAGGCAGAGTTCTTTTTAACAGTCGGGAAGCACAAATAACGTAAATAAATATCATAAAAAAGGTTTAAATATTTGATATAAACCTTTAAAAAACGTAATCAATGCTGGTCAAATCAAAGCGGGAGCGGTTTTAATTTTTGAATGCGAAAACCATTGGTGGTTTTCGCATTGGCCTTGAGTGGTAAGTTTTTTTCCTCCAAATGAACATGATGCAATGAAATTGTGCCACATCACAGGAGGCTTGAACATTAAAACTGCCCATTTCACTTTCATTTAGACATTGGGCAGATGTTTATGTTATGAGCGCGAAATGCATCCTTCGTCGTTGGATTTGAGAGGTTGGAACGAAAGGCTGCGATTAGTTTTAGGAGTTGCGGTCGAAATGGTTGGTGGGACCAGGTTTTGAACTATGCACCGATGGCTTGGAAACTTAATAAAAACCTTTGTATGATGTGCATTTTAACCAAAGTTCTTATATGAAAATAAAGGGGTTATGTTTATATAAGTGGAGCTTATATATGTGGGTCGAGGGTATAACTCAACTTTGGATGCGGAGGCAAGGTTTTAATATGGAAAGCGGGGTTAAAACCTTAGGTTAACTTTATATAAAGCAGGTGGCTTTACATAACGGGAAAAGGGAAAAGGTTTAATTTATGTTATTTCACACTTTAACCTTGGGTTAAGTTTGTGCGGGGAAGGATAGAAAATGTATTTACAAAGGCGCTGGTTGAACCTTTACAAAAAACTTAGGATAAAATGGGATGAGTGGGGTAATGATTTTTCACTTTTATAAATACATAAGATATGTATAAAAAGACCAATTTTTTCATTTTTAGTTTTATTATATAGTTTATTAAACCATGGGGGTTTAATAACTATAGGGGGGAAGGGTATTTATATTTTGTTAGTTTTATGCCAAAGGGGGTATATTTTAGGATTTTATTTCAGCATGTGGATAATTAGTTTGGCATAAAATCTTATAATAGTAGGTTTTTAGGGGATATTAAAATAAAAGGAGTTATATTAATAGGATAAGGTCTATTTTAGGGAGTTAATAAAATAAGTTAGAAATTAATATGTCAAGGAAAATGAAATACTCAAAAAATACATTTATATGACTAAGTAAAGTGAAAACCTTAAAGCCAAGTTTATCATTTGATGATTTCACCACGTTTACTTAGGATAAGATGTTTTTTGAGGGTTTGTATGCTTTATTAAATGGAGGAAATTAATCAAATGGGATATTATGTATCATTAAGTAAGAAAAGAGTTCCTACTTAAAATTTTGAGTTGTAATGGGTGAATGAAGGGTAAATAATGATAATTGGGGATTTAATATAGGAATTAAACATGTTCAACTAATAATTCATTAAGCCTTGGGTCCGGTCCCAACAGAAGTCAAAGAAATGCTCTGAGCCCCTTTGACTGAAAGTCTAGAATGCAGAATTACTATAGGGGATGGGAAATTAGTAATTTTTACCCGGTGATGAATATTTACAAGCTTCTTCCCACTTCTTTCTACCTACCCAACTTTAATCTAACATTTTTTCTTTCCTTTTGCAGGTGCATTTGAGTGTGCTACCTTCAAACATTTTATTCTTTTGAAAGCATAAAAACTATCTAAATCTATATTATATCGTCTGAGGGCTCAGATTAAATTGATGAGCTCCTCTATATTTTCTACCTATCTATGGATTAGTCAGGATTAAACTTTCTGAACAATCTTTATTCATTATCTAAATCACGGAAATTGAAAACATGATAAGTCAATATTAAACAGTTTAACTCATCATGGATTATGGCATTTATTGACACTCTGCCATAGTCATTTGCAAAAAAGTAAAAAGTAGTGGCATTTGGACTTGCACACTTTCATGTTTTATTTTTTCTTTTGGGGTCTATATTTTCTAAGTCATTTGATCTTTCTTTTAGGAGTTTTACCCTCTTTTTGATTTTCTATTTTTTTATTTTTTACAAAATATGGGAAAGCAACTTGCAGAAAGCAAGGTATGTACATATTTTACAAGACTATCATAAGTCAATTCAAAATTATGAATCCTATACTTATGGGACCCTAACAACGGCTTCACATGTGGATGGCATTTCCTGGTGAAATGTCAAGAGCTTTTAGACTAGTAGCCTTCAACTTTGACCTTGATGATCCAGTAATTATCTTTTGATTTCTGTAAAAACTGATATTTATGACATTTTACTCTTCAAAGCTTAGGGCCTTCTCTTCAGGCTTCAACTTTGGAAAGAAAACATCCAATCCAATCTAAAAACTTCAATGGATATTTACAATGAAGTAAAAAGTAACTGGGACTAACTATTGGTTAACTCAGAAGAATAGTAGTGTTTGAGAATTCTACCATTAACTGGTCCTTCTTGAATATCTTTTCCATCCAAATCTTTGATGAGGAAAGCATTGTTACCCATATATCCATAAATTACATATGGTCCTTTCCATATAAAGTCAAACTTTCCATGCTTGCCTTTTTCTTCTCTCCTGGAATCCCATTTTAACACTTTATCTCCAATGGAAAAGTCATCTTCTTTACTTCTTTTATCAAAACATTTCTTGATTTTCTCTTGAATGACTTGAGATTTTTCGTAGACTTCTTCCCTTGTTTGTTTTAAATAAATAGTTTGATTTATCCTTCTTTGTATATCATTTAACTCCACTTGTGATTCTTGAATGATCTTCATTACTGGAACACCTAATGATGATGGGAAAATTGCATCCATCCCATAAAAAATTTGGTAAGGAGAAGTTCCAATTAAATTTTTGGTAGTAAGTCTATATACCCATAAGGCATAGACTAAATTTTTATTCCAGGTTTTCTTGTTATCTTCAAGTAGTTTTTAAATGATATTCACAAGGCTTTTATTTGAAGATTCAGCTAGGCCATTACCCTGAGGGTAATAAGCAGTAGAGTGACCTAGGGTAGTATGGTACTTGTGACAGAAGGCAATCATTTTCTTAGATTTAAATGTTGTTGCATTATTAGTAATTATTTTCTGTGGCCATCCAAATCTAGATAAAAGGATGTTTTCCGTGAAAGAGATAATGACTGAGTCAGTGGCTTGTCTGGTAGGAATGGCTTCAATCCACTTAGTAAAGTAATTTGTGGCAGTCAAGATCCACTTGTGTTGGCCAGAAGATGGAGGGTGAATTTCCCCAATGAATTCTAAACCCCATAGTTGAAATGGCATTTCAGTAGAAATAGGCTTTAGAGGTAAAGGTAACAATTTATTTTTTCCTTCAAAAATCTGACATTTATGACATGAAGTAACAAATTTTTTCATATCAGAAAATAAGGTAGGCCAGTAAAAACCAGCTCTAAGTATCTTATCTGCAGTAATTTTCCAATATAAGTGTCCTCCACAGTTACCTGCATGAAATTCTTCAAGAATTTTGTCAGCTTATGATTTTAGTAAACAGTTCAATAATATCCCACTTTGTTCTTTCCAGAAAAGCACATTATCCAAAATACAAAATCTCATTTCTTTAAGTTTAATAAATCTGGCTTTATTCCTTGTTAATCTAGGAGGATCTTGTAAGTGTGTAAGTACAAAGATAATATTTGAGTACCATGGTGAGTCTAGAAAGGCTTCACTGATCAATGGAGCTGCCATCTCTTCCTGGTTATCAATCTGAGCAATAAAATTTATTTCTAATGCATTGCAATTGGATTCACCCATCAATCTGGCTAATCCCTATCCTTTAATGAGTTTAGTTGGTTTAATCTCTATTTCATATTCTAGGATAGTGACAATCCACTTTCCTCTTCTTCCATCAAGACCATCCTAAGTGAGAATGTCCTTTACTACAGAATTAGGGACATAGGCAATAATGTGGGAGTAAAGAATGTAAACTCTGAAATATTTTATGGCTTTAACCAAGAATAAAGCTTGTTTCTCCATTATGTTATATTTCAGAGGTGCATATCTAAGGGTTTTACTGAAAAAGGCTATAGGATGTTCAAAACCTTGATCATTCTTCTGCAGTAGAACTGCAACAATGGTATGCTCTGAGGAAAATGAAAAAATTATAAAGTCTTTTTTGAAATCAGAACTGATTAAGACTGGTGTTTTAGTTAAAGCTTGTTTAATAGAGTCAAATGATTGTTTTGCTTCAACTGTCCATTTTAAAACTGAGTCCTTTTTAAGCATATTATTCAGTTCTCTAATGATTTATGCTAAGTTAGAAATAAATCTTCTCAAAAAATTAATTTTACCTAAAAATTCTTGTAACCCTTTGATATTTCTAGGTGGATGAATGTTTAAAATGACCTCTATTCTTGCAGGATCTATCCTAATACCTTCCTTCGAAATTATGTCTCCTAGTAATTTTCCTTCCTCTAGTCCAAAAAGAGTCTTCTTAGGGTTTAAAGATATACCAAATTTTCTACATTTAATAAAAACTTGTCTCAAATGATCCAAGTTTTCATTATTGGACTTAGAAAAAATAGTAATATCATCTAAATAAATAACCAAGAATTCATGTATTTCCTTTTCAAAGGTTATATCCATAGCCCTCTGAAAGGTAGCTCCAACATTCATTAAACCAAAAGGAATTTTCACATACATGAAAGTTCCCCAAGGAGTGGTAAAAGTTGTTTTAGCTTGGTCTTCCTTTTGAACAAGAATCTGGTTGTATCCTGAAAAACCATGCAATAAAGTTATCCTGGAAGAACCAACTACCCTTTGTAAAATATGATCCATCTTGGGTAAAGGGTAATTATCCTTCAATGATACTTTATTGAGATTCCTAAAGTCTACACATAATCTAATTTCACTTGTTTTGCTTTTGGTAGGTACTAATTTTGATACCCAATTAGAATATCTGATTGGTGCAATGATTTGGGCATCATACATTTGTTTAACCTCCTTTTCTATCAAAGGTAATAAGACTGGATTAATCCTCCTCAATTTTTTCTTAAATGGTTTCTGATCATCTTTTATATGAATCTTATGTTGAATTATGTTTGTGTCATAAGCTTTAAGATCTTCATAACTCCATGCAAACACATCTTGATATTCCTTTAAAAGTTCAATCTATTTCTCATTTTCTTGAGGAGGTAAATATTTTAACAGTTTAATCGTTTTTTTCTTTACTTCTGTCCCAATGTTACATTATTCAATGTCAGACCTGACTGGTTCCATTTTTGGCCTTTTAGGCACATCATTGGAATAAAAAAGATCCTCCAAAGGAGTTAAACCCTTAGGAAAAAAGTTATCTTTTATATCTAACATGTCAATTTCTTCTTCAATGATTTCCTCTATATCTACTTTCTCTAAGTTATCTATGTCAGATTGAGTAAATACAGTGGGTTTTTAAAATTTATGTACATCTATGTTATCTATTTCACAATTAAAATCTGAATCTATCTTACAATTTTGAAATTCTTCCTTATTACTCAAAAAATGGTAAATCTGTTCATATTCAGAGAAAATCTGCCAGTATTTGACATCGTCTGGGACAATGGGTCTATTTTTAACTTCAGTAGTATACCTATGTGTTGGTTGAAAAGGTAAGTTACATGTGCTAGCAAAAGTTGTTGAGCAATGTGCTTGAATGTTCTGTTTTCTAAGTATATTAGCAAACTTACATTCCAATAAATCTTCACATAAATCAATTGTTGTATCTCTATATCTGGCTAATCTAGGATTATGAACAAAATGCTCTCCATTTACTTTCTTAATGATTAATTCTGAATCTCCCATGATTAAAATTATTTTACCTCCTAAATTTCTGATGATTTGGAGGCCTAAAATAAGTGCCTCATACTCTACCATGTTATTAGTACATTTGAAGTTGAGTCTAAAGGCATGTTCTTTTGAATGACCTGTCTCGATGTTTGTGATCCATATTCCAGCTCTTGCTCCTATTTTGTTCATAGAGCCATCAAATTCTAAGTGCCAAAGGGCTTCATAAAAAATATTTTCATTGTTTGGTTTTGGCTTTATGTCAATTAGTTGTGTTTGGATTTCTTTGTCATCAGAGTTACATAAAATGAAGGAATCAAGGTCAGTTGGTGTTGAATAAATGCGGTAATTTACGGATATTTCTACACTACTGACCATGAATTTCATTAAAGTTTCCCTATAAAGCTTCTTGGGATGTCCAAATACTGATATAGTAGCATAGCTCATGTATAATTGTAGAGATACCTGCAACTTTTCTCCCCATGAGCAAGAAAGAAGCATACCATACTTTGGTGGGATTTCAGCTACTACAATATCCATAACCATGCTCTTACCAGGGTACTGAACCAAATTCATACATAAGTCTTTAATCAATCCTATGCACTTAACTTTACTAGACTCAAAAGAGAACAAATATTTAAAAGGCCTGGTTATTTCTAGATTAAGATTTTCCATAATAGCTTTTGGCATTAAGCTATGGGAAGCTTCTAAAACTAACATAACATTGTGTAAAATCTAATCGTGAATAGCAAGGCTGATATAGAAAGGAGGGACTGATCCATATAAATGCTTACCATTTACATCAGGGAAAAATATCAACTCTGGTTGATCATCATTCAAATTAATGCATCTTCACCATCATTCATTATCAAAGTTTCAGTAATTGTTGATTTATATAAGCCATTCTTTTCCAATTCAGTTAAAGGAATTGGTATTTTTAACTTAGCTATTTCTGTCTGAATGTTGAATGAGGGTTGAGACTTACTAATCTTAAGTAATTCCTCTTTTGTAACTGTTATCTGAGTTGGTTTTTATTGATTTTAAACAAATGTACTTTTATCTTCTGTTATTCTAATATTCTCTATCTGATTTTCTTGACTTTTGTTGTTTTTAATTCTTTTTCCAGAGACAATTTGTGTGGCAACAAATGTTCTATCAGACTTTGAATTTTCAGCAACTATTTTTGTATTATCAGTTTTGGGATTTGCTGATTTAGAATCAGCAGGACTCTTTTTAGGATTAGGAATTGTTGTTTTTACTGAATTAGAGGTTTTTGTAGATTTAGCTTTTGGCGCATCTTTAGAAGATTGGGCCACTTCATCAGTGATGTCAACAATTTTTGGGTTTGGCAATTTTTTAGGACTGGAAGGATTGGAATTTTTCTTGTTTTCCCTTGGGAGAATTTGCAAAACTTTTGTTTTTGGGGCTTCTACACTCTTTTTAGTTTGATTTTGGGAATTGTTTTTTGTAGAAGTTTCATTATTTTTCTTGTTTCTAAAGTTATACTGACTGTGAATTTCATTAATAGCAAATTCATAACCTTGTTTTTAATCAAAGGATTCACTAGATTCTACTTTGAGTTGTTGAAGTTCAAAAAGTTCTTGATCCTCCTGAGTGAGGAAAATAGTGTTATTTTCATCTATCCCCATTATTAGATTGATTTTATCCTCATCTTCATCATTATTTTGAGAACTCTCAGCATAGTTCTCTTGAAATGGGGGTCTAATTTTTTGGTCTGGAGTAGCTTCTTTAGCTTTTCTAGGGTTATTATTTTTTCTGAAATTGGGATTTTTGATCTGAGGTTGACTATCCCATTGAGGTTTTCTATCTAAATTATCTAATCTTTCAACCACCCTTTCTAAATTTTTAGCAACAAAATCTAATTTAACATCTGAGTTTGAATTTTCTTCTTTAATTGTAACTCTTCTTTCATTCCTAAGTCTGGCTTTTCTAGCTAGAATATTAATTTCTACACTAACAACATCTAATTTCATCTATTCTAAGGTTTCAACATCTCTTTCTCTTAATTGATAGGCCATCTCTGGATCAAATCCATCAGGGAATTTGAGAAGTAGAGAGTAAGGTTTAGGTTTAAGATTTGCAGGAATAAAATTATAGACACTGTTATACCTAGTGCATTAATCTTGAATAGACTCATTAGGAGATCTTTGCCATCAAACTCAGACAAAATTTGAAGGGGGTTCTTTTTATTTTCCCATTTATTTAAAAATGTTCTATGAAATGCAGCTAAATTAACTATACTACCAGCAGCTAGATTTTTGAACCATTTTTTAACTTCTCCTGTCAAAATTTGAGCAAATAACCTCATCTGGACATCTGACTCATCAATTTCATAAATTTCACAGTAATCTGTCATTTTGGTGACATGTTGTTGAGAAGTATATTGTGACAGACCATCAAATAGTAGTATATTTTTTTGGTAATCTTGAGGCATATCATGGAGTTTTTGGGGTAAGACAAGGGGAGCATACCTGGCAGCCATGGCTTGAAGCTTTACTGAGCTGGGAGGTATAACAGAAATGATAAGGGTTGTGTTGGATACGGTAGTTGATGTGCTGAAAGTTGTACTTGAAGAGCTTGGAAAAGAGGCTGGTATATATATGGAATTGGTTGGAAATAAAGATGTAGTGCTTATAAAACTAGTGGATGCAATGGATTGAGTGGATGAAAGAAATACTATCCTAGGCTGCAAAGGCAACTTAGGAATAAATTTTTATGTGGATGAACTTGCAATGGAATCTAAAAATGAGGTGATAGCATACAGAGTTGAATCTGCTGCTAGAATTATTGTTGTGTGCAATTGAGAAACTTGAGGCTTAATATAAGATAATAAATGGGCTAATTTAATAGTTTCATCAATGTCTTTAATCAATGTAACATTAATCCTTTCTATTTGACTTTGAGATTCAGAAATATCTTATTTTATTCTTGCTGAAATAATTTTCTGTTTTGCATTCAAAAAAGAAGTAAAAACAGGATCTATGACAGTATCTTTCAAATCAGTTTCAGATTTATTTTTAAATAACGAATTTTCAAACTTGAAATCAAAATCAATATTAGTTAAGCTCACTAATTCTTTGGGTAAAGAATTGGCTTTTCTTAATGGTACTTCAGTCTCTAAATTGACAGTTTGTTTTTTCTTCTTTCCAATCTGTTCTGGGTTATCTACTATAACTGCAGGTTTGGGATCCGTATTAGACCTGGTAAAGTAGGTTTTCCTAGAAGCCAGAATAACTGTTTTGAATACCCACAACCTATAAAAATAATCTTAAATTAAAAAGATAAATAAAAGATCTTCCTTTAAGACTAAATTTAAGACTGGAGATTGGTTAGTTTCCCAGTATGGTCGCTAGTATGTTATCACCCTAGTAATTTCTTAAGTTGTGGGATTTGAGTTTTTAGTCAAATAATACTAGGGGTAACCACAAACCTACTTGGAACTCTAGGATCTAGCCTTCCCAAAGTTCAGAGAGGGCTCTCTCTTTAAGATTTATCTTTGTTTTTGTTTTATGTTTTTAGGCTAGTTATGATAGAACAATTGGTTTTGTTTTAAATATTTTGGTGGGTAAAAATCACTTAGGATTAAACTAGAGATAGATCTACTTGTCCATTGGGCTATGGAGTCTAAGTCTAGATAGAAGTACTAGAAGTCAAGGTCACAAGGGTACAAATGTATTTAGGGAAAGGTAGATAACCCTCAGAGATTTGGGAAAAGGTTTTTGATGAAATGGTATGATCGAGATAAAGGGAAATGAAGAATCCTTTGATCCGGAAAATGGAAGAAGGAGGCAGAAGTCAAACGGGAGTAGGAGCAATGAAGGATTCATAACACCGGAAATCAGAAAAAAAACATTTAAATGGTAACTTAGTTAAAAACAAGGAGCAAAAGGCTAGTCCAGTAGTAATATTCCTAGTTACACATTAAGATAGATCAAAACACATAATGAAATTCATGAAACTTAGAAAAGAAACAATGACAAGAAAAAATGTACTTCACTCTTCAACTTATCGCATGAATCCTGAATTATGATGCCACTTAAGCTTTGTCCAGTCTGCTACTTTGAATTCAACACATAAAAGCCTCCAATGTATCAGCAAAAGTCTATAGTAATCTTAGCAATTTAATTCCACAGTTAATACTTCTAATGCAGAAGTATTTATACAAAATATTGTTTACAAATATCCTAAAGAGATGCAGGAATATCTTTAGGAAATACAAAATATCTTTACAAAATAAGAGGGACAACTGCTTAAAAAATTAACAATTTGTCCTCTTATCCAAAATATATAGAACAACTCTATCTAATCAAGGAACTTTTATTGGCCAGTTGTCATGTTGGCTGGTTGCTTAGGAAATATATTTGCTGATACTCTTTCTTCTGATACACTTTAACGCTATTCTTTTAACCCTGATACACTTTAACTGGTATTTTCACTCTTTACTGCTGTAAAAGAAGCCTTTATTCAATAAAAAATCAGTTGACTGTCTTTTTTGTTTCACTTTTTGTTGGATTGCTTTTTTTATGTAGTTTTCTTCACTGTTTTAATTTTTCACTGTTTACATTAAATCAATGAATGTTTGTCATTGCTCTACATCTAGAATTTTCACACTTTTTAGCTTTCTAAATTTTTCATCAGCATCTATGTACTTGGAAAAGGTAGGTTTAAAAAAAAAAAGATGCTTGATCTCATGCTGTAGAAAAAAAAAGTTTTCAAAATATTGGAGGATGACCTTTCCTGTAGGAGTGCCCAATGGCAGTGGTTTGTTGACTTGTTCTTTCGCAAACTCCCTTATCTTCTTATCATACTCTTTTTGGGCCATTAGTTTGTCATTGAAGACATGAATATCTGGTAGGCCTTTCTGCCTCAAAATAGTGTATTTTGTCAAAAACTTAGTAATGGAAATGTTCATGGCTTCACATTTTTCCTCTAAGTTGTTCATCAAATTTCTTTTGGTCACAACCTTCTTGATTTTTAATATTGTCTCAGTTATGTCCTGTACCTATAACTTTTCCAACTCTGCTGTGTTCTTACTGTTTAGGAAAGTGATGAGTTTTAAAGCCTGTGATGGCTTATTAGCTAACTCATCCTTGGTTTTCTGAATCTAAGTTTGGGTTTCTAACAGTAAGTCTCTTTGCTCATAGATGACCTGAATTGAAGGCCATTGAGAATGTATGGCCTCAATAAAAATTTTCCAAAGATGATTCTTGTTGAAGGAAATCTATTCAGTAAATGTTAACTCCTTTTGTAAATTCTTCATTTGTTCTTCAAGTCTGATAGCTTTCTGCTCATGGTTTTTAGAAGTTATCAAGGCTATTTTGTTGGTGGCTTCAAGACTTTTAATCATCTCTTTCAAGTTATTTATCTCATTAGTTTTCAAGGACAATTCTTCCATAGCTTTCACTATTTGACCTGTTCCATCTGTTTGGTGTACCTGTGTTGTGGAAGAATCTGTGGCTGATGTAGTAGTTGATTGCATTGGCACTATAGTTTCCAATGGCTCATTAGGTGCTAATTTTTCTCCCAGAGTGGAAGCTACAGTTGTGGTAATAACTAGTATCACTATAGGAATAACGGGATCATTAGTTTCATTCACAATCTCTTTCTCCTTAATAAGTCGATCCATTTGGGTCTCCATATCTTTAATCTAAGCAGTCAATTTGAGGATCAACTGCATCATTTCTTCTTTTTTGTTTGATCCTAAAGTATTTCTTTGGTCTGTGGGTGTTCACTTTGAGGAGGCTTCGGCTGTTTCCTCAAAGATTCAATATCTTCATTCTTTTTCTTGATCAATAATTCAGCTACCTGTACATTTGAGGGATCATATCCCACCTGTAAAATCAAATCCTCTAAGGCTTTAATCCTTAGATATTTAGCATACAAAGAGCCTTTGTCCAGCTTCATTTGATTGTGCATGTTAATAATGGTATTCTGCAACTTAGTAGCACTCATAGCTTTTGTCAGCACAGTTGAATATAACATTTCTGAGCTATGTATGTGGAATTATATTTGGTCTAGTTCATGCACATTTTCAGTATCTACTTCAAACTCAACCTTTTTGTAGTATGCCACTGTCTTAGGTGTTGAATTATTTGGTTGTAGATATGACATAATCATTTTATTTTTGGAATATTCAAAGGTTGTAAGTAGCCTGTTCTGATTCCCTGGCTTCTGTTTTAAGAATTGAGATTAAATCTCACTTTTGATCTCTTCATTCTTTTGTTTTATTTGTTTGTAATTTTCTTTGATGTCTAAGTCTTTTTCCTCCACTGTGTGTGAGGAAGAAGCCTCCATGTTTTTCTGTCTTTCAATCATTTGAGTATCTTGTTCACCTGCTGCTTGATCTTTTTGTATGTCTACAAGAGTCTCATTTACTATTACTATAGCCTCATTATTGTTTAATTCTGGTTCATTTATATCTTCAACTTCAATAATTTTTTCCTTTTCAACAATAGTGATCTTGGGCCTCTTGTTGTAAATCAATTTGAACTTAGTTTCTGTAGTAGTCTCTGTTGTGTAGGTCCCCTCATCTCTGCCTCTTTTTGTAGAGGTTCCATTCTGTTTTGAAACTACCATAGTTTGTGTAACATCCATATTTTTTGTTGGTTCTGCATTTACTATTGTTTCTTTCAATGTATTATTTGCCCATTCTATTTGATTTGCAAATTTTTCAATCTCTGGCTTGGGCTCATGTATGAAAGGAGGTAATTTTCATTTGATCCTTATATTGCTGAGAATACCTTGAGGGTCATAGTTCCAAGGGAAAATTTCCTGAAATTTTAACTCTGATAATATTTTGGCTATTTCCTTTTCAGCATTTTTGTTATTTACAATAAAAGGACCAATCTAATTTTTCAACTTGAACTGAGTTTTCTTTTTAGAAGCCATGAAATTAACGGAATCAGAGTTTAAAACTTGTCTTAAGTATTCTAATGCAAAAACTCTAATGCTCAAATACTTAGGCAATTTGTAAGGCAGTAGATTTGATCCAAAAATCCTCAATTCTGTGTGCTTTTCATACAAATACCAGTATCCCATCCTGCACTATTCTGATAACTGCAATATTCTCTTTATGTCCTCACTTATCCTAGGTTGCTCTGCTTTATATAATATACTCATTTCTCATTGGAGGAACAGATCTGAAAAGTCTGTAAAACTGAAATCACTGTTTTCTTTCCTTGGTAAAGTGGTCCAGAAGATAATGGATAGAGGTTGGCCCTCTAAGTCCATTTTTTGTAATTCAATTGGAAACTTGTCATATTGGAAAAATAAGAATAAGTGAAATAAGTATGATGAATATCTAAACACCCCTTCAGTGAGCAGTTTGGTCAATTGATGGTGGATACTATCAGCTATAAACCTGGCATAGTCAAAGATCATGACAGGAGGTTTTCCTGGAGATAAAGTGGATAAAAAACCTAGAATGGATTCATATTTGAAGTATCCTAGTATGAAAGAAAGCATTGATATCACATGCCTGGACCCTTCAAGAACTTTAGAAGTGGAGTAAGGAGGATTTAGCTTTGGAATGTCCACATGAGATGGCATAATTTTCTGGAAAATCATAAATCTCTTAGGAAAATCTAATCCTAAATACAACTAAGTCAATGATTCTATGGATAGAGGGACTACCTTGGGATCAAATTGTAATTGTAACATATCATTGATAGACTCTGCAATAATAGAAAATAGAATCCCCCTATCAACATTAACAATTTCTCTTTGATCTGGTACATAGTGTTTTTGACATAACCTCACAAGGTCTTGGCCACGGTGTGTTACTGGAACTACATATTTGGGTAGATTAGTCTCCCAAATAGGCATTTCATCTTTATCTAAGAACTTATCAAAACACCAATTTTGAATCTCCAATAGATTGAATTATACCACAGTGTCTGCAATTTTATAATCCATATCAGTCAAGGGGATGGTTTCTTCAGTAGGTACTGGTGGCTAAAGGGGATTAACAAATATAGTGGTTTTTGCAGTGAGTGCAGGAGTGGATTTGATGGTTTTTGATGCTTCTGACTTAGGAGGCTTGGATCCCCCGGGTTTGATAAGCTTAGAACCCCTAGCTTTGGATGTCATATGTTTCTTAGTCATTTTAAATAATTAAAGCAAGCTTAAACTCTTTGCAATATTTGATTTTCTATAAAAACAGATGGTGAATTTAGCAATTTACAGGCCAAGGATGACTTTCAGTAATATTTTTTCTCAATTTAGGCTTTTGGGATATGCATACTGGTTTAAGACAGAAAACAAGATTTTTTTGAATAATCTGGACTATAAAAATGAATTTTTAGGAGATCTGTAGATCTGCAAACCTTTTATTGCTTCTGAAATTGATTTTCAGGGATTTTAAGTGGATAAATTGAGGAAATTGGCTTCAGAAATGGATTTTATAAACGCAATCTTTTCTGGGAAAAATTGGCCAGGGTTTGACCTGTTTCTATGTGTTTTTTGGGCAAATTGTATGGACAATTTCTCTTGATTTGGGCTTTGCTTTAGTTATAAATGGTTTTAACTTAGAAATTGCAATTATGAATGTCAAAAAATACCTTAGATGGTAGGTATTCGACTGTCGGAAGGGCTTCTGCAACTTTTAATGGTTGAATTTGAGATTTGGTTCAAATAGTTGGAGCCAAAAAGTCTTTGTTGGTCTTCAAAACAGGAAATTTGTGGTTAAAATGGGCTCTGAATAGGAAATCTAGGTTTAAAACTCAGTCGGGTGGCTTCAATATAGTCAGGCAGAGTTCTTTTTAATAGTCGAGAAGCACAAATAATGTAAATAAATATCATAACAAATGTTTAAACCTTTAATACAAATCTTTAAAAAACGTAATGAATGCTGGTCAAATCAAAGCAGGAGTGGTTTTAATTTTTGAATGTGAAAACCATTGGTGGTTTTTGTGTTGGCCTTGAGTGGTAATTTGTTTTCCTCCAAACGAACGCGATGCAATGAAATTGTGCCATGTCATAGGAGGCTTGAACAGTAAAACTGCCCATTTCGTGTTCATTTGGGCATTGGGCGGATGTTTATGTTATGAGCGCGAAACACATCCTCCACCATTGGATTCGAGAGGTTGGAGCGAATGGCCGCGACTAGTTTTAGGAGTTGCGGTCGAAATGGTGGTGGGACCAGGGTTTGAACTATGTGTTGATGGCTTGGAAACTTAATAAAAACCTTTGTATGATGTGCGTTTTAACCAAAGTTCTTATATGAAAATAAAGGGGTTATGTTTATATAAGTGGAGCTTATATATGCAGTTCAGGGGTATAACTCAACTTTGGATGTGGAGGCAAGTTTTTAATATGAAAAGTGGGGTTAAAACCTTAGGATAACTTTATATAAAGAAGGTGGCTTTACATAACGGGAAAACGGAAAAGGTTTAAGTTATGTTATTTCACACTTTAACCTTGGGTTAAGTTTGTGCGGGGAAGGATAGCAAATGTATTTACAAAGGCGCTAGTTGAACCTTTATAAAAAACTTAGGATAAAATGGGATGAGCGAGGTAATGATTTTGTGCTTTTAGAAATACATAAGATATGTATAAAAAGGCAATTTTTTTCATTTTTAGTTTTATTATATAGTTTATTAAACCATGGGGGTTTAATAACTATAGGGGGGAGGGGTATTTATATTTTGTTAGTTTTATGCCAAAGGGGGTATATTTTAGGATTTTATTTCAGCATATGGATAATTACTTCAGCATAAAATCTTATAATAGTGGGTTTTTAGGGGATATTAAAATAAAAGGAGTTATATTAATAGGATAAGGTCTCTTTTAGGGAGTTAATAAAATAAGTTAGAAATTAATATGACAAGGAAAATGAAATACTCAAAAAATACATTTATATGACTAAGTAAAGTGAAAACCTTAAAGCCAAGTTTATCATTTGATGATTTCACCACTTTTACTTAGGATAAGATGTTGTTTGAGAGTTTGTATGCTTTATGAAATGGAGGAAATTAATCAAATGGGATATTATGTATCATTAAGTAAGAAAAGAGTTCTTACTTAAAATTTTGAGTTGTAATGGGTGAATGAAGGGTAAATAATGATAATTGGGGATTTAATATAGGAATTCAACATGTTCAACCTATCAGTCATCGAGCATTGTGTCTGGTCCCAACAAGATTCAGAGAAATGCTTTGAGCCCCTTTGACTAAAAGTCTAGAATGCAGAATTACTATAGGGGATGGGAAATTAGTAATTTTTACCTGGTGATGAATATTTACAAGCTTCTTCCCACTTCTTTCTACCTACCCAACTTTAATCTAACAATTTTTTCCTTCCTTTCATAACTGCATTTGAGTTTGCTACCTTGAAACATATTATTCTTTTGAAAGCATAAAAACTATCTAAATCTATCTTATATCGTCCAAGGGCTCAGATTAAACTGATGAGCTCCTCTTTATTTTCTACCTATCTATGGATTAGTCAGGATTAAACTGTCTGACCAATCTTTATTCACTATCTAAATCACGTAAATTGAAAACATGATAAGTCAAGATTAAACAGTTTAACTCATCATGGATTATGGCATTTATTGACACTCTGCCATAGTCATTTGCAAAAAAGTAAAAAGTAGTGTCATTTGGACTTGCACACTTTCATGTTTTATTTTCATCTTTTTTCTTTTGGGGTCTATGTTTTCTAAGTCCTTTGATCTTTCTTTTAGGAGTTTTACCCTCTTTTTGATTTTCTATTTTTTTATTTTTTACAAAATATGGGAAAGCAACTTGCAGAAAGCACGGTATGTACATATTTTACAAGACTATCATAATTCAATTCCAAATTATGAATCCTATACTTATAGGACCCTAACATGATGCGGTCTCCCTCTCTCTCTGTTATGATGGACTAGGATTGTTGGGTGGAAAAAAATCGAGTCCCCTCTATCTCGAGCTCTGGGTCACACACTGCTGGTATTTCTTGGGAAATTCTGGCCAGCATAACAATGTGATCACCCATTCTTCATCTCTTGGTGGCTTTATATAGGGGAGTTTCAAATCCTCCTTCCCTCCCTTGGTACATGATGGATGGTGACCCAAGGGAGAGGTATGATTCCATTGTGTGCTCCAAATATTCCTTTGTGTGCTCACATAGTGTCTAAGAAGGCGCTGGTGGATGTCCTTAGGCAGTTTCATATAAGGAGTAACTGTCCTTTGCTTTGTGTGGTCCCAGAAAGTGACATTTTTCCATTTCCAGGAATACGTGCTTATCGGGAAAAAAAGGTACACAAAAGGCGCTCTTCTCGAAGGATTAAGCACACATTTTAGCATTTAAGACTAGTTCAAATATGATTTTCTCAAAACCTTAGATATTTTAAATACTTTCTTGATTCCATGATGTTTTCATGCCCTGTAAATCCTTAGGCTTGACATTAATTAATGTCGTCTTCTGTTGTACGATTTTCCAGTGTTAACACATATATTTGTAGTATGTGCTAAAATAACATAAAACAGAAAAGAACTGTGCAGAAACACAGTCATGTTGTTCCTTCACCATCCTCTGCTGCAGGGCCCTCCTCCTCGGTGTGGCATCCATATTCCTGAGAAATGGCCTCTTCCTCAACATAATTCAAGCGTGGTGGATTTGTAGCAACTACGCAGATGATGGGAGCGACTCAGTACTCATCATCTGGAACTCTCTTCCAAACTCCTACTGAATCCATGATCCACATGTTTGTATCCTCCTCCGAGGCTTCTTGATTCAGGAGAGGCTCAGTTTTTTGAGGAGTGGGGGGCTCAGAGTGCACAATGGTGGAATTCCTGGGGCCTCTTCTTCCCCTATGATTCTCCAGAGCTAAGGAGATCTCATCTAAGATGCGCTCATATTTTTCTGGTGCTTCCCTATCACGGCTACCAGAAGAGGATCCTTCAATGGATTCCAATCAGTGATCATGTCCGCGTTGATAGCGACTCGTGAACACACCTCTTTGGCTACCCCTGATAGTATTTTGGTGTTGACGCAGAGACATGGGGGGGCTAACAGGCAGAGAAGGGGAGACTGGTCTGAAAGCGATGAAGTGCACAATGGGAGAGCACATAGCAGAGATGCACAGTGAAGGCGTACGAAACATAGGGTTGCACAGCAAGGGGGCACGTAGAAGGGGGGCATGCAGCAATGGTGCCTGTCTTAGAAATTGTGCAGCAGGATGAATCCAAATAAGAGGGGATTTCCAAAGGGAGGCATGTAGCCAGGGGGGACCCCATGGAGGGTGCACAACCTTGATGGAATCAACGAGAGAATCACCCTACAGGCTAGCACCAGCAAAGTGGCGCATGTCAGGGAGAACGTGTTGCAGGGGAAGCGTGCGGGGAAACTGAAACAAAAACAAAATGGAAAGGGAGGAGGTGGAGAATGCTCTGGAGGCCAACTAGAGCAGCGAACAGATGACAGAACGAGGAGAGGTCGCGCCTTTTGAAGAATTTTGGCATGAGCGCAGATGTTGTGCAATTTTGTGGTAGGCTCGCATATGCGAGTTGGGACAATTCACTTGAGATTTTATGTGATTCAGTGTATGGCAGAAGATCAGGTGCATCAGAGTGCCCATGTGAATTATTTCTGAGAGGAGGTTCTACATTAAGTTAAAGCTTGTTTTGCAGGGCATCTTCAATTTGCGCATGGGAAGAACTAGCTTCACACGTACATGGCATGTCACCTGCATCTAGGACACACTCAGTTACCTATTAAAAGTGATTATGAGATACGATTACATTTTATTGTCCATCTTAATTAAGGGAAAATTAAAATAGACACTGCACCAAATTTAGCCCACACCAGTGTAGGTGATGCTAAGACCTCCTGGTCCCACACTAATGTAGGTGCTTTTTGGACCTCCTAATCCCACACTAGTGTAGGTGCTGCAATTTCTTGTGGGACTTCAACACAAAATGCATATTATAATGTTTGGAAAAAAAGAGTCTTAGTTATATGGTTAAGTCCTCTTCTTTATAAAAACCCATATTAAATAGTATAAATGATGAAGTAACACATGTACCATATCACTCTTTGTTCTCATGATCACCCTCATTATCTTCCAACTCACTTGGCATGATAACACTATTGTTCTCAAAAATATGTTTTGATCTAGGAAAATGTCTCAATACAAACCACCAATCCCTATCCAACATATCTGAGTAAAAAAATCCCTGGTTGCAGTGTTTGGGGAAAACATAAGGCTCCTTAACTTCATCCCACATCTTTATAGAGTTGAACATATCATCCTACAATCACGATCTTCCTTTACATTATTTAGATCAAAGGTGTCCCACTACTTGCACCAAAAAATGACACATTGGAAAGAAGAGAAGTAGACTTCAATGATCTCTTGTATCTTTCCGACATAACCTAACGTCCCTCATACTAGGTTTTGATCATGGTGGCTAGCTCAACTAGATTGATCGAACTTGAATTTCACTCCACATTATTGTGTCATGTGTCCATCATCGACATTTTCTATGTGAAAATGATGCCCATATTCCCACATAGATGGGAACAAATGAACCTACAAAAAGTTAAAAAATCATAGTGTCATGTGTCTAATAACCCAATGTTAAAATATAAAATATAGATGTTACATTTCCAAGGTGCTTAATTAAATTTACAATGTACATAAATATATTATTACCGAGTTGATGCACCCAACCCCTACTTTTAGTGCATCCTCTTCAACATGCAGGTAACGATTGGTTGCACCGTATTTCTCCCTGACTTGGTCAGCAAACCAACTGTTGGTGCATATAATTGGCATATTTTATTTTAAATGATTGAGATAAGGAACGCTTCTACCATTCAACCATCTGAATTCTTTCATGTCATTATCCCATTTCATCCTCTTTTGCTCCTACAATGTGACCCACGGTTGTGTCACTTCATAATTGTAAAGAACGAATTTATTGATTACTGCAATTTATGCATTCAATGATTAAATCAAACTGACATATAGTACATATGAGATCAAAATATACATTATATCGAAGTTCAATGTGAATATTTAATTTGCGCAAATTTGACAAATTATAAGTCACTTACTCTTTATCAAGCACCTTTTTCCATTCGTTTGGAGAGGCTCCCCTTCTCTTTTGTCTTCATCCCTTTCATCGTCCCAAATCATTGCACCTGGTGTGTTTTCAATCCGATTTATGTACTCACTGGCATAATAGAAAGGTTCATATGGTATATACCCCTCTGCCATAGACCCCTCAGTTTTTTCCCTTTTTCGAACAAAAACTTTCAATTTCTTCATGTACCTCTCTAAGAAGAACATCCAATGACAAGAAACCACCCCAAATAATTCAACCTAATCTACTAGATGGATTAGAAGATGAACCTAAAAGTCCATGAAAGTATTCGCCAGTTCCTTCTCAAACATACAAACTATCTCAACTATCTCATGACGCCACCATCAAATTCTAGCCACATGAATCTCCTTTGATGCGATCCAACATAAAAATGCAGATAATTTAGATATGACATGTCCTAGATCTTGGGGGAAGTCATGTTTCACACACCCACGCACGAGAAAAAGATAATGACACTGCAAAGTTATAAACACATGAAATAATATACAAAGTTAGATATGTTTTATGATCCCATGGGATAAAAATTATTAATATAACAAATAATAAAAACATGCTTTTTAAATTATACGTACTCTTAGAAGATTCAAATGGTCATTCGATTTCAACACTAAAAAATGGTCTTCCACAGTGAAGCAACGTTGTATTGAAGACCCATATGAAGATGGCACCCTCACACCCATTATAACTTCCTTTTCCAAAGAAAGATCAACTTTTTTTAAAAATCCATGGGACATCAACTTCTTTGAAATACCAATTAGAGGGACCAACCTCTAATCCTGTACTTTCTAATTGTCTTGGCCAATGTTTATTTTTAGTTTTTGAATTAATAGGATATTTTCTAACAGCCAATGTGTCACTTTTTTTCGATGATATGTGCCTCCATAAGGAAGATGAAACATTTTTAAATACATGCATGGGATCTAATAAGTGGGTAATATTAAGATGCTCCCAATATGGGAGGTTATAAAAGATAGATTTCCTTTTCTTCCCAATGGGAAATTTCTCAACATAGGTGTCGAAGAACTCTGGATCATCGAACATAGGCTCCCCATTTGAATAAAAAATTTCTATGAAATCCTTATCCTTCTCTCTCTCATATGCTCTAAGCCATTCAACTGGTGTCATTATTGCAGGCCTTTGGGTTCTCTCTCGTTTACCATTGAAAGAAGATATTTCTCTTCTGTAAGGTTGTTCTTCTGGGAGGAATACCCTGGAGCAGTCATACACTAGCTTTCATAGGTCATTGGATCATCCAAATTTCAGAGAAGGTCCACAACATTTACATCCATAATACCCTTTTGTTACAAGACCTGTGAAATTATTGTATACAATATGCATGGCATGTTAAAGAATATCATGAAGATCAGAAAAATTGCAAATAACTAAATTAATATGTGAAAGAATATAGTAATGTATATAAACAAATCAATAAAAATGTAATTTACCAGATTAAACTCCTAATATAGATAATGATGTGTCATGTAAGCACATATTCCATACAACGTAAAACTCCTCTCTGCTGAATTGGGTCTGTTGGAACTGGGTCCCCTAGCTGCATTTCTAATAGATATTCTAGCTACGTTTTTGATATATTTTTGTAGTAATTGGTCTTGTGTTGGGGCTTTAGGGTGGGTCAAAGCCCCTAATGTATTTTAATGGGTCAAAGGGTAGACCTAGAGTCCACAAACCACAGTTTGCAGACCACAAGATAGTGCAACCTATGATGATATAAATAGATGGATAGTTTGAGTCTAAAGAAAAAGTAAGTAAGAAATATTGATGCTACGTACGAACTGTTGAGATATATTTTGGGTAGTTTTGGGTAAGGACTCATGCTAGCTGTGTGCACAGAGATCCTCAGTCCTGTTGTGTGCAGACCTCACTGGCTGTGTGCGCGGGCTGGGACTTCGGTTTGTAACTTGGTTTTGGATGTTAATGAACGGGGAATATATTGAAGTACCTTTATGCTATCTGAACTGGTTGCGTTTATTACTAAAGTACCTCTGTGTTATTTGAATAAGCTGTGATTATATCTGTGATATATGAATTAGCTGCAATTGTGATGTTCTGTGGTGATAATTGTTGATGCACACGTGGATGCGAATGTGTTCATCATATCTGTTTAATAATAGTAGTTGTGTTTATGTTTACATGATGATTATACTGTTAAAATATTGATAATAGGCTTGTTTCTGTGCGAACCTAATAGAACTCGACAAGATCTTCCTTAATTACCTACTCTCTCCCAAGGTGCAGAAACCCGGTTCCAGCACCCACCCATACTACTTCGAGTAAGACTTTGGCCTGTGAAAGTAGGTCATTGCTGAAAGGGCCAGTAGTATAGGGGTTTGTTGGAAAACCTTAACTCCGAACCTAGGTTAGGACCCCTCAAGCCAACAAGTGGTTCCGTTTCCGGGACCGGGAGAATTTTGGGAGAGAGATCGGGTAATGCCACGAGGTCGTTGGAGACCTGAGAAATTGGAGCTCGAAGACTGGTTCAAAAGATAGAGTCAAGAATTTTCTGTAAAGAAGAATCACAACACGAAGCTAATAGCTGAGAAGTGGAAGAACAAATATATTTTTTTTGTAACGTTTTTGCATGAGCTCCAGGAGTGGCTAGTGAGGCTAGTATAATTCCAGACGTGTTGGAAAGATGATCAGGTTACGTAGGGGACTCTAGAATTGATTCAAAAATTGGAGAAGGCTGACAACATAATCACCCACACAGTAGATCATTGGGTGGATATTGTGCTAGGAGGATTTGTAACGGAATTTGTAGTCAATCACTTTGTATCCTACTCTGAGGCAGAGCAGAGGTTTTTCAAAGGATTCTGAGGTAAGTTCTTGTGAACATTGCCATTGCTAATTAAAATATTACTGTGCGAAAAGGGAATTTTGTGCAGCCACATCGAATGAATGACCTCTGATCAGAGTGAGAGTACAAAACGAAGTGGTAAGTACTACCGAGCCAACTGAGAAGGGGATAGATCCATCTACATCCCATTAAGAGAGCTGACTGCCCATGCAGAAACTATTCCTCCGGCTACACCACCTTCGAGTCAGCATAAGGGAAAGAACTCTCCTACACCTCCACCACCCCCAGAAGAAGATATGGTCGCACACATGAAGCTTCCCACCTTCAAGGGTTTAGGAGACAAAGATATGGACCGATTTTGGTTCGTAGCGAAATTAGTATGGATTGCGCAGAATGTGGCTAGCGATGCTCTAAAGAGGGCGCAACTATCCCTTTCCTTTGAAGGAAGGGCCCTGGATTGGTACATGGGGTACGTATGCCAGCATGCGGATCCATCTATTCAAGAGATTAAGAATGCTTTAAAACAACAGTTTTGGAAGCCTAAGTTCTACGCTCAGCTGGTGGTTAACTTGAAAGACTTTAGACAAGGACCCACTTAGTCAGTATGGGAGGCAGATCAGCAGCTGAAGAAGGTTATCAGAGATGGGAAATTTCAGTATGATGATAGACAACACAAGGAATGGTTCATTGCCATGCTATTACCTCACCTGCGCGGACCTATGGGTCAGCAAGCGATTGCAATGCAAAAGAAAGCCTCGGATATTGCTACGAAGCTAGAAGTTGCGCCAAGAGATGATGCCCAATTTGGGGTACATCATATCTAGGGACAACTGGAGGCATTGCACCTCAAAGTCCAGAATTTGCGGAAAGAGCGAGGAAAAGAAGCTAGCCCAGACGTATGGTGCATAAGATGCATGGTGTCAGGCCACACCAAGGATCAGTGCCCTCTACTGGTGGACTACATGCAGGTTAGGGGGCCCATCCCATTGTGTCCTAAAGAGGTTGCGGGACCATAGGTCCGACATTATGGTGCGTTGACTATCACGTAGTTGGACTACATGATACCAACCATTTCCCTCGTCTTGGTGCTTATGTTCTAGAGTTGAAGCAACAATGGTGTCGATTCTGCTCATCTGTGGGACATGACGAATACAAATTCTAGAAATATGACTTAATGATAGACCGAGGAAACATATACAGGGTACAGGCTGACCCTTCTTCACCACTATCTCCCTCGAGACGAGGAGGCTCCCCCGCCAGAGGCCGGGGGGGGAAGAGGTGGAAGCGCAGGTAGGGGAAGAGGGAAATTGATCTGTTATAACTATGGAGAAGTAGGGCACTTCGCAAGAGACTGCCTGAACCCTACAAGAAAATATTTTCGATATTGTAGACAATTGGATCATGTGATCGAATATTGTCCAGTACTGATAGCAAAAATACAGGAAAAACAACAGACACCAATGCAGGATGTGTAAAGTTTTAAGGCAGAACCGTGTGATGAGGGACCCAGTATTAATTTCATAATGCGCAACGACATGGCTACTGGAGGGGCTGAGGAGAGAGCTGCGGTTGAACCCCTTATCTGAAAATATTCTATCAAGAAGGAGAGCTTGGACCTATGGAAGGAGAGAGAAACCTTCATAGAAGCTCGCAAAGACTTTACCAAGAATAAAGCATCTACTTCCGAGGCTCCAACAAACCTAAAAGTGGATGAAGAATTTAAACCATTCCTACAAGCATGTATGAAGCTGCTATGCAACCAGAAGGAAGTAGAGAACCTTCAAGCACTAATAGACAGCTGCATGGAAAAAAATTGACCCTCCAACAGAGGTTAAAGATGTCCACAAGCTTTACAAGAATAATAAATGCACTGGTTGGGAAATGCGACTGACTGCGCAGATTGGAGATTATGAAATGGATCAGGTCGTCTTGGATCTAGGATCCAATACAAATTTCCTACCGAAGAAGACATGGAATAGGATGGGAGAATATAAGATGGAATAGTCTACTATACAGCTGCGCATGGCTAACCAACATAAGATCTTACCATTGGGAATATTGTCGAAGATTATGGTAGATTTCGCAGGGGTTAAGGTACATGCAGATTTTGAGGTAATTTAGATTGTGGAAGATGTGGATCCTTATCCTGCACTCCTAGGACTGGATTGGGTTATAGACATGGGAGGAATTATCAACTTGAAAAAGAGGAGCATGGTTTTTGAGAATGAGGGTATGAGAGTAATAGTCCCTCTAGACCCAGTAGAAGGAGAACAGTATACAGAACCTATGTGCGAAGGAGACGATGTGGATCATATCTATAGACTAAATTCCCAGGATGAGGATTGGATTAATCCTACGTCTTATGGCATGCTTTGCTGGGAGATAGAAAGTGAATGACTCTCTGACTCCGACGGGGGGATTGAAAATTTGCAGAATCAGTTACATGATTTATCTATGCTACGATGTCATAGGATCACGAAGAGCTTCCAATGTATCTCCTCAGAGGTAAGAGAGTTGCCCTACTTTGATGGTTTTGGTAGTATTAGGGATTTTCTTAGAGCATTTGAAGTAGAAATCCCAAGGGAGCGAAGAATGTGGGCGCTTAACCTAGCCATGTGTGCGACCTTTGCGTGGTGGTGGGAAACTCATAAGAGGACGTTCCAGGATTGGGAGGAATGTCGCAAGATGATGATCCTATGGTTTGAATCTTCGTTTCACCTACGCGTAGAGACTTTCCCTGGCCAAGGGGACCTGCGCAAGAACTTGTCCGCATGGATGAAGGTGTGGTGTGAAAGGACCAAGGACGAATGGGTCCACCTATTCATTCATGCCTTGGGGCCAATCCACACTGCATGGTATTTGGATGCAGAGCTACATCAGTGTACCCGCCACTGGGAGACTATGAAGGACAATTTTGTGGGGACGTTCGGGTTGATTGGCGGAACTGAGGCATTAGGCGAAGCCTTGTAGGACATAGATGCCCTAGTATTTGATGAATTTCACCCTCTTGTGGAGTATGGGGCACCATATTGGGATACGCAGATGTAGGATATTGTTAACTTCCGCAATCTATCAATGCAGGAATGTGAAAAAGACTTGCGAAATATCACTATCTCGGAATTGGAGTGTGAACACGCAGTTGCTGGACCCCCACTGCAGACCGTCGATGTGACCAAGCCTCTTAAGCTAAGGGAAGTCAATTGGAAGAGAAGAAAAACCTAAGCTAGCTAAGATTGGGGACTACTGGGATGATGATACCATTGGGAAATTCGTGGAGCTTCTCACAGAGTACCAAGACTTGTTTCCTACGAAATTCTCAGAACTCAAGGGTATTACAGGGGGCCTGGGGGTCATGCACATCACTTTAAAACCAGATTTTCACCCTGTCAAGCAGCGACCTTACTGATTGAACCCAAAGTATAAGCAGAAAGTCAGGGAAGAAATTGAAAAAATTCTAGCCGTAGGTATCATCGAACCAGTAGAACAATTAGATTGGGTAAGCCCTATGGTGGTTCAAGCAAAAAATACTAAAGGAGAAATAAGAATCTGTGTCGACCTGCTCAAGATGAATGATGCCTGCGTACATGATCCCTTCGCTATGCCATTATCTAATGAAATTCTCGATAGTGTGGGAGAGTAGGAAGAATATTCATTCACTAACGGGTTTTCAGGCTACCATTAGATTAGGATCGCGCCTGAAGATCGCAACAGAACTACGTTCGTCACCGAATGGGGATCCTTCCAATACACCATCATACCATTTGGGCTCAAAAATTCCCCTACCATCTTTTCGCGGGTAGTAGTCACTGTATTCAAGGAGTTCATTCACAAGTTCTTGGAGGTATACTTTGATGATTGGATAGTATTTGGATTGGTAAAGAAGCACATCTGGAACCTGTGCATGATGTTGGACACCTATAGAAAGCACAATATTTCCCTAAATATTAAGAAGTGCATATTCTGCGTACCTTTCGGAATCTTGTTAGGCCACATAGTCTGTCGGTAGGGACTGATGGTTGACCTTGCCAAGGTAGCAGTTATCATCAACTTAGCAGTCCCTACAACTGAGAAACATCTACACTCCATCCTCGAGCACACGGGCTACTACAGGAAGTTCATTCAAGGGTACGAACTGATCACAACACCCATGGAGAAGTTTCTAAAGAAGGAAATTTCATTTTTTTGGGACGCGGAGTGTCAGAAGAGCTTTGAGCTACTCAAGGAAAAGATGGTCTCTACACCTATCCTCATATTTCCTGACTAGGTGAAGGTTTTCCATGTCCATGTAGATGCTTCAGGGATCACCCTAGGAGTTGTCCCTACGTAGCCTGGGGAAGGGGACATTGACCACCTGGTTGCATTTTCTAGTAGAAAACTCTCTAGTGCAGAGCGTAACTAATCCACTACTGAGCGTGAGGGGTTGGCCATGGTATATGCCCTACAGAAATACCAACATTATTTGTTGGGAGGGAACTTCAAGATGTTCACAGATCACTCAACTTTGAAGTACCTAGTGACTAAGCCTATGTTGGGGGGGAATATTTGCCGATGGATACTGCTATTTCAAGAATATGATTTTGAGATCATTGTAAAGCCAGGGAAACTAAATGTTGGGCCATACCACTTGTCCCAAATCGAGAGTGGTGAAGAACCGACCAACCTAGAGGAATGATTGCCCGATGCGCAGCTATTTTATATTGAGGTGGTTGATTCACACTTCACTGATATCATTCAATTCTTAACTATGGGGATGGCACCTCCAAAATATTTGGTACAACAGAAAAAAGAGCTAGTAACCCACGCAGTGGAATTTACCATCATAGTAGGCCACTTGCATAAGCTGGAGCTGATGAGGTATTGCGAAGATATGTTCTGGAGCATGAAAGACAAGCCATTCTAGCAGAATCCCATGGAGGCGTAGCAGGAGATCACTACGCAAGGAAAGCGACGACGCAGAAGATCTTAAGAGCTAGGCTGTGGTGGCCCACACTGCATGGTGACCCTTACAATTATTTCAAAACCTACGACACATGCCAAAGGATAGGAATACCATCACGCAGGGATGAAATTCCCTTACATCCAGAGATGGCCCTGCAGGTGTTCAATAAATGGGCAATCGACTTCATTGGGCCCATCAACCCACCAGGTAAGAAGACAGGTGCTCTCTACATCATCACTGTGACTGATTATGTGATCAGATGGGTGGAAGCTCAAGCTGTGAAGGATTGTACTGCAGATACAACTGCACACTTTATTTTTGAACATATTACAACCAGGTTTGGTTGTCCAAAGATCTTGATGAGTGATAGAAGTACACATTTCGTTAATGAAACAATCAATCTTTGACTGAAGAATTTCGAATCCACCATGCAAAAAGTACCCATAATCACCCATAGGCAAATGGAACGGTAGAAGCTTTTAATAAGATCTTAGAACAGGTGCTGACCAAGATCTGTAATGTTGATCGAAGCGACTGGGACATGCGCATCCCATCGGTCCTTTGGGCCTATCGAACCACATGCAAGAAATTGACTCGGAAAACACCATTTCAGATGGTTTATGGAAAGGAGGCCACTATTCCCATGGAGTATATTGTTCCTATCTTGCGCATCGCAGCCTTTACGAACATTTCGGAGCCCGATATCATGGAGGAATGCTTAGCGCAGCTAGTTGCCTTGGAGGAAGATCGATTCATTGCTAACTTTCATCAGTAACTTCAGAAGGCTGGAGAAAAAGCATGGCATGATAGACATATTCAGCAGAAGATCTTTTCAAAGGGAGAAATGGTCCTGTTATACAATAGCCAGTTTGCAAAACACTCAGGGAAGTTTCGTCATTACTGGTTGGGCCCCTATATGGTAAAGGAAATCACTGATGGAGGAGATGTCCAGTGAGCTACATTGCACGGTGACATTGTACCAGGATACGTTAATGGAAGTCGTCTCAAACTGTATCAGATCAAATGACTATATGGTCAAAGTAGCTGTATTGGGAGGAATACGTGCAGGCAAGAGGAAAAATGCAGGCATGCCCGTTATACACGCAGGGGTCGACCGCAAGTCTGGGAGCCCCGTGAGGTGCGCTAGAAGCACAGGATAATACACAGCTATGAAAACTCGCTGGGTAAACAACAAATTTTACCGTTGAAAGGAGCAAGCAGTCAGCGATTAATGCGTCGATTTCCGAAGATATTTTACCATTTCCTTAATGGTAAGTTTTAGATAAGTCTCATCCAACTGTTGGTCACTATCCAAAGCTATAAATGGAGGAGGGTAGCTCCAAATTGGGTTCTGCATGTGCTGAAAATCTTGTGCCATGAGAATTTTCATAACTATTGTGCTCTGTTCATGTATGGGCATGCTACCCCCTCTTATAGTAGTAACCTCGAGTTCGTCTTCCAAGCAAGAATGACTGCGACCAATCCCGCTGAACCATCGCAGACCATGGCCTCTACGGAGCCTGCATCCAATGAAGTATTGGAGGTCACCCCTGAAGTCAAGGAAATCGTGTCCACACCAACCAAGGGGAAGAAGCTGGAGAAAAAGAAGAGTAAAGGGAAGGGCCAGGAGCAAGGGAAGGGGAGGGCCACAAAATGGGCTGGGGGGAAGCCACGCACCTCCCCCTGGAATGTGCAATCCCCCCGAATGGTGCCTAAGGCACATTCGCCTAACCCGGCAAAGAGACCTCTATCTGCACAGGAAGAAGTGCGACTCACTGCCCCAATCATGTGGCTACCACCCTATGTTTGGTCTCGAAGGCCATCGGTGCACACGTCTAAGAATCTCGAGGGTCTGATCTCCTATATGAAAATGACCCTAATTCCGAGAGAATTCCCCATAATTGTAGAAGCATATGACAAGCTTTCCTCAATAAATTTTGAAGATCATGACCTTTCCAACCTGGAGGCCTTCCCAGAATTGGCACCTAAGTTGTACCTCGAAATATTATTGGAGGATGACGTGCTAAGGGTCGTACCAATTGCATGGGTGCGTGGGTTAGAAAACTATGGATTACTGAGCTTGTTGTGGATACCTCACTTTGGCTGATACAATGTAACCGACCAAATCTTGCGACAGCTACTAGCTCTGATCCATGATGGAATCTTGTGGATTCAGGACCGCATTCCCTTCGATGCTGCTTTGATTCACCACATCACTGGTCTCCCTATGGAGGGGCTGAATCCCATGGAGCACGTTGGCAAGAAGTATGAGAAAAAAATCGCCGACAAGGTGCAAGAAGAATACAATGTCGAGCGCAATGGGTACCTTGCTGTTGGCTTAAAAAATGATGCGCAAGTGCCAGGCCACGACTGTCCCTGCCTACGTGATTAAGCTTATTTGGCGTTGCGAAAAAGGGGTCTTCTTTAACTAGTCACAGTTCCTCTGCAATGAGTTTTTGGAAAATGTACATGAGGCCTAGGATCACGGGAGGGCGTTCTGCTACTCTTGGATGATGCTCCTAATTTCATTGGTTGCTTTGGAACCCCCTGAAGGATCGGTCCTCCCTGAGCTTGAACCAAACATGTGTGAAGGGGCGCAGTACGCGAACTTATGGGATTTGAAGGATGAGCAATGGATTAAGGAGAACAAAGTTTTTTGGGTGCTATTTCAGAGTGTGCTCATCGCAGCTATTCACTCTCGGCCATGCTATTCGCCAGTGGTCTATGAAAAATACAAGAGCATCGCAGCATTTCAGGTCACAATGCACAATGTGAAAATTCAGGGCCGTAAGGATCCAACTTGGATTTCGGTGCCTTGGATGTCGGTGCCTTACATGGTCACCGATGAGGAAATCAACCAGCTCATCGCCACTTATCCATGGCACTGGAGATTGGGATTCAAATATGGTGTGGATGACACCACTCATACAAGCACAGCCCCGAATACCACCCCGCCAAATACCGCTAAGAATGCATAAGGACATGGCCCAGAAGACTCTGCTAGGACGAAGGACACAACGCAATGCATGGAGCAGGAATCACAATAGGACATGGACACTGAGGATATGGATGCATAGGGTGTTGATTCCCCACATGGCACGAAATGAACAGCTAAACCTCTCAAGGGCTAGCGAAAAAAGTGGTGGGCTATGAGGCCCGGTAGGGATACTGAAGTTACCTTGACAGAGGAAGACTTGGAGAAAATTGTACATGCGGTCACCCTCACCTCAGAAGATAGATGGCTTTCTTTGGAAGAACAGCAGAAGGCCGTAGTCACCGCATTACATTCTGAGCTCCAAGATCTGCAGATCAAGGTTGATACCTTGCAGATGACCATGGTTCAAGCGAGGTTGCCTCCAACAACCAGCATTGAGTTGATCGTCATGACTGAGCGCCGCCTCTGCCCCCTGCCAAGCACTCACCCTAAGCCTTCCTGCCTTGTGTGCGCAAGTCCAAGCCTGCGCAGAAGTACATTTGGATTTGGCCCAGCTTCCACACGAACCGTTGTAGGTCCTCCATACATCCCTCTTTGACGAGATCTAGCACAGAGACCGTCGAGTGCAACAGCAGCTCAGTACAGCCGAGCAGACACTTGTTGAAAAAACCGCCAAGGTGTCCCAGGCGCAGGCTGCGTGCACCCTTTCCGCCGCGCAGCAGACCGAGTTGGAACATCTAATATGTAGGATATGAGCAGACGTGACTGAAGATACCTCGGCCTCTACTACCCCTTAGGCCAAGATTGAGGGACTCATCGTAGCCCTGAAGGCTTCTAGGACCGAGATCCAGAATGTCAAGACCGAGATGGAGTAGTAGATTGCTGCATTGCAGGCCAAATTGCAGCCAAAAACTCCACCTAGTGCAGGAGCCCCCGAGGAGAGCTATCTCCCCGAGTCTGAAGCTAACTCATTACAAATCAGTCAGCTTGGGCACAAAATTGCTTGAGACATTTAGGCAGTTGTGGTCTAAGGTGTAGCGCGAACCTCTCCTGCATGAATTTACTCAAGAACTACACCAGAAGGAAAAATAATTTGAGAAACTGGAAGCTACCATGTTTACTCTAATCCCCGCTCAATGCCTGGAACGTCTGCAAGCCAGCCATGCGCTCAGAGATGACCTGGAAGAGCTTCGCCACAATAATAAGGTTCTGAGTAACCACCTCAAGTCGTGGGCCGATGAAGCCCTCAAGCTATCTCAGGACATGGATTTTGGAGTCAAACAACTGAATCAGACCCTGGAAAGTGTCATTGTTGCCACTGAAGGCACAACTTCGCAGAAGTTGGTGGATATTGCATAGAACGCTGCCACGCAGAGATAAGGAGTGTTGCCCCTACTGGTCTATGCCATTAAGCAGCTCCGGGCTAAGATGAAAACCCCATGGCCACTGTGACTCAGGACAAGTCACAAGATTGTGTTAGGGGCCTGTTGGCACTGGGTCCCCTAGCTATGCTTTCGATAGATATTCTAGCTTTATTTTGATATATTTTTGTAGTAATTGGTCTTGTGGTGGGGCTTTGGGGTAGGTCAAAGCCCCCATTGTATTGTAATGGGTAAAAGGGTATACCTAGAGTCAACAAACCACGGTTTACAGACCACTGGATAGCATAGGCTATGGTGATATAAATAGATGGACAGTTTGAGTCTAAAGAAAAAGTAAGTAAGTAATATTGATGCTATGTACGAACTGTTGAGATCTGTTTTGGGTAGTTTTGGGTAAGGACTCTTGTTGGCTCTGTGTGTGGATATCCTCAGTCCTGCTATGTGTGGACCCTGCTGGCTGTGTGCGCGAGTGGGGACTTGGGTTTGTAACTTGGTTTTGGATGTTAAAGAATGAGGAATATATTGAAGTACCTTTATGCTATATGAATTGGTTGTGTTTATTATTGAATTACCTTTGTGTTATTTGAATAAGCTTTGATTTTATGTACGATATATGAATCAGCTGCGATTGTGATGTTCTGTGGTGATAATTACTGATACGCACACAGATGCGAATGTGTTGATCATATCTGGTTAACCGATATATTAGCTTTATTTACGTTTACATGTTGATTATACTGTTAAGGGCTCAATAATAGGCCTATTTATGTGTGAACTTGATAGAACTCAATAAGATCTGCTTTAATTACCTTCTCTCTCCCAGGGTGTGGAAACCTGGTTCCAGCACCTACCCATACTACTTCGGGTGAGACCTTAGCCTGCGAAAGTAGATCATTGTCGGACCAGTAGTATAGGGGTTTTTTGGCAAACCTTAACTCCGAACCAGGGTCAGGACCCCTCAAGCCAACAGGGTCTTGATACATCGTATACATTTATCCCATCCCATAATTTCTTCAATTCATCTTCTAGTGGTTGTAAGTAGACATCCATGTTCTTCACTTGTCTTCTACCAGGGACTATGAGAGCCAACATAAGATCTTAATTATTCATAGACAACCATGGGGGCATATTGTTATTTATCACTAATACAGGCCAAACATAGTAGTTGGTGTTTTGGAGGGAATATGGGTCGATGCCATCCATGGCTATGCTAAGTCGTAGACTTCGTACTTCATCCTTGAATTTCTTAGGACATGTGTCCTCTATATGCTTCATGGGCATTGAATCTATTGGGATTCGCATAAATCCCAACTCATTTCTATGTGAGGCATGTCATCCCTACAACATAGCTAATTCTTTGCAACGAAAGATACTTTGAATCATTGGGATTATAGGCATGTGCCTCAATATCTTAAAAGGAGGACCACGTGATTTACCCTTTTTTTTTTTTTTTTATCATACCTAACATGCCCAAATTTCGGACATATCTATTTGTATGCATATTCTCCTCTATATAGAATACAATCATTTGGACTTTCATGATATGGTATGTACTCAACACCCAACATTTTCAGCAATTTCTTTTCCTCTTCACAGCTACCGGGCAAGACATTATCACTCGGAAGAACCTTATCTTTGAATAACTAGTAGTTGGTGGAAAATATTAAATGTATAATGCCAATAATTATTAACGTTCATAAAATTGACCATTTGTAATGTTGATCATGTGACAATATTTCTCAAAATATAAGGGATTTTATGGTTAATTACCTCAAAATTTCCGAGAAACATGCATTTGACAAGCCAAACTTTTCTTTCAAGTTGTACAGTAACATCATTGTCCCCAACTTGGTATAATTTGACTGACCGCCAATTCCAAAGAGGGGGGTGGTTGAAGAAAATTTAAGGCGTTCAAAAAAGGTATCGGCGATATGAGCATCATCCCCTAGTTGATCATCATTCTAGAATGAATCTAACAACATTGTCTCCATGGCAGTCGTAACCCTTAAGTAATCATCCATACCAACTGTTCGGGTTCCCATGTTTTGGCCAGATTGGCAAGACCAAAAGATGAGACAACATCAGAACCACTTTGGGGCCCTAGGATCTAGCCCTCCTGGACCCGGAGAGGGATCTCTCCAATAAAACAAATAATGATGTATCTTTGAAGCTCAAAAATAAGATGTTAGGCTAGTTATGAAGCACAGAAGGGGGGTTTTAAATATTTTGGTTGAAGGGTTGCTAGGTTGGTTAAGAGATCATGGAATGGGAAAGAAATGGAAAGAAAGGAACAAAACAACAGGTTGTTTCAGCGGAGAGGATGGGCCAAGACAGTGCCAACCATTGGGCTATGGAGTCATGAAAGGAAATTACATGCAACAGCTAGCCAAGGCTTTCAAAGGGCATGTCATCTAATACTAAAGGGTCTTTTAGATAGATGATGGGACGGAACATTAAGGAGAGAAAGTGAAAGAAGGAAAGACATCCAATTTTCTGCCTATAGATCAGGTCAGAGGTCATTTAACTCCAGACCTGCTTGGACATACTCAAAGGCAGCTCTCAAAGAGAAAAAGGGGCTGCTTATAGATCAGACCAGAGGTCATTTAACTCCAGGTCTGCTTTAGCAACTCCAAGGGAGAACAAATATAAGATTACAGAGAAACATCTAAGAGGCAAACCCCCGAGTTCATACATCAGCTAGCAGGCAATAACATTTGCTGCACTGGTTAAACCCATGAATTTAATCTTAGATAACACATTTAAGCAGAAAACATAAAGATAGGGAGAGAAGACAACATAGGGTACCTAACAAGGGTGAATCCTATACCATTACTCTGATGCCTACCAGAAGAACATGAAACAATGTGAAAATGTAATAAACAGAGTAAGAAACACATCACCAATAGTAATAGACCAGGATCTTGTGAAATGTGCTTTGATTAATTGATGCAAAACCAGTCATGTACAATAAGCTCAATGGCTAATACAGTCCAGACTTTCTCCTCCCAGCCTATTACATACAACTACTCTGCGACTCCCTCCCATGACTGTTCTAACAGTCAAGAATGAATCCCTCTAACAGCAACTGCCACAGCAAGGTCACAACAACCACCTGTGAGCAACCTTTACCATTCGTTCTCAAGAATTCTTATAGGAGAAAAATGAGAGAGGACGGAGTAGATAAATTAAATTAAGTCACATTAAGACGAATCGGCGGAAGTGTCCATGCCCATCTTCCTTAATGGTTAAATGCGGCTTGTATGTACTTTGAGGCGGTTTGGAAGTCTGCGGCGGGTCGAATTGACCTACGATACATTCTTTAAATCCTTACGAACTGGAGCTTTGTCTTTGCCATTCGGGATAAATGACATGGATGGAAGTCCACGACTTCTCCATACCTCCATTGCTGGCACATCGGACGAGTCTTTAATGAAGCTCTGTCGGGGCAATTAATCGTTCCAAGGGCAATTAATCGTTCCAGGGCTCGAGGGGGCATGGAGATTTCTTTGTAGGCGGGTGACCTTCTGGAGAAGAGTACGTCTGCTGATATTCAAACACAAATAAGACTCTTTGCGTGCTTAAGTCTTCAAGATGCGCTTGAATCCTTTGAGTGCGGGATTAGACGTTAATTATATCAATAATGTGCATTAATCCCTTTGAATCTCTTCTGCTGACTTGCTGGCGATGCCGAAAATACCTCTCTGTGCTAATCCGCACAGTTTTAAAATAAACCTGTTTATAACCTGGGAAGTGGTGGAGAAATACTGTGGAGGTGGAGGAACGTTGGCGGAAGAGTGGAGAAACGATGGAAAGTGGTGGCGAAACTAAGGAAAACAGTGGAAACAGTGCAGAGTGGCGGAGAAATGATCGCTAGTGTAGATGGCCAAAGGCTTTCACTGGAGCGAATTAAAAAGAAAAGGACGCAAACAATGGAGCGGAGCATGGATGTGGGACCCGGCAGAGGCGGAGGGTGATTAAACCAGAACCGTCAGATCTGGGAGGAAACGGATGGCTATGATCTAATCGCTCAATCGCAATCGGGGGTCAGACGAAACGGTTTGCGATTGCGATCGGAGAGGGGCTTGCGATTGAGTGCTGGCCATTGATCTCGGGTCCAGATCAACGGCTCACAATCCATCGGAGGGAGAAACAGGAGGTGCGAAGGGAATGAAGCGATTAGCGCTGAGCCGTAGGATCAGCGGGGAGATGGACGGCTGTGATTTAATCAGAGCGTCGGGAGAAGGACTTGCGATCAGCGATCGGGCGGGGGTGCGATTGAGCACTGGCCGTCGGATCGCGGGAAGGATGCACGGTCAGGATTGAATCGGAGACGGAGGGAAGGGAACCAGTGATTGAACGCTGACCGTTGATCTGGGAGGAAACGGACGGTCGAGATTTAATCGGGGCAGAGGCAGAAAGGCTTGCGATCAGCGATCGGAGGAATGGAGCGATTAGGCGCTGACCGTCGGATCGCGGGAGAATGGACGGCTGCGATTAAATTGGGGGATCGCAATCGGAGCTGTTCCAATGTGACTTGCGATTGCAATCGGAAGGGGGGTTGCGATCGAGCGATAGCTATAGGATCGCGGGACAGATCAACGGTGGAGAAGTGGATCGGGGGGGCAGTGCGATTAAGCGCTGGCCGTCGAATCGCGGGGCAGATCAATGGCCAGGGTGAGATCGGAGGACGGCAATCGGAACGACATTGTTGAGACTTGCGATTGCGATTGGAGAAGGGCTACGATTAGAGCTCCACCATTGGATCTGCAGGGTAGATCAATTGCCTTGATTACATCGCGAGACTTGATTAATAAAAGGATCGCATCATAAACTTTGCGCATTTACAAAGGAAATACACACCCGCCCGACCTTCCGATTGCTGATTGGTGCTCGGGACTTAAGCGCTTGGTCCCGGCGCGGGGCACATGGGGAAGTGGTTAAGGGAAAAGGGGCTAGGCCTTATAATAAGGTCGGAAAGTGGAGTTTAGCCCCTTTTAATGGATTTTAAGGGGTTTGAGGGGAACGATAGAGGGAAAAGGAAAAGGCCAACAAAGGTTGGGGGAGAAATTAAAGAGGATTTTGGGGGGATTTGAAGGGGTAAAAAGGGGAATAGAAGGGGAAGACAAGGAGGATAAATAAGAGGGAAAAAAGCGGCCTTTGGGCATTTCTTCACCAATAGAGAGGCTTTATAAGGGAAATCAGCAGAGGGGATTTGATCGAAGGATAAAAGGCACATAGAGGCTTCAAGGAGACTGTGTTTTCAGAGGTAATGCATTCCTTGAAGCTCAAAAACAATTTAGCCCCTATTTGCTTGTCAAGAAATTTATAGGGGCTAATAGTGGCTCCACGTGGGGATGGCTTCTTCTTGAAGGAGCCAAGAAACCGAGAATGCGAGAAGATGATCTCTTGGTGTAGGCAGTGCATAACTGCTTGAACCATCCATTTCTTTCCTTGATCGAGCGCCTGGCTTGTGAAGACAACATATCGGTAGTACGATTCTTCCAATCAACTACCTACCCACTATAGTCCTAACTTTCTTCTTACGGGTGCATTTGGACTTGCGAGACCCTTTACATCATTAATCTTCTGAGAAACGGAAAAAAATAAACCTATTCTACTTCTACTCTTATTACTCCATAGGACGATTAGGCCAGTCATATGTTTCTCTACCTACACTACTACCTGCTAGGATTAGACTGTCTAGCAGGTTTCTTCTCCTACATTCTAAGATAGAAATTTAAACAACTAATCTAATTTCTCATAGGCTGAGATTTATTGAGCTTTTCCTACCTACCCTACTCTAACTGAAATATTTACAAGTCTAGCTTACAAACATGGTATTCCAATGTAACCAGTCCTTCAAGTGATCCCATGACTGGTCTTTCTTGCTCAACTCCTTGAGCAGGTTGGATAGGCAGGGCATCTCCCACTCTTTTTGTTCAACAACAGCAGCCTTGGAAAATTTTCTTCCTGTCTGCATCATGCTGCTCAAAAATACCTCTGATCCTTCTTCAAATGTATGCAGGAAATGTGCATAAGGATCATGAAAAGATACCTGGCTGCAAATGTCTGGCAGGCTGGCTTCGACCAGGATCTCTTCTTCTTCCACTGGATCAAGAAGAAGACTCTCTCTCGAGAGAGAATCTCCCTTATCTTCTGAACTGGAGGACTCATCATATATTGGGGTTGAGTCCTCTCGGAGCTCTGATATGTTCTGCTCTGAGGTGCAGGGCTCCGTGAAAAGGTCTGTATATCCTTGAGAAGTGGTTTGTTCCATTGCTTCCTCCTTTTCAAGAGAAAGCTCTTTTCTTTCACTCTGCTCAAGAAACTCTTCTTCGCTTTCCTCCTTATCTTAGAAAATGCTGCCGTAGATCTCATGACACATCATCTTGATGCTTTCATAACTTTCCCCATCGGTGTCGATGGCCGGACCTGACCAAGTCCACCATTCTGGGCGCACAGCAAATCTTTCTTCATTCTGATCCACAGAGGAGTCTTCTGATTCAGAATCGACAAACTCAAACAATGACTGAGCAGGAGAGTGTGTTCTATAGAATATTTCTGGGGTGGGCTGCTGATTCAATATTCGATCAATCTCTTCTTCTGTCAAAAGAGGGGTTTCCTTCTCATCATGGACAGAAGAGCAGCAATCCTCTTCCTCTTGTGTAGGCTGATTTGGAGGTTGGATGTTTCTTTGAGCCTCTTCTTTCACATCATGCTCTGCCTCTTCTATGTAAACTCCTGTTTCCTCAAGGCAGCTTCCCCTATCAGCCTTTGCTAATAGGTCCTGATATTCTTTCGTTAGCGTAACACAAGGCGTAGGTAAGCAATCAGGCAATTCATGATCACTTTCCTCTTCATCTTCTACAGATTCTTGAGCATCATACAGGTCCTACTCATCTTCTAGATCTTGAGTTTGTTCTTGTTCGGAAGACGACATGGCCTGCTCTAAATAATCATCATCTGTATTCATATTGGCCATTTGCGTCTCCAGCATTTTGGTAAGCACTTATGTTATTCTGCATGCTTTTTTATACAAAGCATTATACTTTGCATCCCTGTCCATGCTTGGATTCGTGCTTGTGCAAAGAAGGCTACTAACTCTTCTCAACCAGTTCAGTGTTCTTCACCAGTGGAGTCATTTGGTCTTTGGATCATAGGGAGTGTGGAGTCGCCAGGTGGATGATTATAACTGTTTGGAGCTGGATGCTGTCCACCATCAACAATGAAAAGCCAATCTAAATGCAAAGCAGTTCTTCCCCAGTGGAGTCGCCATTATGTTGGGGTTCCCATGTTTTGGCCAGTTGGCAAGACCAAAGATGAGACAACATCGAACCACTTTGGGGCCCTAGGATCTAGCCCTCCTGGACCGGAGAGGGATCTCTCCAAATAGAGCAAAGAATGATATGTCTTTAAAGCTCGAATTGAGATGTTAGGCTAGTTATGAAGCACAAAGGGGGGTTTAAAGTGATTTGGTTGAAGGGTTGCTAGGTTGGTTAAGAGATCATGGACTGGGAAAGCAATGGAAAGAAAGGAACAAAACAACAGGTTGTTTCAGCAAAGAGGATAGGCCAAGAGAGTGCCATCCATTGGGCTATGGAGTCATAAAAGGAAATTACTTGCATCCACTAGCCAAGGCTTTCAAACGGCATGTCATCTACACTAAAGGATCTTTTAGGCGGTGGGGTGGGACATTAAGGAGAGAAAGTGGAAAGAAGGAAAGACAACCAATTTTTAAGTTAATCTATAGATCGGGTCGAGAGGTCATTTAACTCCAGATCTGCTTTAGCAACTCCAAGGGAAAAAACAGAGATAATATTACAAAGAAACATCTAAGAAGCAAACCCCCAAGTTCATACATCAGCCAGCAGGCAATAACATCCGCTGCACTGGTTAAACCCGTGAACCCGCTCTTAGACATCACAGAGGGCGGAAAACATAAAGGTAGGGAGAGCAGACAGCATAGGGCACCTAACAAGGGTGAATCCTATACCATTATCCTGATGCCTACCAGAAGAACATGAAACAATGTGAAAATGTAATAAACAGAGTAAGAAAACATCACCAATAGCAATAGACCAGGATCCCGTGAAATGTGCTTTGATTAATTGATGAAAAACCAGTCATGTACAATATGGCTCAATGGCTAATACAGTCCCAACTTCTCCTCCTAGCCTATTACATATAAACTACTCTGCAACTTCCTCCCAAGGCTGTTCAAACAGTCAAACTGAATCCCTCTAACAGCAGATGCCCAGCAAGGCAACAACAACCTTTACAATTCGTTCTTAGGGATTTTATAGGAGAAGAGGAAAAGACAGAAGTAGATAAAAAAATAAATGAGACTCATTAAGACAGTAGGGCGGAAGTGTTCACACCCATGCTGCTTAATGGCAATTTTCAGCGCTGTGGGTACTCTGTAATCTGGTTCGGAGATCTCTGTCAGGCCGAAATTGACCTTGGATGTTTCTTTGGAGTCCTTTCGGTGCCTGGAGCTCTGTGCTACCATTCTGAAATAAATGACATGGATGGAAGTCCGCGATTTCTCCATACCTCCATAACTGCTGACCAACAGTCTTTAATGAAGCTCTGTCAGGGCAATTAATCGTTCCAGGGCTCGAGGGGGCATGGAGATTTCTTTGTAGGCGGGTGACCTTCTGGAGAAGAGTACGTCTGCTGATATTTAAACATAGATAAGACTCTTTGCGTGCTTAAGTCTTCAAGCTGCGCTTGAATCCTTTGAATGCGGGATTAGACGTCAATTATATCAATAATGTGCATTAATCCCTTTGAATCTCTTCTGCTGACTTGCTGGTGATACCGAAAATACCTCTCTGTGCTGATCTGCACAGTTTAAAATAAACCTGTTTATAACCTGGGAAGTGGTGGAGAGATATTGTGGAGGAGGAGGAATGCTGGCGGAAGAGTGGAGAAACGATGGAAAGTGGTGGCGAAACTAAGGAAAACAATGGAAACAGTGCAGAGTGGCGGAGAAATGATCGCTAGTGTAGATGGCCAAAGGCCTTCACTTGAGCGAATTACAAAGAAAAGGACGCAAACAATGGAGCGGAGCATGGATGTGGGACCGGCGGCGAGTGATTAAACCGGAACCGTCAGATGCAGGAGGAAATGGACGGCTATGATCTAATCGCTCAATCGCAATCGGAGTCAAACGAAACGGTTTGCGATTGCGATCGAGAGAGGGGCTTGCGGTCGAGTCTTTGGCCGTTGATCAGAGTTTTGAGGATCAGGCTCACAATCCATCGGAGGGAGAAACAGGAGGTGCGAAGGGAATGAAGCGATTAGCGCTGAGCCGTAGGATCAGCGGGGAGATGGACGGCTGTGATTTAATCAGAGCGTCGGGAGAAGGACTTGCGATCAGCGATCGGGCGGGGGTGCGATTGAGCACTGGCCGTCGGATCGCGGGAAGGATGCACGGTCAGGATTGAATCGGAGACGGAGGGAAGGGAACCAGTGATTGAACGCTGACCGTTGATCTGGGAGGAAACGGACGGTCGAGATTTAATCGGGGCAGAGGCAGAAAGGCTTGCGATCAGCGATCGGAGGAATGGAGCGATTAGGCGCTGACCGTCGGATCGCGGGAGAATGGACGGCTGCGATTAAATTGGGGGATCGCAATCGGAGCTGTTCCAATGTGACTTGCGATTGCAATCGGAAGGGGGGTTGCGATCGAGCGATAGCTATAGGATCGCGGGACAGATCAACGGTGGAGAAGTGGATCGGGGGGGCAGTGCGATTAAGCGCTGGCCGTCGAATCGCGGGGCAGATCAATGGCCAGGGTGAGATCGGAGGACGGCAATCGGAGCGGCATTGTTGAGACTTGCGATTGTGATCGGAGAAGGGCTGTGATTAGAGCTCCACCATTGGATCTGCAGGGTAGATCAATGGCCTTGATTACATCGCGAGACTTGATTAATAAAACGATCGCATCGGGGCTTTTGCTGTTTACAAAGGAAATACGCACCCGCCCGACCTTTCGATTGCGATTGGCGCTTGGGACTTAAGTGCTTGGTCCCAGCGCCGGGGCACATGTGGGGAAGTGGTTAAGGGAAAGGGGCTAGGCCTTAGAATAAGGTCGGAAAGTGGGTTTTAGCCCCTTTTAATGGATTTTAAGGGGTTTGAGGGGAACGATAGAGGGGAAAAGGGGAAAAAAGGCCAACAAAGGTTGGGGGAGGAAATTAAAGAGGATTTTGGGGGGATTTGAAGGGGTAAAAAGGGGAATAGAAGGGGAAGACAAGGAGGATAAATAAGAGGGAAAAAGGGGCCTTTGGGCATTTCTTCACCAATAGAGAGGCTTTATAAGGGAAATCAGCAGAGGGGATTTGATCGAAGGATAAAAGGCACATAGAGGCTTCAAGGAGACTGTGTTTTCAGAGGAAATGCATTCCTTGAAGGCTCAAAAACAATTTAGCCCCCTATTTGCTTGTCAAAAAATTTATAGGGGGCTAACACCAACCTCTATTTTATTTCCTCCATTGCCAGCTTGTGATGAACTACTATTGTTGTATTCATTCCTAATTGGTGAATCTGGATGTAGTGGGAATTGAATAGGTGGTTGATTCAACCATTCTTGGTATCGTTCCTCTCTGAGTTTTTCTCTTAATTCAGACTTCTCTTGATTTGACATTGTCGTGGGGTGCAACAGAAGATGGTAGGTAGGTCTCTCATCATCACTAGAATACTAATAATTTCAAAAAATATATTTGAACATGATTAGTGCAAAATCGATGATATCAATTAGTAAGCACGTCAATGCATGATTAATTGGTTTGGTGTTGAAATAATTACATTATACCAAACAATTATTACCATCATTGTCCCAGGATTGTGGCTAGAAGATGGCATGTTACAATTGGCAGGGTGAAGCGGTTGTCCATTTTCATCTACCAACTGCACCTTGTGGTATGCTGCTCCTGATAAGAGCTTCTGAAGTTTTGGAACTGTTTGAATATTTTTTGCATATGAACTCGATTTTGAATCTGTATAAGCCTGCAAATTTGTATACATTAATTTTATTCAGCTGATTGACATGAATAAAAAAACTAAATTCAATTAGATAATGAAAATAAATGAAATATGAAGTAATTATGTTTGGAGATGGCTAGGGAGAACTCTGCGATGGACTTTGAGAAATATTATGGAATGAGTTGGATTTTGAAGAATTTTCCATTTGATATAATTATGATATTTTCTCCCTACATTTGATCAAAATCAACAATAAATTTTGGTGTACATACCTAAAATTAATTTCGGTACCTTAAAAAAGGAGTTATTGTTATCGGTGTTAATATATTGTTAACCGCACTGGTGTGGTTTTATTACCAGATGCACCGGTGTTGTTAGTTAACAAACACAACGAATGTCGAGGGAAAAAATGCAAATTTATTTTTGAAGTGAAAAAAAAAAGTAAACTAAAAAATGAGCATCAAATGATTTTTGGAAATCTAATTTCATAAAAATTTCTTTAAATAGTAAAAGCTATTCATTATTTCATTATTTTTGCAAAAAATTTCAGGGAGGGATTTTCATGAGAGACATACCTAGAGAAAGAGAGCACTGTGGAGTAGAAAAATACTTTCGAACAACAGCGTTATTTAGAGAATCAGAATTTGAAACATCTGGTTATTCACATAAAAACTCTGTAGTATAGTAAAATTGTTAAATTTTACTATAATAAATTGTTTTTTTTACATTTTCTGTTAGATTTAATACATGCATAGTAAAAATTTTAAATTTTACTGTGAATTTTAATAATAAAAGCATTTACAACCACTATTCATTTTTACATTTAATTAAAATAAAAATAAAAAACAAAAAAATTCATTCTTACGTTAAACCCTTACTTCTTCTTGTTTATGTGACTTCAAAATTCAAGGCTTTTCATTTTAGATTTATAGGGTTTATATTACTATATATATAGGCATCTGACATCTAACCTGTGGGGCCACTTGCAAAGTTGGATCCCAATCCTTGTTGGCCCTTACACAATTTCTTTAAAAACAACTTTTGTTGATTGGTGTGCACTATTTAAAATACCACACCAGTGCGTGATTTTAGTATAACGCACTGGGACCGTATTGACAAAAAAACATTGTTTGATAAAAACAATTTTTTAATAATTTATGTTTATGTTAATCAATGCTCTAGTATTAATATAACACACCGGGTCTCCGATTGAAAAAGAGCACCATACAATGTTTCTACTGTATTGGTGATGCATTTATAAGAACCTGCTGCACTATTTTTAGAGCTTAAGTTGTGAAAGTCGCACCGGGTGTTTATTTTAGATAGACACACAGTTTTCTTGATTTTTTTTTTACCTAAAAAGCATGTGATTTATTTATAAAATATATTAATAAATGGCACAAGTTTTATATTGATAAATAAATGGTTGGCAAGAGTTCAAGTAACAAAAATACTGACAACACATCCAAAAAAAAAGGCAAGTTCTTTGTAAAATATTTACAAAAATCATTATTTTTAAACTATATGTAAGTTCAACTAATATGTATTGTTTAGTGTGTATCATGCAGAGCCAGAAAAATATGAAGCTCGATAAGATTTTTTCTGATCGAAGACCAGAAAAGCGTAAAAGCTTGATGGAAAAATTGCAGAAGGATGAATCAAGTGAATGAAAAAATATTGTCGACCCAATATGAGTTTCTTTTTTTAATTTTCATTAATAATATACTTAAAAATATTAGATAACATGTTTCAAAAAATATATTAATTTAGATATGTTTAATGTTCTACATGGACCAACAACGAAGAAAAGAAATGTTGTTCTAAGAAAATTAAAAAATTAGAACATGCAAATGAAAATGAATTGCTCCTTAGCTCGCTGGAGTGGTGTTAGAGATTAATGGAAGGGGGTGGCTATTAAAAAAATTTGAGGGATCTAGTGGAAGGAATGTGTTATCACCAAAGTGGGACTAATTGGGCTTCTCAACAGTCAATTCAATATAAATATTTCAAACCACTTAGGGTTGGAAGTTAGCCCTTCCAACCAGAGAGGGATCTCTTAAGAAAAGATATGATATTCAATAAACAAGTTTAAAATGAAGATGGCTAACTCTTAGATGTATTTTAGATGATTTTTAGTAGGTGTAAGATAAGTGAGGGCTACATTGGCCATGGATTTAGCATGAAAACTCAATTACAAACAGGCATCATTCATGGAAGCTAAGGCACATGAGCTCTTACAAAAATAATTTTGACATCAAACATAATGCATAAATGAATTTGGATCATAAGATTAATGAATTCCAAGTTATTATGTATGAGTAAGCTGAATTAATAATGAAAAGATAAAGGAGACAAACACATAAGAGCCCAATCTGAATCTTAGGTCTAAACAAAGTCTTCTACAACTATGTATTAGTTGTGTGAAAGAAAATTACATGGTAGCATAGTCATCTACATCCATCAACCCCTTCTAACTCTAAAAATCCTCTCATTTATAGAGTGAGGACTCATACAAATAGCTTTGAATTCCTACTTTAGAGACCTATTTCAAATAGGATTACATCACTTGGAGACTTCCTAGGGATATTTTCTGTTTAGCAGAGTTTGAATACAAAAAGGGTTATTCTTTCATTTTAAATGGCTCAACAAATCCCTTTAATAATCCTTATAAAATGAAACCAACTAATTTTTTGAGTGTACTAGACTTCTGATGTGTCATTATGCCACGTGGATGATGATATGTACCTCTTCCAAGTCAAATTTTACAAATTTTTACACAAATTTGGTTAGTGAAAATTCTGGAAAATAGGCCTCAAAGATGAGTGCATAATTTCCAAACCCTGATGGATTTGCAAAAACTGAGAGAGGTTTTGGTATATGGGCTTGTTCTAAATAAAAACCTTGTTCATATTTCCAAAAGGATTTTTCATTTGGTCATAAATTGAAGTTGAATTTGACTGCTAAAATATTCATGTACAGGAAAGTTCAGGAAAGTTCGTAGCATAGTTTTCGTAGCGTTTTCATTTCACCACCTTATGCGCCTTTTCTGACTCTGCTGCCTATTGGAGGGTCTTCATTAGGTAAAATAAGGTAAAAAATATCCACCCCTGACATGATATTTTTTGGAAGTTTTACCTCAAAACATTCTACAGCGAGTTCGTATCGAAAACTCAGCTTCAAGCCTGGAGCTCACTACGAACTTGCCTAACTTTTTCATATTTTGCAATTTTCACTCTTTAACTCCAAAAAAACATTTTCACAACTCTATAACTAATTTGATAAAGTATCCTAAGACAAAATTTTCCAAAAAATATGTCTTACCATCTTTCAAGGGGCAGCAGGGTCATCCACTACAACAATTTTCAAACCCTTTTTTCTTCAATTCTGCTTGCAACATCTCCATTGAACCAAACTGACATTTTGAGGTGTCAACAACCATAATCAGGTGGAAAAATATCATGCTATATTTCAGGTCCTTACATTCCGAATTTGAAGTTGAGTTGTGTATTGGTGAGGTGGAAAATGGTCTGCTCGCAGCCATGCCATCCTTTTGCTAACACTAGTATTAAATGGATAATTAGTTACTAAAAAAATGAGTAAAATTTTCGAATAAATGACTATTTTTTGGTCGGTGACCAATAGTAGCTAATTTATAGTATCTTATAACGTGACCAACTTTTAGTCGTTTTTATCTTAGTCATTAATTGGTTATCTCAATTTTATTGTCTAATAGTATATTTAGTCATAAATTTGATCATTAATTTAGTCATTGATCTAGTCATTAATTGTCATAATTAATGACCAAATATACAACAAAATATATTACTAAATGATCACCCATTAAAACCAATTAATTACCAAACAAATATGACCAAAATGTTGGTCGTGTTATAAGATACTATAAATTAGCTATTAATAGTCATCTATATGCAAATTTTAGTCATCGTTTGAAACCAATTAATGACCAAAGAAATATGACTAAATTTTGGTCATGTTATAAGATACTATAAATTAGCTACTAATAGTCGTATATATGCAAAATTTAGTCTTCATTTGTAATCATAAATTTATCATTTGCAGTAGTCACTTATATTTTTTTGGTAGTTTCATATTCATTATATTATAAATGATTTCTTTAGTAGTTTATATTCATTTTGTTTACTTTCATCAACAATCATTATAAGAAAATAATTTAGTTGTATATTCATTTTACTTGTTCTCGTCATTAATCAACATAAACAAATAATTTAGTAGTTTTAGATTGATTTTATGTGTTCATTATTAACCAATGTAAATTAGTTAGTATGATTTTTCAACTAAATTAAAAAAAATAAAATAAAAAAATAAAAATAAAAATCATACAACATACATGTTCATCTAATATGAAAATTCAAAGTTACATATTATGATTACAATAATAAATAATATCAAGTGAAACTATAAATAATTTCAACCACATAAATTATATTATATAAAATTTCAAGTATTAATATGAGTTTCCAACTTAATATTGGTTGGATTACAATTTACAGATGAAATATTGTTCCATCACTTCAAAACATTATCATTGTGTTGTAAAGGCATTGCAGGTGAATTCACCAACTCTGAAGTCTTGACCATCAGTATCTGTGTATGTGTCTTATGCAGGATATTGACTCTATGGGCACCACTAGACCATTTCTCTTTTCTCTCTCTTTAATTTTCATTTTGTCGCTCCAATGTTATTGTTCTCCTCTTTCTTCAATTTCTACTTCTTACCATCAATACTAAGTTCATTTTCTGAAAAAGAAAGAAGATACAATGCAGAGTATAAGACATGAAATAAAATTACACTGGAATATAAAATAGAGTATAGTATAAAATATTTATACGATATATACCTCAACATCAACAATATTGCCAGTGTCATTTTTATCCATAAAAGCAAGAAACTCAAAACTATTTTCTTCAGCTGGGAAATAGTGGCCATTATCTGGCTAGATGACTTGCATAAACAAAGCATATAAAATGTCACCATATAAAATAAAACCTTAGTAAACTTAGTATTCAACTTTTAAGGAAAGATTAGTCACAATCATGTCAACTAAGTTACGTGCTAAAAAGATCAAATTGTAGATTACTTATACAATGCGAGAGTGCAAAAAAAAATCCTAGAAAATGACAAAGCTAAGTCCAGAATAAAATGAAATGAGTCACAGTTTCATGCTTGGATTCCTGGTGGCTTAGTTGAATGCACTTCTTTTCATACACTCTTCTTATAACATCTCTTGCCTGAAAAATAAAGTGTTAATAAACATGAAAGTAGAGTGGGGAAATCATGCCTCATCTATCTTGAGAGAGTAATTTAAGCATATACACTAGCATGCTTGAAACCTTTACAAATGATGTGCAAAAAAAAAAAAAATTCACTCATAAAAAACAAATATTACAAGACCGGTGTAGAAATCTTATTAGAGAAACCAAAAAGTTACGAGATAAAGGCATGTTGCATAATACCCAAGAGCTTACAAGATGCATGAGTCTTTTCCCCTCTATAGAACTGATCACTCATAGTTTGTGCATGAGCTAGCATTACAATTTTTTCAAAATTATTTCCTCTAAGAAGATAAAAGGTTTTCACTGAAAGTATTCAAACACCATACTAGACAAATACATTAAGGAAGGCATTGAAATATCATGTGCAGGACCATCAATCATGTTCAGGGGTGTAAATATGTTTGAGATGGTAATCTTAGCTATTAAATTTATTTGGAAACAAGAGTTCTCATAGATCAATTAATTTGATATTCCAAAGTTTTCCAAAATTATGCAAATGCAGTTTATAGTAACCACGAAATCAGTGCATAGGGTTTCAAACAATGGATGTTAGTTATAAACAATTCCTCGGTATATTGGACACTGTGCAAACCTAGTAACAAACCTACTAAAAATAAACCTTCTCTACAACATGATAAACATAACAAACCTTGTTATATTGCATCTGCTTTACATCCATGTCAAAAATATAGAGCCATACAGTAAGAAGGAAAATGCTACAGTATGTTTTGTAACTCAAATTGACCCAATTAAAAAAAAATTGGCTTCTTCTATATTGGCTCAAACCCTGCTGCATTTTTCTCTTCTTCAAATATATTTGGGTGTTATCATTCATTGAACATGTCACAACTCTATCCAACATTTTCCATCAACAATATGTGGGATCAAGCCTATCTACTTGTATTTGGTGTAAACCAAATACTAAATCTTTGATCAGATTACCAGCAAAGGGAACAAGCTTGAATGTTGTACCTTTAACTTTCAGAATAGTTATGATGATTCCCATAATGCCCAAAATCTTACAGGATGCATGAGTCTTTTCCCTTCTATAGAACTGATCCCTCATAGTTTGTTCATGAGCTAGCATTACAATATTTCCAAAAATATTTCCTCTAAGAAGATAAAAGGATTTCACTTAAAGTATTCAGACACCATACTAGACAATTCCATTAAGGAAGGCATTGAAATATCATGTGCAGGTCCATCAATCATGTTCAGGGGTGTAAATATGTTTGAGATGGTAATATTAACTATTAAATTTATTTGGAAACAAGATTTCTCCTAGATCAATTAATTTGATATTCCAAGGTTTTCCAAAATTATGCAAATTCAGTTTGTAATAACCATGAAATCAGTGCATAGGGTTGCAAACAATGGATGTTAGTTATAAACAATTCCTCAGTATATCGGTCACTGTGAAAACCTAGTAACAAACCTACTAAAAATAAACCTTCTGTACAAAACGAAAACCATAAAAAACCTTGTTATATTGCAATTGTTTTACATCCATGTGAAAACTATAGAGACATACAACAAGGAGGGAAATGCGACAGTATGTGTTGTAACTCAAATTGACCCAATTAAAAAAAAAATTGGTTTCTTCTATATTGGCTCAAACCTTTTTGCCTTTTTCTCTTCTTCAAATCTATTTGGGTGTTCTCATTCATTTGACATGTGACAACTTTGTCCAACATTTTCCATCAAAAATATGTGGGATAAATCCTATCTACTTGTATTTGGTGTAAACCAGATACTACATCTTTGATCAGATTACTGTCAAAGGGAACAAGCTTGAATTTTGTACCTTTAACTTTCAGAATAGTTATGATGATTTGTCAATATGATTCATAGCTATTTTTTGTTTTATTTTTTGGGAATTGAAAGAAGATTGATATTGTAACTAGAAACAAAAATTTCTTAAGGCACATGGGCAGTACATAATGCAACTGTAGTGTGTACCACCATAGTTATCATTTAGGGTCACATTGGACTTGTAATGTTTTCTACAAATGACTTACTTGTGCTTAATTTAAATCATGTAAAATTAAAATGGTATAGGGTGGTTGTGCAAGGACCTGGGAAAATTTTTTGAATCCTCGAAAAGGTGAACACATTAAGAATAATAACCCTTCTAAGACAACTAAAATAAGCAAGATCATGGTAAACAGAGTACCATGTCATATCAATATTAGAAGTATCTATGTCTAAACTATGTAAAAATAGGTTGTAATCTCTTCGTTGTTAAAACTATGGTAAGTGAAATCATTGTAGCCTAAGAAAATTCACTAGTACTAGTCCCTCCCCATTTTGCAATGCAAATCTTGGTAATGGTAATGGGATGTGAAATCGTTGTGTTGGTAAGAGGAATCAATGTGCTAGTAAGAGTAATTGTTATTGTTAAGTGCAGGTGACATTAAAACACAAGTAATGCTAATAGGTAAGTGAAATGAAGGTATTTAGGTTTAGGTTTTAGCCTTTAGGTAAACCTTGTGTTGGCCCATTACATGGTTAAACCATATTGTTTTTATTTTTAAGTCATGCATGGAATTGTTCCTAAAGATGAAAATAATTCCTAACGTTAGGGAATCATTTCATTCAACAAGATACAATTCCAGTAAAACCCTAGGAAATTATGCTAATCCACTCCGCACTCATACGAACCAAAAGAAGTCAAATTAAAAGATGGAAATTTCTCTAGAATACAATCAGGATCAATAATTTTGTGGTCCCAGGGTGATTACAGAATGAATGTGGGTATGCCTAGGGTAAATTCCCACAACTTTGATCCTAATCCAGTCACTAAACATCAAGGATATGAACCAAGGAAGAAATAAACGTTGTTAAAAATCCAAGAACATTTTGAACAATGATTGACAAATATTACCAACATCATACTAGTAATGATTAACCCGAGATTGTTTTCTCAACAGCATCTTCTAGAATATCCATAATGCTCCTATTTAAGTTAAACTTGGTTCATCATTAGGACAGGAAGTCATGGTACAAAACTAAGAATCCTAGTTTGAAACTAATATATCATGGTTTGAAAGGTTTGGACTTTTGTCTCTATCATGAACCTAAATATCTAGGTTTGAATCATTGATATAAATATAGGTATTGCAGATATTTTTTTTTTTTATAACAAGGTAATTTAAATTGGAAAAATGGTTCTGAACCACATCAAAGGTACATCCATAACTTTCTGTAGAAAAACGTAGCATAATATTTTGTAACTAAACCAGTTCGATCATGTTGATTGTCTCTATCCTATTGCACGGCTCCAGAGACCAAAAAAATCCATAAGGATACATTTTATGGAATAGGTGTATATGTGATAGAAATTGACATGAATTCAACAAAATTTAAACGAAGGTGGATTCTTAATCATCTATGATAATCAAATTATCTATTAGGGCTAACTGGTTTAGGTCCACTAAGAAATCCAATTGAAGGAGCTTGGACTAAATTTCCTGAAGACACCTGACGATCTCTTCCTCGTACTTCTCCCTATTGCATAGCATGTGATCTTTTCATTTGGACCATGACTTCCTGTCTCGGTTTTGAACCATGAATTCCATGTTGGATTTCCATACTGACATCTTGAATCTGTTGGCAGTGAGTGGAGAGAATATTAGTTAGCACATCCACCTAAGCCGAAAAATAATCAAACTTCCTACTCAGCACCATTATCTCCATTCTAATATCCTCATCTACCACCCACTTTTTTATTACGACACTGCATTTCTTGCTTGTTTTGTCTTCCATGCCTCCTGGAATATGTACATATTTATGAGCTTCTAGCCCCTATCCAAATTTCCTCTAACATTCATGTTAATGATTTTTCCCAGTACTTTGATGACCCTACTTGCCTTAGAGTGTTTTGGAACCAAATCCAGCAAAATATAACAAAGAGTTCCCCTGAGCAAGTTACCTCCCGAGTGCCTTGAATTCCCAACTGATTGATGTGCGAGAAGAGGGGGTAATATAAAACTTAACTACTCTAATCCTCCATGACCTTGCCTCTGTAGTCTCACTTTGTGCTGAATATTTCCCACTACCATCTTGCTTGGGGTGACTACTTCTAGGGATGGGCCAGACCTAGCTATACCATGCCATTCATACAAGTAAACTCATGTCTTCACCTATTAAGGTATTCCAATTGTGGACATTATTGTTTGGTACCTCTCATGGATTCCCAAGACTTGGAAACATTTTCCTCTAACTTACTTATCACAATATGGCAGTTCAATGTAACTCTATCAATGTTGTCACAAGACAACATTTGATTTCCATGTTCCAGGAATGGAGAAAGAAATAGTTCCATGCTTTTTAATTGAGTAGACATATCCATTGAATTATGGTATTATTGCCTCCCTCATTTTTTTTTAATATGCATGGTTTCAGGTGCTAGTGATAAGGTGTGGTTGGCCTTCCTATCAGCTATAGTGTTGAGGTCTCTTAGAATATGATTTACTTGTGTGATTCGAAATATGGATATATTTCCCATGATTCTTGTGTGGATATGTCACAACCAAGAGTATGAATAAAAATTTCTCAACACAAGATGACATATGGTGTTATTAGAGTCTCCTATTATAATGAGGGACCTGACTGGAGAAGAAGCAACCAAAATAAGGCCTTGAAGGATTAGAGACTTTTCCTAGATTCCAAGAGTAGCCTAATTCAATCTGTCATTCGGGGACTAAATTAACCTTCCCCCCTCACCTGCCACCCCTATAAGCATTGAAGATATTTTTGAAGATGGTGTCACAAAGAATGGATTTTGCAAAATTTTGTAATCTGAAAGCACAATTTTATTTGAGGGAGGTATACAGTTTATGCATTTCGGAGTATCACATAAGAGATGTTCCAGTTAATCTAAAAATGATACTTCATTTGGGAATAGTATTTAACATGTTATGTGTTTAATAGAATGAATAGAGACCATTTAGTTGTAGTAAAATATATAAATATCATCTAATCTATCTAGCAAATAGGTTGCAATTTAGATGAGTTTTGTTTGCAAACAAAATGAGGTTGGTAGCATCAACTAACAAACTAATTGTAAAAAAAATAAGTATCAGTTGAATTCAAACAAGTATCTGGGTATTTTTGAATGTATATATACCTTATGAATATGTTTATGGATTGTTGCAATGATAGAATATGCATAATATTCTATGTTTGAAAAGTGGACTACTATGGCACAAATGTCTATACAACTGATTGTATAGTTTCGAACTGAATGCTAACTGGCTAAAATATGAATTATATCATTTAACCTGATAGTTTTTGGGCTTCGAAATATATGAAAAAATTTAAATGACTTTCTATTCTAGCTTTTACAAATATATCTACCAAAGAATTATTGTAACGCCTTATAGAAAATGTCAACACAGTAAGTGAAATTCCCTTCTAAAAGTTTGATACAGTTTAGAAAAACAAAATGGCATTTGTAACCTACAAATGTTAGAAAATTCCTGATTTGTAAACTCTCATATATGATACTTATTTAGAGAAAGATATGTGCACAAACATGCCCATGCACACATATGGCATGTGTGAAAAAACTAGATCTAGCTTAGTGGGCATCAACGATTTTGGTTTTACTGAGTACATAATGGTGCAACATTTTTCCTTCTACATGATGCTTCAACAAGCTAATATTACATATGGCCCCACTTTCACATGGCTAATAGACCACAGCCCATAAGGGGTGAAACACAAAGTGGCCTACTTATGTAGGCAAACCAGCCTGCGGCGCTTGGGAATATGCTCTCGGGAGATTGGAATCCAGTGGTCAACTAGAAAAGGGACTGCCTTCACTACTATACTAAAACCCTATGGGAAGCGGTGAAATTTTGAAAGGAAGTCTAAACAGTGAGAAAGTAATAAAATCAAATTTGAAATTCAAGAGAGAAAAGACATTGGATATGGATACTTGTGTACCAGATATCGTGCTCTAGATAGAGGCTTAAGAAGCAAATTATAATCTTTTATTACTTGAGCAGAATGTTGATCTGAATGCTACTTCTCTTTCTAGTCCTAAATAGGCGAGAAAATGAAAGAAATTTTACTCAAATTCCCATAATGAAAATAGGAGATTAGTGCAAAAGTCACAGAAATTTTCAACCCATCAATGTATTACCACAATAGGAATATGCAAAAGGAACAATAGAAATGACCTTAGAGTTGCACTGAAATAAATCAGGATGCCATTTCTTTTGCCAATATTTGTACTCTCTTTCCAGATATTTTATGCATACATCATAGCCCACGTTGTCTGCAAAGAAGCATGCCCACATAATCAATTTCACTCCTACTTGCAATAAAATTTTAGCCAAACTAAATAGAAAACTTATCAAATAGGATTAGTAATATATTAATAAATATTTATATATTTGTGCGTGTGGGGTTCCTCATAAAAAAAAATTTGTCATATTAGTTTCATGTGAGTTTCAGCGTCAAGATGTTTACAGAATAAATATCTGAAACTAGTTCATTGAAGAATCTAGAGGTTGAACAGTCCTACATGATGAACACACCAGAAATGGCCCAGCAGTTTCCTCTGTGCCACATTCCTATAATTTAACGACGACACTTTGAGCTTTTTCCAAGGAGTAAAATATCCCAAAGTTGGTTAAGTGATGAATAAGGCCAATAGGGTAGTTGGGCTTGCAATTTTTTTTATAAAAAACATATGAACAACTATAAAGGGTCAAATTAGATAAGTGTTGAGACTTGGAAGTTTGGTGAAGAAGGGCATCAATGACATGACAAGGATAACATAAATATAATAGGGCATCTTGAGTGAAAGTTGTAGCCAAGGCGAAGGTGTTGGAGCAGAGGAAGGAGATCTCAGAAGCTTCGCTCTCTATTTTGTTCATAATGAATGTAAGCCAATTCTCATGGTTCTAAACTAAGAATCCTAGTTTGAAACAAAGATATCCTGGTTTGAAACATTTGGACTTATGTCTTGATGATGAACCTAAATATCTAGGTTTGAATCATTGATATAAATACAAGTATTGCAAATATTCTTTTTTTTTTAAATAACAAGGTAGTTTGAAGTGGAGAAATGGTGTTGAACCACAACGAAGGTGTTAGACTCCTGTATTTCACAGTATCGCTAGGTGACTGATTATTTCTTATATTTTTCATACAAAAAATAATATTCCATGGCTATCATTTATTTTCAAAGGAAGAAAGGGAGATCCTGACTTTTAAGAGCATCAAATGAATCTATCTTCCTTTTAGTTCAGTTGAAAGAGGGAAGTGTTGTTGCCCTCATTCATTCCATCCACCCTCTTCTTACCTTTAATTTTCCCAAACTCTGAACTCCAATGCTCTGAATCCCATTTAAACCCCATGACCTTTTTGGACTTATTACTTTATAAAACCCACTTATATTAAAAGTCTGAAATCCTATTGTCATAGCTTTGCCCACCCACTAGCAGCCATGTTATACAACATAAACCTTACCTCTTTCCCGCACTTCGTAGCTCGCAAATTTTTAAACTTACCTCTTAATACATATGCCAAATCTTATTTTTCCGCCGATGCGATGAGGTGGGACACATCATACCTTACCGCATTATCGAAACCATCATACCTTACCTTTTCTGCCTTTTTTTCGCTATATCTTTCTACTTTACCTTTTCACCGCCATATCATTTTTTTACCTTCCACTTTCCCAATTTCCCCCGATTGTGATTAAAGTGGGGCCATCCCTCCACGCCACGTACTCTGTCATCCATCCCCGTCCGCCAACCACCATCCCTCCATGTCCGGCTGAATGCATTTTGTGAGCCAATTATGAAGAAATAGGCTAAACACTACAGAAAGACTCCAGCAAGACCTAGCAAGGGGTAAAAAGCAGGGCGAGGCTGAACGAGAGGCAGAAAACATTGAGTCAGGCATTTTTACAGAGATATAACAGCAGAAACCAAAAAGGTAGCAAATCACATCAACATAGTCACTAATCAATGAAAAGTAACTAGTGCTACACCAAATTTAATTACCCAACACTGGTTTTCTGAAGAGCAGGGCCAGATGTCAGAGCCACCACTGGTTACCTCTTTGTGACCATCACAACTACCTCCAAGATTATTGTTTGATTTTCCAAAGAGCCATCGAAGCATTTGGATCCATGAAGAGCTATCCAACATTAATTCTACAGGCGGTGTTGTTGTCAAAGATTTCTGTTTAGGCCTTACATGGCCACATTTGTCCATTTTCTGCTAATTATAATCAATGAAAGGTTTCCAAGTAATATAGGGCAACCCACTTAGTCTTAAGATAAATATTGCATGCCTTATCAGTATCAAGGGTTGGAAAATTGGACCCTGCTGAAGCTTGCATTGTAAGAAGTATTGGAACTCTGTAACTGTTTAAGCTAGGCATCAATAATAAGAGACCGTTCACAAGATTCTTGAGCTATGTTAATGGTGATTTTTTTCCTCTATATTTTCATGTTGTGCATCAATTTATCTGATTTCAAAACATAAAATTTAGATTAAGATTTTCTAAAGGAGAACCTTAATTCTGTCTATGTTTGTTATCTTAATGTTTTCCTCTGAGACCTGAATGCAGAATTCAGAGACGGTCTGCTCTGAATTTAAGTTTAACCTTAATCTCCTTCTCCCATCTCATATTCACACTGCTAGTAAGATCTAGTGTGCATAGTTAGCTTGCCTTGTGAATTCCCTTCAAAATTTGATTCACAATTCTGCCTTTTATGAATCCATAGCCCAATGGATTAATTTTTACAACTCTGTCTTTCCAACCACCCAATCAATCAAACAAACAACCCCCATCACTATAACTAGCCTAATATCAGCACTTATAATTATCAAGTTAAATAATAAAATAGAGAGAGCCCTCTTTGAGTCTAGGAAGGCTAGTTCCTAGACTCCAAAGTGGTTTGATGTTTGTCCTTGGTCATTTTTTCTTACCAATCTTACAAATTACAAAGGTCTAACATAATGGCGACCATAACGGGGAATAAGTTATTGAAAAAGATTAATATTTCATCAGAACTCAGAAACCCCAGTCAAAATATTGTATGATTCAAGTCTGTTCCAAGATTGGTATTTGGTTGTTGATGGTGGACAACAGCTAGACACAAGAAAGTTGAAATCATTCACTTGGAAACTCCATAGTTTTCAATTGACCTAAAGACTCCACTAGTAGAAGAATCCAGATTGGTTGTGAATATATAATGACCCCACTCTTTGATTGATTGACAAGATGGATCCAAGAATACAATGCAGGTATGCTCCAATGAACAGAGATCACATTCCTGGATTCCCACATAAAATTCCTCAGGTAAATTGGCAAAGAAACCTTCCTATTTTTCAATATGAGAATGTTGATGATGCTTCGTTACATCTCATTAAATTTCTTATACATTCATGGAAGTTGAAGGTCGAATGGCATGAGGATTGCCTCATGAAGATTTTCATGGAAACATTAGAAGGGAAAGCGAGGGAATGGTATGAAGGTTTGAACCCTGGTAGTTTGTTTTCTTTAAAACATTTCCATAAGGTGTTTTATGAGCATTATAAAGAATATTCTCCATCTTTATCATTAGTTGAAAATTGTTGTGATCAATCTGAGGATCTCATAAAATAACTAGTAAATACTGATGAGGATTTAGGAAATTGGCATCTTGAGGATCTCTTAGAAGCAATTCATGAATTTCATTCTCAAGTTAACTGTCATGATAACCAAGAGAAGTTAGTTGAAAATGAAAGCAATCAGGAAATGAAAGAAAATCCACAAGATCTCTCTGTGGGGACAAATGATAATTCATCTACTCTTCTGTGTGAGGCTAAAGAAGACATCCAGCCTCATGATCAGTCTTCACAAGAGAAAGAAAACAATTGTTGTTCAATCCAAAGAAAACAAAGACTCCCTCCTCCTTTAACTGAAGAAGAAATCAATCAGATTCTAAGCATGTAGCCAACCTCTAAATTTTTATGTAATGAAGAGATTATGTCTATTTTTTCTACTGCTGATTTTTGTATTGAAGCATTTCCTCATGAATAAACAGAAGAACAAATTGATGCTGATGTTTTTCTACCTTCTCAAGAAGGCATATTGCCAGAAAGTGCTCCTATTCATCAAAATGAGGGCCTTCAAACAGAATTCAGCCAACTCAGTAAAGACATATCAGGTTTTCTTAAGGGCATCATAGTGGTATATAATGATGATGCCATGTTAGATGACCATGAAGAATACGCAGATATTCTCTTTTAGAAGGTTCCTGAGCATGACAAAGTGGAACCAAGAGAAGCCCTAGATGAATTTTTTTATTTAAACCCTCAGGGCCAGGTATTGTTCCAATATCCTTTTGCTGGTTTCTTATAATCATCTAAAGAATAATTATGCTATGCAAGAGATGGTTTGTTGCAGATTTTAAGGAAAATTTTGAGCACTACTACTCAAAGGCAAGTAAAATGGGAGTGGCCCTTTGTTTTTTCAGCCTACTGAAAAAAGTGAACAAGAATCAATCATGTATTCATTTACTTGATTGGTTGCATTGGAGAAAGGAGTTCACTTAGTGTATATATCACCTCTAAGTTAGATTAGGGTAGGTAGGTGTGCAAATAAGTTCATTATTTTGAGCATTTTTCCAGTTTTATTTTTAGATTGCTTTACAGTTTTCAAATCAAGTATGCCCCAGACTTCAGCTTGTAGAGATTATTGACCTCAGCTTGAAGGTTTTTAGCCACAAAGGTTTTTTAGTTGATTAAGTTGCAAGTTTTTGGATCAGCCTAATGGATCAGGCCACTAGTCTACGGTGTTCTTGACACCTCCTGAAGGAGCTGCCATCCCAAGGTAGAGCCACTGTTAGACTCCTCTATTTCACAGTATCATCAGGTGACTGATTATTGCTTATATTTTTCATACTTAAAATAATATTCCATGGCTATCATTTATTTTCAGAGGAAGAAATGGATATCCTGACTGTCAAAAGCATTAAATGAATCTATTTTCCTTTTAGTTCAGTTGAAAGAGGGAAGTGTTTCTGCCCTCATTCATTACATCCACCCTCTTCTTACCTTTCATTTTCCCAAACTCTGAACTCCAATGCTCTGAATCCCATTTAAACCCCATGAACTTTTTGGACATATTACTTTATAAAAACCACTTATATTAAAAGTCTAAAATTCTATTGTCATAGCTCCGCCCACCCACTAGCAGTCGTGTTATACAACATAAACCTCGCCTCTTGCCCGCACTTCGCAGCCCTCAAATTTGTAAACCTTACCTCTTAAGACTTATGGAAAATATTATTTTTTCTCCAACGCAATGAAGCGGGACCCATCATACCTTACCGCATTATCGAAACCGTCATACCTTACCTTTTCTTCCTTTTTTTCACTATATCTTTCTACTTTACCTTTTCACCACCATATCATTGTTTTACCTTCCGCTTTCCCGATTTCCCCTTATTGCGATTAAAGTGGGGCCATCACTCCACGCTACGTCCTCCATCATCCATCCCTATCCACCAACCACCATCCCTCCATGTCCAGGCGAATGTGTTTTGTGCCCCACTTATGAAGAAATAGGCTAAACAATGTAGAAAGACTCGGGCAGGACCCGACAAGTGGCCAAAACTAGGGTGAGGCTGAACAACAGGAAGAAAATATCGAGTTGGGCATTTGTGCAGAGATATAACAGCAGAAACTGAAAAGGTTGAAAACCACATCAACACAGTCACTAATCAATGAAAAGTAGCCAGCGCTGCACCAAATTTAATTAACCAACACCGGTTTTCTGAAGAGCAGGGCCAGATGTCAGAGCCACCATTGGTTACCTCTTCGTAACCATCATAGCTACCTCCAAGATTATTGTTTGATCTTCCGAAGAGCCATCGAAGCTTTTGGATCCATGAAGAGTTGCCCAAGATTAATTCTACAGGTGGTGTTGTTGTCAGAGATTTCTTTTCAGGCCTTGCATGGACACAATTGTCCATTTTCTACTAATTGTAATCAATGAAAGGTTGTCAAGTAGTATAGGGAAACTGACTTAGTCTTAAGATAAATACTACATGCCTTACCAATATCAAGGGTTGGAAAATTGGACCATGTTGAAGCTTGCATTGTAAGAAGTATTGGAACTCCGTAACTGTTTGAGTTGGGAATCAATAATAAGAGACCGTTCACAGGATTCTTGAGTTATGTTAATGGTGGTGTTTTTCCTATGTATTAATATTTTCCTCTGTATTTTCATGTTGTGCATAAATTTATCTTATTTTAAAATAGAAAATTTAGATTAAGATTTGCTAAAAGAGCACCTTAATTCTATCTGTGTTTGTTATCTTAATGTTTTCCTATGAGACCTGAATGCAAAATTTAGAGACAGTCTTCTCTGCATTTAAGTTGAACCTTAATCTCCTTCTCCCATCTCATATTCACACTGCTAGTAAGATGCAGTCTGCATATTTAGCTTGCTCTATGAATGCCCTTGAAACGTTGATGCACAATTCTGCCTTTTATGACTCCATAGCCCAATGGATAAAGTTTTACAACTCTGTTTATCCAACCACCCAATCAATCAAACAAACAACTCCCATCACTGTAACTAGCCTAATATCATCACTTATAATTATCAAGTTAAATCATAAAACAGAGAGAGCCCTATTTGAGTCTAAGAAGGTTAGGTCTTGGACTCCAAAGTGGTTTGATGTTTGTCCTCAGTCGTTTGTTCTTGCTAATCTTACAAATTACAAAGGGCTAACAGAAGGTACATCCATAACATTCTATAGCAAAATGTATCATAATATTTGGTAACTAAACCAACTCGATCATGTTGATTGTCTCTATCCTACTGCAAGGCTCCAAAGTCCAAAAAAATCCATAAGGGTATGGTTTATGGAATAGGCATATATGTGATAGAAATTGAAGGGAATTCAACAAAATTTAAACCAAGGTGGATTCTTAATCATCTAGGATAATCAAATTATCTATTAAGGCTACCTATTTGAGGTCTATTAGGAAATCCAATTGAAGAAGCTTGGACTAAATCTACTAAAGACACCTTAAAATCTCCTCCCCATGCTTTTCCCTATTGCATAGCCTACACATTTTTCATTTGGAGATTTCCATACTCACATCTTGAATCTGTTGGGAGTGAGTGAGTAGAATATTAGTTAGCACATCCACCTAATTCAACAAATAATCAGGCTTCCTACTCATCACCACTATCTCCATTCTAATATCCTCATATACCACCCGCTTTTTGTTTCATGCATTGTATTTCTTTCCTTTTTTGTCTTCCATGCCTCTCAGAATATGTATAGAGTTTATGAGCTTCCAGCCCCTATGAAAATTTCCTCTAAAATTCATGTTAATGATTGTGCTAATTACTTTGATGACCCTACTTGCCTTATAGTGTTTTGGAACCAAATCCAAAAAAATATAACAAATAGGTCCCCTAAGCAAGTTACCTCCCTGAGTGCCTTGAATTCCCAACTGATGGATGCGCAAGGAGAGGGGGTAATATAAAACTTAACTGCTCTAATCCTCCATGACCTTACCTCTATAGTCCCTCTTTGTACTAAATATTTTCCACTACCAACTTGCATGGGGTGACTACTTCTAGGGATGGGCCAGACCTGGCTATACCATGCCATTCACACAAGGAAACTCCTCTCTTCACCTATTAAGGTATTTCAATTGCACACATGATTGTTTGATACCTCTCATGGATTCCCAAGGCTTGGAAACATTTTCCTCTGACTCACTTATCAAATATGGAAGTTCAACTTGACTCTATCACTATTTTCACAAGACAATGTGTGGTTTCCACATTCCAGGCATGTAGAAAGAAATACTTCCATGCTTTTTAATTAAGTAGAAATATCCACTAAATTATGCTATTATTGCCTCCCTCATTGTTACAATAATATGCATGGTTGTTGGGGATAGTGATAAGGCTTAGTTGGCCATCCTATTAGCTATAGTGTTGAGGTCTCTTAGAACATGATTTACTTGTGTGATTCGAAAAATTGATAGATTTCCCATGGTTCTTATGTGGAGATGTCACAGTTAAGAGTTTGAAGAAAAATTTCTCATCAGAAGATGACATATGGTGTTATTGGAGTCTCCTATTATAATGAGGGACATGATTGGAGAAGAAGCATCCAGAATAAGGCCTTGAAGGATTAGAGGCTTTTCCTAGATTCCAAGAGTAGCCTAATTCAATCTGTCCTTCGAGGAAAAAAAGAACCTCACCCTCTCACCTGCCACACCTATAAGAATTGAAGATATTATTGAAGATGGTGTCACAAAGAATGGCTTCTTTAAAAAATTTTAATCTGAAAGCGCAATTTTGTTTGAGGGAGGTATACAGTTTATGCATTTCAGAGTATCACGTAAGAGATGATTCAGTTAATCTAAAAACGATACTTTGTTTGGGAATAGTATTTAACATTTTATGTGTTTAATAGAATGAATAGAGACCATTCGTTTGTAGTAAAATATATAAAGATAATCTAAACCATCTAGTAGATAGGTTTCAATTGAGATGAGTTTTGTTTGCAAACAAAATGAGGTTGGTAGCATCAAGTAACAAACTAATTGTAAGAAAAATAAGTATCAGTTGAATTCAAATTAATATCTTGTTCTTTTTGAATGTCTATATACCTTATGAATATGTTTATGGATTTTTGAAATGGTATAATATGCATAATATTCTGTGTTTGAAAAGTGGACTACTATGGCACAAATGTCTGTACAAATTACCGTTTACAGTCTCAAACTGAATTCTAACTGGCTAAAATATCATTGATATCATTTAACCTACCAATTTTTGGACTCTGAAATATATGACAAACTTTCAGTAACTTTCCATTCTATATTTTACAAATATATCTAACAAATAAGCATTGTAACATGCTATCACTGTAGATCACACTTTTGGATTAAAGAAAATGTCAACACAGTAAGTGAAATACCCTTCTCAAAGTTTGAAATAGTTTAAAAAAAATGGCATTTGTAACCTACAAATGTTAGAAAAGTATTTATTTGTAAACTCTCATATATGATTCTTAGATTAGAGAAATATATGTGTACAAACATGCCCACTTGTACATATGGCATGCATTAAAAAAACTAGATCTAGCTTAGTGGGCATTAGTGATTTTTGTTTTCTTAAGTACGTAGTGGTGCAACATTTTTCTGGTACATGACGCTTCAACAAGCTAGATATTACATATGACCCCACTTCCACGTGGCTAATTTCCCTTGGCCCATAAGGGGTGAAACAAAAATAAGACTACTTATGTAGGCAAATCGACCCGCGACGCTTGGGCATATGCTCTCAGGAGATTGGAATCCAGTGGCCAACTAGAAAAGGGACTGACTTCACTAATAAACTAAAACCCTATGGGAAGCAGTGAAATTTGGAAATAAATTCTTAACAGTGAGAAAATAATAAAATAAAATTTGAAATTCAAGAGTGCAAAGACATGGGAGAGGGAGACTTGTGTACCAGATACCATGCTCTAGATAGAGGCTTAAGAAGCACATTATAAGCTTTTATCACTTGAGCAGACTGTTGAGCCAAATAATCCTTCTCTTGTTGGTCCCAAATAGATGATAAAATGAAAGAAATTTTACTCAAAGTCCCATAATGAAACATGAGATTAGTGCAAAATTCACAGAAATTTGCAACCCACCAATGTATTACAACAATAGGAATATGAAAAAGGACCAATAGAATTGACCTCAAAGTTGCACTGAAATAAATCAGGATGCAATTTATTTTTCCAATATTTGTACTTTATTTCCATATCGTTTGTGTGTACATTATACTCTGGCTGCCTACATAGACGCATGCCCACATAATCAATTTCACTCCTACTTGCAATAAAATTTTACCTACACTAAATAGAAAACTTATCCAATGGGATTAGTAATATATTAATAAATATTTATATATCTGTGCATGTGCGGTTCCTCATAAAAAAAAAAATTCATATTCATTTCATTTGAGTTTCATCATCCAGAGATTTACAGACTGAATATTTGAAACTAGTTCACTGAAGAATCCAGAGGTTGAACACTCTTGCATGATGGACACACCAGAAATGGCCCAGAAGCTTCCTCTGTGCCACATGCCTAGCACTTAACGATGAAACCTTAACCATTTGTTGAGGAGGAAAATCTCCCAAAGTTGGTTGAGTGATGAAGAAGTCCACTGGGGTAGTTGGGCATGTAATATTTTTTGTAAAAAACGTATGAGAAACTAAAAAGGGTCAAATTAGATAAGTGTTGCAACTCAGAAGTTTGGTGTAGAAGGGCATCGAAGGCATGACAAGTAGAACATAAAGAGAATAGGGCATGTTGAGTGAAAGTTGCAACCAAGGTGAAGGTGTTGAAGCAGAGGAAGGAGATCCCAGCAGCTCCACTCTCTATTTTTTTGTTACTGAATGTTATCCGCCTGGTTTGCAAGCCAATTCTCATGGTTCAAAATTAAGAATCATAGTTTGAAACTAAGATATCTTGGTTTGAAACGTTTAGACATTTGTCTTGATGATGAACCTAAATATCTAGGTTTGAATCATTGATATAAATATAAGTATTGCATATATTCTTTTTTCTTAAAGAACAAGGTATTCTGAATTGGAAAAATGGTGTTGAACCACAACGAAGGTACATCCTTAGCTTTCTGTAGCAAAATGTAGCACAATATTTTGTAACTAAACTAATTCAATCATGGTTATTGTGTTAGCAAGGCTCTAGAGTACCAAAAACCCCCATAAGGATACAATTTATGGAATAGGCCTATATGTGATAGAAATTGACAGGAATTCAACAAAATTTAAACCAAGGTGGATTATTAATCATCTATGATAGTAAAATTATCTATTAAGGCTACTTGGGTGAGGTCTGTCAGGAGATCCAATTGAAGCAGCTTGGACTAAATTTACTGAAGACACCTAATGATATATTCCCTGTGCCTCTCCCTATTGCATAGCCTGTGCATTTTTTATTTGGAGCTGGAGATGTTGGATTTCCATACTTACATCTTGAATCTGTTGGCAGTGAGTGGAGAGAATATTTGTTAGCATATCCACGTAAGTTGGCAAATAATCAAGCTTCCTACTCAGCACCACTATAACCATTGTAATATCCTTATCTACCACCCACTTTTTCTTTCCTGCACTTCATTTCTTGCATTTTTTTGTCTTCCATGCCTCTCAGAATAGGTACAAAGTTAATGAGCTTCCATCCCTTGTCCAAATTTTCTCTAAAATTCTTGTTAATGATTGTGCCAATTACCTTGATGACCCTGATTTCCATAGAGTTTTTTGGAACCAAATCTAGAAAAATATAACAAAGAGGTATCCTAAGCAAGTTACCTCCCTGAGTGCCTTCAATTCCCAACTAATTGATGCACGAGGATAGGGGGTAATATAAAACTTAACTGTTCTAATCCCCCATACCTTACCTCTATACTCCCTCTTTGTGCCGAATATTTCCCACTACCAGCTTGCATTGGGTGACTACTTCTAGGGATGGGCCAGACCTAGCTATACCATGTCATTCACACAAGGAAACTCCTATCTTCACCTATTAAGGTATTCCAATTGCACACATGATTGTTTGGAACCTCTCATGGATTCCCAAGACTTGGAAACATTTTACTCTAACTTACTTATAACAATATGGTAGTTCAACTTAAATCTATCACTTTTGTCACACGACAGTGTGTAATTGCCACGTTCCATGCATGAAAAAAGCAATACTTCCATGTTTTTTTATTGAGTATAAATATCCATTGAATTATGTATCATTGCATCCCTCATTGTTCCTTTAATATGCATGGTTTAAGGTTCTAGTGATAAGGCTTGGTTGGCCATCCTATCAACTATAGTGTTGAGGTCTCTTAGAACATGATTTACTAGTGTGATTCAAAATATGGATAGATTTCACATGATTCTTGTGTGGATATGTCACAGAGAAGAGTCTGAAGAAAAATTTCTCAACACAAGGTGGCATATGGTGCTATTGGAGACTCCTATTATAATGGGGGACCTGATTAGAGAAGAAGCAGACATAATAATGCCTTGAAGGATTATAGGCTTTTCCTATATTCCAAGAGTAGCCTAATTCAATCTGTCCTTCGGGGCCGAAAAGAATCTTCCCCCCTCACTTGCAACCCTTATAAGCATTGCAGATATTCTTGAAGATGGTGTCACAAAGAATGGCTTCTATAAAATTTTGTAATCTTTAAGCACAATCTTGTTTGAGGTAGGTATATAGTTTATGCATTTCAGAGTATTTCATAAGAGATGATCTAGTTAATTATCTAAAAATGATACTTTGTTTGGGAATAGTTTTTAACAATTTATCTGTTTCATAGAATGCCTAGAGAGTATTTGATTATAGTAAGATATCTAAAGATAATCTAATCCTTCTAAAAGACAGGTTGCAATTGAGATGAGTTTTGTTTGCAAACAAAATGAGGTTGGTAGCATCAACTAACAAACTAATTGTAAGAAAAACAAGTATCAGTTGAATTCAAACTAGTCTCTTGGTATTTTTAAATTTTTATATACCTTATGAATCTCTTTATGGATTGTTGCAATGATAAAATATGCATAATATTCTATGTTTGAAAATTGGACTACTATGTCACAAATGTCTATGAAACTGATTGTTTACAGTCTCAAACTGAATGCTAACTGGCTAAACTGTGATTTATATCATTTAACTAGACATTTTTTGGGCTCTTAAATATATGACAAAATTTTAGTAACTTTCCATTCTAGATTTTACAAATATATCTAACAAAGAAGCATTGTAATGCCTTATCAAGTAGATCACACTTTTGGATTAAAGAAAATGTCAACATAGTAAGTGAAATTCCCTTCTCAAAGTTTGAAATAGTTTAGAAAACAAAATTGGAATTTGTAACCTCCAAATGTTAAACAAGTCTCGAATTTTCAACTCTCATATATGATACTTAGCTTATAGAAATATATGTGCACAAACATGCCCACGCACACATATGGCATGTGTGAAAAAACTAGATCAAGCTTAGTGCGAATCAATGATTTTGATTTTCCTGAGTACACAATGGTGCAACATTTTTCCTTGTACATGACGCTTCAACAAGCTAGATATTACATATGGCCCCACTTTCACGTGGCTAATAGCCCTCATCCCATAAGGGGTAAACCACAAAGCGGCCTAATTATGTAGGAAAACTGGCTCGCGATGCTTGGGCATATGCTCTTGGGAGATTGGAATATAGTGGGAAACTAGGAAAGGGACTGCCTTCACTATTAAACTAAAACCCTATGGGAAGTAGTGCAATTTTGAAAGGAATTCTAAACAGTGAGAAAATAATAAAATCAAATTTGAAATTCAAGAGAGCAAAGACAAGGGAGAGGGATACTTGTGTACCAGATACCATGCTCTGGATAGAGGCTTAAGAAGCACATTATAATATTTTATCACTTGAGAAAATTGTTGAGCCAAATACTCCTTCTCTTGTTGGTCCCAAATATATGAGAAAATGAAAGAAATTTTACTCAAAGTCCCATAATGAAAACATGAGATTAGTGCAAAAGTCACAAAAAGTTGTAACCCACCAATTTATTACAACAATAGGAATATGCAAAAGGACCAATAGACTTGACCTCAGAGTTGCACTGAAATGAATCAGGATGACATTTATTTTTCCAATATTTGTACTTTCTTTCCAGATTGTTTGTGTGTACATCATACTCTGGCTGCTTACAGAGAAGCATGCCCACATAGTCAATTTCACTGTTGCTTGCAATAAAATTTCACCCAGAATAAATAGAAAAATTATCCAATGGGATTAGTAATATATTAATAAATATTTATATATCTGTGCATGTGGGGTTCCTCATAGAAAAAATTGTCATATTCGTTTCATGTGAGTTTCAGAAATTAATATTATCAGTCTAGTTTGCTAGCCAATATTTTTTGGAAATACCCTCTTAAATTTAAGTAGGAAAATGAAATTCCAAATGAGAAGCCAAAAATTTTTACCATAATGTAAGAAAAATAAATTATTCTAATTTAATAAATATTTTACTTTTTTTTTATGTTATCCAAGGTTATACATGTTTTAATATTTTTCAAAAAGAAAGGTAGTTGAATTTGCAAGCTATTTTGTTTTTTCAATTTTTTTTATTTTTTCATGTTTGCACCTTAAGAAAGATTTGATTCCTTTGTCTTGGAACTTGGTAGATCGAGAGTTAAGATGGATCTAGATCGATTTAATTATTAATTATAGTTATAGTTATACTTTTTCTTTTTTTTTTACAGTGTCGAAATGTTAAAGAGGACATCATGACATCTCTATCATGGGAGAGAAATTCAATAATTATGGAGAAACCCTATAGGCCCATGGAAAATTTTCAGGTGATCAAAGGGGTGTGGAGTTTCTAACTAGAGCGAAGTGTAGTTTTGACTAAGAGTGAATGGGCTCTGTACAATGTCAGGCTCTGATATCCTTGTCAAAATGAAAAATAATATTAAATGATAACCATGAGATTTTTATTCACATGATGTATATTTTTTAAGTACAGATATCATCGTCATGGAAAACCCTTTGAAGACACACAAATACTCATCAAATATATTTTTTGAGATGAGATGTTGGTTTCTTACTATCAAACCCACATGAAGGAGGAGGAGTTGGTGGATTATGCATTGAAGGAGGGGGTTTTCAACAAATTTGGGCTAGCTAAAGGATTTTATCCATTCACATTTGGAAGTTAGATCAAAATGTTACCATGCCTCGATTTTCGGGCCTACCAGGTCTTTAGAAAGAAAACTTAATAATTTGACAGGGCATCCATGTAGCGATTCAGACACCCTAACCCCTGCTCCAATTGCGCATTGTTCAGGTCCTCTAGTTTCAGCCAGCCCAAAACTTGAGGCCATTTGTGAGGGGTTGAAAAACTCTTATTAGGGTTATCTAGCTTTGATTTTGGTTTCCCTTTCATCCTAGAGATCATAGAAAGACATGTAATGTATATTTAAGACTTTCTTAGGATTTTCAGAAGTTTCAAAAGTTACGAATTTCTTTGGTTTTATTTTTTTCTTTTCCTTCATCTCAAGTGTCATTAGCCTTTCACTCCTTGGATGAAATGTTGAAGGAGATCCTTGCCCCGATGACAAAATAATGTCAAACTGATGTTGAGAATATCTGAATCCATCTGCATTGTTAAAATTTAGAGACAAAAGGGTATTTAGAATTTTAACACTATATATGGATTCAAAGACCCCTTTGTCTATAAATTTTAACACTGCAGATGGATTCAGAGACCCCTGTAGTGAAATGAAACATTTCAGTATCAAAATTTCAATTTTCCATTTTGAGAGTGACACAATTAAAAATTACTAACATAAACAGCTAATTCATATATTTGTTGTAATTATTATTTGGTCATATTTTTATTCTTGGACTATAGTATTCATTTACGTTAATCATTATTACTTTTGTCACTTATTATCTAGTCATGTATTTTATCCTTAAACTAAATTAGTCATTTAAGTTAGTCATTTTTACTTTTGTCACTTATTATCTAGTCATGTATTTTATCCTTAAACTAAATTAGTCATTTAAGTTAGTCATTTTTAGTTTGGTCACTTAAAATTGCTCAAATTTAGTAGTAATTCACTTGAAATAATTGCGATGACTAACTTTTTAGTCACCTAGTCACTAATTTCATCATTTTCTACTAGTGTAAGTGATATTCTTCAATAGGTGTCCCAATGACACTCCTTAGCTCTTTTGATGACTCATCTGCACTCTGAAATACATTAAATTCTTCAAAAATACCAAAACTTCAACTTGTTGTAAAATAATAATTTTTAGGCAAGTTCGTAGCGGATTCTGACTGTTTTACACTGATTTCGCTACGAACTTGTGTAGAAGTGCCAAATTTACATGAAATGGAAAATTTCACTTATGCACAAGATATTTTTGGGATTTTTATTTGACATTGACACCAATCACCTTAATGATGACCTTTAAGACCCCCACATATGTACATTTTTAAAAAATTAATGAACTTCATGACCTTATTTTACCTTAATGACCTAACCTAACTTACCTAAGACCAACCTAGACAAACCTAGTTGTTATCAAGGATAACAGAATGTATAGACGTTCTTTCCACTTACAGTACAAAAATCAATTCAATGATTCCAAGAACCAAATTTTATTTAAACTATAGGAAGAGTTTCCAGAGAATTGGTCAATGAGACATGTCAGACTTTTAATAACAAAAACATACAACAACAAAAAAGAAGGATTGAAAAAGTAATATTCCTTTAAATTTTTTTCTAGAATTATATGTATATATTACTACAAAGCAATCATTTATAAATATCACTTTTGTTATATTTAGTTTTCATATATCAATATAAAAATTAAATAGTTTGTTGTCATGTTAATTTTTCAGGAAGATTATGAAAATCTCAAAGGATGAACGAACTGATATCAGAAATATGCCAGTAGGAATGTCCAAAAAAGTGTACAATGAGATGGTCAAAGAAATGGACATAATTGCATCGCACGAGGAGCCATCTCAACAAAAACGTGCTTCATATGTAATATGTAATCATTGATTTTTTCGATTAGGTACAATAAATAAATAATTTAGCATTAAATATTACTTTTCAAGTATTTTCCTGTAGAAAAGAAAATAAAATGGAACACATTCAACACATAAAACAGGACGACAAGGAAGAAGAGGGTTGATATTTAAGTTTGTGAGTAATTGTTACTTCCTTATAACAACTTAACTAGATTTCATTTTTGTATATTTTAAGTTGTTTTACAACAATTATCATTGAATGTCTTCAAGCAGGTGTTAAAATACAAAGAAGAACCATCAGAAGAATTGATTGACATTGGATTAAATATGGATTGTCAATATATGTTGTCATATCATAAATTAATTGTGGAATTTGTAAGTATCTATCTTGTTTTACTTATATCCATCTATAATTAATAGAACAAAAAAATCTTTTATATTAAATCTTTGATTTGTTATGGCATATAAAATTTGCAGGAAATAAAGTATGGCACTGCACCAACAAATGAATTCTTGAAATAAAGCATGAAATTTGGTTTTGAAAGAATGTGTATATTTCATGAGTTAATTCATGTTATGGTACATTTCTTTTCGATTTACATTGATGTATATTATTTAATATTGCAATTTTCATTATTCTCACCAATGTAGATACACTCAGTTTGTAGATGGAACTTGAAGAAGAAGAAAAAAACCAACACAATGAACAAAACATTCCTCCAAATAACACCAAGTCATGGAAGTAGGTCGAGTAGTGACATCAATTCCAATGAAGAATGATGATCAATATGTTTGAATATCAAAGCAAGGCGTTGTATTTTTTGAAATAATTGTCTATTAAATCAGGCATTTTTTTTAATGTAATGGACATAATGTCCCAATTGAAAGATAAAGGGATATCAATAATTGTCCCATTTTGTACGAAAAATAGTGTCTTATTAATTTATTCTATTATGTTCTCCATTATCACTGTGAAATGTTACACCACTGATTAAACATATGGATGCTTAAATATTATAATGAAGAGATGTGAAATATGATGATATGATATAACAAATTCATCCAAACATCACATTCAAATGCACTAATAAAAATTTAATTGATATGAATAATGTTAAAAAATATGTGTCAACTTTTGATGAATAATGAATTTTTAAAAATCACAATAATTTCACTGTCACAAGTCGATGTTTCTAAAAAATAGAAAATGAACACCGATGCGTGTATATGATACTGCACACCGGTGCGTGTATGATAGTGCGCACCGGTGTGTTTCTACGACCTATGAGCACCGCACCAAATACCAATACCAATTAGAATGCCTGGTGCACTTTATCGACGACTACGACCCGAGCAGATAGGCGTTGCATGCACTAGTATGGTTTTCCTTTAACGCACTGGTGCATTTTTACAACTTAACGGCCCAGTGCTTTTTACACCTTAATGGTCCGGTGTGTTTTTACACCTTAATAGGCGTCGGTGCATGCATCTTCTATTGGCCCAGTGCATATTTGTTGGTGACATGCACTGGGACGTTGCTAAATGCCCCAAGGCTTCCAAATTTTTTTTTCCATCTCGGTGCTTGGTATGTTTACAATATCAGTGCATATAGGTTAAAATGCACCCGTGTGTTCACACATGAAGCGTGCATCAATAAGAAATACATCCGCATAAACCTCCAGCCACCCAATTTTTTTTAGTTGTGTTGAAGTTCTGTTAGAAGCTTCGTCAAAACGTCCGTTACCAAAAACAGATGTTGTAGCAAATGTTTTTTTTGACAATTTTGGCCAATTTTATAACACTAAAAACCTACTTTATAACCTCCGCTAGAGGGTCTTTTCCTTGTAGTGGATTTAGCACTACATAAAGACATGTCAATTTTTTGTTGGATTATGGTAGGTATGATGGAAGTTGCATCTTAGTACATTGAGGACAAAGTTAGGAGAAAAATATTCCATTGATGACTTTGGGAAGTGCAGATACTTGCAGTGTGTTGTGATCAATCACTTGGTGCCAAGATATTTTGGATTTTTGCGTATGGTGGAGACACTATATGGGTAAAATTGGAGACTTAGTTAGGAGTTTCTGCATTGAAGCTTCAATTGGTGACTTGTTGATTTGGGTTTGCTAGCTGGGGACTATTGTCAACAACAACAATGATTTTTGGTGGGGGCTAAGATGTCAAGCCCCTACACTATGGATGTGTATGATGTCATATTATATATTAGAGAAAGAATGCAATCCATCATAGAGAGATATCACATCTTGTTTGTGATGCATGTTTGCGAAAATGGTGATGTGTTTAGTGAGAAAACATGAGCACGAATTCATGTTGGGCATGACATGGGAACTTCGCAGAATTTTTCTTCACCATGCCCAAGTTTCCAATCTTTGGCATGAGTTTGACCATACCATTCCTTATGGAAGGCATCATGATTTTCAACACTAATAAATTTATCCAAAACACCTCAAAGTGTTTGACACCTTTCACAACAGAGGTGTTTGACACCTTTCACAACAAATGTTGACTTTGGAAAATAGAGTTTCAGACAATAAACAAAATTTCTATTCTCTTTTATTCATTCAATATATAAAAAAATAGATTTACTTCAAAGAATTTCATTTGTAACCTTTTACTTCTTAATCTTACATTAAAAAAAATTCAAACTTTGTTTCCTATCATTTTTATAAACGTTAATAAAAATGAAAATAAAAAAACTAACAAATTATCTAAGACTATAATTAAATTAAACAAATAAATCTGGAAAATTACAAAAACTCAAAAACTTGCATCACAACCTACATTTATATTTATGATCCTTAGTTCAACCTATTATCTTTATTTCAAAACTTTGGTTTGGTGTTTTCCTTAAAAAAAAAAGACAATATGAAACTCTTGATACACACGTGTTAATTTGAAAAGTTACTAGATAGTTTACGATAGACATACTGATTTTTTTCATTTTAAGAATGTATTGAAATATTTCATAAATGTATAAAACCAGGTTTCAATGCTTAAATTAGAAGGTGTTAAAGGACCCTATAAAGTGCTACACAACATCTCTCTGTAATAAGTTTTTTATAAAATACCTAAAATGCTTCCATCCTACCTAACTATAACTTTGTAGAGTCATGAATTTCTCACAAGATATTAAAGCTAAGTAGGATATGAACATGGTGCATCCTTAATCCCACTACCAACAATTATCGATTTGTAATAAGAAACTTGCATGGCATATTCAGGGCTATTTCTGGCCTTAGAGCAAGATGCTCCCATAATGACATCCTAGTGTCAACTCTGGATATGCCTTTATGTTCTTTAAAGTGATTTCGGACTCATCAATTCCTGCATTTTCGAAACAGCTTCATTCTCACCTTTACTAATTTACTTTGAAGTTGTTACTCTACAATGTTAGAGTGTCCTTTACTATTGTTTAATACTTAATATTTTTCACTGTAAAATTATATTGGTTATATTGTTATTATTTTTAATTAATATGTAATATTCTTCATTGTAAAAATATATTGGTTATTGTCATTCTTATTCGTAGAGTCACTCATATGATGGTGTCCCTTAAATCCAATGGGTAGAGTAACACTGGTAAGAGCTAAGTCATTGGTTGTTTGGTTGATGTTTTCTTTTAAGAAAGTATTGTATATTGTTGCACGTAGTATTGATGTTTGCTGATTTTATGAATTGATCTCATCTAGAATGCATATTTTAGGCGTATTTCTGAATTTAATAGACAACATCGATGTAAAAACTTTTGTAAATAATTTTATTATAATTACATATTGTAAAAATATCCATAAACTTAACCACAATTAAATCAATTGTTTAATGTCGTCTTAAAATTAGGAAGATTATTATAATTACATATTGTGCAGAAGTTTTGTGCAGAAGACTTTATATGTTTCTATCATGCTTTTTTTATGGTTCATCTATATGCCCCGGTTCATATGCTGCTACGGTAGTCTGGCTTAAGGATGGAGTGGTTATGATGTCACCTCTGTAGTGTATGAACTGTGGGTTCACATCTCTGGATATGGTTGATCCTCCATTTCTGTTCTTCGATTTGGTGGGTTGGGGTTCACTTTTACGGTGCTGGATTGTCCTCATGATATGTATATGTTTCTCATTTCTCTCCATGCTACTTTTGTTACATTTTTTCTAATTGGCAATTGGGGGATCCTTTTAGACATTATCAGCGATTCTCTGCTTGATTATGAGTCTCATGTGATGGGTATGTTTTGCCAGATCACATTATTTTCTGGATTTAGGAGCAATGTTGCATATTTTTGGAAGTGATTTTCACTACACTTCTTATGTTGTATTATGCACTGTTTTTATTAATCATAATATAAAACAGCATTTTTTTCTTTCTGAAAAAAAATTATATATTGTAAAAATATCCATAAACTTAACAACAATTAAATCAATTATTTAATCTCGTCCTAAAATTAAGAAATATATTTTAGAAAATATTTCTGAAATCTACAACCGACATAAGAGAGATGAGAGACATAGACCGTAAAAAAACCCACCCCGCTAACCATTTGCTGCAATTAATATATTGTCAAATTTTGTGGCCGTATGATTCTCAATCCAATTTTTAGTATCGTGGAATGTTTGGTGCATCTTGCCGGGTTATTATTCACTAGTGTCGATTATTGCAGCTTTGTCACGACAACATTACTGTGTAAAGCACTCAGGTTTTGTGAGATCACATGCCGTGTTGAAAGATTAAAGTCAAGTCAAAGTCTCAGGAAATAACACCTGAGACACTCAAATTTAATTACTTCCTCAGATGTTGTGAGTAATTAATTTTGGATGTTAAAGGTATCATACCCCACTTGTTTTCAAAAGTAGAGTCACTCGGAAATATCTGCCCACTTAGTCACGTTTAGTGGTCGCAGCATGGGTCTACCTTTAGCTTTTTACCTCCTGAATTGTCATTTCATTGGCACGGACCTATTCCAATTAAAAGATGGGTGGATTTTTGTCATTGTTGGACGAAGTGTTTTAGTTTTTATACTTTTAATATATTTATTTAATAATTATTAAGTGGAGGGTAGAGATTTATTTTTTAGAATATTTTAAATAATATATATAAATAAATAAAATTTGAAATTTATATTTAAAATTGTTATGTTATTTTTTTTATTTTAATTAAATATTTTAATTAAAAAAATGTTATATAAATAAGTACTATATAAAATGATTAATGTTTTTTTAGCATATGCTATTCATAAATCATGATATTGATTCATAATATTTTAATAAAACTTATTTACAATTTATAAATCTTTATTCGTAATAAAGTGAGATAAATCTCTATCCTAAAAATCTTGTTACAGTTATTTTTTATTAACAAATTAATTTATATAATTTTTTTATTAGTTATTTCATTTATATAATTATTAAGAATGTTTATAATTTTACTTACTCCCTCACTGACATGGAAATTTTGGAATTACATTATTTTTCAACAAACCAATTAAGTTTATCACAGGGAGAGTCGTCTTGCAGTTGTTGGCAGAAGCTGACTCAGTTTTATTGCGCATTTGTAGAAGCTAGAATTGTATAATCCACAATAGTTTGTGTTACCTGTTCTTAGTTATTATTTAAAATTAAAATGAGAATGTTAATATAACTTTATCATAAGAATATAAGTTTAACCATTTTTTGGTATGCAATTTTGAACATGGTAGATAAAGTTGCATGTTCTTGGTTATTATTTAAAATTAAATATGAATGTTAATATAACTTTATTATAAGAATATACGTTTAACACTTTTTTGGTATGGAATTTTGAACATGGTAGATAAAGTAAAAAATAATGTCAAGGTAGGTAATATTTTTTTATATATTAATTAAGGTGAATAAATGTTTAAGGGTAACATTGTTCTTAATATTAAATTTTCAAATTCTCAACAAATTTATTATTGTAATGGATTCGAATCCAACTTTATTCTGAAAATTAAATAATAAAAATATAAAAAGTCACAAAGTTCTTTGCTTACATACAAGCAACTTTTAATCAATACTTTTAAGGTGGGATTATTATCCCGTTGCCACGCAGAGATATCACAGTCAGTATTGGGTCAAATCATATGGTTGGACCAAAAATTATTCTAAAATTTAACTTTAAAAATCAAAATTTATTATTTTTTAAAAATAAATTAATATATTTATCATTAATTTAATTGGGTTTTAGGTTCAACATGTTATTACACAATGCTTTAAGATATATGCCATTTATTTAGGTTAGTTTGTTAAATATGTGTCATTCAAGTTAGGTTCTCAGGTTGCTTTGTACAGATAAACTCAATCGGACATTTGATTTGACTCTACGGATGCCTTAAACGTATTTCATCGTTAATTGTAACCTTAAAACAGAAACATAAAAGGTACTTATACTAGCTACTGTGACAAAGCCTTGAAGCCTCGCCCAAATTCAAATGGGCCATGTTCTCTCTTATACACATTTTAGAAAGACTAACTGACAACATTTTAGAACGACTCACTTGGCCACTTAAGAGTCGACTTAGGAAAGAAAAAATTAGATTTCTTCTCTCCAAAATCCATTCATGCTAATCCATCATTCACGAAATTTTAGGTTCACCGGGAGTTGACTTAATCAATATACTAATATTTTGGTACAAAAATCACATTTATATAAATTAAAAAGAAAATTAGGTTTCTCCACTTCAAAATCCAAGGCATCAATTTAAAGTTTTTCAACATGTTTAAATTCATTAAAGTTAAAATATGTAAAATATATAACTAATAAATCTAAAAATTAAAATATATAATAGATAGGTAAAGAAAATTTGAATATTCAAAACATTTCAAAAGTGTAGATTTCATTAACAACTTATATATATATAATCACTATTTTATTATCATATCAAATTTAAAGATGTAGATTTCATTCATAATTTTTATATATATTAGGGTTAAAAACTCAGTGTGTTCAACAAAATCTCTTAAAGGGCAGAATTCTTTTGACTCCACAGAATTGTAATACCTTCAAAATAATGCTAGAGAGGCTCTTCGAGAAGGAGGAAATCTCATTTCGTGGCCTTCATAGCCACAGATTAACACAATGCTCTTCGAGAAGGAGGAAATCTCATTCGTGGCCTTCATAGCCACGGATTAACATAATTAATTCAAAACGCACTTGCTGAGTGCAAAAGAGAAAAAATTAAGAAGTCTGAAACAAATTGCTTTTCGGTTAATGCTTGGTTTGACGAGGAATGCAAAAAGGCAAGGAGAAGGTGGAAGGAATCAGACAAGGATAATGTAAAGCTCAAAGCTTACAAGAAAATAGGAAGAAAGAAAAAGGTTGATTTCATGGTTTCGAGGAGAGAAGAACTAATCTTCCTTGGGAAAAATAACCCCAAATTATTCTAGAATGAGCTCCAACCAAAAAAGGTGCAAACTGAAAACAACATTACAGCTTCTAAATGGTTCGACTATGCAAGACAACTGTATGAGCAAGATCCCAAGGTTGACCCTCCTCCCTTGGTCAACACAGACACAAAACTCTTCACGGTGCAAGAGGTAGAGATGGGTATCAAGAATTTGGGCGGTGGAAAAGAAAAAGACTTAGATGAACTCCAAGCAGAGTATCTAAAGTGGGGCTTAAAAATTCTTTCAACTCACATCACAAAAAATTTCAACAACATCATACAGCAGGGGTTCCCTATAGTTTGGACAACTAGTACGGAAATACCTCTTTTCAAGAGTGGTGACATCAATAATCCCTCCAATTATAGAACCATAATGATAACCCCTTGTTTGCAAAGTTATTTGGAAGCATGTTAGAAAAGAAAATCAGCAAGTGGGCAGAAGAAAGAGATAAACGTGCTAAAGGGCAAGCAGGTTTTAGACCTAAACATTCCACAGTTGATCATTGTATAAATTTAAGGCACATCATTGAAAAAATTTGGGAAAAAAAGGAAGAAGTTTTTTGTTGCTTTTTTAATTTCAGAAAAGCCTTTGACATGGTTCCTAGGGATAAGCTTTGGGGCAGAATGGAGGAACTCGGGGTTCCCAAGCATTTGAGAGCAGTTGTGCATAGGCTGTATGAAGAGGTGAAAGTCAAAATTAGAACTTCAGCAAGCATTTCTGAAATTTTTGGAAGCGATATCGGGGTCAAGCAAGGTTGCCCATTGTCTCCTACCCTTTCTGGGTTATATATTGGCAATATTGAAGAGTGGCTAAATTTGCAAGGGGGTGACGGTATCCATTTGGGCAAGTTCATTATAAGGCTTCTTTTGTATGCAGATGACCTTATATTGATTGCTAAATCAGCTCTTGGTTTGCAAGAGCACTTACGTTCCCTTGAGCATTTTTGTAGAAGGGTGGGGATGCAAGTCAATATTAGCAAAACGGAAGTAGTGGTCTTCTCTAACAAAAGAAAGCATAACCAGCATAAGTTCTACTTTGAAGGCAACATTTTGGAAGAAGTTGCAGACTACAAATACCTCGAAATTGACTTCAACAAAAATTTAAGTTGTGATGGTTGTAGAAAGAAAATAACTTTAGGGGGTTAGAAAACATTTTATGCTCTTCAAAACAGGTGTAAAGAGGCAGAGTTTTGGGACTGGAAAACCACTCTAACTCTTTTTGGGCTTCTAGTGATTCCATTGATTCTCTACGGTTGTGAACTATGGGCCAGCAACACAACTGATCTAGGTGGATATTAGTGGCCACTCGCCTATTCCACTTGGGGCCCCACCATTGTCTCCTTCAGTTTTTTCACAATTTACTATTTTTATCATTTTTTCGGTTCCTAAACTTCCGATGCCATTTTGAAGCCCCAAACGGAGATAGTATGTCGAAGTTACGTCCCCGAGAAGTTGAAACACCAATTTACCCAAATGGGGCCCATAGTTCTGGGGCTTCATCTCCTAGGGTTAGGTTTTTGGACGTTTAGAGTTCTCCATTATTTCTCCATAATAAATCGGCCCTCGAGCCTCATTGTTACACAGTTCAGAGGTCTATAGCCGCCACATCTCTTCTCAGAGATTCGCTACCAGCACCCTAGCTAATTTATTTCCATCATGTTTGTAAGAATATTTTTGTGATTTGATATTAAATAAATGAATCTTTATTTCTGTTGTATTTCTATGCTTATGGTTATTTCTGTATTCTGTTGCATTCCTGCATAAATCCGGATCAGTGGTATCAGAGCAGTATGTTTTTTCTCGATCCTTCTTTGCATGTCCCCAACGAGATTAGGGTATAAGGAGTTGGGGCTCAATCTGGTGGAACCTTTGCAAGATCAGCCTCGCAAACCCCGACGAACTCCCATGGGGGATGAAAAGAAAGATGAGGGATCAAGAGATGCTATCAAAATATTTGTCGAGGAGGCCCTCGAAAAAAAAAGGAACGCGATGATGGATAAATTTGCCCAGATCCTTCAATGACTGCCCACCAACGGTGCATCTGCATCTAACAGCCACTCTGGAGGCGCGACTCCCTTTAAGGTACAAGTAAACTTCGACATTCCCATATTTGAGGGTCAAATAGATGCAAATGTCGTAGATATATGGTTGAATCTATTAGAAGGATACTTCTCGGTTCATGACTTTTCTGACCGGTAGAAGATTATTTTTGCACTCCTCAAAGCTACCCCCCATGTCAAGGACTGGTGGGAAACCTACTGTGAGAAAAAGGACGAGACAGAACCATCTCTATTCTCAGTCGTACCCACTTGGAATTCTTTCTGAGATGCCATCAAGGAACAATACTATCTCGTGGGGAGCTATGAGGACAAGTACATACATTGGACTACGTTGTGGCAACAAAGGGATCAAGATGTGCATGAGCTAACGAATATTTTCCATACCCTGCGCACAAAGTTGGATATCAAAGATTCAGAGAAACATTTGGTGTTAAATTATTGCGGTTGTCTGCACGGATACATTCAGGAGGAAATGGAGTTCCTTGACATCTCCTCGCTTGGTACAGCATACCAGTATGCTGCCAAGATTGAGCATAAATTCAAAAAAAGGAAGTGAGACTTTGGATCTACGAATCAAAAGCAAGGGAAAGGTGCCCCCAAACTGTAGAACAAAGGAAAAAGCCAAGGCATGGCGGCCCAGGACAACCTACCAAAGACACAAGAAAAAAACAACACCACAAAGCCAAAGATGGACACGGGAAAGTGGTGTGAGTTCCATAAGAGCTCCACTCACAACACAAGTGAGTGTTGGGCCAAGCAGTCGCTGGTGGCCGAGATGAGGACTTCTGAATCAGATGCATGCTCCGACTCTGAATCAGAACTTGACAAGGCAAATGACAAAGGGAAGCAGATTATTGATGTGGAGCCCAATGCCACTATTGCCACTACGAAGATCCAGAAGGAGGAACCAGAAGATCCAGAGGAGGCAAAGCATCTCTTCCACTCCCAAATGTGGGTAAAGGGTTCCCCGCTACGGTTCATTGTTGATAATGGGAGCCAAAAGAACCTCATTTCAGTAGATATCATGAAGTGGTTGGGCTTGTCAACCACAGCACACCCACAACCATACACCATTGGGTGGCTTCACCAAGGACGGGATCTTCGCGTCAGCCAGCAGTGTCGCCTTCCCTATAGCATCAAGCCCTTCACAGATGAGGTATTGTGTGACATTGCTCCTATTGATGTTTCTGATGTATTATTAGGCCAACCATACTTGTGGAAGCGACATGTTGTGTATGAGTCTCGGCCTCGCACTATTATTGTTACTTTGGGAAATAAATTGTACAAGATACCAGAGGTACCACTGCCTCCCACTATCTCTTTGGTTACTGCAAAACAATGCAGTTTGCTCATTTCCCAAACTAGGAAAAAAAATTTCCTAATGAGCCACCCCTAGGGCAAGAAGAAGACTATGGCCACGACCTCCAAACATGGCTCCTCTACACGACAACAACAAATGGACAAGGTTGTGGAGGATTACGGGGACATCTTCACCTCACCCACAAGGGTGCCTCTACACTGTTACGTCAAGCACCCCATTACCATGACCCTAGGTGCGTCGCTACCCAATGGACCGATCTATAGGTGCTCTGTTCTAGAGAATGATGAAATCAAGAAGCAGATTTAGGTGCTATTGTAGAAAGGTCACATCTGGCCAAGTTCATCACCCTGTGGGAGCCCGATCATGTTGGTACAGAAGAAGGATGGGACTTGGAGACTCTGTATTGATTATCGGGCGCTGAACAAGATCACTGTCCAGAATAGGTACCCATTCCACAGATTGATGACCTTCTCGACCAACTCAAAGGGGAAAAATATTTTAGCAAGATCGACTAGAATTCTAGGTATCACCCGGTACCAATCGAACCCTCTAATGTGTGGAAGAATGCCTTCAAAGCCAAGGAGGGCCTTTTGAATGGCTCTTCATGCTTTTTGGATTGACAAATGCTCCTAGAACCTTCATGAGGTTGATGGATGACATCTTGCGTCCATTCACCAACTCATTTGTAGTGGTATACTTAGATGACATTCTGATCTTCAGCCAGACTTGGGAAGAGCACCTCCACCACATCCAAGAAGTCCTCCAAACACTGCGGCAACAGAAGTTATGTGCCAATTTGGAGAAGTGCACTTTTGGAGTGAACCAGGTTCAATATCTGGGATACATTATTGATGAAATGGGGGTGCATGTGGATCCAGCCAAGATCCAAGTCATTCGGGATTGGCCAACCCCAACCACCCTAACAGAGCTTCGCAGCTTTCTGGGTCTTGCTAATTTCTACCACAGGTTCATGTTGGGATTCTCTCATATCACTTAGCCCTTGAGTCAAGTCACCGAGGGAGGAGCGAAAGAAAATTTCTGTTGGTCGAAATCTTAACAGAAGGCGTTCGTAGAATTGAAACATCGCCTCTGTTCTGCCCCAGTGCTCACATTACCCGACTTGCAAAAACCATTTGAGATCGAGACAGATGCCTCTGACTATGCTATTGGGGCAGTTCTTACTCAATAGGGGCATCCAGTGGCAATCACAGTGACACATTGTCCGACATAGTTCGAAAGTATCCCACTTGTGACAAAGAAATGTATTCCATTATGCAGGCTTTTTGACAATGGAAGCATTACATTTTGGGGAAGGAGACAATCATCCACACATACCATCGACCCCTGCAGTTCATACAGACACAAGGGAAGTTGCAGAACTATCGCCATCAGAAGTGGTCCACATATCTGCAACAATTTCATTTGAACATCAAGTACAAGAAGGGTAGCACCAATAATGTTGCAGATTACCTCAGCCGACCACCGATCGTGGCCATAACCACCGTTCTTAACTCTTGTGGGCATGAGACTTTTGATTGGCCACTTCTCTACAAGAGCGATACAGAATTCAGCTACACATACAAGGCACTCTTGGGGGGTATGCAAGTTCCAAATTTTCACCTCCAAGATGCACTATTATGTCACCTAGGACACCTTTGTGTTCCTTCAAGCAAGTGTGCCAAGATGATATGGGAAGCGCACTATAGTCGATTCGTTGGGCATTTTGGGGTCAAGAAAATAGTGGCAATACTGTAGAAGTATTTCTATTGGCCAAACCTTCAACAAGATGTCGGGAAGTACATCAGATCCTGCATTGCTTGCGCCATTGCCAAACCGACCATCAAGAAGCAAGAGCTCTATACTTCGCTACCTACCCTAGTCGACCTTGGGAATCCATCTCCATGGATGACATGTCAGGCCTTCCTTCTACTAAGCATGGAAATGACTTTGTTTTCGTGGTCATCGAAAGATTCTCAAAGATGGCCATTATGGCGACCTGCAAGAAGAATATCACAACAGAAGCCACTGCTAAACTCTTCTTTGAATGAGTGTGGGTGCATTTTGGGATCCCACAGTCTATCATGTCAAATCACGGCAGCAATTTCCTCAGTACATTTTGGTCCAGCCTCTAGTCAATTTTGGACACCAACTTCACCAAGTCCACAGCTTTCCATCCTCAAACTGATGGCCAAACAGAGGTCGTCAACAAGATGATTGTACACATTTTGCGCATGTACAATTCAAAGCATGCACGCACATGGGATGAGAGCCTTCCTTATGTACAATATAGTTATAACCGGGCTCTCCACAGCTCAACCAGCCACAACCCCTTTCAGATGGGCCTGGGCTTCCACCCACTATGTCCCATTGATGTAGCCATGTCATTTGCAACTACTCAGGCTGATTCAGCTCATGTCTAGTCTGAAGCTAACAAAGCAAACAACTTCATCAAGCGCATTCAGCACATCCGCCAACACATTCATGACGTATTGGACAGAGCTAATGCTAAGTACAAGCAATGACATGATCAACATTGGGTGCCACACAACTTCCAGGTGGGCAAAAAAGTGTGGCTACATTTGTAGAAGGAGCGCCTCACTAGACCCCACTACAAGATTCTCTCGCTCCGATATGGGCTGTACACCATCACCAAGGCTGTAGGGAACAATGCATTTGAGCTCAATATTCCACCATTCTGTGGTCTGCACCCAGTATTCAATGTAGACCACCTTCGTCCCTACTTCCCACCTCTATTGGACACCTCTAACATTGTAGAAGAACTCACACCAAAAGAGTTAAACCCAGATTGCATGGAACAGGCCACCACAGATTGTATCATGGACATGCAAATCAAGAACACTCACCGACAGAATATCCAACTGTATCGAGTTGTCAAAGCTGACCAACTCTTGCACCAAGGCAACTAGTTCACCAGGGACCAATTTCAACAGATGTTTCCTCATCTCATGGAGGAACTCAACGCAATGGGGACCATTGCTTCCTAAGGGGAGAGGAATGATCCAGGTGGATATTGGTGGCCACCCACCTATTCCACTTGGGGCCCCACCATTATCTCTTTCAGTTTCTTCACAACTTACTATTTTTAACAGTTTTTCGGGTCCTGAACTTCCAGAGCCATTTTGAAGCCCCAAACGGAGATAGTATGCCGAAGTTACGTCCCTGGGAAGTTGAAACACCAATTTACCCAAACAGGGCCCATAGTTTTGGCGCTTCATCTCCTAGGGTTAGGTTTTTGGATGTTTAGAGTTCTCCATTGTTTCTCCATAATAAATAGGCCCTCGAGCCTCATTGTAACACAGTTCAGAGGTATATAGCCGCCACATCTCTTCTTAGAGATTCGCTACCAACACCCTAGCTAATTTATTTCCATCATGTTTGTAAGCATATTTCTGTGATTTGATATTAAAGAAACAAAGCCTTATTTCCACTGTATTTCTATGTTTATGGTTATTTCTGTATTCTGTTGCATTCCTGCATAAATCTGGATCAACAACCGAGATGCAGTGGAAACAAATTGAGAAAATTCAGAAGCGTTTGATTACAAACAAATTCAAAATTAAAAGTGCAGTTCCTTATGCTATCATGTTAAGTGAAACAGGGGTTGCTCCTATTGAAGCAATTGCTATGGTGCGAGTCATAAGGTATTTGAAAAAAATTGAGCAAATGGAAGAGGGTAGATGGCCTAAGGTTTTGTTTACTGACAGATTGTGTAAAATAAAGAAGACTTGGATGCGGAAAAATAACAAATGGTTTAGTAAATGGGGTATTTGCTTGAGCATGTGTCATACAAACAGTAAAGAGATAAAAACTTTTGTTATGGATAAGTTCCACAAATATACTTGGGAGAAAGAACAATTACTACATTGAAGAGTTTAACCCCACTCATAACCATCAACAAAAGGTGTACATAGGGGACAATATTTCTTGGAAATATAAAATTCTTATTGCTCAATTAAGGACTAATTCTCATCAGCTCCACTATGAAAGATGCACTGGAAAAGGATAAAAGAAATGTGGGAGGAAAGAGTATGTATGTTTTGCTCTTCCGGAGAATTGGAAATAGAAAAACATTTCATTTTAGAATGCGAGGCCTTCAAAGATAGCTGCAAAAATTATGCAGGTATTATGGCAGTCAGTTATTGGGATAATCTATTCAATGAAGAGTTTGTCGAGAAGCTGAGAGCGGTTATTGTAAAACTTCATAGGAAAAGGGCCGGATACAAGAGCCAGATAGAGAAGCAATCTGTCCCATAGGCTATTTTTAGCCTCGTGGATGTCAAAAATACTTTTTTTCTTTCTTTCTATCTCTATATATAACTATTTTATAGTAACAAATAGTCCAAACAATGAGTTGGACTATTAATATTAATATTAATGGGCAGCAACCCCTTCTTCAAAGAAATCTAATCCACGGCCACAACACTCCTTCAAGGAAATCCAATCTGTCGCAGCAGCCCCTACTCCAATCCAATTAAATCTCTAGAACAAATTTGTACACAAGATATCATAGAGTTAATAGTAACAACGTTTGACAATTTTTTTTCCATATACATATATATTATTAAATTGTCAAAACAATAAGAAAGCAGACAAAAAATATTACTCACAGATTTTCAATTTCTCTAAATATTAATTTTCTCCTATTGCAATGAAAGCCAATCCACAGCAGGAGCCTCTCCTCCAATTCCAATCCTCTACGACAGGATGAGATGAGGAATGAGAAATATATATATATATATATATATATGCAATCTTCTATAAAAATGTAGATTAATTAATTTATTGATTTGTTTTATTTTTATCTAAATAATTAATTTATTTTATTTTATTTTATTTTATTTATTTATTTATTTTATTTACTTATTAATTAATAATTTTGGGCTTTTCTATTACCTATTATACTACATAAATCTTTTTTAATAAATTTTATTTAATTTATTTATTTATTATTTAATTATAACTCTTAATTAATTAACTCTCTAACAGTTAGTTTTTAACGGCTAGTTCTTAACAATTAGTTTCTCAACGGCTATTTTCAAGAAATAATGCATCTCCACTATTTATTCATCCAAATCCATTAGTTTCTCCCCCTGAAAATGAACCACACATTATCCAAAAGATATTTATCTAAAATATAAATTTAATCCGATTTTAATCATAGTTCACAATAACACAAAATGTCAAAAATATATTATAAATTAGCAAATAAAAATCACCGACCAGTACTGCAAACCCGGATCTAGTTTACTTATCCTTGGCGCAATTTTTTTTTCAAACCGGGATCTAGTTTGTTTATCCTTTGCACAATCTTTCTCACAAGGAACTAATTATTTCCCTTGTCTCTTCCAATATTTATTAACTCCATATCCTATTTCAGATATTCATACAACAGAAACGTTGAGGAATTCAAATATTTAGAAGTTTTATTCTCATGTGATCGAAAACTCCTTAGAAAATATAATGAGAATTATTAAAAATTGAACTGAAAATTGTAGAGAAAATATAATAAAGATTGTATGAACTTAAACGGTACAACATTTATAAGAAACCAGAGGAAACCTAAAAAAACTTATAATCAGATATAACAAAACCAAACATAACAAAATAAAACAGAAAACGTAAAAGAAAAGAGGAAGTTGAAGCTAAGAGGATGCAAAAGCTGGTAAGCACGTACGCGGCTGTGGAGCCTCAGAAAACAGACACATTATAGTGATTTCAAAGCCTCAACGAGAGAAAGGAATGGACACAATTGGATCTTTTACATCTATTATAATTGAATGTGAAGGAAAAGGATCCAAGGCCAACGGTTAACCTCGAGCAGCTGGATAGAGGCAAAGACGTCCAACGTTAGAGGTAAAACAAGTGTGCTTTTCTTTGTAAAAAGCAAATGTGAGAAAATAAGCCGCTTGTCAAATTTTGAATTCAACTTACATTTATTGGTAGAAAAAATCAAAACGAAATATTACAATAAAAATAATCAAAATAAACCAAAATTTACTAGAGATTTAACGTTGTATTTTCTTCTCCACATGTGTAAAATTGTTACATCAATGTGAATAAAATTTAATGAAAATATCTAGTTTTCTAGTTACATTTTCGGTGTAATAATAAAACTTTACATGACACATCAACTAACTGGTTGTTACTTTTTTTTTTCAAAAGGAAAAAAACGTTGTATTATATATTTATAAACAGTATAAGAAGTGTAGTCTACACTTTGAAATAGTTTATCAACATTGTGAATATGTGAGGATATAAGTCTATCTGTCATTCCATACTAATTACATACAACATATCACTCTTTTAGAAACAACAAACCTTTAGTAGCACAAAAAATACATCCCTATGTCTGGACTTGGATATACCGAGACAAAGAAAAAACTGCCCAGGATATTCCAATACAACATAAAAACCACAAAAAGGTTATATCATTCATACAGGGAGGAGCGAATAAGCCAGCATATGTGAAAACCCCGCAACATATTAAGGGGATAGGCAGGCTCGCTTGATGAAGAATACTTGATAGCTCCCTTTAAACAAACAGATCCGATCATTAAACAGGCTCGCTTGAAGTTGTCGGCAGAGGGAAAACCCATAACGAAGAATCGCAGCTATAGTGGAAGAAACCAAAAAAAAGGATAAACTGGCTCGCTTGACATCAACCAGAAATCATATAGCGCAGGATCATGGGATGGGGATATTGTTTGACCAAACAATGATATTGTCCCTATAATGTGTCACCTGCGATATACCATAGACCATACCCAAACCTATTTTTGATAAAATGTCTGCTCTGGTATTGTTCTTCCTATATATATGATGCAATGGAGGATAGTCCAATTTCACCCACAAATATCTTGTCCTTTTGAACCATCCATGAGAAGTCAGAGAGGATTGGGAGGACAGGCCAAGTATAGCTTCAATAATAAGCTTGGAATCACCATAGATGTAAACCTGCCATAGACCCAAATTGCAAGCAGCCAATAAACTACACCAAAGGGCCATAAGCTCCGCAAAATTTTTTGTGCCCCTACCCCCATTCCATAAAATATGGATTTGCTCAGATTGAGATAACTTGATCCAAGCCCCACATCCCACAATCCCATCCTGACAGGCACCGTCGAAGAAAATAGCAGGCAGGGATATAGGATGGGGTCGAATCCTTCTAGATTCGTCATAATCAATATTCAAAACAGGACCCCTGCCACAAATCCAATTCATAATGGCTTTGAAGATATGAGGCATAATGATAGGAGTATTTTCAAAAATGTGTCGGTTCTTGCTTTGCCATTTTTCCCAAACAAAAAAGAATGGCAGAGATTGAAACTACCCCATTACACGATCCCAACGATGTTCCGCATCAATGAAGTTAGTTGGAGACCATGATGTCCTGAAAATAGATTTTCTGAATAGATGCCAAATGTGTGTCACCTTGGCACAAGTAAAGAATAAGTGGTCAATTGTTTCCTCAGCATTAAAACAAAAAACACACCTACCTGGCCTCTGCATTCCCCTACACTCGAGACCATCCCAAGTTAAAATCTTCTCCTTCCACGCCAGCCACCCAAAGAGAAGGATTTTGGTCGGTATCTTCCTATGCCAAAATTTTTCGAAACCAGAAGAGGTGTAATCCATAACCTCAAAAAGTTTTATATTGGAGTATATGCTTTTAACCACCAGGGACTCATCCTTCATTTTCCCAGCCCAAACCAATTTATCCCCCTCATTGTACAGGGATAAACCGACAGTGTGGATCAGCATTCTGTAATTTGACCACTCCACCGCATCCCTCCCTGAAAGTCCCAATTGGATGTCCTATTCATGGGCGCCTCCATGATTGGGTTAAAACCTAGGTACCAGGGCAGAAGCTGCAAGAAAGCCTTCCCTCTAACCCAGGTCTTGTTGACAATCAGTGTAACATCTTTTTCATTCAAAAAATGAATACTAAACCAGTTTTTTAGGAGTAGGTTGACCTTCGGGATGTAACCCACAATGGGGCTCCAGAATTTCTTTTCCCACTCCATCATGTCGAACTCATGTCCGTCGGCAAATAGCCAGTGCCCGATGAGGGCGCGCTTCTGTAAGCTAGTGACCCTCGCCCAAAGATTATTGTACTCCAATACAACTTCTTTGATGTCCATCGCAGGCTTGTAGCATGCAAGATGCTTCTTCTTCTTATTATGCCTACGACCGCTCGTAGTGCCAGCTTTACCCGCATGCAGGTTCTTCAACGCAGGATCCTGACAATACCGAGAAAAGAATCCGAGAGGCGCAACAATATATTGAGCAATGAGGGAGGCATCCTTCTCAAAACCCTTTTTTCAACTAAGTTCAACAGCCATCGTGGCAGCAATCAAAGATTCTTGTGCAGATGTGTTAGAGGACAGGTGATCCAGATAATCTACCATAAAGGTCTGAAAGGGTGACGATGAAGATAGATTAAAAAATAAAAATAAAAAAGAAGCCAATGGCAGAAGGACAATTAAGGAACCCAACATCTCTCGTCCTATGGAAGGATATGGTCAGAAGGTTTTACACTAACACAATGTTAAGGGAAAGGTTGCAAATGAAAAAAACACATCATTTTTCAACCCACATAAATGGTAACCGCCACCATAATGCAAGACAACTTGGATTTAGCCAACCTTGAGAAGAAAAGACCTAGATAAGAGCGATCATAAAGGAATGTTTGTATCCCATAAATATTAAATCCCAACCACATCCCCCCTATGGATTATAATGTACATATAATTAATTTTCTGACATTGTTAAGAGTGAGGATCCATAAAAAAACATTCTCGAATTAGCACCCCCCTACCACCCATAAATAGGAGCCGCCACCAACATGAGAAAACAACCCTAAAATAGCCACCCCCAAGGAAAAAGGACACAGCAAACCTATGCAACTAGAGTGTGCATGGAGATTCCCATATCTATCTTGATCATCATCCCAAGTAGTACATCATATTCAAATTATTTTAATGAATGTTTTATATATTTCCACCAGTATCAAAACATTAATGCACACTAAGGCAATAATCATGCACACCTCTACCACCTCTGGTTGAACCATCATACAGAAGAGTAGAGTAAGATCTCGATAAACATCCTATATTTTAAGTGCGCCCATGAAAACAGTCATCGGATCATATCATGATACCCCCACACTACATATAGTATAGGCCAACTATATCTATAAATTCTACACAAATAATAGAGCTGCTCCTTGCCCAGTGACTAGTGTACAAATAAGAGACACATAAACACAATAATATACCTGCACAATGCTGATGAAGACAGTTGCAACAGACTCTTGTATATCCAACATCCTACTAGGCTGCTTCTTTCTTACATAGAACCATTCCCCTTGTTCCGCTAAATCCTTGTAGGGGAAATTGTTTGTTGTCGCCTGCCGACTAATGGAGGGAAGCAACAACGTCCTGATGCGACCATCTCTACTGACACTGTGCTCTATGCCGAAGTAACGCCACACCAAATGAGTTTCTATCTATAATGGTTGTTACTTATAGATAGTATTGTTCATACACTAAAATATTTAATAAATTAAATATTTATTTCAAGTTAAATTTTATCAAAAGGTCAATAAACAATAATGGTAAATAACTAAAACCATTATTATCCCGCCAAAGATTTATATTCGATATTGGGTCAAACTCATATTACTTTTGGTTGGACCAAAATCTATTCAAATTTTAGCCTTAAAATTTGAAATTTATTATTTTTTAAAAATAAATTAATATATTTATTATGAATTTGATTGGGTTTCAGGTTCAACATGTTATTGCACAATGCTTTAAAATGTTTGTCATTCATTTATGAATGACAAACATTTTAAAGCATTATATATATATATATATATATATATATATATATATATATATATATATATATATATATATATATATATATATATATTATTTTTTAATTATTTTAAAAATAAATAATAATAATTATTTTTGTATTATAAACCATTTAGAATATCAATGCAATCTCAACTATATCATATTTAATTTAGTTTAATTAAATAGTTTTCTAGTTTTTAGGATGTTAAAATTACATTCTCCAATTACAACATATTGTTTATGTAAAATATTTTTGCAATTTATAAAATGTTAAAACTACTAAAAGTCTTTAACTGCAAAAATTTTAATTATCAATATTCTATAATAAAAACAAAACAAAATTACAAAATGTCTTGAAGTGATGCAATATTATAATTTTTTTTAATTATTTTTATAAAAAATGTTACAATAATATGTTAACTATTTTTTTTAATTATCATAAATTAACTATATAAAGTAGAAATTAATATAGTTGGAATTTTTAAAATCAAATTAATATTTTTTGGGGGGACCAATTCAATTATATTATTAATAACTCAAATTTAATTATATGCTTTCTCATTTATTTGAATACGTATTTAATCGTTCATTTGTTTTTAAATAAATAAAAAATTATAATATTAAATGTTATTCATCTATACATGAAACTACAATATCATGTATATGTTGACAAAACTTGACCACCTAAAATATTTTGTTGGTAGTTTTTAAGGTGGTGAACTTTCACTAATGTCAAATGCTTTTGGGTTTTGAGTTATTCGCATGTTTTCTTACATATGAAAAAAATGAGTGAATAACCTATCAAAATTAGTTTTAGGTCATAATTTGCTTATGGTGAACGAATTCATATTTTAACAAATGAAATTAGTAACAAAATTGTCTAGACCTACAAAAAATACATAATTACAATTAACAAAATACCCCAATTTTTTTTTGTAAATCAACAGTTTGTATTAAAAGGAAAATATTGTACATAAAGTTACAAAAAAGGTCATGCCGGTAACAGTACAAAAAGAAAACCCTATTAACCAAGCATGTTGCAGGTCAACAACACAAAACACAAAACAACCCCTTTGCTTAGCCTTCGAGGGCTTGGACAGCCCCTGTTGCTTACTACAAAACTTGGTCCTCCTCCTAGGTAAGAGGCCAATGGCGACTAGCTAGATAGAAATAGAGGCCGCAAAAAGAAAAGCGAGAAACTAGAAAAACATGGAAATTAAAAAGGAACAAACAGGAAATTAATCCTGACTCCCCACATGCACATCCTCCTTGCTAACAACCGCGCTCGGACTAGCTGTCTCCTTATTGCCAGGCGCGTTCCGGGGCTTGAACCTGCGGATCACAGTGGTCTTGTGGGTCTCATCTTGCATTTGGATAGAAATATTCACCACATACTTCAGGTAGGTCTCAAAAATTTGCACAAAACCTTCGAGTCACTTGGACTGTGCATTCATTTCCTCAACCAAGGATTTCATGGTCACTTCCAAATTATCCAAACAAGCCGAATTTCTAGTAGACCCTAAGGTACCTGCTTGGAAAGTCTCCCTATTCAAAGTCTCCTGCGGGTTCATCGATTTAGCCAACAAGGTCTTCATATGCCAAGCCAAAGCCTGGGTACGCAAGAATTGCATGGACCTGGTGGCAGGGGTTCCAGGGTCAGTAATCCAATCCACGTCCCCTTGAATGGACTTGTCATCGATGTTTTCTCTTTCTTTGGCCACTTCAGCCTGCAACGACTCCATTGTTCTTTTACCTTTGCGAGAGACAGACTTGTTGAAACCTTCCTCCGCCTCCTAAACCTCAGAAACAACCTTGGAGCTGCGCAGGGAACATCCAGCCATGCGATGCCACCACCCCTTCTCACCAGGCTTACTGATGAAAGCTAAAGGACAGATAAACTTGAGAGCTAGAATCGAGACTCTCTACACAATATCTATGCCTTCATCTTGATGACCATGCCCAATATTTATAATATGGATGTAGTTATTTCGAAAACTGGCTTGAGTCGTCCATCTCTAGCAATCATTCCTTCTGTCTATCCGATCTGTCATTAAGTGAGGGAGATCTCCCAACCCCGTGCTATCTTCCTTGGTGGGATTGCCACACAGTTTCATTATTTCCCCCTACCACATTCCAGGATTACTAGTAATGGTGTACTCGAACTGATCCCTGTTGTAACTCTCCACCCACTTCCCACGCTTCCCACAGGATCGAGGGCAGTGATACCTCTGCATTGGCTTAAATGATCTGGGGAGCCACATACTACTTTATTTCTCAATTACATGAGATTTTTCCTCACCACTTGACAATCCAGTCAGATCCTTGATGGCAGCATGTTCGCATTCCTTCACATCCTGCCAGCATGCATCAAGAACGACCTCAGGGTTATCCACCGCATGATTCGCCAAAATGTCCGCCATTGAGTTTGTTGAGAGACGGAAAACTTGAAACACTATACCATTTAGCATAGAAATGTGGGCAAAGGTAAGCGTCGTGGCTTGCGAGAGGTGTCAATGCTTGATGACCTTACTCGGCTTTGTCCCATTCTGCAAACGCTTCACAGCATTAATCGCTAACATAGAATCCCCTTCTACAATGGTGTTTTCGCTATTCAAATGGACCAGAATCCTCGGACCTTGTTCCAGTGCAGAAAATTCTGCTTCGTTATTAGTTGCTTCACCCAGCGAGCTGCTATAGATATGCAGGATCTCACTTTTGTCATCTCTAATAACCCCTCCAAAACCTACCAATCCTGAATTGCCTCTCGACGCACCATCAAAGTTTAGCTTACAGTAACTAGGAATGGGGTGCTGCCAGCTTTGAAGGAAGGAAGGAGGCACAGGAGGGCGAGCACGCAAACCCATGGCACTAGCACCTTCAAACCCGAACATTGAACAAAATACCTCAATTTACCAATTAGTAAAACCTAATTTAAATTCAGTAATAGAATTAGTTACTATATAGCACTTGTTTTTTATGGAAATGATAAAGTATCATTTTTTTAAATAAAAAATAAAAAATAAAAAAACATATTTAAAAAATGAATTATGTTAATATCCATAAGTAAATAACAATAATAATTATTTAATAATATAAAAAAAAAATAATGAAATATATAAAATTATTTGAAATCAAATATATTACATTGCAACTAGTTAATGATGGTTTTTAGAAAGTTATTACTATATTGAATTTAACACATTAAATTTAAGATTATAATATTGAAATGATAAATACAATATTTTAAAAAGTTGTATATAACATTATTATTAAATTATTTAAAAGGTTGAATAGCAAAAGCATATTAAAAATAAAATTATCTTTTTCATAGAGGATTCATTGATAATTGTTATTATTGTATAATGTGGTGGTGTTCAAATAAATTAGAAATTGTTTTATGAAAGAAACTAGTAATTGTTTTATGAAAGAAACCAGTAGAGATGAAATGAGATTATATATGTATGATAGGTTTTTATTTTTGATATTTTATTTTGTTTGTTAATAATGATACAAGTACACATGAAATGAGATTAAATATATATTATAGGTTTTTTTATTTTGGTATTTTATTTTGTTTGTTATTAATAATGATGTTTAATGTCTGTCAAGTGGGTGTACTTTGGGTAGTAGGGTGGAGTTATTATTATCTTTTCTATTGTATTTTAGTTTTATTGACATGTTATTTTTTGGGAGTCATTTCTACATAAAGACAAGTATGTTTTTTGGTGGATATCGATTTTTTGTAAAGTGAATCAAAAAATTTTAAAAATTAAATAAAAATAAAATCAATAATGTTTATTAGATGTGTGTCTATTTTAAAATAAGTTTTCATAATTTTTATTTAATTATCAATATTTATTAGATGGATGGTAGATATTTAACCTCAACAAATATTATTTTTAGTAGTAGTCATAAATGAAGGATTAATATTTAGGTGAAAAGTAGTTATGCTTTTTTTTCATATGAACATGAATTATGGTTTTTTAGCATAGTAATCCATTAAATTTGCCTACAATATTGTAACAAAGCCTATTTACAAGTTTAAGATTTTTATGGTTAAGAATCTTGTTACATGTTTTAAATGTATATGTTTAAGTTTTATATTAATTTTTTATTCTTAATAATCATAAATTTAAAATGAATTTAAAATTTATTTAATTTGTATGAGTTTTATTCAATTTTAAGAATGTATGATGTATTATGAGCTAAATGTTTTGGTGTCTAAATAAATTTACAATCTATATGAGTTTTATTTAATTTTAACAAACTAAATATATTATGAACAAAGTATTATGAGATATTTGATTTATTTATATAATTAGTCTAGTTAATAAAACAAAATAAAATTAAGTATTTATTTTAAAAATATATATAATAATATTTTATTTTTATTTTATTATATAATTTTTTAAATATATATATAACAATTAATTAAAAATAAATAAAATGCTTATTTCTTATTAATGATAAGTTTTTCTTACCATTAATATATAAAATATTGCAATTAAGTAGTTTTTATAATATTAATAATAAATTTAAAACTTTTAACTATTGGGGAGTTTGAAATGAAATATGTTTATAGTTGACTTAATTTTTAAATAAATTCATATCCGTTGTAAATTTAAAATTCATACATTCATATCAGTTGTAAATTTAAAGTTGATATTAGTTGTACAATGTTTATTTGAATGGTTGATATTATATTGCTTCTAAGTTTTATATAAATATTACTTACTCATAATATTTTTTGTTCAAAGGTTTTCTGAAAATGGAATTATGAGCATATTTTATTTTTTTAAGAAATTGTTTATATTTCTTGGATGGGTGTTATACATGGAGGGAATGTTTTAGTGGAATAATGTGACGGGTTTATACTTATTACTATCTTGTCATGGTGTGGCATAAAATTATTACATATGTTTGGTTTTGCAACCTCTCGTCCCCTCATTATAAATGTGTGGGGTAGATTTAGGGTGTCGAAGCTACATTGTTCAGTGTGGTGATGGTGAGTTGATATCCTCACCCTATTGTTTTTGGTATTCTGATACAATGAGTCGCGTGTTCTTGGGAGTGTTGTTCTATTACTTTGATGTGGTCGATGGAGTTTTTGGCTTTGGTGATATAGAGACACCCTTATCTGTAGTTTTCTTAACACTAATGAGAGATTTGGGTCAATGTTATTCATCCTCTTACTGCATGCCACAACAAGTGGGCCTGTCTTCACATTAGTGGCCGTCCTTTCGAATTTGACCCTCCAGGATAATGATTTTAGAGGTATTTTGTATTCTTGTCTAGTAATGGTTTGTGGTTGCTAGTATCATGGTAAATTGTCTGTGTGGTTTTAGTACGAGGTTTTTCCTTTTTAGTTTGGATTCGCAATATATATTTTAGGAATTGTGTATCTTTCTCCTTTGTAAGTCCTTATTAACTCCTATTTTGAGGAATTAAGGTTTTTAAATTCAATTGTGACCTCCCTTTGTTTCTTTATAATTGGAATTGTTGTAGATATGGTTTTGTTGGTTATGCACTTTGGGTGTAGTTCAAAGGGATTTTTGAGTCTGGGGAGTTTCATTGTGGTGACTTGTGAGTAGGGTTTTTAGAGTTTCATGCCCTTACTATGTCATGAATTTAATGTCTCCCTTGAATTTGGGCCCCGATTGTGGAGTTGGGGGGATGATTTGATTGTGTTACAGTCGAGATTTCAAGGGTCAGTGGTTTGTCCTTAGGTTTGTTTCGTTGGTCATGGTTCTTTCTTTGGTTTTCGTAATTTTTCTCTTGTCCTAGCTACCATGCCTCCTTGTCAGTGAATCACAAGTCCCAGAGGAGGAGCTAGTACTTATAGTATTCATCGTTGTTGATTGTTTGCTTCAGATTTAGTTGTTTCCTACTTTGATCTAGTCCCTTTGGAAGTAAAAAGGGAAAATTTTCTATTGGAATCGGAAGAGTTTGGGGATTGTTTTTACTTTTTCGATTCAGAAATAAGAGGAGAGGGTTTTAAATGGACACTTTTCCTTATTTTTTGATGTTTTCATTTTTTAGATATCCATCAGCATGTTCAGAGTTGGCAATCCTTTTTCTCTAATTTTTTTTTAAGTAGAAAAGTACAGTATTAATGTAGTTTGTACTATTTTTTCATAATATTTCCTATTAGTATTAGTTCTCCCAACACTTATTAACCATAAAATCCTAATTCCAATTTTTTTTTTCCATTTTCACATTTTCACCCTGCATTCTCTCTCTACACTCTTACAAATGGACACTCTCTTGTATTTGGTTTTAAGAGACAAGAAAGTTGATAATTATAATAGTTTTATTGTCTAGGAGGATATCAAATACCTTCTCAGGAATATAATATTATTCCTTAATGATATCGATTCTCATCTAAATTAGATGGAAAAATATGTGTTGTCGGGCTCAGCCTCAGGAGATCTTGTTGATCCTCCTAGAAACCCTACCAAACCACCTGGTAATAATAGTCCCTGAATGTACAATTATTTCATCGAATTAAGGCTAGTCTCTGCCTTTGCAGTTTTGATGATACTATTTTGAAGTATATTGTTGTTTTTCATGGTCCCCCTGCGGTGATATATGGAAGTCCTAAGTTGGTGATGATATTTTCTTGGGCTTACACTTGTTTTGTTCCTTTTGTTGTTCTTGATGGATTCATCCTAGAAATTGGATGGTGTGGCACACCTCCTGGTTTATTGTGTAATGCATTTGGATACAATGTAGCTATATATTCCATCTTCTTAAGATTAACATGGCTTGTAATCACAAATTACACCTCAGGATCTTGTTTTGGTTCCTTAGTTCACGATTCTTTTCAGAAGGCAATATTGTTATCTCTTGTTTCAAAGGATCGAAGTAATGACTAGCAAGTAGTTTCATGGAAAGTTTGCATGTTGGTCCCTGACAAGGTTTTCACATGGAAGAATTATGGTGTTGGAAATGTATGGTTCTTGTACACATCTTCTATTGTAATCTTTGAATATGGCAAGTGTTTTTTTTCTCTTCAATGTCACTTTTCCTTATGGTTTTGGAAGGCATAGCCCAAATCTCTTATGTTAGGTATAGTTATGTTCTCTTAGTTTTGAAGCCTTAGTTTGTTGTTGATGGACATTGTGTTCATATTTGATGTAGTACTATGGAGACCTCCACTCTCAGGCTATTATCTTTTCCAAAAACAAGATATGTGATATCAATGTAAACTCTCATTTATTAATGAAAATCCTTTACACCATTTAAAAAAAAAAATGTTAATATCTTAAGGACCATAGAAAATGCAATTGCAATATATATATATATCATTTTTTTTATTTTTTTTTATTTTTTTAGAGTGGCTCACCATTGAAGAATTATGGTGTTGGAAATGTATGGTTCTTGTACACATCTTCTATTGTAATAGTTGACTATGGTAAGTGTTTTTATTCTCTTGAATGACACTTTGCCTTATGGTTTTGGAAGGCATAGCCCAAATTTCTTATGTTAGGTATAGTTATGCTCTCTTAGTTTTGAAGCCTCACTTTGTTGTTGATGGACATTGTGTTCATATTTGATGTAGTACTATGGAGACCGCCACTCCGAGGCTATTCTCTTTTGCAAAAACAATATATGTGATATCAATGTAAACTCTCATTTATTAATGAAAATCCTTTACACCAATTTAAAAAAAAATGTTAATATCTTAAGGACCATAGAAAATGCAATTATATATATATATATATATATATATAATTTTTATTTATTTTATTTATTTATTTTTTCAGAGTGGTTCACGAACACAATGTACCCGCACACATATGTACTCGCTACATCCACGGTCGGAAAATCTCGACAGAAACTCTCGAGGGGGTCTAATCATTGGCCATACATGTGAGGCCTAACCCCAAGGGCGTCAAGGAGATTTGATCCTGTGACCACCCAATTGTCAAAATAATTAGCAATGAGGAGTCAACCAATTGAACTAACCCATAAAGCTAATTATAAGTATAATTTTAAAAAGAAATATTCAGAATATTTAAAAAGTTATATGGACAATATTTTCTTTATATTTTCAATTTTCATTATTTTTAAAAGAATTTTTATAATATTAAATTAAATACTTAATAAATATTAAAAATATTAAAAATAATAATAATTTATAAAAAAATTTATAGTTTATGTGAAAAATAAATATGTTTTAAATATTATTTAAATAAAATAAAGTTTAATTTTTTTATAAGAAATATATTTGTATTTGTAAACTCAATAATGTTATATGTAAAAACTGACTTAAATTTGGAAGAATTAATTTTCCCAAATTGCATAAACTAAATCCAATTAACAATAATATTATCAACTTTATTAAAGTGCAACAAATATTAATAATAAATTAATTAAACATGTTTTGATATAAAATAATCTAAACTTTTACTATTTAAAATTGTATATTAATTTATATTAATTATTTAATATATGGTGTTTAGAAATTATTTTAACTAAAATTTATATTTATTTTCCGGTTGTTATTGATGCATATATAATAATGTTTTGGATTAAACAGTAGACTATTTTTAATGAAATATTTTATTATATTATTTATTGATATAAAATAATATTTTTAATACAAATTTTTTTAATGAGTATATTATAAATTATCATATTTGTGAAATAGGATTAGCCTTTTTATCTTTTTAATAATAATAAAAAAAGTATTAGTGATGTTTTTATTTTTTATCTTTTTAATAAAAAAAAAAGTATTAGTGATGTTTTATCTTTTTAATATAAAAAGTACTAGTGATGTTTGACATAACAATATTAACGAGGGTCACATTAGTGGTAGTTCTTATTAGGAAAGGTAAAAAAGGGAAAGAAATTTTTTTTGGTGTTCATTAAATCTAGAGCATCTCAAATATAGATAATGTGACATTAAGCACTCAAGTGAGTTTTAAAGCTTGGTAAAGTTTTAGTTGGAAAAAAAATTCATAGATGTGAAACACCATGTAAGTACCATACCAATAAGTCACTTGGACATGGATACTCAATCAATGTAGTTGTTACTTCTTTTGGGATTAACCTTATGTTGCTACAGGAAATACTTATATTGGTTTTATTATTGATGATGTTGGATCAAGGTTAGAATAAATAACAATCATGGCTTAAACAATTGTTTCTTAGAAGACGGTAATTATGTGCTTCAACTGGTTCACTTGAATAAGTGACAAAAACAATGGCATAATTTATGGGATTACCAATATCAGGACCAAAAGTTGTTGCATGATCAACAATATCAACAGGATATGCTTGTACCTTAGATTTTGTTATTGGTATATTAATTAGCTTATGCCTTTGAGCATTGTATAATGGATTCATAACCTAAATATACTACTTAATCGAAATAGTCAATTTCTTAAGGGATAACAAAACACATACATGGTACAATGTGTAACTATCACACCAAAAAATCACTTAGATATTCTAGAGACATCTATGATTATAACTATGACAAAAGCCTCACTTGAACACTAACCCATGACTTCACATACAAGAATAAGTTTTATGTATTTTAGTTGCCATCATTATGACATGGTTGTAACTTTTAACCCAGATTGGGGGAATGGAAGAGATAATATATTAATTTTGTGTCATTAATTATTGTTGATCATGTTTTTATTATGGCTATATCCAATGTAGAATCTCCTTGCATTTTTATTCAAATCTTTATGCTTCAGGGCTTAGTTTTGTTTGGTTGTCTTTGTATTACCAAGGAAATTGCCAATCAAATTTTTGTTCATGAATGGCTATAGAAAGCCTCTATTCGATTGTCACCAATGCTCAACCCAAAAACTTTCAATATCTCCCATATTGCAAATTAATTTATGACAAATTTGATTATTTCCTAGAATGAATAATATTTTACGCTAACCAACAATTGTTGTTTCTTAATCTTTGTTATTCACAATAAAATCATTATCTTTGACTCTCACATTATGTGAGAACTAAAGTTATTAGAATTGAATTGGTCAAATTAAAACCTTGAACCAGATTGAAACTCAGTAGAAATCAAGAAAAGAACTGGGTTGAAGAAATATTTGAATAAAAGATATATAAAATACACAAGTTAAAATAGAAATTCATGTACATTAATATAGATCCAAACCATTAGACATATCATCAAATTTTAGGAATTGACAAATGAAAAAAAAATTAATGACGAACATTTTATGAATCTTGTGTCTCTATAACAATAAGAGAATTAGAAATAAAGGAATTTGCACATGCATGAGCCTTATGCAAAGTCGTTCTAACAAATTCTTATATAAAAAATAAATCTTCGAGAAGATTTAGTAAACATCTACTAGAACTCCTTGGTTCTATTTTTTTGGGAAAAAAGATTAATCTGAATTAATGTAATGCATTTTTGAATTTATAATAGTTTCACGAGTCATGCCAACCTTAATATACAAGAAATGTTGATTGATTAGTTTTTGGTATTTTGTTTAAAGTTTTAAAATCTCATAATTTGATAAACAACAATAAAAGAGAATGACTTGAAAACCCAAATAGTCATGAAAATGATATCACATGGGTATGTAGAATATATAGAGAGATAGAAGTATGGGAAAGCTTGTGTGTTGACATATTTGTTCCAACTTGCAGAGCATGTGCATGCTACATGATATAGTGTGACAGACACTATAAATGGCCTTTTGTTGAAGTTTTAGGGAATGTATCTAATTATCTATGTTATGTATCTTGTAAGGATGCAAGGAGGACCAAACTACCCACATTTGACATCAAGTAAATGGATACCTATGGGCTAATATTTTCCATTTTCATATTTTCTAAATCCCCCCCACCCCTTGAAAAAGAGCATTTAACATAATTTCTAGAATCAAAATTCATTTGTTTGATATATTTACCCATTTTCCACAAGAAATATATAAAAGAAAAGCAATTCTGGAAAATATTGAATAAATTAGGCTATATTTTGTCAAATGTGTTATGAGGAGACTAATGCTTTAGGTAAATTTTTAAACATACAAAAGGATATATCAAGAAGGAATAAATGAGATTTAAAATCAATGACGATTATATCATTTTCCATATGATTTTGAAAATTGATGTGTTGAAACTTGAACCACTTATCCTCCTAATAAAATTTATGTGACAACTTGAAATACTCCTTGTTTTTATAAGTTTGGGATTGTAGTGGAATTTATGAAAACATTTATTCAATTTTATTGAGAAAATGCATCAAATTTAGCAAATGGGTGTGTTTTAATTGCATAACCATATAGAGGATGGGTATTGAACTTCTGTGAGGAATAAAACCCCAAACTAAAGGAAGGGAAAAGAAAAATAAATAAAACACTAACAAGAAAATTTCTTCAATTATTTTACCTTAGTGACTTTTCATGGCTGAACCTTGTGACATTGGTAGCATAGAAAGTGTCTTGTGCTCCTTTTAAAAATCCCTTTATTATTTTAATGGTTTTGAACTTGTGACCATAGTTTTAATGAAATTGAGTCCAAATAAGAGAAAAATAACATAACCCAAACAATAGAGAGAATTTATATGGGAGAATTGAATTGAGAGAGTTGAGAGTTCTTATGGTGTGACCACATTAAAATATTTCTTAAGGAAATTTTGTTGCATTCTTCTCGACCTACAAGAAGCTTAAATTTACTAAGATTCAAACAAAATACCTCAAATTTGATGACCTTTGTAATGATAAGCTTAAAGGCTTCGCTTCTTTTCATCCCATCCACCTTAAACCATGATTTGAAAATGAGGATGAGAACTTCTCCTACTTAAAAATAATCGTTCTCTGATGCTTTGCAAGCAAAAATGGGTCTTAAGACAAAACAAGTTTTCAAAGGTCTCTTCAAGTTATGAGTTAGTTTTTTCATGTAAACATAAACCATAAGCAACATCTTATCATTTAACTCATATAGGAATTCATGAAGAGAAACAATAAAGAATTTGGTGACGAAGTTCACCCCTCCTGGGCCACATCTTCAGGCTTGCCAACATAGCTAGATGTATCCATATATTTCATGGAAAAGAGTACATAAATTTTGTCGATAAAACACGTGGCTAGATTCCCCTTCAAGGAATCATTCTCCTGCAAAGAACTCTCACTCTAAACATCATGACAACCTACAATCAGTCATGGAAACATCAACGAGAAAAGGAGTCTCGTACAAATACCTTTTACTCCATCTAAAAATGAGCATACATTAGCATACAAGTACTTCAACCCCACATTGAAATATAAAAATAAAACTTTCCTCAACAAGACATAGTGAGAAAAGAATAGATGAGTTGAACCCTGCAAGTAACAAACGTTGTAGTAAAAATATGAGGGTAATAAAACCCCTACAAGGCCTTCTCCATTGTCAAACACCATCAAGAACCGCTCCAACCCACTGATTGATCCATACAACCATGGACTTGAACCTACAAAAATTCTCTTTAGATGAGCTCAAATCAGAAAATAGAGTTTTCCATTGGCTCAAGAATTTCCAAAATACCCTAGGTAGAATCTTCTTGAGCTCCAAAAGGCAAAAAAGTAACCAATTTATGGCTCCCTTAGCTCTGAACCAAGTTCCTTTGCTATTCATCCTACAATTCAGACTAACGCGATAACTGTCCTACAATTTCTCCCCTCGAAGGTGCAATTTGTTAGACAATTTAAATTCCCAATAACATTGTCAGAGCGAAAATTGTGGCCATATGGATGCCATAGCCCAGGGGTCGGGGCTAACTGCCCGCCCCCACCAGCCTAAGTGCCATTTATTCCAGGTCATGATCCTATTATCACACATAGGGTCGAGGATCGGGCCAATGACCTACCCTTTCCGCCGAGCCCCTCTTCCATGTTGTTTCAGGGTCATATAGTTCTCACACTCCCTCTGCTCAGGGCTTACCGCTGCACTCTACATCGTAGCACTCTATTCTGGTGTAGACAGTCCTGTGTAGGGCCACACAACCATGGGCTAGGGCCAACCCTAATCCCCACACCCATTAGAGCTAGACTCTGCTCCTCACTCGCGATCTTGTGGGAGATGTGCGACTAGGGGTCGAGGCTAGTCCCCGGGCCCCAACCTTTGTGCCAAGGTTATATGTTACTATCATGATCGGGGACTGGGGCTGACAGCTTGACCCCTCCCATTACATGTTCCCATAAACCTTAAATATAAATGGCGGTATAAGATGTTAAGAAACATTGTGAGGAGGACTGGTAAGGTGTTAGGCTTTTATATGGGAGGTCAGGTGTTCGAACCTTGTTGAGGCTTATCCTACCATAACCAAATTTTGGCCAACCATGGGGTGCCACATAGTGGCCTCTGGTTGGGCCACGTGGCACACTGTAATTGGTCCACCGCGAAAAATATGACCCAATCAAAACACGAGAAATTCGACCAATACAATGTTTCCACTTGGAAAAACCTCATTGGTCAGTACCTGAATAATCATCATGGATGATTTCAATAGTGTGAATGCCTAGTCAGCTTCCCAGTCAGCAAACCTACTCATTTTTTAGTTATTGGGCCAAATGACCAGAACATGTAACTTGAGCATACGATGTAATATTGAGTTGAAATGAATGTCATTAGATTCAGAACGATGAACACTTAGACTAGTTTACCAGTTTTGAAACTTTATTGACACTTTTATTTTTGAGGTAAAATTTGATCACCAAAGCATACCTACACACAAGGAACTTTTGGACTCCAAAAGTTTACTTCTCCTTGTAAATAAAACAAGGACAAAACTCAAAATTACCCAAAACTCAATCCAAAATTATCTGTTTTCAATTGGTTCCCTTCAAGCTCCAATCAAGGAACTTCACCCATCTTCTTCGTGAAGACTTACTGTCTTGTCAAGAATCGAGCCAAAATTCTTATCGTTGATGTTGGAACAACAACACTGATGAGTGGAATTTGAACATTCTTTTTAAACCCATATTTCATGGCTCAAAACAACTTCACCTTGAGGTTCATTTGTTGAATACAAGCTTGACTTTCCATCTTGGAAATCATAAGAAATACAATGTCTATCATGCACTAAATCAAACTTTCTTTACTTTCCTCAAACTGAGCTTGTACAAAAAAGTACACTGCTACAAAAATTCAATGACATATTTGACTTTTCCTACAAAAACATAGTCATATTATACAATCTTAAACAAAGATTCTATTCACAACAAGTTTCATCTTGAATACTTGCATCAGTCAGTACATGAAAAAATGTAGAAAAACTTGGATGAAAAACACTATACATTCCAAAAGTCCTTAAACATTGAACTTATAAACAGACCAACTACATGACATGTTAATGAAAAACATACTTGTTTCACATAGCGATTATTCTTGTTCATTTTACAAAAGTACCAAAAATAGGTAAACACAAGAAGTCTTTACAAATTTACAAAGCAACAATAAACTATACAAACAATCTACCTAATCTTTGCCTTTCCTAGACTTATGGGTTCTCTTTTTGCATCAACTTTTCCTTGAAGTTCGCTTTAGGATTGTTGTGAGTCTTGTTTTCCACCTCTTTCTTCCCTTGAATTAGTTTTCATAAAATATTTTCCCTTCTTAGAAGGAATCTCTGGATGTAATTTCCAACATTATTCATTCCCATGCCCATGCATCTTGGAATGGGTAAAAAATTACTTTCTCTTGCTTTTGGACAAGGAAGTCCTCAAGTGTGAAGGATATTCATCATTCATGATGGCAAAAATTTGATCCATTCTTTTGACCATAACATGTATCGCTCGCAAACAACCACACAATGGTTAAATGCATCACAAAAAGTGCAAGGATACTTGTTCCACAAATTGTCAAAATTACCTTCATTTGGAAAACTCCCATGAGAGTTATACCTTTCCCTGGAGCTACAGCTTTGACGATGTGGACCGGACGATTACATGCAAGGTCCTTTTTAGTATTCATCTCACTTGGGAGACAAATGAACATTGTCACCACCAACTTGGTGTGACATATCATCCTTTGATGATTGTTGTGCCTCAAACCATTTAGAGCATTCTCCAAACTCTCTTTGACCATATCCCAATCCTTGATATTTTTGTCTCTCTTGTACCATAATTGGATTGGTGATCCCTTGGCCATTGATGGTGAGGCCTCCTCCTTCATAACCAATTTTAGATAGAAGCTTCATACCAATGCCTTTGATATGATGTTAAAATGCTGAAAAATAGGTTTTATGAACATAAATATAAGGATTTGAACTTGAAATGCTTATTACCTCCTTGAACTTTCCATTCATCTCTCTTGCTTCAGATGATGATGACGACTTTGTAGATGCCTCTAGCCACCCACTATTACCAACTGGCATATGATGAGAATCCATTAGATGCTTTGAAAATGGACATGCATCATTTTCCTCATATGGTCCATAATCTTTGTTTGACCCATGTTCACATATTGGCTTCACTTTGGAAGTTTCCTTTGTTGTCACAGGAGTGGAAATTTCAGCAACTTGTTACTCAAGCACATGCTGCAACTGAATGCGCATATGCCTCTTCTCCTCTTCAAAAATTTCTAGCATTCTTCTAAATTCAATTTTCTCCATATGAAGAGAAAAAATCATCTCCTCTAGCTCTTGGAGATTCTTCTTTCCCAATCTTACAACTTGGTCAAAACTTGCTCTGATACCACTTGATTTTAAAATGAGGAGGAGACCTTATCCTTCCTAAAAATGATTGTTCTCTAATGCTTTGCATGTAAACTTAAACCATAAGAAACATCTCATTATTTAACTCATATAAGCATTGATGAAGAGAAACAAAAAATAATTTGGTGATGGAGTTCACCCCTCCTGGGATACATCTTCGGGCTTTCCAACATAGCTAGACCGCTCCATATATTCAGTGGAAAAGAGTACATAAATTTTTATGAGATTCCCCTTCAAGGAATCGTTCTCCTACAAATAACCCTCACTCTAAACATCATGACAACCTATAGCCATTCATGGAAACATCAGCAAGAAAATGAGTCGCTACAAAGACCCTGTACTCCATCTGAAATGCATGAGGATACAAGTACTTCAATCCCACATTGAAATACAAAAATAAAATTGTCCTCAACAAGGCATAGTGAGAAAATAATAGATGAGTTGAACCCTGCAAGTAGAAATTATTGCAGTAAACATATGAAGATAAGAAAACCCGTACAAGGCCTTCTCCATGCTCAAACACCTTCAAGCACTGCTCCAAAACACTAAATGATCCATACACCCGTGAAATTTAACCTATAAAAAATATCTTCATATGTGCTCAAATCAAAAAATACAGGTCACCATTGGATCTAGAATAACCAAAAACCCCTAGGTAGACTCTTCTTAAGCTCCAAAAGGCCAAAAACTCACTAATTTATGGCTCACTTAGCTATGAACCAAGTTCTTCTGCTATTCATCCTACAATTTGGACTAATAAGCTAATTTTCCTACAATTTCGCCTTGTTTTCCACTACAAAGCTGAAACATTTTCCCGCCAGAGGTGAAATTTGTTGGAATTTTAAATGCCCAATAACCCCTTCGGATGGAAAATTGTGTCCATATGGGTGCCATAGGCCTGAGGATTGGTGCTAAGCACCCACCCTCGCCAGCCTAAGCGCCACTTATTCTGGGTCATGGTCATGCTGGCGCCCATAGGGGCGAGGGCTAGGCCAATGACTTGCCCTTTCGTCGAGCCCCTTTGCCATGTTGTGTTGGGTCATATGGTGCTCATACCCCCTACTTCTAGGGATTATTTCCGCACCCTCCACCATAGCACTCCATACTCGCATCGAAGGTCTTGTGTAGGGGCATGCAACCATGGGATAATGCCAACCCTAAGCCCCACACCCATTGGCGCTAGACTCCACTCTTCACTTGCGATCACATTAGAGATGTACAACCAGGGGCCGGGGCTGGTACCCGGGCCCCAACCATTTCACCAAGGTTATATTTTACTGTCATGACTAGGGTTCGAGGCTGACAGCCTGATCCCTCCCCCCATTACACACACCCATAAACCTTAAATAAAAATGGTGTCATAAGGTGTTAAGAAACATCATGAGTAGGACTGGTAAGGTATTAGGTTGTTCTATGTCATGTCGAGTGTTCAAACCTTGTTAATGCTTATCCAACCATAACCAAATTTTGGCCAACCATGGGGTGCCATGTGGCAGCATTTGGTTGGGCCATGTGGCATACCCTAATTGGTCCACCACTAAAAACAAGACCCAATCAAAACATGAGCAATTCGACCAATGGGAGGCTTCCACTTGGCAGAACCTCATTGGCCCGTACCTGAATAGTTACCCTAGATGATGTTACTAGTGCGAATTCCCAGTCAGCAAACCTGCTCATTTTTTAGTTGTTGGGCCAAATGATCAGAATGCGTTAAGTTGATATTATGGTGTCGGATTGAGGTGAAAGGAATTTCGTTTGATTCAGAATGAAAAACAATTTGACTTGACGCTAGTTTCAAAATTTTCTGGGCACTTTCATTTTTGAGCTAAAATTTGATCACCAGATCAAACCACCATTATATATTTTTGGACACCTCTATGAAATTTGGATATCTCATGTGGTGACATAAGTGACAGAATCAATGGCATAATCTACAAGATGACCAAGATCAAGATTAAAAAAAATTCCATGATCGACTATATCAAAAGGATATGCTTGTATCGTAGATGTTGTTATCGGTCTATTAAGTAGCTTATGTCTTTGAGCATTGTATAATGGAGTCATAAGCTATATCTACTACTTAATTGAAATAGTCAATTTCTCAGGGGATAACAAAACAAATACATGGTACAATATGCAACTATCACACCAAAAAATCACTTAGATATTCTAGAGACATTTGTGAGTATAACTATGACAAAATCCTCACTTGAACACTAATCCATGACTTCACATACAAACAAAAGTTTTTGTATTTTAGTTTCCAGCATTATGAGAAGGTTGTAATTTTCAACTCTGATTATGGGAATGGACTAGATAGTATATTCATTTTATTTAATTAATAATTGTTGATCGTGTTTTTGTTATGGCTATATCCCATGTAGAATCTCATTTCATTTTTATTCAATTCTTTATGCTTCAAGAGTTAGTTTTGTTTGGTTTTCTTTGTATCACCAAGGAAATTTCCAATCAACTTTTTGTTCATGAATGGATATAGCTAGCCTCTATTTGATTTTCACCAATGCTAAACCACAATACTTTTAATATCTCATAGATTGCAAATTGATTTATGACAAATTTGATTATTTCCTAAAATGAATAATATTTTACACTAACCAACAATTATTGTTTCTTAATTTTTGTTATTCAAAATAGAATCATTATCTTTGACTCTCACATTATGTGATAACTAAAGTTATTAGAATTGAATTGGTCAAACTAAAACCTTGAACTAGATTGAAACTCATAGAAATCAAGAAAAGAACTGGGTTGAGGACATATTTGACTAAAAGATATATAAAATATACAATGTAAAATTGAAATTCATGTACATCAATATAAATCCAAGCCATTAGACATATCATCAAACTCTAGGAATCAACAAATGAAAAAAATAATTAATGAGCAATTTTATGAATCTTGTGTTGATATAACAATAAGAAAATTAGAAATAAAGGAATTTGCACATGGATGAGACTTATGGAGAAGCCTCCTAACAAATGCTTATATAAACAATACATCTTAGAGAAGCTTTAGTAAACATTTGCTATAACTCCTTGGTTCTATCTTTTCGGGAAAAAATATTAATCTAAATTAATGAAATATATTTTTGAATTTGTAATAGTTCCACAAGACATGCCAACCTTAACATACAACATTTGTTTATCCATCAGTTTTTGATCTTTTGTTTAAAAATTTTCAATCTCATAATTTGATAAACAATAATAAAAGTGAATGACTTGAATTCCAAATAGTCATGATAATGATATCACATGGGTATTTCTAATGTACTGAGAGATAGAAGTATCGGAAATCTTGTGTGTTGACATATTTTTGCCAACTTGTAGAGCATGTGCATGCTACATGCTATAATGTGATAGACACTATAAATGGCCTATTGTTGAAGTTGTATGGAATGTATTTAACTATATATTCTATGTAGCTTTACAAGCTACAAGGAGGACCAAACTACCAACATTTGACATCAAGTAAATGGATACCTATGGTCTAATATTTTCCATTTGCATATTTTCCAAACCGTCCCACCCCACCCCTTGAAAGGGAGCATTTAACATAATTTCTAAGATCATAATTAATTTGTTTGATATATTTCCCCATTTTACATAGAAAGAATATAAAAGCAAAACAATTTTGGAAAATATTGAAAAAATTAGGCTAGATTTTGTAAAATGTATTTTGAGGAGACTAATGATTTATGTAAAAGTTTAAACATACAAAAGGATATATTAAGAAGGAATGAATGAGATTCAAATTTAGTGATGATTATATCATTTTATATACAATTTTTCAAATTGATGTGTTGAAACTTGAACCACTCATCCTCCTAATAAAATTTAGGTGGAAGCTTGAACTACTCCTTGTTTGTATAAATTTGGGATTTTAGTGGAATTTCATAAAACATTTATTCAATTTTATTGAGAAAATGCATCAAATTCAACAAATGGGTGTGTTTTAATTGCATACCCATATAGAGGATGGGTATTCAAGTTTTGTGCATGAAGAAAACCCCAAACTAAAGGAATGGAAAAGAAAAATAAATAAAACACTAGCAAGAAAAATTCTTCAAATTTTTTACCTTTGTGACTTTTCATGGTTGAACCATGTAACATTGGTAGTATAGAAGGTGCCTTGTGCTCCTTTTAAAAATCCATTTATCATTATAATGATTTTGAACTTATGACCTTAGTTTGAATGAAATTGAGTCCAAAGAAGAGAAAAATAAAATAATCCAAACGGTAGAGGGGATTTATATTAGAGAATTTAATTGAGAGAGTTGAGATTTCTTATGGTGTGATCACATTGAAAGAGTGGAAAGTTTGGTGCATGCCTCTCAACCTACATGAAGCTTAAATTTACTAAGATTTGAATGAAATACCTCAAATTTGATGACCTCTACAATGATAAGCTTAAAGGTTCCATCTATGGTCATCTGATCCACCTTAAACCACCATTATATATTTTTGGACACCTCTATGAAATTTGGATATCTCATGTGGTGACATAGGGAAAAGTGTTCTCGTTCTTTTTCACGGAGAAAATTTATTTCTTCTCATGGATTTCAAGGCCATTAAGAAAGTAGACTAGAGGGAATATACACTAAGGGAGTGTTAGTATATTTAGATACCAAGGATTTAGCTAATTTCAATTTGGTATAATATGTCTATTAGGTAAAACTGTGTATCTTTAGTATGCATTAGTTGCATTATAATATGATGGTTACAATATGTTTTAGTCATAGAATGATCCATTGGTCAATATTCTTCTCTATACTAATTTCTATTGATTCGTGACTTAACAATTAATTGGCATATGATATTTATTTAAAGGAAATGGATATTATGGTTGAAGATCAATGTGTGAATACTTTCTTATGTAAAATATTTTCTTTTGTATTAAATAATTTCCTCAATTGGTCGCATTGACTAGGGGCGTGGACTATTTTCATCTCATAGGGTTTTAACCACATAAAAATATTGTCCTTATGATATTTGATCTGGTTGTGTGAATTTTTATTCAAGGTTATCATCCTTTATGGAATACCTTACTTACTTGAACACAGTATCAGATCATGTTTAAATAATATTCTTGTTGGTGATCGATATCTTGAAGCCCATGTTACTACATTTCTAAAATCTACTATTTATGTATTATTTTGGCATAAATAATTTGTTCCATTGCATTCAAAAAAAAAATCAGCTAAGAATGTCATTCTTTTTATCGAAAAAGGTGATTATTTGCCCAAGATACAACATTTTTCGTCAAATATGGAGGTATCTAGTCCAAATATATCCATGTGCTTTGTGTGAACACGGAAAATCAGAATCAGTGAAAAAACTTGCATTTATTAGGTAAGATAACCAAGATCTAATCCCTTTTTTATTGATTTTAGGAATTTTCTTTTCAATTTTTGGTTTGTTTTTCAATGAGAATATATTTTCTAGCAAACACGCATTTCAAGGTAGAGCTCCTCCTCCTCTAACAATAACAAAAAAAACACCTCTACCCAACAATGACAACAACCCCACCCTTATTCACTTTTATTATTATGTATTTTGCATTAGATCACTTGGTTAAAATTTGCTTTAGTTAGTAAGAGGTATTTAGTTCTGTTGGACGCTCTTACACAGCGGCTCTTCCCCTCACGTGGCCGCTCAATCCGGCCTTCCTTCCAGCTCTGCGTCGACCCACACAACAGCTCTTTAAGCTCATTACCAAAACCCCCTCACCTCACGGTTTAACCCGCCCCCCTACAGCTCTACCCATAACCGCTCAATGCACCCCCCTTACGCGACCCTCATCTCGAGCTCTCCCCTACGCTACAGTCACTCATCTCAACCTACCCCCCACCTGCATTTTTTTTTACACATACAGAATACCCTACCCACTACCTCACGGCCTCACTATCCACGACTCTCTCCAAACGAGCTCCCACTCTACAACCATACCTACTCCACTACCCGCGCCCCCTTTCCACCCCTATCTCCACACTACACCCCATCTCCCACTCGCTCACTCCCACGATTCCCATCTACGCCCTACGCCTCTGCCTGCAACCTCACATACGCCCTCCCCTACCCTTACGCACTTCCTTTATCACTCCATTCCACCACTCTAATTTTAAATTCGTTCCTCTCCCATTTCTTATTAATCTTCTTTTTAATTTATTTAATTCCCTCCCCCACATTTTTTATTAGTTTTCCCACTCCTCTCCCTTTTAATTTATTTAATTCCCTTCCCCACATATTTTAATTAATTCCCATATTTTAAAATCCCTTCCCTCATTATTAAATTCCCTTCCATTTTAATTATTAATCTCCATTTTAAATTTTTAAAACCCCATTTTAATTAATCCCAAATATTTTTTTTAATTAATTTTTAATTAAAAAAAAAAAAACAGCAGAGAGAGAGAGGAAGGAGAGAGAAATGAACAACAGTAAAAGAAGAAATGGCACATGAGGAAATGGTATATACATATTGCAGATTTGACATTTTATGATTTGTGGCATAAGGGTGATTTTCTGAAGAATTGACATTTGAAGACAAGTTTGCCATCATTGCAAAACAACTATTTGAAGAAGAAAATTCAGCTGCCATAAAAAGATTCTTGCACAAGTGTTTTCAGCTACAAATTTACAAATATTTTGCAGAGATATGTATTGAGTTGACGTTGTATTTTGAGTGGAATTTGTAGCTTCTTCATAGTTGCAATCAGTATTTGAGTTGTTGGATTGTTGATTGCCCTTCATCATTTGAGGAGCACACTTTGTACTTTGAGAATTTCTTGAGTCATTTGTATTTGTTGTTGAATCACATTGTAAACAGATGCATTTTCGGTTGTAGCCGACACCCTTTCATTTTTTGAGCCTAAGTTGTTGAAAATGGCCAAAATCAATGAGGCATTAGAGTTGTTGAATAACCTCATTTATTCAAATGTTGATGACATGATAAAAATGACTAAGCATACTCTTTGTAACATTCAAAGTTTTTTGCTATATGCACATGAAAAGATTGAGTTTTTTCAGTTGGAATCTCAACTCCAACAAGATGAACTTAGTAGAAGTGGCCATTACGAACACAATTTCTGTTGGTGAGAAGGACTCTCATCGAAGAAAGAAGATAAAGTTACTGATTCGTCCTATTGATTTGCGCAAGCGGAATGTACATCTGAATCTGTGATTCGCTTCACCACTTCTCAAGCCCATCATTAGACCTTGGGAAGAGCTTATCCACAACAAACAGAAGCCCAGTCTTGGATATGACAAGGATGTGTCCTTTCATATTCGGACTACACAGTATCTTTGAGTGCAGTTCATGTATATTGATTCAATACGGCTATTTCTGAATCTGCTCTATATGTATCGATTGAAATGCCAACACTGTGATCGAGTTGGTCACATGAAAGATCATTGTTTTGATCTTCATCCATGCAAGCACTGTGGTCGGCACACCCATTCTTCAGACAGATGCTTCAGACACAAGCCTCCTGCAAGAACAAAGATTCATCTCGGATGGATCGCTTCTTGGCAATGGGCATCAACAGCCAAGAAGATGTTTAAGTCGCAGAACATGTTCACGAATATTGAGCAAACTTGCAGTTGAGTTTTCGCCATCATCTCACCTTGTCCCTGACAGGGGGGGAAATGGTGGTCATGTACAAGCTTCAACATCAGATCAAGCGAGCCTGAGCCACAATATTTCATTCCATGTTCAGAGTTGTAGCCAGCAGTTCAAGCGAGCCTAAGCCACAATTCATCATTCCAGATTCAGAGATGTAGCCAGAGACATGGATGCCCATGAGCATGCCTTCGGTTGATGGACAACCTTAAACCATCATCTTTGGTTGGTGGATAACCTAAAACCACCACAGGTAGTAGACCTCTCTTATTTTAGGTCGAAGGTCTCCCTTTCATATATGAGGAACACTTCCTCTAGAAGCATAAGCCAGCATTGCAAGCTTCTTACCTGGCACGGTTGAGTTCTGACCTGACATTTAAATTCATTAGTAATCCTAAAACCATCACGGTAGAACCTCCATACTAGGTTGAAGATCTCCATTTTTTATGAGGGACATTCCCTCCCAGCAAGCTTTGACTTCTTGCAGTTTTGGAAAGTTCAGAAACATATTCTAAGTTCATTCCATTTGTGGTCATCCTAAAACCACCTCTTTTTTCCAACATTTCAGAGAGTTGATTCAACCCAAGTGCTGCCATGTATACTTTGCAGATTTGTATTACAACTCTTTTCTTGGACTCACACATACCCCTTCGGATTAAAGGGGGATGTTGGAACACCTAATCCTACATGGGTAGGTGTGGAATGCGAAAAGTCACAATGGAGTCCAAGTGACCTTGGAATGTGAAACCAAGAGTCACACCATTGTATTATAAATGTACATATTTGTATAATGGAAAATATGAGCTGCACTCTTATCCTTCATTGTGTTGAGTTTCTTGGTGTGTGTGTGTTATTCTTCTCATACACCATGTGTGTGCTTTAACATGGTGTTTAACAAGTTCAAATCTCTTTTTAAGTACTTTTTGAAAAAGAGCATGCAAACTTAAGTTATTTCATAACTATTTTGCAAAGTGTATTTCACGCGTTATAAAAGTGAAACTCTATCAAAAAAATGTAATATTTTCTTGGTTATTTTTTCATATGCAACACTTATTTATAAAGTAACTTCATTGTTAAAGTGATTCTCACTTGTTTTATAAAAGTGGATCGCTTTATAAATTAATTTATTTGCAAAAGTGATCTTATAGGAAAAGCTAGTGAGGGAAAATATTTTTTATTTTTTTATCAACATACACCACCACATGGGTGATCAACTTCTACCAACCACCCGCCTCTTTTCTATTATTAATTCCTTTTGTAAAAATTTCATAACTTTCACATCCAAAGCCCATTTTCAATGTCATTTTTTTAAGCAACCTACTTTTTTTAGAGTTTCCTATCCAAACAGTCAATTTAATCTTTCAAAATCATATTATTTGCACATTTTAATATGGCCATCCAAGTGGACTTTTTCTTACCAATACCAACTACTTCTCATGGAAATCCCACATGGAGGATGTTCTAAGAAGTAAAGGATTGTATCGGATTACCCTGGAACAAGAAAATACCCCCACTATTATTGATAAGAAGAAAAATGGGATAATAGGAATGATGAATCATATGGATTAATCAAAATTTCCATTTCTATTGATTTTTTATTTCATATTCAAGAGACTGGTGCTCTGAATGAAGCTTGGGAAAAGTTACAAAATATATTTTCTAAAGGTAATATTATTAGATCTCATTAACTTCAAAATCAAATTATGTCATTCCTAATGATTTTCCTTGTATTGAATATTACTTATCTAAGTTTAAAACACTTGGACATTTTATTAAATACTATCAGGTTACTCTAGATGATGAACGTTGTGTTTATATTATTCTTTCAAAGCTTAGTTCTCAATAATTTATTTTTGTATCTACATGTTATGCCACTTGAGAACCATTGGGAGCTACCTATCATAAACATTCTCTTGAATCTTTTTGTGACTCTTTAATTAGAAAACAAGATGAGCTCTTACAGATTAGAGTGGTTGGTGCTACACATGCATGTAACAAGGTATTGGTGGCCCAACATAAATATAAACCAAGCATATAAAGAAGCAACATTATCACAACAAAAAGAAATAAAGGTTCCAAACCCTCTTAGCCAACATCTACTCCTAATGGTGAAAAAGTACCAAAATCAAGGAGTAAAAGACTAACAAACATTGCAACTATTGTGGGGAAGACAGTCATCTAGAATCCAAATTATTTAAGAATATGAATGCCTTAGAAGTAGCAACGAAGAAGCATAACATCATCCTTGTTTCTTATTTTAACACTTCTTCTCATGGGCATGCACTTTATTCTTCTAATTTCTCCTTCAATGCAACCTCTACTTATTCTTATGATGAATGACTTATTAATTATAGATCATATTATCATATGGTTAAGGATAAAGTCATTTTTTATTCTCTTAATTACTATAACACTAGACAAACATTTTTTGGCGATGATAGGACTCTTAGTGTTGTAGGATTTGGAACAATTCAAGTAGATAATGTTTATTTCAATGATGAATTATGTGTTCTGAGTCTTTCCTATAACCGTTTATAAGTACATCAAATCACTTATTCGGGTGAAAGTAAACAGTAGAATTTTCATCTTACCAAGTTGTAATTAAGGATTTAAAATATTTTAATCATGTCATTTCCACTTGAATAGTGGTTTATATTACCTAGTTTTACAAGTTTGGCAATTTTGTGTTATCATCATTTCCCTCAATTCTTATTTCTCATAGTGATAACTTAAGAAAACTTTGGCATGAGTGATTTTGTCATATTAATTATCACTCACTACAACAACTATGTAATCAAAATATGGTAGCTAGCCTTCCTCTCATTTCTTACAAAGATGGTGTTTTTGTTGTTTTTCTTCTCAACAAACATCATCCAGAGAATTTTTAAAAACATGCCTCTTTTCATGCCTCAACCCCTTTATAGCTTGTTCATAGTGATTTATGTGGTCCACTTTATTCTCCTTTTTTCTTTGGGTTCAATCACTACTTAACTTTCATTGATGACTTCTCCAAATTCACTTGAGATTATTTATTAAAATTTAAGAATGAAGTTTTTGACTTGTTCTTTGCCTACAATACCCTTGCAGAAAAAAAAAATGGACATTAACTATAGGGGTTAAGAACAAATAATTGATGTGAATATGTCAATACTAAATTCATAACTTACTACATTTCATAGGGAATTCAAACACAAGATATTGCTCCTTTTACACTATAACAAAATGGTATTGTTTAAAGAAAAAAGTGTACATTAAAAAAAATGGATAACTATATGATTAAAGATAAGGGATTAAGTCTTCATTATTGGTAGAAGCAATCAACTGTGCATGTTACATAGTATATCGCACCCAAAAATTATTTAAGAAATATAACACCAAAAGAAGCATGTACTTTAAGCCAAATGTTAGTCACTTCTATATCTTTGGTAGTGTAACATGGACTTACATTCCTAATGAAAAAAGGAAATATTTATAGCATAAAAGTGATAAGCGTATTTTTTTGGATATCCTAAATATGTAAAAGCTTATATACTTCTTCAACCTCACTCCAATTAAATAATCATTAGAAAAGATGTTAAATTTTCCAAAATTCTCTTGGCATAGAGTCTAATTTAGCAATTATGTTCTCTTCAACCTGCAAGCCATCTTCAACATTTGTGCGAACTTCTCTTCATGTTATGGTTTCTTCTTCAAATTATGAAACTGAGGATAAAAATACACCTCTTCCTTCTCACATTCCTCTAGATTATTTCATTGACCATGAACCTGCACCAACACCACATCTTCCCAAATGGGTTTGTTCAACATGTTAAGTAGCTAGTGACCTTATCAATGATCCTATAGATCAATGTCATACTCATTCACAATTCCAAAGAAACACCTCTCTTTTGGCTCAAGTTTTAGAGACTCATGATCTGGAAATGTTTACAAAATCTTAAGGTCATCTAGATTGGTAAATAACAACAAATTAATAATAAAATTCCATGATGGTGAACGATACTTGGGAATTTGTGCCTCTTCCAAATGGAATTTAAAACTTTTTAGATATAAATTGATATATAGAACTAAGTATGCATCAAATGGAAGTGTTGAAAGACATAAGGCCTAGTTATTTGCTAAAGTATTCTCTCAAGTTAAATGACTTGACTACAATGAAACATTTTCTATTGTTTCCAAATGAGTTCCATCTATCTTATTCTATCCCTTATTGCTTCACATGGATGGTAGGTCCATTAAATGGATGCTAAATCCACTTTATTGCATGGGGATATACAAGAAGAAATCTACATGGAACAACCTCTTGGCTATGTTTAGATTGACTCTAGCCTTTGTCATCTTAAGAAATCTCTCTATGGTCTTAAACATGCTCCTCAAGCTTGATATGCAAAAAAATATCTTTCTTATTGACATCGATTTCTCTAGATGTCGTTATGACCCCATTATCAATACTAAACCATCTCATATCCTTGTTATTTATTTTTATGACCTTATCCTCACTGGTAGTGACCTAATATTATAACCCATGTGAATTCAAGCCTTAAGAAGAAGCTTGAAATGACAAAATTAGGATATTTGTAGTATTTCCTTGGGCTCCAATTATCACAAACCAAGGAAGTAATTTATCTTTCCTAATCTAAGTATGCATGCGACCTTCTTCACCATTTTCACGTGGAATATTATAAAACATACCCTTCTATGTTTCATCTAAACTTACTACCACCTGTACTATAGCCAAATTTGATGCCACTTTGTACCATTGGTTATTTGGTTGGCTCTTATATTTGACTCATACACATACTCATATTTCCTTTGTTGTTGATATTATTTCTCAGTATATGAAAACACCACAGGAAATTCATTAGAAGGAAACAAAAAGGATACCTCGATATATTTGGGGTGCAATTAAGTTTGGGATACCTTATAGTTCATGGGGGGCTCCTTTGTTGGTTGATTTTACTAATTCAGATTTCTTTGATGACTTTAATGATCATAAGTCTAATGCAAGTTATGTTTTCACTCTTGGTCCTAGACCTATCACTTGGACTTGTAAAAAAAAACAAGTTATTGTTCCTTCTTCAACAGAAGTAAAGTTTTGAGAAAAGTTTAATGCAATTCAAGAAGTCTTGTGGCTTTGACAAATCCTCTTATATTTCGGGTTCTATCAGCAACATCTCACCTCCCTATGGTGTGACTATCAAAGTTTCATCAATATTGCAAAATATCTATTTTAGCATCACCACAACAAACACATTGAGTTACAAATTCACTTCATCATAAAAATCATTCATGATCGAGTTATTGAAGCATAATTTCTCCCTATAGATGATTAACATACATTTTACAAAATCTCTTACAAAAGTGAATTTGTATACACTTTGATATATGTTAGGAGTTCAAGAAGTTTCAATTAAGGGGGAATAAGCTCTAATTCCTCCTTCCTTCTCCTATTATGTCACCTTTATAAATCCTTCAATCCTATCACAAGTTGTTCTTAAGGGGGGATGTTAGGATATCTAGTTAATTTCAACTTGTTATAATATGTATATTAGGGGAAAATGTGTTCCTTAGTGTGTTTCTTTAGTATGCATTAGTTGCATTGTAATTTGATGATAACCATATGTTTTAGACATAAAGTGATTTTATGGATCATATGCTTCTCGATAATAATGGCTATTGCTCTGTGGATTAAAATCCAATTGGTCCATGATCTCTATTTAAAGGGAATGAAGGGACATTGTTGATTATGAATGTGTGATAACTCTATCTATAAAAAAAAAAATTGCATTAATAAAATTTCCTCTAGTGGTCATGTTGGTTGGGGTCGTGAACTATTTATCTCAGAGGGCTTTAAACACGTAACACTATTGTCATTGTGATCTTTGATCTAGTTTTGTGATTGATTATTGAAGGTGGTCATCATAAATGAAATACCCTATTTACTTAAATAGGAACAACATGGTTTTTAAGGGTGTAAGTATGAGTTATCAAGGACAAAAAGATCAACAGGTTTTGGAATGTAGAGATAGGTTCCCGGAGAATGTATGGGCCATGTTTGTGGGGTATTCATCTATCACTTCAAACGGTTAGGCCTCTAGGGTCACCAACTTCTCCTCTCTAACTATATGTACAACATTGGGTTTTACTACCTCAAGCCATGATGAGGAGGAGATTGTCATAAGATCGCATTTGAATGGAAGCACATGCTGTCATTCCTTTAAATATAATAGTGAACAAAATATGGTTTTGGAGTGTTAAATTAATATGACTAATGGTGATGAGGATATCACAAGGTGGGATCATTTACCATCATTAATTAATACCCATGAACCTCATAACTCCTTGAAACAATGGTCGTTTATGGACTTTGAAGTTTTTAAATCTCTTATAAATGAGATTAATTCATGCCAAGATTTGAACGTGAAATATGGAGTGCCAGAAAAAGGGTTTATAGAAGGATTCGAAAGTTCACTTAGGGAAACTTTTCAACTGAAATAAGGGATTCAACCCAACAAAATAAGTGGGTTTTAGTTGGGGAAATTTGATACCATAGAAGAAGTATCCATGACATATGATAAGTTTGTTTTGAGGACGAATGATAAATTTGTAATGGGTGTAGTCAAAGAGATGAGGAAACACCTAAAAATGGTGTCCAAAAGGCACAACATTAAGGGTAAGAACGTCATCAATAATCTAGCTAGTTCCATTATCAATATTTGATCTATGTTAGATACTTGTCATCTTGGCACTAAACCTTGAAACATTTCTATTAAAATTGTACCAAATCTATCTCTCCTATACTTCTTGTTTGTAAATTTCCCATGTTGTGGTTTTGTAGTTTTGACAAGAAGATTTCTCCATTATCTCTTTGTCTAAGTGACCCCTATCATATAACTCCATGAGTGACTCAACCTGTCATTATTAATTACAAAAGAAATTTTAGTAGGAATTTATTTCTAAGCAACAAGTAATGATTGAATTAGTAGGAGCCACTTACCACATGTCATTGAGTTTCACTTTGTATTATATTAGTATTTTAAAATTCTCTTACCAAAAAAAATTATCTGAAACAACCTAAGGGTCGAAACAATAACTTGGCAGGAATTCAGAGTACATAATTACCTTATGAAGTGATATGTGTAGTCCATGGAGGTCTGTTCTTATATTTGTAACTACATATGACACTCTCAATTACAATTAAAAAGTAACTAGAGAATATATATAAATTAATTGGGTTTTAAATGTCGATGGGAATCAAAACACTTACCTCGCGATACATCTTACATTACTAAGATTTTAAAAAATCAATTAACTAAAATATAACTCTATTTTAAATCATCGTTGTTATTATTATTATTATTATTATGTATAAAAAGAATTAATATATGAGTTAAAATGTTGTCACATACGTATAAATTCCATTAATGACTTACAAAGGTTATGGGCTACCAGAGATTTCATTTTTCCTTTCACTAGCTTGGAATAATCTCTAATACCACATTGTCACATACCGCTACTAAATTTATCCTAGCCACACTTGAAAAAACATAATTTTCATCTCTCATACATTTTGTCAAATACATTACACGTAAATTTTTCTTCAAATACTTTGCATACAACCAATTAAGCAATGTTTTTCTTGTAAACATTTTTGCAAAATTTTTGCATAAAATAAAATAAAATAAAAAAATTCTCTAATTCCACTTGTGACATACTAACTGAAATATATCACTCAATCATGCAACCTTTGATTTCTATGTTTTAGGTATTTTATCAAATATTTTGTATGAAAATTTTAATAAAACACCTTTAATACATTTCTTCAAATGTTTTTTCGTACAAATAGACATAGATCAACCACAACAGTACTATCATACAACAATTATAACATAAAATAATAGTATCCCCATCCACAAAACAACATTTTCATTAGGGAATTTCATCAAACAATGAAATGAATCATTAAATTATTTATTCAAACACTTTCATGCAAACTAATATAGAAACTTTTGTAGGACATATATAATAAATTATAGAAACAAAAATTTCGAAAACTAAATTAGATGATTAGTGAGGTTTCCCCTCACTATGGTTTAGGTTTTATCCTTTGGAACCTCACAGATGAAAATTTATAGAATACACTCCAACATGTCTCATTTGATACATGATTTTATGAGCATCTAGGAAGCCTAACTCCCTTTGATCATATCTCCTAAAACATTGCAACCCAAGATCCTAAATTTGGACTAGATGATTGGTGGGACTTCCCCTCATTATGGTCCAAGTTTCGGCTCCTGGAACCTCCCAGAAGAAAATTTATAGCATAATTTTCAACATGACATGTTTGACGCATGATTTTAGGAGCATCCAAGAATCTCAACTTCCTCTAATCATATCTCCTAAAATATCGCAACCTGAGATTTGAAAGTTGGACTAAATGATTAATATGGTTTCCCCTTAATGTGGTATAAATATTAGCTTTTGGAACATTTGAGAGTAAAATTTCTAGCAAAAATTTCAACATGACCTATTTAAAGCTACATTTAGGAAGCCAAAATTTTCTTTGATCATATTTCCTAAAATTTTGTAACCCAAGATCTAAAAATTGGACCAAAGGATCAAGGGTATTTCACCTTACTATGATTCAAGTATCAAATTCTAGAACCTCCTAGAAGAAAATTTATTGTAGAAATGCAAACATGACATGTTTAAAGAAGAATTTAGGAAGTCAATCTTCCTCATTAACTAGTGTTATCAAAAAATTTAATACATATAAAAAGATACAACCAAATAGTAAAAAAAATACAACCATGATAAATGTTTTGAAAGGTAAATGGATGTAAATATAAAATTGATGAAAAGAGAAATTAAATAATCATGCATGTCACTAATCCATCTATACTATAAGTATCACTAACACATAAATACATATTTATCTATTGTAATCAAAATAATACTCGAAATTGAAGTAGGGTGATCCATGTTCCACTCCACCATAGGCTCAATTTTGCTACAATTTTTATCGCAACTGGTTGGCCTCATGCCAGATCTTGATTCCTTGAGAACTTAACTTATGGGTATTCACATACTCATATTCGGACCAAATATTAACACCTAAAGTGAAGGTCATTATTCTTCACACACATACACACAGAGGAAAACTTAGAGATCAACCTCTCCATCTTTGACCAAGTTCACATTCACAAAATTACCATACAAATATACACAACATAAGGGAGTCCTTTTTTGGTCTTTTTAATCCCCCAAAACTCCCCTCTTCAGTGCTCTATGTGCCACACAACTAGGACCATTCCTAGTCCTCAAAGCCATCTAGCCAAAAGAAAAAGTGTTCCAACACATTCATTTCTTGTCACATAAGTTGTCACTCACGCATATTAACTAGTTGTAAGGTTTTAACCTCTATTGGTTATGTCACTAATCCTTTTTCTAACTTAATATTTTTAAGTGAGAGAGAGAGAGAGATGTATGAGAATAATAGAAGAGATAAAAACTAAAAAATTAAGAACCAAGAATAAGAACCCCTTGATTGCTCCACCCTCTCATTTTTATAATCACACCTTGACCCTATGATCTTTCCAACCATTCAACTTCTTAGAAATACTAACAATCACATCAAAGGGAAATATTTACCTAAGGTATATTTTTCCTCTTAAGTCAAGTTTTAACCCTCCCCAAAGCATCATAATTTATTGGAAGTTACCTTTCTTTGGCTCTAGCATTTTCATTAATAAAAATAAACATTACATCATATAATAGAGTTTGACATAATAACATCAATGTTGGAACCACAACATTATATGTTCTTAATTACATGACAAAATTTGGGGTAATGAAAGGGGTGTCACAATTCCCTCCCCCTTTAATGAACATTGTCGTTAGTGTTTTACTATATGTAGAACCATTTTATATAGAATAATGGATATGCTACTTTCATACCAACAACCTTTTCCATATCCTTAGTTTCCACTTCAAGCAATCTCATTCATTTTTCATTGTCTAGTTATCTCTATAGCTCTTGGAATTCCAACACATTCTTGGATGGTTATTTTTGGCATCACAAGGCTTCCTTAGGGAACAATTTTAGTTCATTTTTTCTTAGAAACATCTAATGAATCCATTTTCCCAATGAGGCATGCACGGGAATCTTTGAAAACCTATTCATTCAAGTTTCCCCTTCCTTGTAATCACACACCTTTCAAGTTCATGAATCCCCTTCTTTGCTCCTCCAATCCCTCGAGTGATCCAATCCTTGGAAAAAATTCCTTGCACAAGAAGAGTCTCGAGACTTATGGAGTCTTATAACCATGGAATCCATATGGCTTGCTCTAAGTATCACACCACATTTTCCATAACATAACTCATGGTGATCAATGTATGTCATAGGGTTCCAGTGTCACCATAACGGCTTTGTCCCTAAAACATTTCGACTTCAAAACCATCATCTATCCTTCCTAGATAGATCATCATATCACTTGGCTACCATCAAATGTATTGCCAGCTAAGATAATTTCAAGGACTAGTTTAGTTAGCTTCTTAGGATACTTGATATTAAAACATTCAACAACCCTTGAAATGATGTCAACCTCACATATTAGTCACAACTCTATCATTTCATATTCTAACACACAAGTTTCAATGATATTCATTAACAACATTTGCATTATTTATCCATTTTATACATTCAAACAATGTATTCAATAATGCACCCAAACATATGCATATACATATTATCATGCATGTGTGATACTTGCACGTATTCCATGCTATTCATACACATTTATCTTTAAATTTAATTGTCAGCCTCATTTTTTTTTCAATCATTTACATTTAAAGTATCATAAGAATAAGGATAAACACGCTACTTTCTTTCATGTGGTAGTTAACAACAAGAGATCACTCTTGCACACTGTTCATATGAAAATTGCATGTGACATGGAATTCATTAGATACCCTTATTATATTACCCAAAACATAGCAAGTACCAATTTCTATTTTCTTACCATTCATGCATTCATTTTATTTTCATAAATAAAATAAATGATCCAAGCATAATTTTTAGTTAAGGGAAAATCCCTTCTTATAACATTTTCATAGTTGTGAATTCACTATCCATCTACTTCATATTCACCTGGTCAATCCCTCCTTGATTAATCCTTTATGCACATTTTCCTTCTAATACAACCCCAAATTTATTCCTTGTAACAAAAATGGGGCCCCTCCTCCTTGTACTCTTGCGCATATTGGCTACCTTAACACACATTATATCAATACAATTTTCCTAGAATATGATTATTCCTTCATGTAATATCACAAGCATATACTCATATTATGCACTTAATCACGCATTCAAAGAATGCTTTAAGTGAGCATAAATTTCAATATCCATAATGATATGGGATCATTAAAATGACTTGGTTTGTTAAAAATGTTCAAGTGTGAATGAATTAAACTTAAACCAACAATAAGCTTAAATCAAGCATGAAGAACATCAATGAAGTTGCAATTAAAATAAATGGAGAAGATCAATAAGAGAGAATACAATAAAAACAAAACCATGTGATAATAGAGTTCTTATAATGTGGACTACATCTCTAGGTCTTGTCTCCAAGGGAGCATCCTCTTTTACTAATCAGATGTTACTTCAATTCACTTTTCTACATCACAAAATACCTTTAATTTTCTATAGGAAGTCTACAAAATTCTTGCTAGGGTAGTGGTGTTCACAAACAACTTTCCTTCCTTATTCCTACAAAAAACTAGGCTCAACACATCATGTTTACAAATGGATTCAAATAAAAATAAGACTTCAAAAACCCGCATCAAAATAGAGCTATATGCCACCAATAAATTGTCTCAAACATAACCAAATTATCCTTCTCGTTTGATGCAAAACCAAGCACTACAAACCCCCTTGGTTTATAAAATGCATGCTTAAACTTGCCTCAAAAGGTCTTTATATATCTCATAAATTTAACACACAGAACTCTGGCACATTGGAAAACCTTTTAATATATAAAACTTATGTGCCAATAAACCTAGGTTCAAACTCACGCTCGTTTCACCTAAGTCAATTGATATAACATATTGTATCAACTATTATTAACAAACATTCCACCTTCTATTCAAATAGGATCCCATGGCACGTTTACCATATCAAATATTATATTAAAACAAATATGTGATATCATGGTTGAGTCACATGTAATGATTTGTTGAGTGGTTATAATATTCTATAATCAACATGTGATATATTTGTTTGTGGTATTATAAAATTAATGACACGATCCAATGTTGTTGCACGATTTTTTGTGGCGATCGCATTACAGCTCCTCGTAACAAACTACAATGTGGTCCAATACAAATATTAATGGTAGCATGGTACAATGATATTGTTGTAACCATAGGATATATTGTTAACCGACGATCCATATATATGTGAAGAAGAAAGAAAGAAAGAACGTATTTTTAACGTCCATGAGGCTAACAATAGCCTATGGGACAGATTGCTTCTCCATCTGGCTCTTGTATTCGTCGCATTTCCTGTGAAGTTTTAAAATAAATGCTCCCAACTTCTCGACAAACTCTTCGTTGAATAAATTATCCCAAGAACTAGCTGCCAAAATACCTGCATAATTTTCCCTGTTGTCTTTAAAGGCCTTGCATTCTAAAATGAAATGTTTTTCAGTTTCCACTTTTTTGGAAGAGAAAAAAATACATACTCTTTCCTCCCACATTTCGCTTGGCATTTTCCATTGCCCTATTTCACAATGGAGTTTATGATAATTAGTCCTTAATTGAGCAATAAGAATTTTAGATCTCCAAGAAATATTGGCCCCTATGTACGCCTTTTGTTGATGGTTATGAGTGGGGTTAAACTCTTCAATGTAGTACTTCTTCTTTCTCCCTAGCTATTTCTCCCAAGTACATTTGTGGAACTTATCCATAACAAAAAAAATTATCTCTTTATTGTTTGTAAGACAGATGCTCAAGCAAATACCTCATTTACTAAACCATTTGTTATTTTTCTGCATCCAAGTCTTCTTTCTTTTGCACAATCTGTCACTAAACGCAACCTTAGGCCATCTACCCTTTTCCATTTGCTCAATTTTTTTCAAATACCTTATGACTCGCACCATAGCAATTGCTTCAATATGAGCAGCCCCTATTTCACTTAACAGGATAGCATAAGGAACTGCACTTTTAATTTTGAATTTGTTTTTAATCAAACGCTTCTGAATTTTAACAATTTTTTTCCACTGCATCTCGGTTGTGTTACTAGCCCACAGTTCACAACCGTAGAGAATCACTGGAATCACTAGAAGCCCAAAAAGAGTTAGAGTGGTTTTCCAGTCCCACGGCTCTTCCTCTCTACACCTGTTTTGAAGAGAATAAAATGCTTTCCAACCCCCTAAAGTTCTTTTCTTTCTACAACCATCCCAACTTAAATTTCTATTGAAGTCAATTCTGAGGTATTTTTAGTCTACAACTTCTTCCAGAATGTTTCCTTCAAAGTAGAACTTATGTTGGTTATTCTTTCTTTTGTTAGAGAAAACCACTACTTTCGTTTTGCTAATATTGACTTGCATCCCCACCCTTCTACAAAACTTCTCAAGGGAACATAAGTGCTCTTGCAAACCAAGAGTCGATTTAGCAATTAATATAAGGTCATATGTATGCAAAAGAAGTCTTATAACGAACTTTCCCAAATGGATACCGTCACCCCCTTGCAAATTTAGCCACTCTTCAAGCTTGTCAATATATAACCCAAAAAGGGTAGGAGACAATGGGAAACCTTGCTTGACCCCGATATCACTTCTAAAACTTTCAGAAATTCCTACCGAAGTTCTAATTTTGACTTTCACCTCTTCATACAACCTATGCATAGCTGCTCTCAAATGCCTGGGAACCCCAAGTTCCTCCATTCTGCCCCAAAGCTTATCCCTAGGAATCGTGTCAAAGGCTTTTATGAAATCAACAAAGCAACAAAAAACTTCTTCCTTTTTTTCCCAAACCTTTTCAATGATGTGCCTTAAAGTTATGCAATGATCAATTGTGAAATGTTTAGGTCTAAAACCTGCTTTCCCTTAGCACGTTTATCTCTTTCTTCTGCCCACTTGTTGATTTTATTTTCTAACATGCTTCCAAATAACTTTGCAAACAAGGGGTTTATCATTATGGTTCTATAATTGGAGGGATTATTGACGTCACCACTCTTGAAAAGAGGTATTTCCATACTAGTTGTCCAATCTGTGGGGAACCCCTGCTGTATGATGTTGTTGAAAATTTTTGTGATGTGGGGTGAAAAAAATTTAAGCCCCACTTTAGATACTCTGCTTGGAGTTCATCTAAGTATTTTTCTTTTCCAGCGCCCAACTTCTTAATACCCATCTCTACCTCTTACAACATGAAGATTTTTGTGTCTGTGTTGAGAAAGGGAGGAGGGTCAACCTTGGGATCTTGCTCATAAAGTTGTCTTGCATAGTCGAACCATTTAGAAGTTGTAATTTTGTTTTCAGTTTGCACCTTTTTCGATTGGAGCTCCTTCCAAAATAATTTGGGTTATTCTTCCCAAGGAAGATTAGTTCTTCTCTCCTCGAAACCATGAAATCAACCTTTTTCTTTCTTATTATCTTCTTGTAAGCTTTGAGCTTTATGTTATCCTTTTCTAATTCCTTCCACCTTCTCCTTGCCTTTTTGCATTCCTTGTCAAACCAAGCATTAACTGGAAAGAAATTTGTTTCAGACTTCTTAATTTTTTCTCTTTTGCACTCAGCAAGTGCGCTTTGAATTAAAAGTGTTAATCCGTGACTATGAAGGCCATGAAATGAGATTTCCTCCTTCTCGAAGAGCCTCTCTAGCATTATTTTGAAGGTATTATAATTCTTTGGAGTCAAAATAATTCTTCCCTTTGGGGGATTTTGTTAAACACACTAAGTTTTTTACCCTAATTACTTCTTTCTGGTCCAAGAGAAACTTAAATAAATTGGCTTCTGATCTGATTTTAAGTCCCAGATTTGATCTACAATCAACACTTCCTCCATTTTCTCACACAAACTATGTGAGAAAATTACATAATCTACTACACTTGCTCCATTGTAAGTATTGTAGTGAAATTACCGGACTTTTCCCATCTAGTCAAACCATTACAAATGACTAAATCGAAAGCCCCACATAGTGTAGGAAATTGTTCTCCAAATAGATTGCAACCTTTATCCTCTGAAATTCATTCCCACTGATGATTACTCTCTTCGGTAAGCCAGATAGGGTCACAATCTTCTTTACAACAAAGAATGCTAGCTTGTTCACCTACAGTTCTCGCAGTGAAATCCCCCACTATAAGGACTTCACCTAGCTGAGAATATATTGCAATATCTGTTTTAAGGGCTGCAAAGGGATCTTTGTGGTCAAGCCCTCTACTTTTGTATATTTTTGAAACTTGCGGCGCAAAATAGCATGCTGCAATTCTAATGTGATTTCCATTTTATGATATTTTAAGCCAAAAAAATTGCTTATTTGGGCCTTCTTTTTCTAGCTGAATGAAACGACCTTCATTTTCTCTTAATAATACCATGATACCCCCATGCCCTTTTCCATTCCCTACTTCCTTGTTCCACACTACTATCTTCCAATACCCTTCAAACAAGGGTGTCTTGCACCCTTCATGCTCATGTGTTTCTATGAGGCAAATTATGTCTCTACCTTCCGCAATAGGCCCTAACCCAGGTCCTCATCTCCATGGGTAACCCCTGCAGTTCCAACAAACTAATCTTAAGGAAACATGGGTACGAATTGATTGCTATTTGTTTTGACATGCAAGACTCATAGTTGAGTCTTTGTCCCTGCTTGCCCATACTGACCCTACTTCCTCATTTCTTGCTGAATATTTTGCTTCTTCTTCTTTGTTATCGATTTGTTGCCTTGTTTTGGAAGGAGGTCCAAATTGCGCTATCATAGCTTTACCTCTATAAATCCATGTCTTTTTCCCTCAACTCTTGTTGCCCTAACTTTTGTCATTTCATCCCTCCTTTCCTCTTGTTGTCTTACAGTTAAATTTTCTTCTAGAAAAAACTGAGAACCCCTCAAGAGTTGCTTCTTTCTTAGAATGATATCTTTATCACGCAAGCTATGCATGATGACTTTTATGGGCCTGGATCTCTCACCGTTAAGCTTACCTACTCTACATGCTTGACATATTTGTCCTTGCCATTGGAGCTTGTCTTTCAAGAAGTCTCTTGTAAGGTCAAGAGACATTCATTTTTTCCATAATATTTCACCCCTTTAATAATTATGTTTGTTGCTCTATCCTGTCTTTCCTTGCTTTCTCTATCTTGAATTTTTTCAACCTGAATGTTTGTTTCTCCTTCCCTCTTAGCATATTTGCTAATTACTTGAGCCCGGGTTTTGGAGAGTTTTGCAGAATCTCCTTTCCTCTCTTCTCTTTGTTAGGTCCCCATAGTTTTGCAAGATTGGCAAGAACAACGCTACAGGGCCAACATCAAACCACTTTGGAATCCTAGGATCTAGCCCTCCTGGATTCAGAGAGGAATCTCTCTATATAAGTGCTTTCAAAAGATATATCTTTAAGCTTTAAGTAAGATATTAGGCTAGCTATGAAGTACAAGGGGTTTTGTTTGCTTTGGTTGGGTAGAATATCATCAAAATGAAGGAAGTATTAAAGGGTGAGGGTGTGAGTGAGTTGGAATAATGGCTCAACTGAGAGGATAAGTCAGAAATATTATCAATCCATTGGGATATGGAATCACAAAAGGATTTAATTGCACAACAAGTTTCTAAGTTGGTCCATGGGGCAAGTCATCTATATCAAAGGATCTTTTTATATTGATTTTGTGATATGGAACATTAAAATTGTTGTGAAAGAAGTAAAGCTAACAGCCAATTAAGAATATATTAACTTCACTAAAACAAGAAAAGCATTTCAAAGTAATTGTTTGAAGCAAGCCAAAGGACAGGGCAAACCATAGACTTCTTTGGGCAGGCTTTTACTAAAGCACACTTTTCAGACAACAATCCAGTAATCTCACAGATTACTTTCAGACAGTAGAAAACATATAAGGTAAACAAAATAACAGCCTAAGATCAAGTAAGGGCTTTGAACCTATCCTGCTTTTGACATATTCTCAAGGGAAACTTTCAAAACAACTGTTGGAGATTAAACAAGGGACATGGCTAACCATAAACTTCCTTGTTTAGGACTCTACTTAGCATGCAGTGAAACAATCATTCAAAAATAAAATCTCAAGCTTTACACAGCAGGACATGGGGTTACCAACATTCCTTGACTGCTTATACTCTATTGAACCTATTCCCAAACACACAACTAGAAGAAAATATGGAGATAAAACTTATCAGTGAGAGACAGGGTACTTTGACAGTAAATCCTACTCTATTTTTCTTGTTTTTTATCAGAGAAAGTGGACAGTATTGAAAACATTAGGGAAACAAAAATTACAGTAAGAAAACATCACTAGTGACATAGACCAGGATCCCATAAATTAGCTTGTATATTTGATGTTCAAACCAGTTACAATCTTCAAGTCCAATGGGTCTTTACAGCTACAAACTTCTCTTCTCAGCCTATCTTTCTTCAATTACTAACAGAGCTTCAGCAGCCTCAACAACTATTTACGTCAAGTAAGTATTCAAAACCCAACCCTTTACAATGAGTTCTAGTGCAGCATTGATACAACAAATCAACAGGTGGAACTCTTCTAGGGTTCAAAATGTTATTGAATGCTTCTTGCCCTTTGAAAACCACGCAGGGAATAAGGTAAGAATCTCTGCAGATACCTCTCTATTTTAATAACTCTATCTTTACTTTCTAAGGATAAAACAAGTGAAAAGATTGAATTTTAAGCTTATTCCTTTTCTTTTACGATAACTGTTCTGATAGTTTAAAATATCTTCTTTTTTGTAATAACTGTTTATTTTCCCTTTGAGACATTAAGTAAGCCACAGGTGGCAGTTATATTTATTAAGGGAGTAACTACTTCTTTCGATGTATTCGAGGCCTTTTTAGGCCTGTCTTGCCTTAATTTAATCATTAAAAGTGTGTCTAGACCTGATCTTTTTAGCCTTCATAATCCATTATACTACCTTTCTAACACTTGTCGGACTTCTTCAAACCTTTTGATTCATCTGTTTTACCTGTTTTCTCTTCCTTAAATCATCAATTTAGACCTTTTAACCTTCTATCTTCTAACTTTGTCTCTTATCCTTTAAACTGTGTTTTTTGGCCTAATTCTGCTTTAACAACCTTAATCATTAATTTAGGCCTTTCTCGTTGTCTTTCTCCGTTTCTATTAAAACAACTGCTTTATTCCTTAATTATTTACATTTAATTTGTGCTTTGAGGCCTTATAATCATCTTTAGGCTTTTAAACCTTTTCTGCTGACTGTATTCACTTTTAATCATTCTTTTCCTTTGCTTTTCAGCCTTCATTCCTTCCTTTAATCACTTTTCAGGCTTTCTGTCTTTGATCAACTGTATTAACCTTTAATCATATTTTTCCTTTGGTTTTCTGCCTTTATTTCTCTCTTTAATCACTACGCTTTATCCATATTTTGCTTGGTTTAAGCCTTTTGATCTTCCGGCTTTTGACTTTAACCTTTTAATCTTTGTCTTCCCTTTATCTTCCTCTGTTTTCCCTTTATCTTCCTCTTTTTTCTTTTCAATGTACAGGCGGCTTCCTTCGATGCAAGAGGGTTTGATTGTATAATCAGTGCTCATGAGGCAAGGATTAATCTTTGGAATTTACCCCTTTTGTCCCTTGTCTTCAATTTTTTGCCTTTTGGATTTTCATTCAAGGCGGTATTATGGTAATTTTGACTGTGGGACGGCTTTTTATGACTACCACCATGAGACCTACAACAAACCACAAAACATATTATAAAAAACCTGGGCTGGTGGTTTTAACTGCTTCAGAGGCTCGACGGAGGGTGAAAGGAGCAGTGAGGAGGGGAAAACACATGTAGGAAGAGGTCCCAAGGAGGAAACCTATGAAAACGGGGTTTGAAGGTGAATTTCGGCACGAAATAGTGGATAAGAAGTTTCGGGAATACCACCATTGTTTTTCATGCTGCTGATGGGTGGTAAGTGGTATTGCCCCAGGGGAACGCGATACGGTCCATTGGATGACACGTGGCTCCTAAAAACCACCCATTTCACGTTTAAAATGGGTGATCAGCTTTATTTGTGAAATGAACACGAAAAGGGTTTCAGACCATTTGATCTGGGGGGAACCAGATCTATGACAATAAGCGAGCTCGAAAAAATGGAAGAGATGCACAGAGAAACTATGGTGGGGCTGGGGTGACGTGGCACGATTTGTCGCATAGCGGGAAAGGCCTGAGGCCGGAGAACATTGGTTTATAGTGTAAAAGGGTTAAAACTCGGGCAGGGGGTGAATACACAGAAAATAGGTGAAAATGAGAGGAAGCGGAGGTGCGGAGCGGTGGGACTGGGAGGTAACGTCACCGCGGGGGGACCGGATGTACGGAGGAAAGGTCTTGCGGGTGTGCCCCCGCAAGAAATCCCAACCGTAAATCTGAGTCGGGCTGGGGTCAAAAGGGTCAACTATGGGGGCACCATGGAGTACGAACATTTCTTGGTTGGGTGCCTCCGCAACGATTCTGAGCCTTTGGATCGAGAGATGGACGGTCCAGATAAGCCTGAAGAGGCAGTGATGTTTTATGGAGAAATGTTGTTGGAGTGTGTTTTTTACAAAGGGAAGGAGTTAAAGAGTGCTTTAAACCGGAGCCGTTGGATCTGGAGGATCAACGATGGATCTGGAATCGGCATATTGGCCATCAGCAGAAGAAAGTGTCTAGGGAATGAGTTTTTTAGAATGCTGCGGTGGCCGATGAGCGATGGAGTGATGTGCCGACGCGGCGATGGGGCGATGGCCGATGGGAGAGGTAGATGCGATGAAAAGTGATAGCGCCGATGCGATAGAAAATTGCTGAAGCGATGGAGAATGCTACTGCGATGGAGAATGCCGCTGCGACAGAGAACGCCAATGCGATGAGTGCATCGGCATATCGCGAATCGGCGAAGAAAACAGGCAAAGGCATGAAGAATTTAAAAATTCTGATATGCGATTGCGATAGGAGCTTAAGTCCTTAGCACAGGGTTTCGGGCCTCGGTTTTGTGGTGAAAAAGGGGCCAAGGGCTTAGGCAAAAGCGCTTAAGGCCTTATGTTAAAATGAGGGGAAAAAGGCCTAAAGAATGCTTTTTCAAGGGTTTTTTTAACTTTTTCAAAGGTTTCGGTAAGGCTAAAAAGTTGCTTCTAAACCATATAAAAGGGATTTTTATAAGGTAAAGGAGTTTTTAGAGGAAATGGAGGTCTTATGACGGGGAATAGACTTGCTAAGATAGGATTAAAAAATGGAAAAATGGGGGGGAATAAAATGGTGGAAATGGGGCCTTTAGGAAACAGTTTTTCTTCTGGGAACAGCAGTGAATATTTACTCCTTGAGTTAGAAAACACCAGAAGGCTTAAACAATGGTAATTTTCTATGAAAATAATCTCTTGAAGGCTCAAGATCTGTTTTAACCATCATTTTCTATGAAAAAAATTTATTGATGGCTAACAGTGGCTCCACTTGGGGATGGCAGCTCCTTGGAGGTGTCAAGAAGTTTAGAAATTTATCTATGGAATGCAAACCAGTGCCTTATGTTTTTTTGGATCTTGATAACCTGCTTCTTCCTTGATCATGATGCTTAGAAAGATGATCAGTATTTTGTATCAGCAAACAAATTTCTCCCAAACATTCTACCTACACAACCTACTTTTCCTAACATTTTTTCTTCATAAGGTGCACTTGGACTTGCAAACCTTTAACATCAACCTTTTATTCTTTTATTTGAAAGTGGGAAACTAATATATTTCTACCCTTATTTCTTCCATGAGTTCAAATTAAACTGTTGAACTCATAAATTCTCTACCTAAGCTACTATCTGCGAGGATTAAACTGTCTGACAGATTTTATTCTCTATATTCTAACATAGAAATTTAAAACACAGCCAAATCAGGGTTAGACTGTCTGATTAGCTATGGTGTCTATGGTTGTATGTACAAGCTGCATATAGACTTTATTTGCAGAAAATTTAAACAAAATTTTGTGAAGGCTTGAGATCTAAAATTTAAGAACATCCTTCTTTCTTTCTTTGGCTCAAGTTTTTATCATGTTAGAGCCATCTTTTCTTGTGATTCTTGGTTCAGATTTTGAGCATGTTTGAACCATTTTCCTTTACTATGGCTTAGGTTTTGATCTGATTAGAGCCTTTTCTTTCTATCCTAATCTATCCTACTGATAAGCCAAGATTAAACAGTTTGGAAAATCTTCTTTACTAACCTATCAGCAGTAAATTGAAATATATATGGTCATGATTAAGCTATATGACTAGATAGTAGTGCTTCTTTTGGTAGTGGCATTTAGGCTTGCACACTTTCATAGTTTCTTTTTTTTTATTCAAAGCAAAAAACAAAAAACTAACTAGATGCTCACAGGCTGAGCTTTATTGACATTCCTACCTACCCTACCCTAACTCTGAAATATTTACATGTTTAGCTGGTAAATTCTCTTTTCCAATACATCCAGTCAATCAGATGGTTCCATGACTGGTCTTTGCTCATCTCTTTGAGCATGCTGGGTAAACAAAAAGGGCCACTCCAATCTCACTTCTTTTTTAGCAGCAGTGCTAAAAAATTTCCTTGCATTTCACAATAAACTGCTCTTAACAATCTTTATTTCCTCTTCAAATATCTTCAAAAAATCATCATAGGGATCTTGAAATACTAACTGGTTGTGAGTATTGGAAAGATAAGTTTCAACCAGGTTTATTTTCTCTTCCACTGGATCAAGAAAAAGATTCTTTTGAGAAAGAAACTCTTCCTCATCTTCATAATTATCTGAACTAGATGACTCATCATATACTGTAGTGTTGTCCTCTGGCAGTCCCGGTATGTTCTGATTTAGTAGACTGAACTCTGTGAAGAGGTCATTATACTCCTGAGCAAGGGTCTCTTTGACTACCTCAACCCTTTCAGGAGAAGGTTCTTTATATTCATAATGCTCAAGAAATTCTTCATTGTTTTCCTCCTCAACCTTTGAGCTGAAAGCCTGCTGATTCCAAATTATGTGAAAGCTATTTCTGATGGATTAGATTGGTTGATTGCTACTTTCAAGCTGATGATAGTGAAGTTCATGACACCAATCAACTGTTGGTTTCCCTGCATGATAATTTTCTGTTTGAAACTCATCATCATCATCAGACTGATAAAAAATTGGACAATCATTAGTATAAACAATCTCACCAATCAAGCATATTAGGTTATCATTTTGTTTTTCTTTAAGCCGATCTACAAGTTTATTTTCTGGTTCAAGACAACAAGGTTCATTAGGTAGATGAGCAGAAGTGTTTTGTTCAAATGAAGTTTTGAGGGCCGGTTGTTTATTTAATATTTGATCAATTTCTTCTTCTGTCAAAAGAGGAGGGATTTCTCTTTCAGCATAGACAGAAGTACGGCAGTCCTCTTTCTCTTGTGTTAACTGGTTTTGAGGTTGGATGTCTTCTTGAGCCTCTTCTAATGAATCGATACTTGTGCTTGCAGGGAAAAATTGAGGGTTTTCTACTATTTCCTGATCTGCTTCTATTTCACACAACTCCCCATGATTGTTATGATACTCAATTTGAATACAAGGTTCATGAGTTTTTTCTTCTACATTATTAGGATGCCACTCTTCTTGTGTAATTTGAAATGAGTTGTAACATAGAGGGAAAGTCTCTGTATGTTTTGGTTCTCCTTCCACTTCAATTTCCGCATTTTCTAAGTGGCTACTTGTTTCGTCAAAGCACTGCTCGTTATTAGTATTTGCATTTTGTTTTAAAGATCTCTTGAGAGTAAAACACAAGTTACAGGTAGGCAATCAGGAATTTCTTGACCACCTTCCTCATTATCTTCCATAAATTCTTGATCATCACACATGTCTTGCCCATTGTCTGGGTCTTGTAGTGGTTGAGTTTATTCTTGATCTGGAAAATGCGTGGGTTGCTCCAGATCATCAGTTGTTAAATTAGCCTCACCTAGAAGGGATGATAAATCATTATTTATGTTGGCAGGGATATCTTGAGGAGTTTCCTTTATTCCTTGATTGATTTCTTCCTCAATTGATTCATCTAGGTTTTTGTGATAGTTTTCTTGGGTATGAAATTCATGGATGGCTGCTATGAGATCTTCAGGCTACCAATTTCTCAAATCTTCATGAATTCCTGAAAGGTATTCTATGATGTCCTTAGATTGGTTACAACAAATTCCCTCCAATGATAGATACGGGGTTTTTTTCCTTATAATGATCATAAAATACTATGTGGAGGTCTCTTAGAGAAAACAAACTACCAGTCCTCAACCATTCATACCAGTCCCTTGCTACTCCTAATGTTAACATGAACATTTTCATAAGGCATTCTTCATGCCATTCCACTTTTAACCTCCATACATGGATATGAAATTTGATGAGATGGAACAAAGGGTCATCAAATTCTTCACCTTGAAAAATAGGCAGGTTTTTATCCCAATTCACCTGGGGAATTTTATGTGGGAACCCACGGATATGATCTCTACTCATTGGGGCATATCTTCATTGTATCCTTGGAATCATGTTTGTAAACCAGCAAAGGGGTCATTGTGTCTATTCAACCAGTTTAGAGTTTTCTACCAGTGGATTCATTTGGTCTTTTGTGGGTTGTGGAGTCGCCAGGTGGATATTTTCAAATGTTTTAAGATGAATTACTGTCCACCATCAGAAATTGAATACCAATCTAAGGATTTTGTGGGTCTTCTGAGCTCTTAAGGATGTCTACGATGCAATTTACTCAGAAGTCCCCAGCGGAGTTGCCAATATGTTAGGTCCCCATAGTTTTGCAAGATTGGAAAGAACACTGCAGGGCCAACATCAAACCACTTTGGAATCCTAGGATCTAGCCCTCCTGGATTCAGAGAGGGATCTCTCTATATAATTGCTTTCAAAAGATATATCTTTAAGCTTTATGTAAAATATTAGGCTAGCTATGAAGTACAAGGGGTTTTGTTTATTTTGGTTGGGTAGAATATCATCAAAATGAAGGAAGTCTTGAAGGGTGAGGGTGTGAGTGAGTTGGAATAATGGCTCAACTAATAGGATAAGTCAGAAACAGTATCAATCCATTGGGCTATGGAATCACAAAAGGATTTAATTGCACAACAAGTTTCTAAGTTGGTCCATGGCGCAAGTCATCTATATCAAAGGATATTTTTATATTGATTTTGTGATATGGAACATTAAAAGTGTTGTGAAAGAAGTAAAGATAACAACCAATTAAGAATATATTAACTTCACTAAAACAAGAAAAGCCTTTCAAAGTAACTATTTGAAGCAAGCCAAAGGACAGGGCAAACCATAGACTTCTTTGGGCAGGCTTTTACTAAAGCACACTTTTCAGACAACAATCCAGCAATCTCACAGATTAATTTCAGACAGTAGAAAACATATAAGGTAAACAAAATAACAGCCTAAGATCAGGTAAGGGCTTTGAACCTATCCTGCTTTTGACATATTCTCAAGGGAAACTTTCAAAACAATTGTTGGAGATTAAACAAGGGACATGGCTTATAACCATAAACTTCCTTGTTTAGGAATCTACTTAGCATGCAATGAAACAATCATTCAAAAATAAGATCTCAAGATTTACACAGCAAGACATGGGCTTACCAACGTTCCTTGACTACTTATACTTTATTGAACTTATTCCCAAACACACAATTAGAAGAAAACATGGAGATAAAACTTATCAATGAGAGACAGGGTACTTTGACAGTAAATCCTACTCTATTTTTCCTGTTTTTTATCAGAGAAAGCGGACAGTATTGAAAACATAAGGGAAACAACAATTACAGTAAGAAAACATCACTAGTGACATAGACCAGGATCCCATAAATCAGGTTCTATATTTGATGTTCAAACCAGTTACAATCCTCAAGTCCAGTGGGTCTTTACAGCTACAAACATCTCTTCTCAGTCTATCTTTCTTCAATTACTAACAGAGCTTCAGCAACATCAACAAATACTTACATCAAGTAAGTATTCAAAACCCAACCCTTTACAATGAGTTCTAGTGCAGCATTTATACAACAAATGAGGAGGTGAAACTCTTCTAGGGTTCAAAATGTCATTAAATGCTTCTTGCCCTTTGAAAACCACGCAAGGCATAAGGTAAGAATATTTGTAGATACCTCTATGTTTTAATAACTCTGATTTACTTTCTAAGGACAAAACAGGTGAAAATATTGACTTTTAAGCCTATTCCTTATCTTTTATGATAACTGTTCTGATAATTTAAAATATCTTCTTTTGTGTAATAACTGTTTATTTTCCCTTTGAGACATAAAGTAAGCCACAGGTGGCATTTAGATTTATTAAGGGAGTAACTGCTTCTTTTGATGTATTCGAGGCCTTTTTAGGCCTATCTTGCCTTAATTTAATCATTAAAAGTGTGTCTAGGCCTGATCTGTTTAGCCTTCATAATCCACTATACTGCCTTTCTAACACTTCTCAGACTTCTTCAAACCTTTTGATTCATCTGTTCTACCTATGTTCTCTTCCTTAAAACATCAATTTAGGCCTTTTAACCTTCTATCTTCTAACTTTGTCTCTTATCCTTTAAACTATGTTTTTTGGCCTAATTCTGCTTTAACAACCTTAATCATTAATTTAGTCCTTTCTCGTTGTCTTTCTCTGTTTCTGTTAAAACAACTACTTTATTCCTTAATTCTTTGCCTTTAATTTGTGTTTTGAGGCCTTATAATCACCTTCAGGCTTTTAAACCTTTTCTGCTGACTGTATTCACTGCTGACTGTATTCACTTTTAATCATTCTTTTCCTTTGCTTTTCAGCCTTCATTCCTTCCTTTAATCACTTTTCAGGCTTTCTGTCTTTGATCAACTGTATTAACCTTTAATCATCTTTTTCCTTTGGTTTTCTGCCTTTATTTCTCTCTTTAATCACTGCGCTTTATCCATAGTCTGCTTGGTTTAAGCCTTTTGATCTTCCGACTTTTGACTTTAACCTTCATCCTTTAACCTTTTAATCTTTGTCTTCCCTTTATCTTCCTCTGTTTTCCCTTTATCTTCCTCTGTTTTCTTTTCAGTGTACAGGTGACTTCCTTCGATGCAGGAGGGTTTGATTGTATAACCAGTGCTCATGAGGCAAGGATTAATCTTTGGAATTTACCCCTTTTGTCCCTTATCTTCACTTTTGGGCCTTTTGGATCGTCATTCAAGGCGGTATTATGGTAATTTTGACTATGGGATGGATTTTTATGACTGCCACCATGAGACCAACAACAAACCACAAAAAATATTATAAAAAACCTGCGCTGGTGGTTTTAAATGCTTCAGAGGCTCGGCAAAGGGCGAAAGGAGCAGTGAGGAGGGGAAAACGCATGCAGGAAGAGGTCCCAAGGAGGAAACCTGCGAAAATGGGGGTTTAAGGTGAATTTCGGTGCGAAATAGTGGATAAGAGGTTTCGGGAATACCACAGGTGGTTTTTGACCTGCTGATGGGTGGTAAGTGGTATTGCCCCGGGGGAACGCGATACAATCCGCTGGATGACACGTGGCTCCTGAAAACCACCCATTTCGCGTTAAAAATGGGCGATCATATTTATTTGTGAAATGAACGCAAAAAGGGTTTCAGACCATCCGATCTGGGGGGAACCAGATCTACGGCAGTAAGCGAGTGCGAAAAAATGGAAGAGATGTGCGGAGAAACTATGGTGGGGCTGGGGTGACGTGGCATGATTTGTCGCATAACGGGAAAGGCCTAAGGCCGGAGAACATTGGTTTATAGTGTAAAAGGGTTAAAACTCGGGTAGGGGGCGAATACACAGAAAATAGGTGAAAATGAGAGGAAGCGGAGGCACGGAGCAGTGGGACCGGGAGGTAACGTCACCGCAAGGTGTAGAAATTTGAATAATTTGCTAAATTATTCTCCGAGATTATCCTGGTTACACACTATTTAAGCTTCATGCATAACACATAACCTCTTCTACTATTGATCATCAATTTGCGGAAATTAAACAATCGCATGCGCACATTAAAACCATAAACAATCACACATATAAACACAGTATTTATGGGAAAGCTTAAAGCTGAAAACCCCCAACCAACTATCTGTATATTATAATGATAGAGATCATGTAACAATACATAGCACAATACTCCTCACAAGTAGTCAGTACTATCTCCAAAAAGTTACACACAAACTATATGAGATTTGAACAAGTCAGGGGTTCAAATCTCCTCCACAAGTCTGTCTGCCTCTACTGTGCAATCCAAGTGAGTAATGAATGAGATCCAAGTTCGAATCCCACCAGCTCCAACTGCGCAATCCTCATTGGCAATCTCCATCAATGTGTGTGCAAATCTCATGCACATCTGGTTTCCATAACTGATAGTCACACTGCTCTTTCACCTATCTCTTCACTGGTCTCCACTGAAACTGTCCATGCACTGAAGTTAACTGATGTATTCTTTAGTTGATTAATGAGTTTATAATTAGTGAATTAATTAATAATGAATTCACACCACTCTCACTAGTGTATCAATCAGTTAGACTAGATACAACTAGCTCAACTATGTTTAACTCAGTTAAACTGAACACAACTCCATTAACTTCCTCAATCAACTCCACCAAACTCTCTCACATGAGTTCTAACTCAAGTCTCCATGCAATAGCTCCACTTAACCCTAAGGAATAGCGTAATTCTTCTCAATCAGACAGTTACATCCAGGCATCAAATCAAGTGCTCCAAGAAGATAAGATAATGTTTATAGTCTAAATATTACATAGGTTAATAATACTTAACTCGGTTTCTCTATTTTTAGCCCGGTAGTCTAAAAATAGAAACCGCCCAATGTCTAAAAATAGAGGTCCATATATTTTTACCAACTCGGCCAATCATCCATAAATAGAATCCTGCAACTCATAGACCATGATCCATATGTCTAAAAATAGACTTTGCGCCAAAAATAGCAGCCCATGGGTCTACTTAGTGAAGGCGACTTCATTCTTTACCTGGGCTTCATCATCTTGTCAAGATTAACACTCCCTCTCAACAAGATATGGATTATCCGTAACCCCTATCCTGCTCCGTGGTATTCAAATTTACTCCTGTGAGCGCCTTCGTCAAGATATTAGCATCCGATCCTCAATGGGAATATATGAGTAATATGATTTTCCGCTGCAGACAATTTATACATGTACCCGATGTCGATGTGTTTGGATCTATCATGAACATCGAATAGCCGAGAGTTTAATGCAACTCTGGTTATCACAATAAATCACAAGAGGGCTCCAAGTGTGACCCGAACAACCCGACCAGAATCTTCCTCATCCATATGGCCTCGCATGCAGCCAAGCTTGCTGCCATATACTCAAGCTCTACTGAACTGAGTGCCACGGATCTCTGCTTCCTACTGTACCAAGAAACTATTGTCGACCCGATACTGAAGATCCCTCCAAATGTGCTCTTTCTGTCTATTGGGCTCACTACCCAATCTGCATCTGTGAAGCCACAAAGCTTCACCTCATCCTCCTATCTGTACCACAAGCCATATCCCGATGTGCCTCTAAGATAATGCAATACATGCTTGCCTGCCTTCCAAAAGAGCTTCAGAGTTTAACCATAGCTTCGCGAAAGCTAGTTAACAAGATAGCATTATATCAAATATACCACGATACATAAGCTGACCCCACCAACTCGTCGATAAACCCATGATCTACTCATCACGATGAAAAGGGTCTTCCTCCAACCTCCAGGAAGAGGAGTATCAATAGGCTTGCAGCCATGCATGTTGAACTTCTCCAGTATTTCTCGGGCATACTTACCCTTAGAAACAAATAGTCCATCACTGTGCTACCAAATTTCCAATCCCAGGAAATAATGAAGGAGGCCCAAGTCCTTCATCTCAAACTCTCTAGCAAGATCCTCCTTGCATGAAAGTATCAACAACTCATCACCCGTCAAAATTAGATCATCTACATACAGTACAATGATCAGCAACTTCCCCTCCACCACAATCTGGTACAGGTTAGGATCCGCCTTACTCTTGGAGAATCCAAGTCCGGTGAAGTAACTATCTATCTATGTGTACTAAGCATGAGGTGCTTGTTTCAACCCATACAGTGCTCTCTTGAGTCTGCACACATGCAACTCACTGCTGAAGATCTTGAAACCTTCGGGATGCTCTATGTACACCTCCTCCTCAATGACTCCATTGAGGAACGCAGTCTTCACATCCATCTGATGGATGTGCCACCCCATCTGCGCTGAGAGAGCTAGGATCGTCCGTATGGAAGAGTACCTTGCGACAAGTGCAAAATTCTCCTAATAATTGATCCCCTCTATCTGTGAGAAGCCTCGGAAAACAAATCTTGCCTTGTACTTCTCCACACTCCCTTCAGCCGCCTGCTTCACTTTGTAGATCCATCGTGAACCCACCACTGATTTCCCTTCCGATCTTGGGACAATCTCCCATGCACTGTTTCTGACAATCGAATCATACTCTTCCACCATGGCATCTACTCATGCGGGGTCCTCCATAGCTTCCTCGAAAGAGGATGGCTCTGTCACGACACATTTTCTCACAAGAGCCATGTATCCAGTGTATCGATCCGGTGACTGTCTCTGTCTGCGCTATGCTATAGGTGGTCCTACAACCTTCTCTGCATCTTGAGCCAGTCGCTCAGCTTCTGTAGTGCGCTTGCGCCCTCTGATGGTTGGCACTGCATGAGTGGTTTCTTCCACTCCATGAATCTCATCTTGTGGCTAATCCACATCCTGAGACTCATCCTTAGGAGCTAACATCTCCTCATCTCGCATGCAAGTAGGCTCCTCTCAAGCTAACATTGCATGGCTTTCTTCCTCCTTAAATTTCATATCTCATTACATTAACAAATTTTCTGCGACCGTTCGGAAAATACACCGGATAGCTGTGGGGAGTATGACAAGCAGTCTCAAATATTCTTAACCTTGTATTTATCCAAATTTTCCTTCAGCATCCTTCGTCACAAGTAGCAGACAGTGAACCAAAATCCTCGAATGGGAAATGTCAGCTCTATCAGAACGCCCTACTTCCATGCCAAGTATCTTGTGAGGACAACGGTTCTCAGAGCATCGTATTATCAGATACCGCCCACAAGTGAAGGGGTAGGCCCCGATCATGCAACATCGCCCGTGCAGCACCCACGATCGTTCTGTTCTTCCGCTCAGCCACCCCGTTCTGCTGTGGGTTATGGGGTGCGATGAGCTCTCTCCGAATCCCTTCTGCGTTGCAAAGGTCTTTGAATTCAGCCGAGATGAATTCACCACCATTGTCGCTCCTTAGAGCCTTCACATGCTTCCTCGATTCCTTCTCAACCAGCGCCTTGAATTCACAGAACTTAGAAAATGTCTCTCTCTTCTTCTGCATGAAGAAGATCTAGCACTTCCGAGAGAAATCATCAACAAAGATCACATAGTACTTGTGCTTTGTTGTCGAAGCTACTGAGAAAGGACCACACACGTCTGTGTGAACTCTCTCAAGGATCGTCGTGGCACGACTATCCTTCTCGTGAAAGGTGGCTTTCACATACTTCCCCAAGGTACACCCCTTGCACTGATCTGACCGCGCAAGAGTGCCCTTAGGAAGCCCAGTAGAAATCTGCTGCAGGATCTTCGTGCTTCCATGGTGAAGGTGGCCTAGCCTTCCTGGTACACAGCCTTCCTGCCTATCCCGGCTCACCGCCTTCCCACTCGCAGACAGCTATCAATGTAATGTGCCCATCTACTTGCAACTGATAAAGGCCCTTGACTCGAACCCCTTATCTCTGGTTTCTCCATAGTGTTCATCAAATAGAGCTCTTCCTTCAAGGTGGACCATCATACCCCTTGTCTTCTAACATTGCCACAGAGATCAGATTCTTCTTCAATCCTGGAACATGCATCACTTCCTTCAACACGAAGGGTTTACCAGACTCCCTCTCAAAGGAAATGGTACCGATACTGGTCGCACTGTATCTACCATCATCGCCCATCTCGATGTGCACTCCAAGATCTTTCTCCTCCAGATCTGAAAACAAATCCCGATCTCCTGTCATGTGAAATGATGCACCACTGTCCAAGAACCATACTGATCCCATCACTCTTGAGACCAAGCATGCGATCAGTGAAAAATCCAGCTCGAACTAGGAGGCCAATGCCTCTCCCGCTGCAGATCCAGCAACATGCTTATTTTTCTTCTTCTGCGGACAATTTGTGGCATAATGTCCGTGTTGGTGACAGTGAAAACACTTCACCTTAGACATGTCCTACTTCTTGCCTTTCGCACCAGAATGAGAAGCTTTCTTGCTCTTCCCCTTCTTTGCTTTGGCAGCCAAAGCGCAATTTTCTTCATCAGATGCCTTTGATGAAGATCCGTCTCTGGTATTCTGCCTTATCTCCTCTTGCACGAGATCCAACCAAAGTCGCTCCCATCCCGGAAATTTCTCCCGACCATTGACAGAATCCTGATAGGCATGCCAACTCTTCGGAAGACCAAGGAGAGCCAAGCTCACCAATTCCTCATCATCGACAGTCACCCCCACACTTCCCATCTCATCCCTGCATTGGATGAACTTCGTAAGGTACTTCGGCATACTGTTGCCTTTCTCCATCTTAATATGTCTGAGTTTATCCTTGAGCGCCAACTTCCTCTGGTCGCTCTTGCTCTGGAATAAATCTGTCAACGCTTTCCACATCAACTATGGAGAAGCTTTTCCATGCATGCTGGATACAATGTGATCCTTCACACCCTCCAACAGAATCCTTCGACATTTCTCCATCTTCTTTTGCCAAGCCTCAACTTGAGCAGCATCAGTAGGCTTTGGGATCTCAGCTTCTATGAACTCCTTCAGCCCGTTATCATCTAATACCGCCTCCATTCGGTCTTTCCATGCAACATAATTTGAACTGCCCTCAAGGGCATATTCCAGTCGCAATTTGTTGAAAGACATTTCAACTCCGGCACCAAGAAAACAAATACTGCTGCAAATTCGAATTCCAAGCTCAAAACTCCAACTGCTTCTCGATCTAAAACCCGTGAGAACAAAGTATTTATAGCACAGAGATCGACTGTAGGGGCATTTACTGGATATGTCACCTTTCAAAGAAAGGATGGATCCAGAGGCTACCTGGCTCGTTACAGACTCTGTCTACCGAAATAATTGTAATCACTGTAATAGATCCGATGATCAATTCTCCTCTGATACCATGTAGAAATTTGAATAATTTGCTGAATTATTCTCCAAGATTATCCTGGTTACACACTATTTAAGCTTCATGCATAACACATAACCTCTTCTACAATTGATCATCAATATGCGAAAATAGAAAGCAGTCACATGCACTCATTAAAACATAATCAAGCACACATATCAACACAGGATGTAATGGGGAAAGAAATAGCTGAAAACCCCCAACTATCTGTATAATATAATGATAGAGAACATGTAACAATACGTAGCACAATACTCCTCACAAGTACTCAGTACTATCTCCAAAAAGTTACACACAAACTATATGAGATTTGAACAAGTCATGGGTTCAAATCTCCTCCACAAGTCTGCCTGCCTTTATTGCGCAATCCAAGTGAGTAATGAATGAGATCCAAGTTCGAATCCCACTGGCTCCAACTGCGCAATCCTCATTGGAAATCTCCATAAATGTGTGTGCAAATCTCATGCACAATCATGGTCACAACTGATAGTCACACACACTCTTTCACCCACCTCTAACACGGGTCTCCACTAAACTTTCCATGCATTGCAGTTAACTGATGTGTTCTTTAGTTGATTTATGAGTTAATAATTAGTGAATTAATTAATAATTAATTCACACCACTCATCACTAGTGTATTTATCAGTTAGACTAAATACAACTAGTTCAACTAGTTTAAACAAAACACAACTCCACCAACTATCTCATCAACTCCACCAAACTCCGCCACTTGAGTTCTAACTGAAGTCAACCATGCAATAGCTCAACTAACCCTAAGGAAAAGTGTATTTCCTTCTGTCAGCTACATGTGCCACATCCAGGCATCAAACTGAAGTGCTCCAAAAGGATAAGATAATGTTTATAGTCTAAATATTATTAAGAGTTAATAATATTTGATTGTTCTATTTTTAGCCCGACAGTCTAAAAATAGAAACCGCCCAATGTCTAAAAATATAGGTCCATATATTTTTACCAACTCGACCAATCATCCATAAATAGCATCCTGCAACTCATAGACCATGATCCATATGTCTAAAAATAGACTTTGCGCCAAAAATAGCCTGCGGGCCCACTTAGTGAAGGCGACTTCATTTCACTAAGCTCCATCATCTTGTTGCATTTTCAACACAAGGGGACTAGGTGTACGAAACAAAGGTCTTGGGGGTGTGCCCCCGTAAGAAATCCCAACCGTAGATCTGAGTTGGGCTGGGGTCAAAAGGGTCAATTGCGGGGGCACCATGGTGTACGGACATTTCTTGGTCGGGTGCCTCCACAATGATTCTAAGCCTTTGGATCGAGAGATGGACAGTCCAGATAAGCTCAGAGAGGCAGTGATTTTTTACGGAGAAATGTTGTTGGAGTGGGTTTTTTACAAAGGGAAGGAGTTAAAGAGTGCTTTGAATCGGAGTCGTTGGATCTGGAGGATCAACGGTGGATCTAGAATTGGCATATCGGCCATCGGAAAAAGAAAGTGTCCAGGGAATGAGTTTTTTAGAATGTTGCGATGGTTGATGAGCGATGGAGCAATGTGTTGATGCAGCGATGGGCCGATGGCCGATGGCCGATGGGAGAGGAAAATGCGATGAAAAGTGATAGCGCCGATGTGATAGAAAATCGCTGAAGCGATGGAGAATGCCACTGTGATGGAGAATTCCGCTGCGACGGAGAACGCCGATGCGATGAGCGCATCGGCATATCGCAAATCGGCGGAGAAAACAGGCAAAGGCATGAAGAATTTAAAAACACCGATATGCGATTGCGATGGGATCTTAAGTCCTTAGCGCGAGGTTTCGGGCCTCGGTTTTGTGGTGAAAAAGGGGCCAAGGGCTTAGGCAAAAGCGCTTAAGGCCTTATGTTAAATGAGCGGAAAAAGGCCTAAAGAAGGTTTTTTCAAGGGTTTTTTTTTAATTTTTCAAAGGTTTCGGTAAGGCTAAAAAGTTGCTTCTAAACCATATAAAAGGGATTTTTATAAGGTAAAGGGGTTTTAGAGGAAATGGAGGTTTTATGAGGGGGAATAGACTTGTTAAGATAGGATTAAAAAATGGAAAAATGGGGGGGAATGAAATGATGGTAATGGGGCCTTCAGGAAACAATTTTTCTTCTGGGAACAACAGTGAAGATTTACTCCTTGAGTTAGAAAACACCGGAAGGCTTCAAGAATGATAATTTTCTATGAAACTAATCCCTTGAAGTCTCAAGATCTGTTTTAGCCATCATTTGCTATGAAAAAAATTTACTGATGGCTAACACTCTTGATGTCTCTTCATTGTTGTCTATTTGAGAAACTGCTTTCCCCTTATCCTAGGATGATTTCACATTCATCACCTCTATATTCTCCACTGCAAATTTCTTCATGTTTTGCACCTCTACTTTCATGTGTTTCCATTCTGTTTTCCCTATTCGGAGAGCTTCCTGTAGCAGTGACACTTGCTCCTTTAGAACTTTGTTTATTTCTGCTAAAGCCTGGTTTTCAGTTGTTATTATATGGATTGTACAATCTATTTCTAGCTCTTTATCTTCTACTACTTCCAACCTCTCTTTTACATTTAACAATTTTTTCACATAAAGATCAGATGACCAAGTGAGAGGTGTGGATGTGGAACTATATAAGGCATAATCATCAATGACTTTTCCTTTTCCTTTGAACTTGTTTCCACATGCTTGCAAAGAGGACTTGTTTGAATGTTGTTTCTTGTGAAGGACTGGAGTACTTTCCCTTTGATACCTTTTTTCCTTGTCTTCTCCCATTTTAGATGAACTAATCTCCATTTTAAAATGCCTCGATACTGTTTGGCATTGACCCAAACCCACTTCCCAGTTTTGGCTGATGAGGCAATTTTCACTTGCCCTATATCATTTGTTTCCATGGTTTCTAAAGTTTCTTGTCCCATTATCATGATGATATTAATGGAAATCAAAGTCTCTGCCCAAAACTGACCCTCTGTTTTATGCTTAACCCTTCAATATATGTTGGTCTAATCACTCAAAACTTGCTTCTCTACCTATTGTCCCTATCCTATATGCCCCTCTCTCCACTGTCTGCTATCCACTATGCTGCTCTCTCCACTTAAATTAAGTAATTCCATCAGGAATTCCATGAAAAAAATGCCATTTTTTAAATTCTGTCAAAATTGGGATAGAATAATATTTTGCAGGTAGAGATCACGGATAAGATAATCGGTATTAAAGTTATAAGCATTGGAACAAATATTTGCTAGTGAAGCACTCAGAAGCACAATTGACCTCTTCTACGGTTTTAAGATGAACGATGAGTATCTTCTTTGCAACCTCACATAGATGCATTCAGTCGGTCCCGGTTCCTATTCTCCAAATCACAAGCCCAGTTTGGACTTCCATTCATGTAAACAAATATCATTAAATTCTTCCCTTGTTCCTTTTCTTCAAATGCGGAACTGGACTGAATGGTTGAGATGCCTTCCACAAACAATCTGCCTCAGATTTTGTTCCCTCTTGGAATTCTCTATAATATTTTTTCACCGCATCCACCTCTAACTCCTAGAATCACTGCCTCATTCATCTGTTTCTAGAACGCCAAACACCTGAAGGTAAGGAAGAAGAACTTACCTGGTAAGAGAATCCCATGCATTACAGGTCCAAAACTATCTTTAGAGAAAGAAGAAGCAAAGTCACAAGTCTGAATCGAAAAGCGAAAAATTATCGTAGGACGAGTGGGAGATCACTAATGGTATTGTCAAAAGGCCGTGGGTCTCACCTATTTGTGAGAATTTTGTGACAAATCTGAAATCACATGCCAGTCCCAATGGCACTCAATATTCCTTTTGATGTTTTATGTTGCATAATGCGGGGAGATTGCGGGGTCAAACTCATATCCTTTCTCCCTTTTTTCCATACAAAAATAACAACCGTAAATGTCATTTTTTTTCAATTCCTTGTGACCACCTCAGTATGTGGCGTATTTTTTAGGTTTTTCATTCTGCAACCTAGAGGTCATACATTTGAACCCCATCGATGTCAGTCTATTGAACCAACTTTTTGAACCCTTTTCACAATTCCCAAGGTGCCACGTGTCTTATTCTCCACTTCAGCAGTAGCCCCAGGACAAAGACGAAAATCGTCGGGTGATTGAGATAGATTGGGCAAGTACCATCTCCCTTTGGTGAATTCATCCAGAATTCGCAAGAGAGCTTAGCAGTGACATTTCAGTTCAGTTTTGGAGGACCAACACAACATTGGATAATATTTGTGAGGCCAATCTCGCATCTTAGTTATTTTATGGTATGAACATGTAAGCCTCAATTTATATTATAATAAATCTGAGATTATTTTATGGATTATCGTGTTATGGAATTGCATTCACTCCATATGTTTTATTTTACATGGAAATATTCTATTAAATGGATAATAATTTAATGGTGAAATTTGGATTGAGATCAATTTCTGCAAATTTAGCAAAATATCTTGTTTGGGGACATTACAATGGTAACAAAGCGTGATCTTGGCCAGTTGTGAGGTAGCCCACAAGATCATGGAAATTATAGCCAATATTATTAGATTCCTAAGGTAGTGGTGCGTGAAAAATTGTCTCCTGAATATTAATCGCTCTACAAATTTTCTTGTGGTTGAATAATTTCATAAAATAATTTGGCCCAAATTATTCAAAAGTGAATTTATAAAGTCAAGGGGTTGACTTTAACATTCCACAAGGTCGTATTTCGCTGCGATATGCAATCAAAGGGCCGAAATTATTTATAGGTGGAAAATAAACTCAGTATATGGCAATGCGAAGGAGACTTGGATGGATTTCCCATGGCAAGAGAAGAATCAGGTCGGATCATAGCCCATGTAGCTCACACCCCTTAAAACCGACAGTTTGTAATTTCAGAAGACATTTTTATTCAAGGATCAAATTCCTGGAAGAAAGGGTGAATTCCTAAATTTCTTATTGGTAGCATTCCTCACAGAACATAGAGCCATCCTCATTATTGATCTAATCTGAGTTGGTTACCGAGCCACTGAAATGTGAAATGTTAGCTTGAGAACGCCAATGCATGAATTGATCTTCCTGAGATCCATCAGTAGAGCCTGTAGCAGTTGTTATGTTTGAGATGAAATGAAATTTTAACGTCCATGATACTAAAAATATTTTATGGGACTATGAGTTTCTTGTTTTTTGCCTTTTGCATTTGTCTTTTTCTTATTCAAATTGATAATGAGCTGGCCCAACCTTCCAACAATATCATCGCTGAAAATACAATGTTGAGAAACCGATGCTAACATATTCCCATAAGGCAATGCCAAGAAACCGATGCTAACATATTCCCATAACTTTATTAGATGTCTTTGAATGCATCTATTGGTGTACATGCACCTATATTAGCTTTAGTTCAACTCTAGATATTTCATGCAATGTGCACTTGTCTTTAGCTAGTTAACTCGAGTGCTTTACATGAACATAGTTAGCCTTAATTGGATTTAGTTCAACTATAGATATTGCATGCAATGTGCACTTATATTTAGCTAGTTAACTTGAGTGCTTACATGCGATGTGCACTTGTCTCTAGCTAGTTAACTCATGTGCTTATATGTGGTGTGCACTTGGCTTTAGTCAATTAACTATAGTGCTTGCATGTGATGCATGTGCACATTAACAGAACATAAGCACACTTAGCTTCAATTAGCTTTAACTATCCATAGTTATTGCATTGTACAACTAAGCTTAGCTTAGTTGCTTTATATATTGATTGACAACCTAATATTGATGAACTAATTTCATTCTCAATTCTAATTGTTTTTCTTTTTCAACTTGGAAAGTTTGTGCAAATTATTCTTCAACTAGATCCATATTTTTACTCTAATAATTTTACATGGTATCAGAGCTACAAGGGTTTGGAGAAAGTGAATGAACAATATTTGCAGATTTGAGGAGCAAAGATTTGGAAATTGTTTGAAAATTTGATTTGCAGATCAGAATATTAAAGAATTGTTGCAATTGTTGCTACAACCACAAAGTGAAAGAATGGAATTCCCAACTTTCACTATTCTTACTCCATACAATTACTATGAATGGAAGCCAATGATTTTGCTTAATCTTAGGAGCAAAGGCTTGTACCAAATAGTCATGGGAATTGAGACAGAACCAATGTCGGAAGATGAGAAGTCAGATTGGCTTAACAGATCTGACATGGCTCATGGAAGATTGTGTCTATCTGTGTCTCGTGATATTATTTATACGATCATAAATATTGAATCACCACTTGAAATTTGGACTACATTGAAAGGATTATATGGTGATGAAAATGATTTAGAAGAATGCCATTTGGAGGAAAAGAGATCGATTTATTGTAGTGGTCATGAAAGTGGTGAAGACTCCAATAATGTGGAGAAATATTATAAAGACAGTGTTGAACAAGAAGACTCTGCTTCTTCTATTGTTAATGAACCTGTTGCAGATGAGAATTTGATCTTATCCAATAATGAAGACAACGCACATGAGGAAATATCTTCCTCTGCTAGTGATGAAGAAACTACTTTCAAAAACATAGAAGAGGATTTTGATTCCTCTTCTATTGATGATGTTGATGATGCAAATCTGATGAGGTCTCAATTTAATGATGCCCCACATGCATTCTCATTCGCAGATACATGCATTCCCATGCATGCATCTAAGGAGGAATTTATAACATCATGTATGCTCATGCATGCATCCAAAAAGGCATCTCTAAAGCCACACATGCACATGCATGCATCCCTAGAGACAAATATTCACATGCATGCATATAGATTACATGAATTTTATCGTCAAATTCATGACGAAGTTGCAAGAAATCCATATTGGCATGGAACCATGTATAATTAAATTCAGTCCTTGATCCAAACATGGGAGTTGATACCTCTACTTCCAAAAATGAAGCTTATTCCTCCAGATCCATGGTGGGATCATCGATCTTCGATATTGTTCGAGTTTCGAGCAGACTGCTGAATCTTCACCAAGACTTTCACTGAGCATAAGTTTCTATTCCTATGAGATCGTCTCGGGGTGAAGGACATGACTGCCTAGAAATTTTCTTTTTCTCTAATTTTGCATTATATTTTGAGGGGCAGTTTTTCTTCCCATTGGGTTTTCCCTCTTTCCTATTTGCATGCATTGTATATGGGTACCTAAAATGGTCATGTTGGCAGGACTCATTCATTTTGCATCACACTCACCTAAGTTATGCTTAAGGGGGGGTGTTGGTGTACATGCACCTATATTAGCTTTAATTCAACTCTAGAACTAAAGCTTACCTATGTGCACTTGTCTTTAGCTAGTTAACTCGAGTGCTTACATGCAATGTGCACTTGTCTTTCGCTAGTTAACTCAAGTGCTTATATGTGGTGTGCACTTGGCTTTAGTCAGTTAACTATAGTGCTTGCATGTGGTGCATGTGCACATTCACAGAACATAAGCACACTTAGCTTCAGTTAGCTTTAACTATCCATAGTTAATGCATGTACAACTAAGCTTAAATTATTTTCTTTATATATTGATTCTCAACCTAATATTGATGAAGTAATTTCATTCTCAATTCCAATTGTTTTTCTTTTTCAACTTGGAAAGTTTGTGCAAATTATTCTTCAACTAGATCCATATTTTTTCTCCAATAATTTTACAACATCACATTCCAAAATGTCAAGATACGAATGAATGGTTATCTACAAGTTTGATTTCCTTGGAACAAATAAACAAAGAGCAACTCTGAGATTTGATTATTGGACTCAAGTGCACCTGAAACATTAGATTTAATAAAGCATTATACCACAACAACTCTGAAGTCGTGCTAGTACGTAAAAAATGCGTGAGGAGAACTAAGGTCGAGAGAAAGTATTTTCACAAAAGTAAATTAAATAAGATATGGTGCTAGGTGTTGAATGGATAAATTATAATGTGAAGGTTGATTCTCATAAGTGTTCCATGTGCATAATGAAATGTGATGAATTTGTTGTGTGTTATGGTCGAAAATTGGTATAAAGTCCAATGCTTAGGAGCATGAAGTTAGATTCGTGTGACCTATTGTACCTCTGCATGAAATATTATTTTGTGGATATACTTCTAATCCTCACCAGAGTCTTGAATGAAGGGCAAACATTTTAGGCAGTTGCGTGAAGAAGTTTTCATGGGGTCCAAACTACCACTAGATTGCTTGTTGTGATAGAAGGCTGAGCTAGCCGAGATTGTTGGATTCACATGGTCAAGTTTTTATTGACAAGAGCGCCACCAATATTTCTTGGGAGAATTTAAATTCATGTGAAATATAGTTAGTTGAGGCATTCTGGAAGCACATATCAGAGGGAAAACAATTGTTCATCATTGGGTGTACCTTTGTGTGTGTGGTTTTGATGCCTTCTGTTCATGACAGAGTGGAATTCGATTAGGAATATCTATGCATGAATGATTTTTTAAGTGCAGGAGATAGTGTGTATTAAAATATGTCATGTGCCTTGTTAGTGTGCAGTGCAATTAATGGCCAAGCGATAGAGTACGTTGGCCAACACCATTACTGAAAAGAAAGTTGTGAGATTAGAATTGCTACTAAACACTAGTGGTTATTGATTATCTGGAGACCTTTATGTTGGGGAACAAGGCCACTAAAAGGGTTGAGTTCCTATTGCAAAGAGACCACACTTAAAATTTTTGGGAACACAATTTAAAGAAGGCCAAGGACAAATTTTGGAAATTTCCTATCCATACTGGGTAGGGATAATGTTATCAGTGTGAACGACCACCATATTGGAGAGAATCCTATATGTCTTGATTCTTGCATCCATCCACAATCCTGGGACAAAATCATCATTCCTATAGGCTTTAATAATTGGATCAATATCATGACCAATATTTGAGAACCGAGTAAGTGCCATACTACCATGTATACTGTAGATGTTATTTTTTTGATGTGTTATGATGGCATGTCCTGCTACTAGTACGACTAAAATTTACCAAGATCTAGTTTTGATGTTGTATATGGGGTGAGGGTTTGATATATTGTCGAGTCATAGTGTTTGAGGCACTGCTACCCTTTCATGATGCATTTCCAATATGGCATGTGTCAGATTTGTTATGATTATGATAGAGTTATGGGTATCAAGGTGTCAATATATAACAAAATTTTCATGGTACCATCTATGGAGTCAAGTGTGGGACAACCTTGCATTCTACCATGTATTTGTCAATGCTAATTGTTAGTTGTTATGAATAGCATTGTTGAGTGTTGGATTGTGTTGGAAATTTTGCTAGTTAGAATCATGGATAAAATAGTTCGAGATAGCATGGCAAAGGGAGATGGGCTTTTTGTTTTCCTTTCTATTGAAGAAAACATCAATGGACTCTATCACTTCAAAAATTTGTACAAAGGGGGTTTTCTCTCGCATATATGATTAGCAAGGATGATTGTGACAACTTTAAATGAGGCCCTTCAAAGGCAGGTTTTGGATATGCACATTGTTGATGCAAGTCTAGGAACTAGAAATAATAAATTCTATGTGGAACATGCAGATGAAATCCTAGAGGAAAAGGGAGTACATCGAGAATATAGAAACATGGCCATAAATCTAGTAAGTCACACTTTTCCCCACAAGCCACATAATCGCACTATAAAGCCTCAGCCATGTAGCCAGAATGTGACCTCCATTATAGTGCAACCATGTGACCTCATAATTCATAGTCCTTGAAAGCAACCAGTGGCAAGATCACAATTGAGGAATTCATATGTCTATGCGACCTACACTACTATGCAACCTTGTGACTTGCACAATCATATGCATATCCCATGCAAAGGAAAACTTCAATATGAATATGCAAAATTTGATTTGGTTGAAGTCGCGACTGCTAAATAATACTTGAACGGTAATGGATGCAATGACAAGTGAACATGTGCTATAAATAGTGTTAGCCTAGAAAGCGAAGTATGAAATGAAGGCACATGGTAAATATTGCATCAAAGGTTACATTAAAATAAGAAATGTGGTGTTTTTCGTATTTAAGGATACGCACAAGGGAAACGCTATAAAGTGTTAAATGGAAAAATTAAAAGTTCCATGGAAATCAATTATGCGACTACGTGTTGAGAGGCTAATAAAGAAATCATTAATAGAAAAGGAAATATTCTTGTTAAAAAGATGAAATAAAATGGTGATGAAAAACTTGTCACCAATACTCAGGACAAAGAACTCTTTATTTCCCCTCAAATTGATCATTCATTGATTTATTTTATTTGTGGTAATTATTTATTATCCTATCACTATATGTTTATCTTGAGTTTTAATTGACGAATATGCGCTTGTAGGATTATGGGGCATGAATTCTTGATTCAAATAGATTCACTACTAGTTGGAATGTGATTCAAGTGAATGAGGAATGTTGAGAATTTTTTCAAAATGGATACTCATTGTGACATTCCAAAGGGATGCAACCATAACACATCAAAGAAAATCCACACAGTCATTGGTGTGATAATTTAATCTAAGGGTTACAAACAAGTAGCATATATTAACATTAGATACCCCTACATGTCAATAAAGTCATAGCGATACATATTATTGTTCAATTTGGTGAGAATTTGATCCAGGTGGATATTGGTGGCCACCCGCCTATTCCACTTGGGCCCCCACCATTGTCTCTTTCAGTTTTTCCGTTTTGGCATAACTTACTATTTTTAGCAGTTTTTCGGGTCCTGAACTTCGGGAGCCGTTTTGAGGCCCTAAACGACGTTTTTTGGGTATGAAAGCGCCAGCAAATTTTCTAATAAAATTTGTCCCGACAGCTGTAGTCCTCGGATAGAGCTTTCTAATGATGTATCATATGCGTCAAACGGAGATAGTATGCCAAAGTTACGTCCCTGGGAAGTTGAAACACCAATTTACCCAAACGGGGCCCATAGTTTTGGCGCTTCATCTCCTAGGGTTAGGTTTTGGGATGTTTAGGGTTTTCCATTGTTTCTCAATAATAAATAGGCCCTCGAGCCTCATTGTAACGTAGTTCAGAGGCCTGTAGCCGCCACATCTCTTCTCAGAGATAGCTACCAGTGCCCTAGCTAGTTTTATTTCCATTCTGTCTGTAAGAAAATTTCAGTTCTTTGATATTAATGAAATGAAGTGTTATTTCAGCTGCATCTCTGTATTTATGGTTATATTTTTATTCTGTTGCATTCCTGCATAAATCCGGATCAGTGGTATCAGAGCAGGTCTGCTTTTTCTTGATCCTTCTTTGCATGTCCCCAACGAGGTCGGGGTATAAGGAGCTAGGGCTTGATCTGGTGGAACCTTTGCAAGATCAGCCTCGCAAACCTCGACGGACGCCCATGGGGGACGAAAAGAAAGATGAGGGAGCAGGAGATCCTATCAAAATATTGCTCGAGGAGGCCCTCGAAAAACAAAGGAACGCGATGATGGATAGCTTTGCTCGGATCCTTCAACGGCTGCCCACCGGCGGCGCATCTGCATCCAGTAGCCACTCTGGAGTTGCGACTCCCTTTAAGGTACAAGTAAATTTTGACATTCCCATATTTGAGGGTCAAATAGACGCGGATGCCGTAGATAGATGGTTGAATCTATTAGAAGGATATTTCTCTGTTCATGACTTTTCAGACCGGGAGAAGATTATTTTTGCACTCCTCAAAGCTACCCCCCATGTTAAGGTCAAATAGACGCGGATGCCGTAGATAGATGGTTGAATCTATTAGAAGGATATTTCTCTGTTCATGACTTTTCAGAATGGGAGAAGATTATTTTTGCACTCCTCAAAGCTACCCCCCATGTTAAGGACTGGTGGGAAACCTACTGTGAGAACAAGGACCAGACAGAACCCTCTCTGTTCTCGGCCGTACCAACTTGGAATTCTTTCCGAGACGCCGTCAAGGAACAGTACTATCCCGTGGAGAGCTATGAGGACAAGTACATACAATGGACCACGCTGCGACAACAAAGGGATCAAGATGTGCACGAGCTGACGAATCTGTTCCATACCCTGCGCACAAAGTTGGGTATCAAAGATTCAGAGAAACATTTGGTGCTAAATTATCGCAGTTGTCTGCACAGATACATTCAGGAGGAAATGGAGTTCCTCGACATCTCCTCGCTTGGTACGGCATACCGGTATGCTGCCAAGATTGAGCAGAAATTCAAACAGAAGAAGCGAGACTTTGGATCTATGAATCAAAAGCAAGGAAAAGGTGCTTCCAAACCGCATAACAAAGGACAGAGCATGGCGGCTAAAGACAACCCGTCAAAGCCACAAGAAAAGAACAACACCGTAAAGCCAAAGAAGGACACGGGAAAGTGGTGTGAGTTCCATAAGAGCTCCACTCACAACACAAGTGAGTGTCGGGCCAAGCAGTCGCTAGTGGCCGAGATGAGGGCTTATGAGTCAGATGCATGCTCCGACTCCGAATCAGAACCTGAAAAGGGGAATGAAAAAGGAAAACAGATTATTGATGCGGAGCCCAACGCCACTGTTGCCACTACAAAGGTCCAGAAGGAGGAACCGGAAGATCCAGAGGAGGAGGAACGTCTCTTCCACTCCGAGATGTGGGTAAAGGGCTCCCCTGTACAGTTCATTGTCGACAATGGGAGCCAAAAGAACCTCATTTCAGCAGACGCCGTGAAGCGGTTGGGCTTGCCGACCACGGCTCACCCACATCCATACACCATCGGGTGGCTTCACCAAGGACGAGATCTCCGCGTCAGCCAGCAGTGCCGCCTTCCCTATAGCATCAAGCCCTTCACGGATGAGGTATTATGTGACGTTGCTCCTATTGATGTTTCTGATGTATTATTAGGACAACCATGCTTGTGGAAGCGTCATGCTGTGTATGAGTCTCGACCTCGTGCTGTTATTATTACTTTGGGAAATAAGTTGTACAGGATACCAGAGGTACCACCTCCTGGTATCTCTTTGGTTCTTTGCCAAAACAATGTAACGTGGCTCATTTTCCCAAACACAGAATTCGTCCTGATGATCCGCCCCCAGGGCAAGAAGAAGACTATGGCCACGACCTCCAGACAGGGCCCCTCTGCGCGACAACAACAAATGGATAAGGTCGTGAAGGAGTACGGGGACATCTTCACCTCACCCACAGGGGTTCCTCTGCACTGCCAGGTCAAGCACCCGATTGATCTGACCCCAGGTGCGCCGCTACCCAATGGACCGATCTATCGACGCTCTGTTCTGGAAAATGATGAAATCAAGAGGCAGATTCAGGAGTTGTTGCAGAAAGGTCACATCAGACCAAGTTCATCACCATGTGGGAGCCCGATCGTGTTGGTACAGAAAAAGGATGGGACGTGGAGACTCTGTATTGACTATCGGGCGCTGAACAAGATTACTGTCCGGAATAGGTACCCAATCCCACGGATTGATGACCTTATGGACCAACTCCAAGGTGCAAAATATTTCAGTAAGATCGACCTGAAGTCTGGGTATCACCAGGTACCAATTGAACCCTCTGATGTGTGGAAGACTGCCTCCAAAGCTAAGGAAGGCCTTTTTGAATGGCTGGTCATGCCTTTCGGGTTGACGAATGCTCCCGCAACCTTCATGAGGATGATGGACGACATCTTGCGGCCATTCACCAACTCATTCGTAGTGGTGTACTTGGATGACATTCTGATCTTCAGCAAGACTTGGGAAGAGCACCTTCATCACCTCCGACAAGTCCTCCAAACACTGCGGCAACACAAGTTGTGTGCCAATTTGGAGAAGTGCACGTTTGGCATGACCCAGGTTCAATATCTGGGATACATTATTGATAAAAGGGGGGTGCATGTGGATCCAGCCAAGATCCAAGTCATTCGGGATTGGCCAGCCCCGACTACTATAACAGAGCTTCGCAGCTTTCTGGGTCTTGCTAATTTCTACCGTAGGTTCGTGTTGGGATTCTCTCATATCACTTGGCCCTTGAGTCAAGTCACCAAAAGAGGAGCGAGAGCAAAATTCTTTTGGTCGGAACCTCAACAGAAGGCGTTCAAAGAATTGAAAAATCGCCTCTGTTCTGCCCCAGTGCTCACCTTACCAGACTTGCAGCAGCCATTTGAGATCGAGACAGATGCCTCTGACTATGCTATTGGGGCAGTTCTTGCTCAACAGGGACATCCAGTGGCATATCACAGTGAGACATTGTCTGAGACAGTTCGCAAGTATCCCACCTATGACAAAGAAATGTATTCCATTGTGCAAGCCTGTCGACAATGGAAGCATTACATTTTGGGGAAGGAAACAATCATCCACACGGACCACCGGCCCCTGCAGTTCATACAGACACAAGGGAAGTTGCAGAATGATCGCCATCAGAAGTGGTCCACATATCTGCAACAGTTTCATTTGAACATCAAGTACAAGAAGGGTAGCACCAATAATGTTGCGGACTGCCTCAGCCGACCACCGATCGTGGCGCTCACCACCGTGCTCAACTCTTGTGGGCACGAGACTTCTGATTGGCCGCTTCTCTATGAGAGTGACCTAGAATTCGGCCACACTTACAAGGCACTCTTGGGGGGCACGCAAGTTCCAGATTTTCACCTCCAAGATGCACTTTTATGTCACCTGGGACACCTTTGTGTTCCTTCAAGCGAGCGTGCCAAGATGATATGGGAAGCACACTACAGTCGATTCGCTGGGAATTTCGGGGTCGAGAAAACAGTAGCAATACTACAGAAGTATTTCTATTGGCCGAACCTTCGAAAGGATGTCGAGAAGCACATCAGATCCTGCACTGCTTGTGCCATTGCCAAACCGACCATCAAGAAGCAAGGCCTATATACTCCACTACCTACCCCTAGTCGACCGTGGGAATCCATCTCCATGGATTACATGTCGGGCCTGCCTTCTACTAAGAATGGAAATGACTGTGTTTTCGTGGTCGTTGACAGATTCTTGAAGATGGCCATCATGGCGGCCTGTAAGAAGAATATCACAGCAGAAGCCACTGCTAAACTCTTCTTTGAACGAGTGTGGGTGCACTTTGGGATCCCACAGTCTATCATATCATATCGAGATAGCAGGTTCCTCGGCACATTTTGGTCCAGCCTCTGGTCAATGTTGGACACAAAGCTCACCAAGTCCACAGCTTTCCATCCCCAAACAGATGGCCAGACAGAGGTCGTCAACAGAATGATTGTACACATTCTGCGCATGTACAACTCAAAGCATCCACGCACATGGGACGAGAGCCTCCCCTATGTACAACACGGTTATAACCGGGCTCTCCACAGTTCAATTGGCCATAGCCCCTTTCAGGTGGGCTTGGGATTCCAACCACTATGTCCCATTGACATAGCCATGCCGTTTGCAGCTGCTCAGGCCGATTCAGCTCATGTCCAGTCTGAAATTGACAAAGCAAGTAGCTTCATCGAGCGCATTCAACACATCCGCCAACAGGTTCATGATATATTGGACAGAGCCAATGCGAAGTACAAGCAGCGCCATGATCAACAACGGGTGCCACACCACTTCCAGGTGGGCGACAAAGTATGGCTACATTTGCAGAAGGAGCGCCTCACTGGACCTCACCGCAAGCTTCGCCCGCTCCGATACGGGCCGTACACCATCACCAAGGCTGTAGGTAACAATGCCTTCGAGCTTAGTATTCAACCATTCCTTGGTCTGCACCCAGTCTTCAATGTGGATCGCCTTCGTCCTTACTTTCCACCTCTACTGGACACCTCGGACATTGCAGAACAACTCACACCAACAGAGTTAAACCCAGACTGCATGGAACAGGCCACCACAGATTGTATCATGGACATACAAATCAAGAACACTCGCCAACAGAAGATCCAACTGTATCGGGTTGTCAAAGCTGGCCAACTCCTGCACCAAGGAAAGTGGTTCACCAGGGACCAAGTTCAGCAGAAATTTTCTCATCTCATGGAGGAACTTAACGCAATGGGGACCATTGCTTCCTAAGGGGGGAGGAATGATCCAGGTGGATATTGGTGGCCACACGCCTATTCCACTTGGGCCCCCACCATTGTCTCTTTCAGTTTTTCCGTTTTGGCATAACTTACTATTTTTAGCAGTTTTTCGGGTCCTGAACTTCCGGAGCCGTTTTGAGGCCCTAAACGACGTTTTTTGGTATGAAAATTTGTTGCGATTTTGATCATCAAAATCGTCACAAAAGTTGTAGTCCTCAGATAGAGCTTTCTAATGATGTATCATGTGCGTCAAACGGAGATAGTATGCCAAAGTTACGTCCCTGGGAAGTTGAAACACCAATTTACCCAAACGGGGCCCATAGTTTTGGCGCTTCATCTCCTGGGGTTAGGTTTTTGGGATGTTTAGGGTTCTCCATTGTTTCTCAATAATAAATAGGCCCTCGCGCCTCATTGTAAAGCAGTTCAGAGGTCTGTAGCCACCACATCTCTTCTCAGAGATAGCTACCAGTACCCTAGCTAGTTTTATTTCCATTGTATGTAAGCAAATTTCAGTTCTTTGATATTAATGAAATGAAGTGTTATTTCCGCTGCATCTCTGTATTTATGGTTATGTGTTTATTCTGTTGCGTTCCTGCATAAATCTGGATCAGTGGTATCAGAGCGGTCTGCTTTTTCTCGATCCTTCTTTGCATGTCCCCAACGGGGTCGGGGTATAAGGAGCTAGGGCTTGATCTGGTGGAACCTTTGCAAGATCAGCCTCGCAAACCTCGACGGACGCCCATGGGGGACGAAAAGAAAGATGAGGAAGCAGGAGATCCTATCAAAATATTGCTCGAGGAGGCCCTCGAAAAACAAAGGAACGCGATGATGGATAGCTTTGCTCAGATCCTTCAACGGCTGCCCACCGGCGGCGCATCTGCATCCAGTAGCCACTCTGGGGTTGCGACTCCCTTTAAGGTACAAGTAAATTTTGACATTCCCATATTTGAGGGTCAAATAGACGCAGATGCCGTAGATAGATGGTTGAATCTATTAGAAGGATATTTCTCTGTTCATGACTTTTCAGACCGGGAGAAGATTATTTTTGCACTCCTCAAAGCTACCCCCATGTTAAGGACTGGTGGGAAACCTACTGTGAGAACAAGGACCAGACAGAACCCTCTCTATTCTCGGCCGTACCAACTTGGAATTATTTCCGAGACGCCGTCAAGGAACAGTACTATCCTGTGGGGAGCTATGAGGACAAGTACATACAATGGACCACGCTGCGACAACAAAGGGATCAAGATGTGCATGAGCTGACGAATCTGTTCCATACCCTGCGCACAAAGTTGGGTATCAAAGATTCAGAGAAACATCTGGTGCTAAAGTATCGCGGCTGTCTGCACAGATACATTCAGGAGGAAATGGAGTTCCTTGACATCTCCTCGCTTGGTACGGCATACCGGTATGCTGCCAAGATTGAGCAGAAATTCAAACAGAAGAAGCGAGACTTTGGATCTACGAATCAAAAGCAAGGAAAAGGTGCTTCCAAACCGCAGAACAAAGGACAGAGCATGGCGGCTAAAGACAACCCGTCAAAGCCACAAGAAAAGAACAACAACGTAAAGCCAAAGAAGGACACGGGAAAGTGGTGTGAGTTCCATAAGAGCTCCACTCACAACACAAGTGAGTGTCGGGCCAAGCAGTCGCTAGTGGCCGAGATAAGGGCTTCTGAGTCAGATGCATGCTCTGACTCCGAATCAGAACCTGAAAAGGGGAATGAAAAAGGGAAACAGATTATTGATGCGGAGCCCAACGCCACTGTTGCCACTACAAAGGTCCAGAAGGAGGAACCAGAAGATCCATAGGAGGAGGAACGTCTCTTCCACTCCCAGATGTGGGTAAAGGGCTCCCCTGTACAGTTCATTGTCGACAATGGGAGCCAAAAGAACCTCATTTCAGCAGACGCCATGAAGCGGTTGGGCTTGCCGACCACATCTCACCCACATCCATACACCATCGGGTGGCTTCACCAAGGACGAGATCTCCGCGTCAGCCAGCAGTGCCGCCTTCCCTATAGCATCGAGCCCTTCACGGATGAGGTATTATGTGACGTTGCTCCTATTGATGTTTCTGATGTATTATTAGGACAACCATACTTGTGGAAGCATCATGCTGTGTATGAGTCTCGACCTCGTGCTGTTATTATTACTTTGGGGAATAAGTTGTACAGGATACCAGAGGTACCACCTCCTACGACTATCTCTTTGGTTACTGCAAAACAATGTAGTAAGCTCATTTCCCAAACCAGGAAATTCGTTTTCCTGATGATCCGCCCCCAGGGCAAGAAGAAGACTGTGGCCACGACCTCCAGACAGGGCCCCTCTGCACGACAACAACAAATGGATAAGGTCGTGGAGGAGTACGAGGACATCTTCACCTCACCCACAGGGGTTCCTCTGCACTGCCAGGTCAAGCACCCGATTGATCTGACCCCAGGTGCGCCACTACCCTATGGACCGATCTATCGACGCTCTGTTCTGGAAAATGATGAAATCAAGAGGCAGATTCAGGAGCTGTTGCAGAAAGGTCACATCAGACCAAGTTCATCGCCCTGTGGGAGCCCGATCGTGTTGGTACAGAAGAAGGATGGGACGTGGAGACTCGGTATTGACTATCGGGCGCTGAACAAGATCACTGTCCGGAATAGGTACCCAATCCCACGGATTGATGACCTTCTGGACCAACTCCAAGGTGCAAAATATTTCAGTAAGATCGACATGAAGTCTGGGTATCACCAGGTACCAATTGAACCCTCTGATGTGTGGAAGACTGCCTTCAAAGCTAAGGAAGGCCTTTTTGAATGGCTGGTCATGCCTTTCGGGTTGACGAATGCTCCCGCAACCTTCATGAGGATGATGGACGGCATCTTGCGGCCATTCACCAACTCATTCGTAGTGGTGTACTTGGATGACATTCTGATCTTCAGCAAGACTTGGGAAGAGCACCTTCATCACATCCGACAAGTCCTCCAAACACTGCGGCAACACAAGTTGTGTGCCAATTTGGAGAAGTGCACGTTTGGCATGACCCCGGTTCAATATCTGGGATACATTATTGATGAAAGGGGGGTGCATGTGGATCCAGCCAAGATCCAAGTCATTCGGGATTGGCCAGCCCCAACCACTATAACAGAGCTTCGCAGCTTTCTGGGTCTTGCTAATTTCTACCGGAGGTTCGTCTTGGGATTCTCTCATATCACTTGGCCCTTGAGTCAAGTCACCAAGAGGACGACAAAATTCACCCCAGTCGGAGCCTCCGCGAGAAGGCATTCAAAGAATTGAAAAATCGCCTGCAATGCCGCCCCGGTCTCACCTTACCGGACTTGCGGCGACCATTTTGAGATCGAGACGGATACCTCGACTATGCTATTGGGGCAGTTCTTACTCAACGGGGACATCCGATTGGCATATCACGGTGGGGCATTGTGCGAGGCAGGTTATAATCTATTAACTGAAGAAATGTATTCCATTGTGCAAGCTTGTCGACAATGGAAGCATTACATTTTGGGGAAGGAAACAATCATCCACACAGACCACCAGCCCCTGCAGTTCATACAGACACAAGGGAAGTTGCAGAATGATCGCCATGAGAAGTGGTCCACATATCTGCAACAGTTTCATTTGAACATCAAGTACAAGAAGGGTAGCACCAATAATGTTGCAGACTGCCTCAGCCGACCACCGATCGTGGCGCTCACCACCGTGCTCAGCTCTTGTGGGCACGAGACTTCTGATTGGCCGCTTCTCTATGAGAGTGACCTAGAATTCGGCCACACTTACAAGGCACTCTTGGGGGGTACGCAAGTTCCAAATTTTCACCTCCAAGATGCACTTTTATGTCACCTGGGACACCTTTGTGTTCTTTCAAGCGAGCGTGCCAAGATGATATGGGAAGCACACTACAGTCGAGTCGCTGGGCATTTCGGGGTCGAGAAAACAGTAGCAATACTACAGAAGTATTTCTATTGGCCGAACCTTCGAAAGGATGTCGAGAAGCACATCAGATCCTGCACTGCTTGTGCCATTGCCAAACCGACCATCAAGAAGCAAGGCCTATATGCTCCACTACCTACCCCTAGTCGACCGTGGGAATCCATCTCCATGGATTACATGTCGGGCCTGCCTTCTACTAAGAATGGAAATGACTGTGTTTTCGTGGTCGTTGACAGAGTCTCGAAGATGGCCATCATGGCGGCCTGTAAGAAGAATATCACAGCAGAAGCCACTGCTAAACTCTTCTTTGAACGAGTGTGGGTGCACTTTGGGATCCCACAGTCTATCATATCGGATCGAGATAGCAGGTTCCTCAGCACATTTTGGTCCAGCCTCTGGTCAATGTTGGACACAAAGCTCACCAAGTCCACAGCTTTCCATCCCCAAACAGATGGCCAGACAGAGGTAGTCAACAGAATGATTGTACACATTGTGCGCATGTACAACTCAAAGCATCCACGCACATGGGACGAGAGCCTCCCCTATGTGCAACACAGTTAACCGAGGGCTCTCCACAGTTCAATCAGCCATAGCCCCTTTCAGGTGGCCTTGGGATTCCAGCCACTATGTCCCATTGACGTAGCCATGCCATTTGCAGCTGCTCAAGCCGATTCAGCTCATGTCTAGTCTGAAGTTGACAAAGCAAGTAGCTTCATCGAGCGCATTCAACACATCCGCCAACAGGTTCATGATATATTGGACAGAGCCAATGCCAAGTACAAGCAACGCCATGATCAACACCGGGTGCCACACAACTTCCAGGTGGGTGACAAAGTATGACTACATTTGCAGAAGGAGCGCCTCACTGGACCCCACCGCAAGCTTCGCCCGCTCCGATACGGGCCATACACCATCACCAAGGCTGTAGGGAACAATGCCTTCGAGCTCAGTATTCCACCATTCCTTGGTCTGTACCCAGTCTTCAATGTGGATCGCCTTCGTCCTTACTTTCCACCTCTGTGGACACCTCGGACATTGCGGAGCAACTCACACCAACGAGAGTTAAACCCGGACGCATGGAGCAGAGGCCACCACAGTTGCATCATGGACATGCAAATCAAGAACACTCGCCAGCAGCAGATCCAACTATATCGGGTTGTCAAAGCTGGCCAACTCCTGCACCAAGGAAAGTGGTTCACCAGGGACCAAGTTCAGCCGAAATTTCCTCATCTCATGGAGGAACTTAACGCAATGGGGACCATTGCTTCCTAAGGGGGGAGGAATGATCCAGGTGGATATTGGTGGCCACCCGCCTATTCCACTTGGCCCCCACCATTGTCTCTTTCGGTTTTTCCGTTTTGGCATAACTTACTATTTTTAGCAGTTTTTCGGGTCCTGAACTTCCGGAGCCGTTTTGAGGCCCTAAACGACGTTTTTTGGGTATGAAAGCGCCAGCGAATTTTTCGATAAAATTCGTCCCGACAGCTGTAGTCCTCGGATAGAGCTTTCTAATGATGTATCATATGCGTCAAACGGAGATAGTATGCCAAAGTTACGTCCCTGGGAAGTTGAAACACCAATTTACCCAAACGGGGCCATAGTTTTGGCGCTTCATCTCCTAGGGTTAGGTTTTTGGGATGTTTAGGGTTCTCCATTGTTTCTCAATAATAAATAGGCCCTCGCGCCTCATTGTAAAGCAGTTCAGAGGTCTGTAGCCACCACATCTCTTCTCCGAGATAGCTACCAGTACCCTAGCTAGTTTTATTTCCATTGTCTGTAAGCAAATTTCAGTTCTTTGATATTAATGAAATGAAGTGTTATTTCCGCTGCATCTCTGTATTTATGGTTATGTGTTTATTCTGTTGCGTTCCTGCATAAATCCGGATCAGTGGTATCAGAGGGGTCTGCCTTTTCTCGATCCTTCTTTGCATGTCCCCAACGAGGTCGGGGTATAAGGAGCTAGGGCTTGATCTGGTGGAACCTTTGCAAGATCAGCCTCGCAAACCTCGACGGACGCCCATGGGGGACGAAAAGAAAGATGAGGGAGCAGGAGATCCTATCAAAATATTGGTCGAGGAGGCCCTCGAAAAACAAAGGAACGCGATGATGGATAGCTTTGCTCAGATCCTTCAACGGCTACCCACCGGCGGCGCATCTGCATCCAGTAGCCACTCTGGAGTTGCGACTCCCTTTAAGGTACAAGTAAATTTTGACATTCCCATATTTGAGGGTCAAATAGACGCAGATGCGGTAGATAGATGGTTGAATCTATTAGAAGGATATTTCTCCGTTCATGACTTTTCAGACCGGGAGAAGATTATTTTTGCACTCCTCAAAGCTACCCCCCATGTTAAGGACTGGTGGGAAACCTACTGTGAGAACAAGGACCAGACATAACCCTCTCTGTTCTCGACTGTACCAACTTGGAATTCTTTCCGAGACGCCGTCAAGGAACAGTACTATCCCGTGGGGAGCTATGAGGACAAGTACATACAATGGACCACGCTGCGACAACGAAGGGATCAAGATGTGCACGAGCTGACGAATCTGTTCCATACCCTGCGCACAAAGTTGGGTATCAAAGATTCAGAGAAACATTTGGTGCTAAAGTATCGCAGCTGTCTGCACAGATACATTCAGGAGGAAATGGAGTTCCTCGACATCTCCCCGCTTGGTACGGCATACCGGTATGCTGCCAAGATTGAGCAAAAATTCAAACAGAAGAAGCGAGACTTTGGATCTGTGAATCAAAAGCAAGGAAAAGGTGCTTCCAAACCGCAGAACAAAGGACGGAGCATGGCGGCTAAAGACAACCCGTCAAAGCCACAAGAAAAGAACAACACCGTAAAGCCAAAGAAGGACACGGGAAAGTGGTGTGAGTTCCATAAGAGCTCCACTCACAACACAAGTGAGTGTCGGGCCAAGCAGTCGCTAGTGGCCGAGATGAGAGCTTCTGAGTCAGATGCATGCTCCGACTCCGAATCAGAACCTGAAAAGGGGAATGAAAAAGGGAAACAGATTATTGATGCGGAGCCCAACGCCACTGTTGCCACTACAAAGGTCCAGAAGGAGGAACCGGAAGATCCGGAGGAGGAGGAACGTCTCTTCCACTCCCAGATGTGGGTAAAGGGCTCCCCTGTACAGTTCATTGTCGACAATGGGAGCCAAAAGAACCTCATTTCAGTGGACGCCGTGAAGCGGTTGGGCTTGCCGACCACAGCTCACCCACATCCATACACCATCGGGTGGCTTCACCAAGGACGAGATCTCCGCGTCAGCCAGCAGTGCCGCCTTCCCTATAGCATCAAGCCCTTCACGGATGAGGTATTATGTGACGTTGCTCCTATTGATGTTTATGATGTATTATTAGGACAACCATACTTGTGGAAGCGTCATGCTGTGTATGAGTCTCGACCTCGTGCTGTTATTATTACTTTGGGAAATAAGTTGTACAGGATACCAGAGGTACCACCTCCTACGACTATCTCTTTGGTTACTGCAAAACAATGTATTAAGCTCATTTCCCAAACCAGGAAATTCGTTTTTCTGATGATCCGCCCCCAGGGCAAGAAGAAGACTGTGGCCACGACCTCCAGACAGGGCCCCTCTGCACGACAACAACAAATGGATAAGGTCGTGGAGGAGTACGGGGACATCTTCACCTCACCCACAGGGGTTCCTCTGCACTGCGAGGTCAAGCACCCGATTGATCTGACCCCAGGTGCGCCGCTACCCAATGGACCGATCTATCGACGCTCTGTTACGGGAAAATGATGAAATCAGAGCGGATCGGGGCCCCATTGCGAAGGTCACATCGGACCAAGTTCATCGCCTGTGGGGCAGGTACGTGTTGGTACGGAAGAAGGATGGGACGTGGAGACTACGTATTGTTGCTCCCGGGCGAACAAGATCCTTTGTCCCGGAATAGGTACCCAATCCCACGGATTGATGACCTTGGACCAACTCCAGGTGCAAAATATTTCGGTAAGATCGACAGTCTCCCCGATATGCGGTGCCAATTAGACCTCTGATGTGTGGAGAAATGCCTTCAAAGCTAAGAGCCTTTTGAATGAAACCGTTATTGCCTTTCGGGTGTGTCTCCCGCAGCCTTCATGAGGATGATGGACGACATCTTGCGGCCATTCACCAACTCATTTGTAGTGGTGTACTTGGATGACATTCTGATCTTCAGCCAGACTTGGGAAGAGCACCTTCCCCACATCCGACAAGTCCTCCAAACACTGCGGCAACACAAGTTGTGTGCCAATTTGGAGAAGTGCACTTTTGGCATGACCCAGGTTCAATATCTGGGATGCATTATTGATGAAAGGGGGGTGCATGTGGATCCAACCAAGATCCAAGTCATTCGGGATTGGCCAGCCCCAACCACTATAACAGAGCTTCGCAGCTTTCTGGGTCTTGCTAATTTCTACCATAGATTCGTGTTGGGATTCTCTCATATCACTTGGCCCTTGAGTCAAGTCACCAAAGGAGCGAGAGAAAAATTCTTTTGGTCGGAACCTCAACAGAAGGCGTTCAAAGAATTGAAAAATCGCCTCTGTTCTGCCCCAGTGCTCACCTTACCAGACTTGCAGCAGCCATTTGAGATCGAGACGGATGCCTCTGACTATGCTATTGGGGCAGTTCTTACTCAACAGGGACATCCAGTGGCATATCACAGTGAGACATTGTCTGAGACAGTTCGCAAGTATCCCACCTATGACAAAGAAATGTATTCCATTGTACAAGCCTGTCGACAATGGAAGCATTACATTTTGGGGAAGGAAACAATCATCCACACAGACCACCGGCCCCTGCAGTTCATACAGACACAAGGGAAGTTGCAGAATGATCGCCATCAGAAGTGGTCCACATATCTGCAACAGTTTCATTTGAGCATCAAGTACAAGAAGGGTAGCACCAATAATGTTGCAGACTGCCTCAGCCGACCACCGATCGTGGCGCTCACCACCGTGCTCAACTCTTGTGGGCACGAGACTTCTGATTGGCCGCTTCTCTATGAGAGTGACCCAGAATTCGGCCACACTTACAAGGCACTCTTGGAGGGTACCCAAGTTCCAAATTTTCACCTCCAAGATGCACTTTTATGTCACCTGGGACACCTTTGTGTTCCTTCAAGCGAGCGTGCCAAGATGATATGGGAAGCACACTACAGTCGAGTCGCTGGGCATTTCGGGGTCGAGAAAACAGTAGCAATACTACCGAAGTATTTCTATTGGCCGAACCTTCGAAAGGATGTCGAGAAGCACATCAGATCCTGCACTGCTTGTGCCATTGCCAAACCGACCATCAAGAAGCAAGGCCTATATACTCCACTACCTACCCCTAGTCGACCGTGGGAATCCATCTCCATGGATTACATGTCGGGCCTTCCTTCTACTAAGAATGGAAATGACTGTGTTTTCGTGGTCGTTGACAGATTCTCGAAGATGGCCATCATGGCGGCCTGTAAGAAGAATATCACAGCAGAAGCCACTGCTAAACTCTTCTTTGACCGAGTGTGGGTGCACTTTGGGATCCCACAGTCTATCATATCAGATCGAGATAGCAGGTTCCTCAGCACATTTTGGTCCAGCCTCTGGTCAATGTTGGACACAAGGCTCACCAAGTCCACAGCTTTCCATCCCCAAACAGATGGCCAGACAGAGGTCGTCAACAGAATGATTGTACACATTCTGCGCATGTACAACTCAAAGCATCCACGCACATGGGACGAGAGCCTCCCCTATGTACAACACAGTTATAACCGGGCTCTCCACGGTTCAATTGGCCATAGCCCCTTTCAGGTGGGCTTGGGATTCCAGCCACTATGTCCCATTGACATAGCCATGCCGTTTGCAGCTGCTCAGGCCGATTCAGCTCATGTCCAGTCTGAAGTTGACAAAGCAAGTAGCTTCATCGAGCGCATTCAACACATCCGCCAACAGGTTCATGAGATATTGGACAGAGCCAATGCGAAGTACAAACGGCGCCATGATCAACACCGGGTGCCACACCACTTCCAGGTGGGCGACAAAGTATGGCTACATTTGCAGAAGGAGCGCCTCACTGGACCTCACCGCAAGCTTCGCCCGCTCCGATACGGGCCGTACACCATCACCAAGGCTGTAGGTAACAATGCCTTCGAGCTTAGTATTCCACCATTCCTTGGTCTGCACCGAGTCTTCAATGTGGATCGCCTTCGTCCTTACTTTCCACCTCTACTGGACACCTCGGACATTGCAGAACAACTCACACCAACAGAGTTAAACCCAGACTGCATGGAACAGGCCACCACAGATTGTATCATGGACATGCAAATCGAGAACACTCGTCAACAGCAGATCCAACTGTATCGGGTTGTCAAAGCTGGCCAACTCCTGCACCAAGGAAAGTGGTTCACCAGGGACCAAGTTCAGCAGAAATTTCCTCATCTCATGGGGGAACTTAACGCAATGGGGACCATTGCTTCCTAAGGGGGGAGGAATGATCCAGGTGGATATTGGTGGCCACCCGCCTATTCCACTTGGGCCCCCACCATTGTCTCTTTCAGTTTTTCCGTTTTGGCATAACTTACTATTTTTAGCAGTTTTTCGGGTCCCGAACTTCCGGAGCCGTTTTGAGGCCCTAAACGACGTTTTTTGGGTACGAAAGCGCCAGCGAATTTTCTGATAAAATTCGTCCCGACAGCTGTAGTCCTCGGATAGAGCTTTCTAATGATGTATCATATGCGTCAAACGGAGATAGTATGCCAAAGTTACGTCCCTGGGAAGTTGAAACACCAATTTACCCAAACGGGCCCATAGTTTTGGCGCTTCATCTCCTAGGGTTAGGTTTTTGGATGTTTAGAGTTCTCCATTATTTCTCAATAATAAATAGGCCCTCGAGCCTCATTTTAAAGTAGTTCGAGTCGTAGCCACCACATCTTCTCGGGGAGATAGCTACCGGTACCTAGCTGGACATTTATTCCCATTAAATACGTAAGCAAATTTCGGTTCTTTGATATTAATGAAATGAAGTGTTATTTCATTTGCATCTCTTGTATTTATGGTTATGTGTTTGATACATTGCGTTCTGCATAAATCCGGATCAGTGGTATCAGAGGAGTCTTCTTTTTCTCGATCCTTCTTTGCATGTCCCCAACGAGGTCGGGGTATAAGGAGCTAGGGCTCGATCTGGTGGAACCTTTGCAAGATCAGCCTCGCAAACCTCGACGGACGCCCATGGGGGACGAAAAGAAAGATGAGGGAGCAGGAGATCCTATCAAAATATTGCTCGAGGAGGCCCTCGAAAAACAAAGGAACACGATGATGGATAGCTTTGCTCAGATCCTTCAACGGCTGCCCACCGGCGGCGCATCTGCATCCAGTAGCCACTCTGGAGTTGCGACTCCCTTTAAGGTACAAGCAAATTTTGACATTCCCATATTTGAGGGTCAAATAGACGCAGATGCCGTAGATAGATGGTTGAATCTATTAGAAGGATATTTCTCTGTTCATGACTTTTCAGACCGGGAGAAGATTATTTTGCACTCCTCAAAGCTACCCCCCATGTTAAGGACTGGTGGGAAACCTACTGTGAGAACAAGGACCAGACAGAACCCTCTCTGTTCTCGGCCGTACCAACTTGGAATTCTTTCCGAGACGCCGTCAAGGAACAGTACTATCCTGTGGGAAGCTATGAGGACAAGTACATACAATGGACCACGCTGCGACAACAAAGGGATCAAGATGTGCACGAGCTGACGAATCTGTTCCATACCCTGCGCACAAAGTTGGGTATCAAAGATTCGGAGAAACATTTGGTGCTAAAGTATCGCAGCTGTCTGCACAGATACATTCAGGAGGAAATGGAGTTCCTCGACATCTCCTCGCTTGGTACGGCATCCCGGTATGCTGCCAAGATTGAGCAGAAATTCAAACAGAAGAAGCGAGACTTTGGATCTGCGAATCAAAAGCAAGGGAAAGGTGCTTCCAAACCGCAGAACAAAGGACAGAGCCAAGGCATGGCGGCTAAAGACAACCCGTCGAAGCCACAAGAAAAGAACAGCACCGCAAAGCCAAAGAAGGACACGGGAAAGTGGTGTGAGTTCCATAAGAGCTCCACTCACAACACAAGTGAGTGTCGGGCCAAGCAGTCGCTAGTGGCCGAGATGAGGGCTTCTGAGTCGGATGCATGCTCCGACTCCGAATCAGAACCTGAAAAGGGGAATGAAAAAGGGAAACAGATTATTGATGCGGAGCCCAACGCCACTGTTGCCACTACAAAGATCCAGAAGGAGGAACGGGAAGATCCAGAGGAGGAGGAACGTCTCTTCCACTCCCAGATGTGGGTAAAGGGCTCCCCTGTACAGTTCATTGTCGACAATGGGAGCCAAAAGAACCTCATTTCAGCAGACGCCGTGAAGCGGGTGGGCTTGCCGACCACAGCTCACCCACATCCATACACCATCGGGTGGCTTCACCAAGGACGAGATCTCCGCGTCAGCCGACAGTGTCGCCTTCCCTATAGCATCAAGCCCTTCACGGATGAGGTATTATGTGACGTTGCTCCTATTGATGTTTCTGATGTATTATTAGGACAACCATACTTGTGGAAGCGTCATGTTGTGTATGAGTCTCGACCTCGTGTTGTTATTATTACTTTGGGAAATAAGTTGTACAGGATACCAGAGGTACCACCTCCTACGACTATCTCTTTGGTTACTGCAAAACAATGTAGTAAGCTCATTTCCCAAACCAGGAAATTCGTTTTTCTGATGATCCGCCCCCAGGGCAAGAAGAAGGCTGTGGCCACGACCTCCAGACAGGGCCCCTCTGCACGACAACAACAAATGGATAAGGTCGTGGAGGAGTACGGGGACATCTTCACCTCACCCACAGGGGTTCCTCTGCACTGCCAGGTCAAGCACCCGATTGATCTGACCCCAGGTGCGCCACTACCCAGTGGACCGATCTATCGACGCTGCGATACCGGAAATGATGAAATCAAGAGGCTGATTCGGGAGGCATTGCGAAAGGTCACATCTGTCTGTAATCATCGCCATTTGTGGGGAGCCCGATCGTGTTGGTACGGTTGAGGCAGTGGGGGCTGGAGACTACCTTATTGACCCTGTCGGGCGCGAACAAGATCCGCGTGGGAATAGTGTTTCCCAGTCTTGCAGTTGATGACCTTACGGACCAACTCGAGTGCAAAATATTTCGGTAAGATGAGCACAGTGCGTTGTCCCCGGTGCCAATTGAACCCTCGATGTGTGGACGCTGGCTAAGGAAGGCCTTTTCGAATTGTTGGTCATGCCTTTCGGGTTGACGAATGCTCCCGCAACCTTCATGCGGTTGATGGACAACATATTGCGGCCATTCACCAACTCATTTGTAGTGGTGTACTTGGATGACATTCTGATCTTCAGCCAGACTTGGGAAGAGCACCTTCACCACATCCGACAAGTCCTCCAAACACTGCGGCAACACAAGTTGTGTGCCAATTTGGAGAAGTGCACTTTTGGCATGACCCGGGTTCAATATCTGGGATACATTATTGATGAAAGGGGGGTGCATGTGGATCCAGCCAAGATCCAAGTCATTCGGGATTGACCAGCCCCAACCACTATAACAGAGCTTCGCAGCTTTCTGGGTCTTGCTAATTTCTACCGTAGATTCGTGTTGGGATTCTCTCATATCACTTGGCCCTTGAGTCAAGTCACCAAGGGAGGACTGAGAGAAAAATTCTTTTGGTCGAAACCTCAACAGAAGGCATTCACGAAATTGAAAAATCACCTCTGTTCTGCCCGAGTGCTCACGTTACCAGACTTGCAACAACCATTTGAGATCGAGACGGATGCCTCTGACTATGCTATTGGGGCAGTTCTTACTCAACAGGGACATCCAGTGGCATATCACAGTGAGACATTGTCTGAGACAGTTCGCAAGTATCCCACCTATGACAAAGAAATGTATTCCATTGTGCAAGCCTGTCGACAATGGAAGCATTACATTTTGGGGAAGGAAACAATCATGCACACAGACCACCGGCCCCTGCAGTTCATACAGACACAAGGGAAGTTGCAGAATGATCGCCATCAGAAGTGGTCCACATATCTGCAACAGTTTCATTTGAACATCAAGTACAAGAAGGGTAGCACCAATAATGTTGCAAACTGCCTCAACCGACCACCGATCGTGGCACTCACCACCATGCTAAACTCTTGTGGGCATGAGACTTCTGATTGGCCTCTTCTCTATGAGAGTGACCCAAAATTCGGCCACACTTACAAGGCACTATTGGGGGGTACGCAAGTTCCAAATTTTCACCTCAAGATGCACTTTTATGTCACCTGGGACACCTTTGTGTTCCTTCAAGTGAGCGTGCCAAGATGATATAGGAAGCACTACTTTCTGAGTCAGTATTGGCATTATTTGAGGAGGTGAGAAAAAATGGCAACCCTTTCTGAGAAGTATTTCTATTGCAGGGCTTTGGAACGAGGAAGGATGTGCAGAGAAGCCGCAGAAAATCTTGCACCTTGCAAACTGCCAACAAGCACACCAAAGCAAGCCTATATACTCTTCACCACCACCCCCTGGTCGTGGTAGGAATCATCTCCATGAGTTATATGAGGCCTTTCTCTATTTAAGAATGGAAATGACTGTGTTTTCGTGGTCGTTAACAGATTCTCGAAGATGGCCATCATGGCGGCCTGTAAGAAGAATATCACAGCAGAAGCCACTGCTAAACTCTTCTTTGAACGAGTGTGGGTGCACTTTGGGATCCCACAGTCTATCATATCAGATCGAGATAGCAGGTTCCTCGACACATTTTGGTCCAGCCTCTGGTCAATGTTGGACACAAAGCTCACCAAGTCCACAGCTTTCCATCCCCAAACAGATGGCCAGACAGAGGTCGTCAACAGAATGATTGTACACATTCTGCGCATGTACAATTAAAAGCATCCACGCACATGGGACGAGAGCCTCCCTTATGTACAACATAGTTATAATCGGGCTCTCCACAGTTCAATCGGCCATAGCCCCTTTCAGGTGGGCTTGGGATTCCAGCCACTATGTCCCATTGACGTAGCCATGCCATTTGCAGCTGCTCAGGCCAATTCAGCTCATGTCCAGTCTGAAGTTGACAAAACCAGTAGCTTCATCGAGCGCATTCAACACATCCGCCAACAGGTTCATGATATATTGGACAGAGCCAATGCCAAGTACAAGCAACGCCATGATCAACACCGGGTGCCACACAACTTCCAGGTGGGTGACAAAGTATGGCTACATTTGCGGAAGGAGCGCCTCACTGGACCCCACCGCAAGCTTCGCCTGCTCCGATATTGGTCGTACACCATCACCAAGGCTGCAGGTAACAATGCCTTCGAGCTTAGTATTCCACCATTCCTTGGTCTGCACCCAGTCTTCAATGTGGATCGCCTTCGTCCTTACTTTCCACCTCTACTGGACACCTCGGACATTGCAGAACAACTCACACCAACAGAGTTAAACCCAGACTGCATGGAACAGGCCACCACGGATTGTATCATGGACATGCAAATCAAGAACACTCGTCAACAGCAGATCCAACTGTATCGGGTTGTCAAAAGCCCACCGGCCAACTCACACTGCAGGGACAACCTTTCACCGGGGATTAGGATTCATTTCCGATTCTTAGGAGGGAACACGCAATGGGGACCATTGCTTCCTAAGGAGGAATGATCCGGATGGATATTGGTGGCCACCGCCTATTCCATATTTACCATTGTCTCTTTCGGTTTTCCGTTTTGGCATAACACTATTTTAGCGATTTTTGGGTCACGAACTTCGGAGCCGTTTTTGAGGCCCTAACGACGTTTTTTTTGAGTGCGACGCCGGCGGAATTTTTCGATAAATTCGTCGAAAAGCGGTATCAGTCCTCGGATACCGACTTTCTAATGATGTATCATATGCGTCAAACGGAGATAGTATGCCAAAGTTACGTCCCTGGAAGTTGAAACACCAATTTACCCAAACGGGGCCCATAGTTTTGGCGCTTCATCTCCTAGGGTTAGGTTTTTGGGATGTTTAGGGTTCTCCATTGTTTCTCAATAATAAATAGGCCCTCGCGCCTCATTGTAAAGCAGTTCAGAGGTCTGTAGCCACCACATCTCTTCTCAGAGATAGCTACCAGTACCCTAGCTAGTTTTATTTCCATTGTCTCTAAGCAAATTTCAGTTCTTTGATATTAATGAAATGAAGTGTTATTTCATTTTGCATCTGTGTTGACTGTTCTTTTTGTTACGCTTGCGTTCTTCCTGCATCCAGGATCGGTGGTATCGTAGTCTTGCTTTCTCGATCCTTCTTTGCATGTCCCCAACGAGGTCGGGGTATAAGGAGCTAGGGCTTGATCTGGTGGAACCTTTGCAAGATCGGCCTCGCAAACCTCGACGGACGCCCATGGGGGATGAAAAGAAAGATGAGGGAGCAGGAGATCCTATCAAAATATTGCTCGAGGAGGCTCTAGAAAAACAAAGGAACGCGATGATGGATAACTTTGCTCAGATCCTTCAACGGCTGCCCACCGGCGGCGCATCTGCATCCAGTAGCCACTTTGGAGTTGCGACTCCTTTTAAGGTACAAGTAAATTTTGACATTCCCATATTTGAGGGTCAAATAGACGCGGTGCGACGTAGATAGATGGTTGAATCTATTAGAAGGATATTTCTCTGTTCATGACTTTTCAGACCGGGAGAAGATTATTTTTGCACTCCTCAAAGCTACCCCCCATGTTAAGGACTGGTGGGAAACCTACTGTGAGAACAAGGATCAGATAGAACCCTCTCTGTTCTCAGCCGTACCAACTTGGAATTCTTTCTGAGACGTCGTCAAGGAACATTACTATCCTGTGGGGAGCTATGAGGACAAGTACATACAATGGACCACGCTGCGACAACAAAGGGATCAAGATGTGCATGAGCTGACGAATCTGTTCCATACCCTACGCACAAAATTGGGTATCAAAGATTCAGAGAAACATTTGGTGCTAAAGTATCGCAGCTGTCTGAACATATACATTCAGGAGGAAATGGAGTTCCTCAACATCTCCTCGCTTAGTACGACATACCGGTATGTTGCCAAGATTGAGCAGAAATTCAAACAGAAAAAGCGAGACTTTGGATCTGCGAATCAAAAGCAAGGAAAATGTGCTTCCAAACCGCAGAACAAAGGACAGAGCATGGCGGCTAAAGACAACCCGTCAAAGCCACAAGAAAATAACAACACCGTAAAGCCAAAGAAGGACACGGGAAAGTGGTATGAGTTCCATAAGAGCTCCACTCACAACACAAGTGAGTGTCGGGCCAAGCAGTCGCTAGTGGCCGAGATGAGGGCTTCTGAGTCAGATGCATGCTCTGACTCCGAATCAGAACCTGAAAAGGCGAATGAAAAAGGGAAGCAGATTATTGATGCGGAGCCCAACGCCACTGTTGCCACTGCAAAGATCCAAAAGGAGGAACCGGAAGATCCAGAGGAGGAGGAACGTCTCTTCCACTCCCAGATGTGGGTAAAGGGCTCCCCGGTACAGTTCATTGTCGACAATGGGAGCCAAAGAACCTCATTTCAGCAGACGCCGTGAAGCGGTTGGGCTTGCCGACCACAGCTCACCCACATCCATACACCATCGGGTGGCTTCACCAAGGACGAGATCTCCGCGTCAGCCAGCAGTGTCGCCTTCCCTATAGCATCAAGCCCTTCACGGATGAGGTATTATGTGATGTTGCTCCCTATTGATGTTTCGATGTATTATTCGAGACCCAAGCCATAACGACGGAAGGGGTATGCGCCCGCGTGTATGGTCTCGACCTCGTCTTTGTTATTTATTGCTTTTCGGGAGATAAGTTATGCAGGGATGCCGTGGTTTATGACCTGGAAGCTATCTCTGTTGGTTACGCAAAACAATGTAGTAAGCTCATTTCCCAAACCAGGAAATTCCGTTTTTACGATGATGCGCACCCCGGTAGAAGAAGGCGTGGCCACGACCTCCCGGACGGGGCCCTCGCACGACAACAACAAATGGATAAGGTCGTGGAGGAGTACGGGGACATCTTCACCTCACCCACGGAGGTGCCTCTGCAACGCCGGGTCAAAGCACGATTGATCGACCCCGAGGTGCGCCACTACCCAATGGACCGATCTATCAGCGCTTCAAAGCTAAGGAAGGCCTTTTTGAATGGCTGGTCATGCCTTTCGGGTTGACGAATGCTCCCGCAACCTTCATGAGGATGATGGACGACATCTTGCAGCCATTCACCAACTCATTTGTAGTGGTGTACTTGGATGACATTATGATCTTCAACCAGACTTGGGAAGAGCACCTTCACCACATCCGACAAGTCCTCCAAACACTGCGGCAACACAAGTTGTGTGCCAATTTGGAGAAGTGCACTTTTGGCATGACCCAGGTTCAATATCTGGGATACATTATTGATGAAAGGGGGTTGCATGTGGATCCAGCCAAGATCCAAGTCATTCGGGATTGGCTAGCCCCAACCACTATAACAGAGCTTCGCAGCTTTCTGGGTCTTGCTAATTTCTATCGGAGGTTCGTGTTGGGATTCTCTCATATCACTTGGCCCTTGAGTCAAGTCACCAAGGGAGGAGTGAGAGCAAAATTTTTTTGGTCGGAACCTCAACAGAAGGCGTTCACAGAACTAAAAAACCGCCTCTGTTCTGCCCCAGTGCTCACTTTACCAGACTTGCAACAGCCATTTGAGATCGAGACAGATGCCTCTGACTATGCTATTGGGGCGGTTCTTACTCAACAGGGACATCCAGTGGCATTTCACAGTGAGACATTGTCTCACACAGTTCGCAAGTACCCCACATATGACAAAGAAATGTACTCCATTGTGCAAGCTTGTCGACAATGGAAGCATTACATTTTGGGGAAGGAAACAATCATCCATACAGACCACAGGCCCCTGCAGTTCATACAGACACAAGGGAAGTTGCAGAATGATCGCCATCAAAAGTGGTCTACATATCTGCAACAGTTTCATTTGAACATCAAGTATAAGAAGGGTAGCACCAATCATGTTGCAGACTGCCTCAGCCAACCACCGATCGTGGCGCTCACCACCGTGCTCAACTCTTGTGGGAACGAGACTTCTGATTGGCCGCTTCTCTATGAGAGTGACCCAGAATTCGGCCACACTTACAAGGCACTCTTGGGGGGTAAGCAAGTTCCAAATTTTCACCTCCAAGATGCACTTTTATGTCACCTAGGACACCTTTGTGTTCTTTCAAGCGAGCGTGCCAAGATGATATGGGAAGCACACTACGGTCGAGTTGCTGGGCATTTCGAGGTCGAGAAAACAGTAGCAATACTACAGAAGTATTTCTATTGGCCGAAACTTCGAAAGGATGTCGAGAAGCACATCAGATCCTGCACTGCTTGTGCCATTGCCAAACCGACCATCAAGAAGCAAGGCCTATATACTCCACTACCTACCCCTAGTCGACCATGGGAATCCATCTCCATGGATTACATGTCGGGCCTGCCTTCTACTAAGAATGGAAATGACCGTGTTTTCGTGGTCGTTGACAGATTCTCGAAGATGGCCATCATGGCGGCCTGTAAGAAGAATATCACAGCAGAAGCCACTGCTAAACTCTTCTTTGAACGAGTGTGGGTGCACTTTGGGATCCCACAGTCTATCATATCAGATCGAGATAACAGGTTCCTCAGCACATTTTGGTCCAGCCTCTGGTCAATGATGGACACAAAGCTCACCAAGTCCACAGCTTTCCATCCCCAAACAGATGGCCAGACAGAGGTCGTCAACGGAATGATTGTACACATTCTGCGCATGTACAATTCAAAGCATCCACGCACATGGGACGAGAGCCTCCCTTATGTACAACATAGTTATAACCGGGCTCTCCACGGTTCAATTGGCCATAGCCCCTTTCAGGTGGGCTTGGGATTCCAGCCACTATGTCCCATTGACGTAGCCATGCCATTTGCAGCTGCTGGGCGATTCGGCTCCATGTCGGTCACGGGTTGGCGGCAGTAGCTTCATGGCGCATTCAACACATCCGCCAACAGGTTCATGATATATTGGACAGAGCCAATGCGAAGTACAAACAGCGCCATGATCAACACCGGGTGCCACACCACTTCCGGGTGGGCGACAAAGTATGGCTACATTTGCAGAAGGAGCGCCTCACTGGACCTCACCGCAAGCTTCGCCCGCTCCGATACGGGCCGTACACCATCACCAAGGCTGTAGGTAACAATGCCTTCGAGCTTAGTATTCCACCATTCCTTGGTCTGCACCCGGTCTTCAATGTGGATCGCCTTCGTCCTTACTTTCCACCTCTACTGGACACCTCGGACATTGCAGAACAACTCACACCAACAGAGTTAAACCCAGACTGCATGGAACGGGCCACCACAGATTGTATCATGGACATGCAAATCAAGAACACTCGTCAACAGCAGATCCAACTGTATCGGGTTGTCAAAGCTGGCCAACTCCTGCACCAAGGAAAGTGGTTCACCAGGGACCAAGTTCAGCAGAAATTTCCTCATCTCATGGAGGAACTTAACGCAATGGGCACCATTGCTTCCTAAGGGGGGAGGAATGATCCAGGTGGATATTGGTGGCCACCCACCTATTCCACTTGGCCCCCCACCATTGTCTCTTTCAGTTTTTCAGTTTCGGCATAACTTACTATTTTTAGCAGTTTTTCGGGTCCCGAACTTCCGGAGCCGTTTTGAGGCCCTAAACGACGTTTTTTGGGTATGAAAGCGCCAGCGAATTTTCTGATAAAATTCGTCCCGACAGCTGTATTCCTCGGATAGAGCTTTCTAATGATGTATCATGTGCGTCAAACGGAGATAGTATGCCAAAGTTACGTCCCTGGGAAGTTGAAACACCAATGTACCCAAACGGGGCCCATAGTTTTGGCGCTTCATCTCCTAGGGTTAGGTTTTTGGGATGTTTAGGGTTCTCCATTGTTTCTCAATAATAAATAGGCCCTCGCGCCTCATTGTAAAACGAGTTCGAGAGGTCTGTATACCACATCTCTTCTCGAGAGATTAAGCTACCGACACCTAGCTATTTTGTTTTCGTATGTACGTAAGCATCTTTATTTATTTGATAATGGAAATGAAAGTATTATTTCCGGCACGCATCTACGTATTTATGGTTATGTGTTTGTTACGTACGTTCTATGAAATCCGGATACGATGTGTTCGAGCGATGCCTTTTCTCGTCCTTCTTTGCATGTCCCCAACGAGGTCGGGGTATAAGGGAAAAGCTGGGGCTTGATCGGGTGGAACCTTTGCAAGATACGACCTCGTAAACCTCGACGGACGCCACATGGGGACGAAAAGAAGATGAGGAGCGAGGATCTATCAAAATATTGTCGAGGAGGCCCTCGAAAAACAAAGGAACGCGATGATGGATAGTTTGCTCAAATCCTTCAACGAGCACTTGCTGGCCAGCGCACGCATCAATAGCCACTGCGGAGTTGCGACTCCCTTTAAGGTACAAGTAAATTTTGACATTCCCATATTTGAGGGGTCCGACAAACGCGGTCCCGCTGAATGAATGGTTCGAATCTGACCAGAAGGATATTTCTCGACTAGCTTTTGGTGGGAGAAGATTATTTTTTGCCTCCTCGAAAGCTACCCCCATATTCGGGACGGTGGAAACCTACGCTGAGAACAAGGACCAGACGGAACCACTCTCTGTTCTCGGCGGTACCAACTTGGAATTCTTCCAGGCAGTACGAGAACGTTGCTGTCTGACGGGGAGCTGTGAGGACAAGTACATCAATGGACCATGACGCTGCTGACAACAAGGGATCAAGATATGCCGAAACATCGAATACATTTCCCATACCTAGCACAAGATTGGGTATCAAAGATTCGAGCGGGTGCTAAAGTATCGGGACGTACGCCTCGGTCACATTCGAGCCCGGTTCCTCGACGTCTCTCTCCTCGCTTGCGTCTGACATCTTGGGTGCTCTTGTAAGATTGAGCGAGAAATTCAAACAGAAGAAGCGAGACTTTGGATACACGGGCTCAAAAGCAAGAAAAAGGTGCTTCCGAACGCGAAGCAAAGGAAAGGCATGGCTTGACTACAGAACAACCCATCAAAGGCAAGACAAGGAAACGACACGTAAAGCCAAAGAAGGACGGGAAAGTGGTGTTGAGTTCCGCCAAGAGCTCCCTCACAACACAAGTGAGTGTCGGGCCAAACGGTCGCTAGTGGCGAGATGAGGGCTTCGAGTCGGATGCATGCTCGACTCGGTCGAGGAACACAGGGGGAATGAAAAAGGGGGAAACAGATTATTGATGCGGAGCCCCAACGCCGCTGACCCCCCCCGCCGCAAGGTCCGAAGGAGGAACGGGAAGATCAGGAGGAGGAACGTCTCTTCCCTCCCGGATGTGGGTAAGGGCTCCCTGTGCGGAGACAACGTAGGCAATGGGAGCCAAAAGAACCTCATTTCGACGGAGGCAGTGAGCGGTTGGACTTCTTGAGCCACATTTCACCCATCCATACACCATCGGTGCTTCACCAAGACGAGATCTCCGCGTCGGCCCGAGCGGTGCCGCCTTCCTAGCATCAAGCCCTTCACGGATGAGGTATTATGTGACGTTGCTCCTATTGATGTTTCGATGTGTTAGGACAACCACCTTGTAGACGCCATGCGTAACCACAGGTCTCGACCTGCGTGCTGTTATTATTACTTTGAAATAAGTTGTACGGGATACCGAGGAGAGTACCACCTCCTACGACTATCTCTTTACAGTTCTTCTTCGGAAACAATGTATTAAGCTCTTTCCCAAACCCGGGGGGTCGTTTTCACAGTAGTCCGCCCCCCCGGGGGGCCACGAAAGAAGAGAAAGCTGTGGCCACGACCTCGGAACGGGGCCCCTGCGCACGACAACAACAAATGGATAAGGTCGTGGAAGAGGTACGAGGACTTGTCACCTCACACGGGGTTCCTCGCCGCCGAGTCCAAGCACCCGGTGATCGGCCCGGTGCGCCACTACCCAATGGACCGATCTATCGACGCTGCGTGCAGAAAATGATGAAATCAAGGCGATTCGAGGAGGCATTGCGAAGGTCACATCGGACCAAGTTCATCGCCACAGCAGGAGCCCGATCGTGTTGGTACGAGAAGGATGGGACGTGGAAGACTGCGTGACTATCGGGCGTGAACAAGATCATGTCCCGGAATAAGTGCCCAATCCCACGGATTGATGACCTTCTGGACAACTCCCAAAGGTGCAAAATATTTCGGTAAGATGCTTTGAAGTACGGGTATCACAGGTACCAATTGAACCCTGCGATGTGTGGAAAGGCAACTAGGGCAGGAAGGCCTTTTTGAATAGGCTGGTCATGCCTTTCGGGTTGACGAATGCTCCCGCCTTCCTTGAGGATGATGGACGACATCTTGCGGCCATTCATAACTCATTCGTAGTGGTGTACTTGGATGACATTACACAGTCTTCGACAAGACTTGGAAAAACACCTTCATCATCGGAAACAAGTCCTCAGCTCATTGCGGCGGCAACACAAGTTGTGTGCCAATTTGGAGAAAGTGCACGTTTTGGCATGACCCGGAGTTCAATATACGGGATACATTATTGATGAAAAAGGGGTGCATGTGGATCCGACCAGATCCAAGTCATTCGGGATTGGCCAGCAGCTACCTGTGAGCTTCGCGACTTTGCGGGTCTTGCTAATTTCTATCGTAGATTCGTGTTTGGGATTCTCTCTATCACTTGGCCCCGCGGAAGTCTGATCACCAAAGGAAGGAGCGAGCAAAATTCTTTTGGTCGGAACCTCAACGAAGGCATTCAAAGAATTGAAAAATCGCCTCGTGCCGCAGTGCTCACATACCGGACGCCGACGACCATTTGAGATCGAGACGGATGCCTGCGGCCCCATGCTGTTGGGGGCGGTTCTTACTCAACGGGGACATCCGTTAACTGTCACGGTGGACATTGTACGAGGCAGTTGTAAGTATCCTTATGACAAAATGTATTCATACATTTGTGGCTTTGTCGACAATGGAAGCATTACATTTTGAAGGAAACAATCATCCACCGATGTAGGCCCTGTGATTCATACGGACACAAGGGATAACGAGAATGATCGCCATAGTGGTCACATATCTGCAGGTTTCATTTTGAACATCCCAAGTACAAGAAGGGTAGCACCAATATTTGCGGTACTCGGCCGACCACCGATCGTGGCGCTCTGCCGTGCTCGGCTCTTGTGGGCACGAGACACGATTAGTAGCTTCTCTGAGAGTGACCCGGAATTCGGCCACACAAGGCACTCTTGGGGGGCACACAAGTTCCAAATTTTCCTCAAGATGCACTTTTGTATGCTGGGACACCTTTGTGTTCCTTCAAGCGAGCGTGCCAAGATGATATGGAAAGCACACTACGATCGAGTCGGCCCCGGGCATTTCGGGGTCGAGAAAACGATATGTGATACTACGGTGTTCTGTTGGCCGAACCTTCGAAAGGATGTCGGCCACATCAGATCCACACATGGCCGCTTGTGCCGTTACAACCGACCATCGAGAAGCACGGTATATATGCTCCACCTTTACCTGCCCCTAGTCGACGGTAGAGTCCATCTCCATGGATTACATGTCGAGAACGCCTTCTACTAAGAATGGAAATAGTGTGTTTTAAGTAGTCGTTATTGATTCTCGAAAGATATGCATCATGAGCGGCTTTGTAAGAAGAATATCACAGCGAGAAGCCACTGCTAAACTCTTCTTTGAACGAGTGTGGGTGCCGCCTGGGATCCCGGTCTATGTCGGAATCGAGATGGCAGGGTTCCTCGGCACATTTTGGTCCGACCTGCGGTCAGTGACCCGGACACAAAGCTCTTCGTCCACCGGCTTTCCATCCCCAAACGGAATCGGCGAGCGAGGAGGGGGTAGTCAACGGAGAATGATTGTGCATTCTGCGCATGCCTGGCTCAAAGCATCCACGCACATGGGACGAGAGCCTCCCTATGTACAACACGGAGGTTATAACGGAGCTCTTACGGTTCAATTGGCCATAGCCCCTTTCGGAGTGGGCTTGGGATTCCGGTACTATGTCCATTGACATAGCCATGCCGTTCTCTGTTGCTCGAGGGCCGATTCGACTCATGTCCGGTCATGATTGACAAAGCAAAGTAGCTTCATCGGGCGCATTCAACATGCGCGCGGTTCATGATATATTGGACGAGCCGATGCGAGTACAAACGGCGCCATCGTCGACACGGGTCACACTTCCGGGTGGGCGACAAAGTATGGCTACATTTTACCGAAGAGGAGCGCCTCCCCGCACAGACCTCACCGCAAGCACGCCCGCTCCAGGTGAGCCGTGCCATCACCAAGGCTGTGCTGGGTAACAATGCCTTCGACTTAGTATTCCTGCCATTCGCGAGTACGCACCAGGTCTTTGTGTGGATACCTGGCCTTCGTCCTTCTTTCACACTCTCTTTGGACACCTCTAGGACTGGGAACAACTCACCAACGATTAAACCCGGTACACATGGAGCAGGGCACACAGTTGTCATGGACGCCTGCGTCAAGAACACTCGTCCATGACGGATCCAGCCTTGTGTCGGGATTTGTCAAAGCTGACAACTCTGCCAAGGAAAAGTGGTTCACAGGGGACCAAGTTCGGCCAGAAATTTCCTCATCATGGAGGAACTTAACGCAATGGGGACCATTGCTTCCCTGAGGAGAATGATCGGTGTGGATATCGGTGGCCACCACCTATTCCACTTGGCCCCCACCATTGTCTTTCGATTTTCGGTTTCGACGCCAGCTTCTTATTTTTAGCAGTTTTTGGTCTGCGAACTTAGGGCATTTTGAGGCCTAAACGACGTTTTTTTGGGTATGAAAAGCGCCCGGCCAATTTTTACGATAAAATTAGTACGACGAACGTAGTCCTCGGATAGAGCTTTCTAATGATGTGTCCTTGTGCGTCAAACGGAGATAGTATGCCAAAATTCTCACAGAAGTTGAAACACCAATTTACCCAAACGGGGCCATGGTTTGGCGCTTCATCTCCTAGGGTTAGGTTTTGGGATGTTTAGGGTTCTCCATTGTTTCTCAATAATAAATAGGCCCTGGCACTCATTGTCGCGATTCGAGAGGTGCAGCAACCACCACATCTCTTCTCGAGAGATTCGCTACCGGCACCTAGCTATTTATTTCCGTATGTTGTGCGCTTGTCTTTGCACGTATTTGATATTAATGGTAAGAAGTGTTGTTCCGCTGCATCTCATGTTGTAGTTGTAACATGTTTATTCTTGTTGCGTTCACATAAATCCGGATGCGATGGTATCGAGCGATCTTGCTTTTCTCGATCCTTCTTTGCATGTCCCCAACGAGGGCCGAGTATGAGAGCTAGGGCGGTACGGTGGAACCTTTGCAGATCGACCTAAGCCTCGACGGACGCCCGCGGGACGAAAAATCGAGGAGCGAGAATCTGTCAAAATATTGCTCGAGGAGGGCCCTCGACGAAGAACGCGATGATGGATGGTTTTTGCTCAAATCCTTCAACGGTACACTTGCAAGGCGGCGCAGCACGCATCCAATAACCACTGCGGGTTGCGACTCGCTGAGTACAAAGTAAATTTGACATTCCCATATTTTGAGGGTCAAATAGACGCGGAGATCTTAGTAGATAGATGGTTGAATCTGTTAAGAGGTGCCCTATATAAATTTCATGACTTTTTTCGGTGTGCAGGAGGAGAAGATTATTTTTGCACTCCCTCAAAACTACCCCCATATTGGAGGCGGTGGAAACCTGCGCGAACGAGTTGAAGACGAACCCTCTCTTGTTCTCGGCGGTACCAACTTGGAATTCTTTCGCGAGGCAACCGTCGAGAGCAGTGCTGTCACGTGGGGAGCTATGAGGACAAGTACATCCAATGGACCGTATTTCGACAACAAAGGGATCAAGATGTGCACGAGTACGACGAATACATTTCATACCTGGCACAAAGTTGGGTATCGAATTCGGAAAACATTTGGTGCTAAAAGTGTATAAGGTTATGCATATAGGATACATTAGGGAGAAGTAAGTTTCCTGTTTGTCTCCTCGCTTGGTACGACATCTTGGGGTATGCGCCAAGATTGAGCGGAAATTCAAACGAGAAGAAGCGCGAGACTTTGGATGCGAATCAAGCAAGGAAAAGGTGCTTCCAAACCGCAAAACAAGGACGGAACGCAGGCGGCTGAAAGACAACCCATATCGAAAGCCACCAAGCCAGAAACAACCACCCAGTAAAGCCAAAGAAGAACACGGGAAAGTGGTGTGAGTTCCATAAAACTCCACTCACAACACAAGTGAGTGTCGGGCCAAACGATCGCTAGTGGCGAGATGAGGGCTTCGGAGTCGGATGCATATAGGCTACGAAATCGAGCACCGAAAAGGGGAATGAAAAGGAAGCAGTTATTGATGCGGAGCCCAACGCCCTTGTTGACCTTACAAGGTCCGAAGGAGGAACCGGAAGATCCGGAAGGGAGGAGGAACGTCTCTTCCTCCCGGATGTGGGTAAGGGCTCATGGGTTCATTGTCGACAATGGGAGCCAAAAGAACCTCATTTCGACGGACGCGTGAGCGGTTGGGCTTGCAGAGCCACGACTCACCCACATCCATACACCATCGGTGGCTTCTGGACGAGATTTCAACGTCGGCCCGGCGATTGCCGCCTTCCTATAGCATCAAGCCCTTCCTTTAGGATGAGGTATTGTGTGACGTTGCTCTATTGATGTTTCGATGTATTATTAGGACAACCATACTTGTGGGCATGTGCGTATGAGTCTGGAAGCCTCGTCTTGTTATTGCTTTGGGAAATAAGTTGTGCGGGATACAGTACCTCCTCGACTGTCTCTTTGGTTCTTCTTCGAAACAATGTGTCGCTCATTTTCCCAAACCGAGGGTCGTTTTACGATGATCCGCCCGAGGGCAAGAAAGAGCGTGGCCACGACCTCCGAACGGAGGCCTACGCAACAACAACAAATGGATAAGGTCGTGCAGAGAGTACGAGACATCTTCACCTCACACGGGGGTTCCTACGCAACGCGAGTCAAGCACCAGATTGATCGACCCCACGAGGTGCGCCACCACTACCCAGTGGACCGATCTGTCGACGCTGCATTGGAAAATGATGGCGAAATCAAGAAGACGATTCGGAGGCACATTGTGAAAAGAGTCACATCGGACAAGTTCATCGCCTGTGGGGCTTGGAAGTCGTGTTGGTACGAAGAAGGATGGGACGTGGAGACTACGCATTGACTATCGAGCGTGAACAAGATCCTTTGTCGGAATAGGTACGATCCCACGGATTGATGACCTTACGGACCAACTCGAGTTGCAAAATATTTCGATGAATCGACACAAAATGCAGGTATCACCAGTGCAATTAGACCCTCGATGTGTGGAGAGAGCGCCTTCAAAGCTAAGGAAAGGCCTTTTTGAATGGTGGTCATGCCTTTCGGGTTGACGAATACTCCCGCAACCTTCATGAGGATGATGGACGACATCTTGCGGCCATTCACCCAACTCATTCGTAGTGGTGTACTTGGATGACATTCGATCTTCGTGAAGACTTGGGAAAAACACCTTCATCACATCGACGAGTCCTCCCAAACCACTGCGGCGGCAACACAAGTTGTGTGCCAATTTGGAGGTACACGTTTGGCATGACCCGGGTTCCAATATCACAGGATACATTATTGATGAAAAAGGGGTGCATGGATCCGGCCAAGATCCAAGTCATTCGGGATTGGCCGGCCCGACTGCGTAACGAGCTTGTGACTTTACGGGTCTTGCTAATTTCTGTCGTAGATTTCGTGTTGGGATTCTCTCATATCACTTGGCCCTTGAGTCAAGTCACCAAGGAGGAGCGAGCAAAATTCTGGTGGACACTCAAGAAGGCATTCAAGGGTGTGAAAAATCGCTACGTACGCCCCCGGTGCTCACCTTACCAGGACACTTGCGGCGACCATTTTGAGATCGAGGCTGCGACTATGCTATTGGGCGGTTCTTACTCAACGAGGGACATCAGGTGGCATATCACGGTCGAGACGACCTGCTGCGAGACAGTTTAGTATCACTTATGACAAAAATGTATTCCATTGTGCAAGCACATCGACAATGGAAGCATTGTTGTTTGGGGAAGAAACAATCATCACAGGACCATAGGCCCTGAGTTCATACGGACACAAAGGGAAGTTGCGAGAATGATCGCCATGATGGTCCCATGTCTGCAACGAGTTTCATTTGAACATCAGTACGAAGGGTAGCACCAATAATGTTGCGGTACACTCGGCCAGGCCATAAAATCATTGGGCGCTCACCACAGGGCGTGCTCAACTCTTGGCAGGCACCGAGACACGATTGGCCGCTTCTCTATGAGGTGACCCACGGTCGGCCACACTTACAAGGCACTCTTGGGGGCACACAAGTTCCAAATTTTCACCTCAAGATGCACTTTTATGTCACACAGGACACCTTTGTGTTCCAGCTGACGGCGTGCCAAGATGATATGGGAAGCACACTACGGTCGAGTGGGCATTTCGGGGGTCCAAGAAAACGATGGCAATACTACGGAAGTATTTCTATTGGCGAACCTTTCGAAAGGATGTAAAAACACCGCTCGGATCCACCGCAGCACGCCGCTGCCATTGCTGGCTCAAGCCATCGAGAAGCAGGAGCCTCTTGCTCACTACTGCCTACCCCTAGTCTCGGCCGTGGAATCATCTCCGCCAAATTTACATAACCGGAGCACCGCCTTCTACTAAGAATGGAAATGTTTGTGTTTTAGGTAATTGGGTCCAATGATTCTCGAGGTATTACCATCATGGCGGCGGCAGAAGAATATCACGAGCGAAGCCCTTGCTAAACTCTTCTTTGAACGAGTGTGGGTGCACTTTGGGATCCCACCGATCTATCATATCAGATCGAGATAGCAGGGTTCCTCGGCCGCATTTGGTCCCGGCCACTACGGTCAATGTTGGACACAAAGCTCACCAAGTCCACGACTTTCATCCCCAAACGATGACGGCCCGAGACGGAGGTAGTCAACGAGAATGATTGTACACATTACTGCGCATGTGCAACTCAAAGCATCCACGCACATGGGAGCGAGAGCCTCCCCGCTGTGCAACACGGTTATAACCGGGCTCTCCTGCAGTTCAATTGGCAGCAGCCCTTTCGGTGGGCTTGGGATTCCGACCACTGTCCCATTGACATAGCCATGCCGTTCTCGGTACACTCGAGGCCGATTCAGCTCATGTCCAGTCCTGAAGTTGACAAAGCAGTAGCTTCATCGGGCGCATTCAACATCCGCCCAACGGGTTCATGATATGTTGGACAGAGCCGATACGAAGTACAAACGAGCGCCATGATCAACACCGGGTCCCACCACTTCCAGGTGGGCGACAAAGTATGGCTACATTTGCGAAGGCGCCTCAGCTGGACCTCACCCCGCAAGCTGGCACCGCTCGCGATACGGGCCGTACACCATCACCAAGGCTGTGCGTGCTCTGTCCTTGGAAGCAATCATTCCTGTTCCTTGGTCGCACCAGTCTTCAATGTGGATCGCCTTCGTCCTTTTCCACCTCTGCGCACCTCGGACATTGCCGAACAACTCACTGTGATTCGCCCAGGCCCCGCATGGAACGGGCCACCACGGTTATTATCATGGACATGCAATCAAGAACACTGCGTCAACGACGAATTGTTGTATCGGGTTGTCAAGGCGGCAACTCACCAAGGAAAGTGGTTCACAGGACCAAGTTCGGCGAAAATTTCCTCATCTCATGGAGGAGCACGCAATGGGGACCATTGCTAAGGGGGAGGAATGATCCGGGTGGATATCGGTGGCCACCCACCTATTCCCTTGGCCCCCACCATTGTCTCTTTCAGTTTCGATTTCGACGTAACATATTTAGCGATTTTCGGGTCTCGAACTTCCGAACGTTTGAGGCCTAAACGACGTTTTTTTGGGTATGAAAGCGCCCGGCCAATTTTTTGATAAAATTACGTCCAAGCAGAACTTTGTAGTCCTCGGATAGAGCTTTCTAATGATGTATCCATGTCTGCGTCAAACGGAGATAGTATGCCAAAGTTAAGATGCAGGAAGTTGAAACACCAATTTACCCAAACGGGGCCCATAGTTTTGGCGCTTCATCTCTAGGAGTTGGGTTTTGGGATGTTTAGGGTTCTCACATTGTTTCTAATAAATAGGCCCTCGCCTCATTGCTCAACGATTCGATGCAGCCACCACATCTCTTCTCGGGGGTCGCTACCAGCACCTAGCTATTTTATTTCCATTATGTACGTAAGCATCTTTACGTATTTTGATATTAATGGAAAATGAAGTGTTATTTCCGGCCACATCTACGTATTTATAGTTGTGTTTCGTGATACCCCATTGCCGTTCTGCATAAATCCGGATCGGTGGTATCGAAGCGGTGCCTTTTTCTGCGATCCCTTCTTTTGCATGTCCCCAACGAGGTCGGGGGGTATAAGGGCTAGGGCTTGATGCGGGTGAGACGCTCGACCTCGTAAACCTCGACGGACGCCCGCGGGGGACGAAAGAAAGATGAGGGAGCGAGAGATCTGTCTGAAAATATTGCTCGAGGAGGCCCTCGAAAAACAAAGGAACGATGATGGATAGTTTGCTCAAATCTATTTAACGGCTGCCCCGTAGCGAGCGCATCTCTGCATCGATAGCCACTCTGGAGGTTGAAGCTCGCTAGTACAAGTAAATTTGACATTCCCCTGTTTGAGGGGGTCCAAATAGGCAACGAATCTTTTAGTAGATAGATAGTTGAATCTATTTAGAAGGATATTTCTGTTCATGACTTTTCGGACAGAAGATTATTTTTGCTCCTCCAAAGCTACCCCCCCATGTTAAGGGCCCGGTGGGAAGCCTCTCTTGTGAGAACAAGGCCAGACGAACCCTCTGCGATGCCGGCGGTACCAACTTGGAATTCTTCCCGGGAACGCCGTCGAGAGCAGGTACTATCTGTGGGGGTATGAGGACAAGTACATCAATGGACCACGCTGGGCAACAAAGGGATCAAGATGTGCCACGGTGACGAATCTGTTCCTTACTGCGCACAAAGTTGGGTATCCAAAGATTCGGAAGAAACATTTGGTGCTAAGTATGTCGCTTGGGTTATGCACGGATACATTTCGGAGGAAATGGAGTTCCTCGACATCTCCCTAAGCAGTACGGCTGTCTGGGTATGCTGCAGCAAGATTGACGATTCAACGAGAAGAAGCGAGACTTTGGATGTTGCGAATCAAAAGCAAGGAAAAGGTGCTGACCGCAAAACAAAGGACGAGCATGGCGGCTAAAGACAACCCGCCAAGCCACAAGGCAAAAGACAACTTGGTAAAGCCAAGAAGGACAGGAAAGTGGGTAGCAGGTTCAGCTCCACTCACAACACAAGTGAGTGTCGGGCCAGCGGTCGCTAGTGGCGAGATGAGGGCTTCGAGTCGGATGCATGCTGCGACTCCGAATCGGAGACTGAAAAGAATGAAAAAGGAAACAGATTATTGATGCGGAGCCCAACGCCCGCTGTTGCCACTACAAAGGTCCGAAGGAAGACGGAAGATCGAGAGGAGGAGGAACGTCTCTTCCACTCCCGGATGTGGGTAAAGGGCTCCCACAATACACACGGTTCATTGTGTGTGATAGGGCCAAAGAACCTCATTTCGACGGGGCCGTCGACGGTTGAGCTTTGCCGACCGCAGCTCACCCATCCATACACCATCGGGTGGCTTCACCAAGGACGGGGTCTCGCGTCCATTGACGATGCTCGCCTTCCCTACTCCATCAGCCCTTCACGGATGAAGGTATTATGTCGCGTTGCTCCTATTGATGTTTCGATGTATTATTGGGACAACCATACTTGTGGAAGCGCCATCTTGTGTGAGTCTCGACCTGCGTGCTGTTAATACTTTGGGAAATACGGTTGTACGGATACCAGGAAGGTACCACCTCCTACGATGAGCTATCTCTTTGGTTCTTGCGGGGAAACAATGTGATAGCTCATTTCCCAGCTTGATCGTTTTCACCGATGATCCGCCCCGAGCAGAAAGAAAGGCGGCAACCCGACCTCCGAACGGGGGCCCCTCGCACGACAACAACAAATGGATAAGGTCGTAGGGAGTACGAGGGACATCTTCACACCTCACCCACGGGGGTTCCTGCGCACGCGAGTCAGCTTGGGTCAGTCGACCCAGGTGCGCCACTACCCAATGGACCGTCTATCGACGCTGCGATAAGGAAAATGATGAAATCAAAGAGCGGTCCAAGAGGCTGACACGAAGGTCACATCAGACAAGTTCATCGCCACCAGCAGGAGCAGGTACGTGTTGGTACGGAAGAAGAGATGGGACGTGAGACTACCCGCATTGACTATCGAGAGGCGGCTGAACAAGATCACTTTGTCCCAAGATAGGTACCCAGTCACGGATTGATGACCTTACGGACCAACTCGAGTGCCAAAATATTTCGGTAAGATCGACTGAAGTACGGGTGTCACCCGGTACCAATTGAACCCTGCGATGTGTGGAAGAGCGCCTTCAAAGCTAAGGAAAGGCCTTTTTTGAATGGTGTTTGGTCATGCCCTTCTGGTTGACGAATGCTCCCGCAACCTTCATGAGAGATGATGGACGACATCTTACGGCCATTCACCAACTCATTCGTAGTGAACAACGGATGACATTCGGTCTTCGACCAAGACTTGGGAGAAGAAACACCTTCATCCCTGTCAAACAAGTCCTCCAAACAACACAGGCGGCAACACAAGTTGTGTGCCCGATTTGAGTGCACGTTTGGCATGACCCGAGGTTCAATATACGGGGGATACATTGTTGATGAAAAGAGGTGCATGTGGATCCGATAAGATCCAAGTCATTCGGGGTTAGCCGGCCCGACTACCTAACGGAAACTTCGCGACTGCAGGTCTTCCTTTAATTTCTGTCGTAGATTAGGCCAGGATTCTCTCATCACTTCGGCCTTAGTCAAGTCACCAAGAGCGAGCAAAATTCTTTTAGTGGGAACCTCAGAGAAGGCATTCAAAGAATTGAAAAAATCGCCTCTTGTTACCGCGGTGCTCACATGCAGGACTTACGTGACCATTTGAGATCGAGGCAGAGATACCTCGGCCCCTTTATGCTATTGGGCGGTTCTTGCTCAACGAGGGACATCCAGGTGGCATATCACGGTGAGACATGCCGGGAGACGATTCATAAGTATCCCACTTATGACAAAGAAATGTGTTCCATTGTGCCAAGCACAGCTGTCGACAATGAAGCATTACGACACGGAAAACAATCATCACACGTTCTGCAAGCCCTGTGATTCTGTCTGACACAAGAAGTTGAGAATGATCGCCATCGATGGTCCATATACCTGTGATTTCATTTGAACATCAAGTGCAAGGGTGGCACCAATAATGTTGCCAGGCTTGCCCTCGGTGAGCCACCGATCGTGGCGCTCACCACGTGCTCAACTCTTGTGGGCACGAGACTTCTGATTGTTTCTCTAGGGGCGACGGAGGTCGGCCACACTTCAAGGCACTCTTGGGGGGCACACAAGTTCCAAATTTTTTTCACCTCAAGATGCACTTTTATGCTCACAGGACACCTTTGTGTTCCTTCAACGGCGATGGATATGGGAAGCACACAAATTGATCGGCCAGGCATTTCGGGGTCGAGAAAACGGTAGCAATACTACGGTATTTCTATTAGCCGAACCTTGAAAGGATGGCAAAGCATCAGATCTGCCCTTTGCTTGTGCCATTGCCCAACAAACCATCAAGCAAGGCCTATATACTCCACTACCTACCTAATCGACCGTAGGAATCCATCTCCATGGATTACATGTCGAACTTTGCCTTCTACTAAGAATGGAAATATTTGTGTTTGTGGTCGTTGACGATTCTCGAAGATGGCCATCATGGCGGCGGCACATGAGAAGAATATCACGGCGAAGCCATTTGCTAAACTCTTCTTTGAGCTTGAGTGTGGGTGCACTTTGGGATCCCATGATCTATCATATCGAGATCGAGATAGCGAGGTTCCTCGACACATTTGGTCCAGCTCTTTGGTCCAATGTTGGACAAGCTCACCAAGTCCGGCTTTCCATCCCCCGACGAGATGGCCCGGACGAGTAGTCAACGGAGCGGACATGCACACGTACACGCATACTGACTCAAAAGCATCACGCACATAGAGCGAAGCCTCTATGTACAACCGATTATAACCGGGCATGCTCACCCGGTGCTTCTCTTCTTCCCTTTCGGTGGGCTTCGGATTCGACCACTATGTCCCATTGACCTTGTATGCCGTTGCAGTGCTCGAGCCGATTCGACTCATCGGTCTTGAAGTTGACAAAGCAAGTAGCTTCATCGATAGCATTCAACACATCGCCAACAGGAGTTCATGATATATTGGACGGAGGCAATGCGGTCTCGCCCAGGCGCCATGATCAACACGGGTCCCACCACTTCCCGGGTGAGCGACAAAGTATGGCTACATTTGCGAAGGAGCGCCTCCTTTGGACCCCCTCACCGCAAGCTTCGCCCGCTCAGGTACGGTAGTACACCCATCACCAAGGGCATGGGTAACAATGCCTTCGAACAGTATTCACCATTCCTTGGTGCACCCGGTCTTCAATGTGGATCGCCTTCGTCCTTACTTTCCACCTCTGGACACCTCGACGTGTGGGAACAACTCACACCAACGAGGTTAAACTTCGGGCCCGCATGGAGCAGAGCCACCACGGTTATTGTCCTTGGACATGCAAATCAGGAGCCTTTCGTCAACGGCCAGATCCAGCGTCGGGTTGTGGTGACCAACTCTGCTGGAAAGTGGTTCACCAGGGACCAAGTTCGAGAAATTTCCTCATCTCATGGAGGAACTTAACGCTAATGGGGACCACATGCTTCCTAAGGGAGAGGAGAAAGGAGAATGATCCGGTGGATATGTTGACACCACCTATTCACTTGCTTCCTGTTGTCTCTTTCAGTTTTTCGGTTTAAGCATAACACATTTTTAACGTTTTCGGGTCTTGAACTTGGGAACGCCGTTTCGGGGCTAACGGTTTTTCGGGTATGAAAAGCGCCAGGCGGAATTTTACGATAAAATTCGTCTGACAATTTTAGTCATAAAATTGTGGCTACTAATAGTACCTCACCACTAAACTCGCGGGAGTAGTATGCCAAAGTTCTCGTCCTGGAAGTTAGGCTGATTTAAACGGGAGGGCCCATAGTTTTAGCGCTTCATCTCTAGGGTTAGGTTTTGGGATATTTAGGGTTCTCCATTGTTTCTCAATAATAAATAGGCCCTCGCGCCTCATTGTAGCTTGAATTCGAGTACGCAACACCACATCTCTTCTCGGAGATTCGCTACCGACACCCTAGCTATTTTATTTCCATTATGTACGTGACATCTTTACTGACAGCTGATATTAATGAAATAGAGGTATTATTTCATTGCATCTCTTGTATTTATGGTTATGTGTTTATTCGTAGATTCTGCATAAATCGGATCGGTGGTATCGAGCGATGCCACTTTTCTCGATCCTTCTTTGCATGTCCCCAACGAGTGTGGTATGAGAGCTAGGGCGGTACGGGTGGAACCTTTGCAAGATCGACCTCGTAAACCTCGACGGACGCCCATGAGACGAAAAGAAAGATGAGGGCAGGAGATCTGTCAAAATATTGCTCGAGGAGGCCCTCGAAAAACAAAGGAACGCGATGATGGATGGTTTGCTCAAATCCTTCAACGAGCCCTTGCAAGGCGGCGCATACTGCAAATGTGGCCACTCACAGGTTGCCGACTCCCTTTAAGGTACAAGTAAAGTTTTGACATTCCCCATATTTGAGGGTCAAATAAGCCATGAATCTTCCAAGTAGATATAGATGGTTGAATCTATTGAAGGATATTTCTGTTCATGAGCTTTTGTTGTTAGGGAGAAAGATTGTTTTTGCACTCCTCAAAGCTACCCCATGTTAGGCTGGTGGGAAACCTCTTGTGAGAACAAGGACCGGACGAGAACCCTCTCTTGTTCTCGGCGGTACCAACTTGGAATTCTTCAAGGAACGCGTCAAGGAACGATGCTATCCTTCAGGGAGCTATGGGGACAAGTACATCCAATGGACCTGTTGCGACAACAAAGGGATCAAGATGTGCACGGTGACGAATACATTTTCCATACACGCACAAAGTTGGTATCAAAGATTCGAGCTTATTTGGTGTAAAATCGCAGTTGTACGCACGGATACATTCGGGAGGGCGATAGGTTCCTCGACATCTCCCTCGCCCTTCTGACATCTGGGGTATCTTGTGAGGTCAATTCAACGAGCGAGACTTTGGATGCGAATCAAAAGCAAGGAAAAGGTGCTTCCAAACATAGCAAAACAAAGGACGGAAGCATGGCGGCTAAAGACAACCATCAAAGCCACAAGACAAGAACAACCTTGGTAAGCGAAGAAGAAGGACCGGGAAAGTGGTGTGAGTTCCGCCAGGCTCACTCACAACACGAGTGAGTGTCGGGCCAAACGATCGGCTAGTGGTAAGGATGAGGGCCACGAGTCGAGATGCATGCTCGACTCCGAATCGAGAACACCGAAAAGGGAATGAAAAAAGGAAGCAGTTATTGATGCGAGCCCAACGCTGTATTTGCCACTACAAAGGTCAGAAGGAGGCTTAGGAAGATCGGAGGAGGAAGACGTCTCTTCCTCCCGGATGTGGGCAAAGGGCTCCTGACACGGTTCATTGTCGACAATGGGAGCCAAAAGAACCTCATTTCAGCGAACGCGTGAGCGGTTGGGCTTGCCGACCCGGCTCACCCACATCCATGCACATCGGGTGGCTTCACCCGAGACGAGATCATCGCGTCGGCCCGGCCGATGCCGCCTTCCCTATAGCATCAAGCCCTTCACGGATGAGGTATTATGTGACGTTATACTGTTGATGTTTTACGATGTATTATTAGGACAACCATCGCAGCATGGAACGCCATCTTTGTGTGTGAGTCTCGACCTCGTCTTTGATGACCAATACTTTGGGAAATAAACGTACGGGATACCGGAGGTACCACCTCCTACGACTATCTCTTTGATTTCTTTGCCCGAAACAGTAGCAAGTAAGCTCATTTCCCAAACCCGGAAATTCGTTTTTCTACGTGTGATCCGCCCAAAGGGCAAGAAAGGAAAGGCTGGCCAGCCGACCTCCGGAAGACGGGGCCCCTACTGCCCAGAAACAGCAACAAATGGATAAGGTCGTGGAGGAGTACGAGGGACATCTTCACCTCACCACAGGGTTCCTCTTTCTTCTTCGAGTCAAGCCCCGGAATTGATCGACCCCCGGTGCGCCCTTGCCAGCCAGACGGGTGATCTATCGGCTGCGGTGGAAAATGATGAAATCAGGCGAGATTCAGGAGGCGGCAAGGTCACATCGGACAAGTTCATCGCCTGAGGCTTGGGTACGTGTTGGTACGAGAAGAAGGATGGGACGTGGAACTACTGCACATTGACTATCGGGCGTGAGCAGATATTGTCCCGGAATAGGTACCCAATCCCACGGTTCGTGACCTTGGACCAACTCAGGTGTAAATATTTACGATAAGATCGACACGAAATGCAGGTATCACCGGTACCAATTGAACCTCGATGTGTGGAAAGCTGGCAAGCTGAAGGCCTTTTGAATGGTGGTCATGCCTTTCGGGTTGACGAATGCTCCGCAACCTTCTGTGAGGATGATGGACGACATCTTACTGACCCATTCATGACTCATTCGTAGTGGTGTGCTTGGATGACATTCGATCTTCAGCAAGGCTTGGAAGGCACCTTCATCACATCCGACGAAGTCCTCCAAACAACGCGGCTGACAACACAAAGTTGTGTGCCAATTTGGAAGTGCCGTTTGGCATGGCCAGGTTCAATATGCGGGATACATTATTGATGAAAAGAGTGCATGTGGATCCGGCCAAGGTCAGAGTCATTCGGGATTGGCGGCCCCGACTACTATGTGAGCTTCGCGACTTTACCGGGTCTTGCTAATTTCTGTCGTGTAGATTCGTGTTGAAGTTCTCTCCTTATCACTTGGCCCGCCGAGTCAAGTCACCAAGGAAGGGCCGAAGCTGAGTTGCGCAGGTCGGAACCTCAGCAGAAGCATTCAAGAGGTGAAAAATCGCCTGCGGCCACGCGATTCTTTCACCTTACCCGGACACGACGACCATTTGAGATCGAGACGGATGCCTCACGACCTATGCTGTTAGGCGAGTTCTTACTCAACGAGGGGACATCCCGGTGGCATATCACACGGTGAGACATTGTACGAAGGGCAGGTTATGGTATCCCACTTGCTGTGTAAAAATATGTATTCATTGTGCAAGCATGCGACAATGAGCATTACACATTTTGGGGAAGAAACAATCATCCACAGGACAAGCCCTGAGTTCATGGAGACACGAGGAAGTTGCGGAGATGATCGCCATCAGTGGTCACATATACATAGCAGTTTCTTTGAACTCAAATTGATGCTTTAATAATATTTGCCATTGCCTCGGCAAACCCACCGTCGTGGCGCTCACCACCGTGCTCAACTCTTGTGGGCACGAGACACGATTGGCCGCTTCTCACCAGAAGTGACCAGTCGGCCATAGGAAAGGGCACTCTTGGGGGCACAGTTTCCCGAAATTTTCACCTCCGAATGCACTTTTATGTCACACAGGACACCTTTGTGTTCCCTTCAAGCGACGTGTAGGGTAGTGAGAGCACACTACGGTCGAGTCGACACCGGGCATTTCGGGGTCGAAAAACGATAGCAATACACGGAGAAGTGTTCCTGTTGGCCGAACCTTCGAGGATGTCGAAAGCACGTGAGATCTCACCCCGCGCGTGCCAGGCAAACCTTGTCAAGAAGCAGGGGCTATATATCACTACCTACCCCTAGTCGACCGTAGAATCCATCTCCCATGGATTACATATTGAACACCTTGCTCTAAGGACAAATAGCGTATTTCGTGGTCGTTGACAGTTCCTAAAGTAGCCATCCCCAGCAATCGCCGGTGATAGTCAACGAATGGTTGTACGTGCAACGCCTTACAACTCAACATCCCGCACATGGGGCGACCTCCCCTATATACAACACGGTTATAACGGGCTCTCCCACAGTTCAGGTAGCCTGCACTTCGCCGGGTGAGCTTGGGATTCCATCCTTGTGTCCCCATTGACATAATAGCCATTGCAACTACTCAGGCCGATTCAACTCACAGCATGTCCGATCGAAGTTGACCAAAGCAAGTAGCTTCACGCTCGGGCGCATTCAACACCATCCGCCAACGAGTTCTGTGATGTGTGGGCCAGGCAATACGAAGTACCAAACGGAGATAGTATGCCAAGTTATTTCTTTGCATCTGCGTGACTTTATATGGTTGTGTGTTTGATAACATTGCGGTAAACGGAGATAGTATGCCGAAGTTAAGTCACGGGAAGTTGAAACACCAATTTACCCAAAACGGGGCCATAGTTTTAGCGCTTCATCTCCTGGGGTTAAGGTTTTTGGATGTTTAGGGTTCTCATTGTTTCTCAATAATAAATAGGCCCTGCGCCTCATTGTAAAAAAACGATTCGGTACGTAACACACATCTCTTCTCGGAAGTTGCGCTACCCGGACGCCTGGCTATTTTGTTCCATTATGTACGTAGCGTCTTGTTATTTGATATTAATGAAAATGAAGTGTTATTTCACGCTTTGCATCTATTTAACATTTATGGTTATGTGTTTTTGTTACGCTGCGTTCACTGTAAATCCGGATCGGTGGTATATCGAACGGTACGCTTTTCTCGATCCTTCTTTGCATGTCCCCAACGGGGGTGGGGTATAAGGGCTGGGGCTTGTCATGGTGGAACAACACACGAATCCGCCCTGCGACGTAAGCCTCGGCGGGAGCGCCCCGCAGAGACGAAAGAAAAAGATGAGGGAGCGAGAGATCCTATCAAAATATTTATAGGGAGGCCCTCGAAAAATAGGAGCAACGATGATGGATGGTTTTGCTCAATCCTTGACGAGTGGCAAAGGCGGGCGCATCGCATCAATAGCCACTACGGAGTTGCGACTCCCTTTAAGGTACAAGTAAATTTTGACGTTCCCATGTTTGAGGGTCAAATAGACGCAGGATACCCGTAGATAGATGGTTGAATCTGTTAGAAGGATATTTCTCTGTTCATGACTTTTCGGTAGGGAGAAGATTATTTTTGCCTCCTCGAAAGCACACACGTAGGCCCTGCGCGCCTCGACGCGCGATTCGAGAGGTCGCAGCCACCACATCTCTTCTCGGAGGGTCGCACCACCGACACCTAACTGTTTTATTTCCATTATGTCGTAAACATCTTTCTGTTATTTGATATTAATGAAATGAAGTGTTTATTTAAGCACGCTCTCTGTTGTGGTTGTCGTTTGCTTATTCATTGCGTTCCACCTGCCATATAATCCGGGGATGGGTGGTATCGGAGCGGTGCGCTTTTCTCGATACTTCTTTGCATATTCTGTGGGAAGTCGAAGGTGTAAGGGCTACGAGAGCTTGATACGGTGGAACCTTTGTAGGGTCGTATAAGCCAAGCCTCGACGGACGCCCATGGGGGGACGAAAAGAAAGATGAAGACGAGAGGGTCTCCAAAAATATTTATAGAAGCCCTAGAAAAAACAAAGAACGCGATGATGAATGATTTTGCTCAAATCCTTCAACGGCTGCCACAGGCGGCGCATACGCATCAATAGCCACTCTCTGAGTTACGACTCATACTAAGAGTACAAGTAAATTTTGACATTCCCATATTTGAGGTCAAATGAGCCTTGGAATCTTAGTAGATAGATGGTTGAATCTATTAGAGGATATTTCTCTGTTCATGACTTGCCCGGACCGGGAAGATTATTTTGCACTCCTCGAGAAAGATGGCTGTGTGTTGCGGAGGAGCGCTGTCGGCCAGGCATCTGCAGGATCGTGAAAACACCATGGTGCTCAACTCTTGTGGGCACGAGACGCTTACGGTCGGCGGCACCCTGCTGCAGCAGGGTGACCCGAAATTCCGGCCACCGCCTGGGCCCACTCTTGGGGGCACCTGGGATTTCGTGCTACCTCCAAAGATGCCGCGCTCACACTGGGACACCTTTGTGTTCCTTCAGCGAGCGTGCAAGATGATATGGAAGCACACACTGGGTCGGTCATTTTGGGCATTTCGGGGTCGACGATGTGTGCTACGGTATTTCTGTTGGCCGAACCTTCGAAAGGATGCCGAAGCACATCGAGATCACCGCATTTGCTTGTGCCATTGCCCGTCGACCATCAAAAGCAAGGCCTATGTCTACCCTGAGTGAAGCCGTAGAATCCATCTCCATGGATTACATATCGGGCCACCTTCTGCTAAGAATGAAGTATTTGTGTTTCGACCAATTGCGTTTAATGATTCTCGAAGATAGCCATCCCGGCAGATGGCCGGACGAGGAGGTGATCTGACGAGAATGATTGTGCACGTTACACGCCGTGTGCACCAACTCAAAGCATCCCACGCATGGGAGCGAGAGCCTCCCTATGTACCTTACAGTTTATCGCAGGAGCTCTCCACGGTTCAATTGGCCATAGCCTTTAGAATTGGGCTTGGGGTTCCAACCACTATGTCCCATTTATTTTATTACTTCTGATTCTTGATTTTGCTAGGGCCGATTCAACTCATCCGGTCTGAAGTTGTACGTGAAAGTAACTTCATCGGCGCATTCTTTATCCGTAACGAGTTCATGATATATTGGACGAGCAGTACGAAGTACCTGGCGGAGATAAAGTGTATGCCAAAGTTATTTGCTTTGCATCTCTGTATTTATGGTTGTGTTTAGCTACCATTACGAAGTACAAACGGAGATAGTATGCCAAAGTTACGTCCACAGAAGTTGAAACACCAATTTTACCATGGTATAGTTTTTAGCTTCATACCTAAGGTTAGTTTTTACGGATGTTTAGGGTTCTCCATTGTTTCTCAATAATAAATAGGCCCTCGCGCCTCATTGTAAACGATTCCCAGGGTACCTTGCTTACCACATCTTCTCGAGAGATTCGCTGCGAAAGCACCTAACTATTTATTTCCATTATGTACGTAAGCATCTTTCTTTGTTATTTGATATTAATGAGAAATAGGTATTTATTTCATTGCATCTACATATTTATGGTTATGTGTTTATTATTGTTGCGTTCACACCACGCAAATCCGGATCGTTGGTATCGAGCGATGCCTTTTCTGGGTCCTTTATTTGCATGTCCCACAACGAGGTCGGGGTATGAGGAGCTGGGAGAAAAACGATGCGGTGGAACCTTTGCAAGATCCTGACCTCGTAAACCTCGACGGACCGCCCATAGGGAGCGAAAAAGAATGAACGGGGAATCCCTATCAAAATATTTATCGAGGAGACCCTCGAAAAAACAAAAGAGCTGATGATGGATAGTTTTTATCGTCCTTCAGCTGCACGAGCGCGCATACATATTAATAGCCACTGCGGGTTCGACTCCTTTAAGGTACAGTAAATTTTGATTTCCCATGAGGGTCAAATAGACGCGGATACCCGTGGATAGATGGTTGAATCTATTAGAAGGATATTTCTCTGTTCATGACTTTTGGACGTGGGAAGATTATTTTGCACTCCTCAGCCTGCCCCATGTTAACGGGGCGGTGGAAACCTACGTGAAACAAGGGACGGACAGACCCTCTCTTGTTCTCGGCGAGTGCCAACTTGGAATTCTTTCGGGGCGAGTCGGTGGGTACTGTCACCGCGGGGAGCTGTGAGGGACAGAAGTGCATCGACGGACCACCGCTGCGGCCAACGAGGTCAAGATATTGCACGGGCGGCGAATGTTCCCGCCTTTGCGCACAAAAGTTGGGTGTCAAGATTCGACCGGTGCTAAAGTATCGCCGATTTAATGTTGCCTGGATCGTCGGGGAGAAATGGGTTCCTCGACATCTCCTCGCTTGGTACGGCATACCCGGTATGCGCCAAGATTGAGCAGAAAGTTAAACGACGAAGACTTTGGATCTGCGAATCAAAAGCAAGGAAAAAGGTGCTTCCAAACACCCGCAAAAACAAAGGACGAGCATGGCGGCCCTCTAAGAACAACCCATCAAAGCCACAAGACGAACAACACGGCCAAAAACCAAGGGGACACGGAAAGTGGTGTCGAGTTCCATGAAGCTCCCTCACAACACAACGAAGAAGTGGTGTCGGGGCAGCGGTCGCTGGTGGCGGGACGAAGGCTTAGAGTGGATGCGCCGACTCGGTACGGTGCCGAGGGGGAATGAAGAAGCAACGGTTGACCAGTCTCGGGCCACGCCCTTGCCTACAAGGTCCGGAAGGAGGAACGGAGAAGATCCGAGAGGAGGAGAACGCCTCTTCCCTCCCGGAGGAGATGTGGGTAAGGAAGGCATCTGTACGGTTCATTGTCGACAATAGAGCCAAAGAACACTCATTTCGACGGGGCAACGGCGGAAAGCGGTTGGGCTTGCCGACCACGGCTCACCCACATCCATACACCATCGGGTGGCTTCCACCAAGGAAGCGAGATCTCCCGCACCGCGTCGGTGACGGTGCCCGCCTTCCACAACGCTCAAGCCCTTCACGGATGAGGTATTGTCTTGACGTTGCTCTATTGATGTTTCGATGTGTTAATAGGACAACCATACTTGCTTGAACGCTTGCTCTTTGTGTAGGTCTCGACCTCGTCTTGTTATTATTTTTGAAAATAAGTTGTACGGGATACAGAAGTGCCACCTCCTCTCGACTGTCTCTTTTAGTTCTTTGAAAACAATATGATAGCTCATTTTCTAAGCCGGAAATTACGTTTTTCACAGTGACGGTCAACCCGAGGGCAAGAAAAGGCAGCAGCCCACGACCTCCCGGACGGAGCCCCTACGCCGACCTTGTAAATGAATGAGTGCGTGGAGGGAGGTCGAGGACATCTTGCCTCACCACGGGGGTTCCTCTTGCGAATTGAGCACGGGTCGATGCGACCCCGGAGTGCGCCACTGCCCGTGGACACGATCTGTCTCGGCCCTTTCTGTACGGAAAATGATGAAGTCAAGGGCGAGATTCGAGAGCGTTGCGGTCACCGCGGGGCTCAGGGTTCTGTCGCTTCTTGAACGGGTGCGTGTTGGTGCGAAAGAAGGATGGGGACGTGGAGACAGCTATTGCTGACTATCGGGCACTTCGAACAAGATCATTTTGTCCAGGAATAGGTGCCAATCCCACGGATTGACCTTGGACCAACGAGTGCAAAAATATTTGATGAAATCGACACAGTACGGGTATCACGGTACCAATTGAACCCTACGATGTGTTGCCTTCAGCTAAGGAAGGCCTTTTTGAATATTTGGTCATGCCTTTCGGGTTAATGAATACTCCCGCAACCATGAGATGATGGAGCGGCCTTGTCTTGCGGCCATTCACCAACTCATTCGTAGTAATTACTTGGATGACATTATTCGGTCTTGACACGAACTTGGGAAGAAACACCTTACATGTCGCATAAAAATGGTCACCTCCAAACACTGCGGCAACACAAGTTGTGTGCCCAATTTGGAGGAGGTGCACGTTTAGCATGACCCGAGTTCAATAATACGGGACCATTATTGATGAAAAAGGGGTGCATGTGGATCAAGTAAGATCCAAGTCATTCGGGATTAGCCGGCCAGGCTACTATAACGAGCTTACGCGGCGCTGCAGGGTGTGCTAATTTCCTGTCGTGGAGTTAAGTGTTGAAGTTCTCTTTCATATCCATGACGCCAGGTCGAAGTCACCCAAAAAGAGAGGGCGAGAGGCAAGAGACAGCACACAGGCCGGAACCTCATAGAAGCATTCAAGGGTGAAAAAAGCCTAGCATACGTTCTTTTGGGTGCTCACCCAGGACTTGCGAGCCCGTTTGAGATGGGGGCAGATGCCCCTGCGAGGCGCTGCTGTGGGGCGATTCTTACTCAACGAAGGACATCATTGGCATATCCACAGTGAGACATTGTGTACGGGAACGGGTTCGCAAGTGTCCACTTATGACAAGAAATGTGTTCCATTGTGCAGGCTTTGTCGACGATGAGCATTGTTGAGGAAGAAACAATCATCACACGAGACCATGAAGCCCTGAGTTCATGGAACACAAGGAAGTTGGGAATGATCGCCCGTAAGTGAGTCCACACTGCTCACTGTGATTTCATTTGAACATCAGGTACAAGAAAGGTGGCTTGCAATAACTGCCAATTTGCCCTCGACCGACCATAGATGGTGGCGCTCACCAGTGTGCTCAACTCTTGTGGGCAGGACTTACGAATTGGCCTTCTCTGAGTGACCCGGAGTCGACCACACTTGCAAGGCACTCTTGGGGGCACACAGGGTTCCAAATTTTTTTCACCTCCAAGATGCGCACTGTGTCTGCCTGGGACACCTTTGTGTGTTCCTTCAGCGAGCGTGCCAAGATGATATGGGAAGCACACTACGGTCGGTCGTACAGGCATTTCGGGTGCGAGGAAAACGTTATTGTTACTACGGTGTTCATGGCGGACAAAAGGATGTCGGGGAAAAACACATCGGTCACCATGCCGCCTTGCCCGCTGACAAATGGCATCAAGCAAGGCCTATGCTACACTACCTACCCCCTAGTCGACGTGGGAATCATCTCCATGGATTACGCACGCAAGACACCTTCTGCTAAGAATGAAGTAGACGTGTTTTCGTGGTCGTTGACGGTTAAAGAGATAGCCATCATGGCGACACCGAAAGGTGTCCACACAGTGACCACGCTAAGCTCTTCTTTGAACGAGTGTGGGTGCTGAGATCCCGGGTCTGTCTCGCCTGCTCTCAGATCGAGATAGCAGGGTTCCTCGACATTTTGGTCCCGACCTGCGGTGATGTTGGACACAAAGCTCACCAAGTCCCACAGCTGCATCCCCCAAACAGATGGCCGAGACAGAGGTGAGGTCAGCAGACAGTTGTTGCATTACTGCGTAACGCCTGGCTCAAAGCATCACGCACACATGGGAGCGAGAGCCTCCCCTATATGTACAACACGATTTATAACGGGCTCTCCAGGTTCAATTTAAGCCTGCCAACCCTTTCGGTGGGCTTGGGTTCCCGTACTATATCCCCGACCTTGTTGCAAGCACGCTACGGTTAGGCACCGCTCGGCCGGTTCAGCTCGTAATACGATCGGGGTTGACGACAAAGTAGCTTCCGCCAGGCGCATTCAACACATCCGCCAACGAGTTCATGATCGCTATTCTGGAAGACGATGCGAAAAGTACCAAACGACACGATCAACAAGGTCCACACCGCTAGGGTGAGCGACAAAGAATGTGGCTACATTGGAAAGGGAGCGCCTCATGGACCTCACCGCAAGCTTCGCCGCTCGGGTACGGGCCGTGCACCATCACCAAAGGCTGTGAGTATGATGCCGCCCGAGCTTAGTATTTTGTTCCTTGTCGCACCAGGTCTTGATATGTGTGGATCGCCTGCGTCATGCATACACCTCTCTTTGGACACCTCGGACATTGCGGAACAACTCTACTAGCAGAGTTAGAACGGTTTGCTGGAACGACCCACCACGGATGTATCATGGAACCCTTTAAATCAGAACACTGAAATCCGTGACAGATCTTGTTGTGTCGGAGTTGTCAGCGTATCACATAAGGAAAATCGGGTTCACCCGGGGACCAAGTAGAGCGAAGAAATTTCTGCTCATCTCATGGAGGAACTTAGCAATAGAGACCATTGGCTTCCTAAGGGGAGAATGATCCGGTGGATATCGGCCTGCCCACCTGTTCCCGCCAGCTTCCACCATTGTCTCTTCAGTTTTGAGTTCGGCATAACACTGTTTTTGCGCGATTTTTTGAGTCTGAACTTCCGGAGAACACGTTTTGAGGCCTAAACGACGTTTTTTGAGTTGTAAACCTTGACCGAATTTTCTGATAAATTAAATCTCGTAATTATAGATCTCGGATAGAACTTTCTAATGATGTATCATGTCAAAATCAAACGGGGGAATAGTATGCCAAAGTTACGTCCACAGAAGTTACAAACACCAATTTACCCAAACGGGAGGCTGTGACATAGTTTTTGGTAACTTCATCTCCTAGGGTTAGGTTTGGGATGTTAGGGTTCTCCATTGTTTCTCTTAATAATAAATAGGCCCTACGCGCCTCATTGTCGCTTGATTCGATGCCTTGGCCACCATCTCTTCTCGGAAGTTAACCAAGCACCCTAGTATTTATTTCACGTATATACACTTCAGCATCTTCTGTTATTTGATATTAATGTAAGAAATGAAGTGTTATTTCATTGCATCTACTGTGTTGTGGTTATGTTTATTACGCTGCATTCACGTAAATCCGGATCATGTCTCCCCATCGATCACAGGTAGAAATACACCCCCAAAGTCGCCAGTGTCTGTCCGCATGAGTCTCCTGAAGGCAATTCTCTAAGGTCACGATGTGCGGTGTGTCATATGCCCTCGTGTCTGCCCGATCATCCATGTACTCTGCGACATGCTGCCTGCAGAAGCGCGCTACCCATAACCTGTGCCAGATACCCCCTACTATTGTTGCTTCTGCCACCATGCGGTCATACAGGTACGTGTCAAGGCATCGGTCACCCTGTGTGTTCTCAATGTGATGTAGGACACTTCTACTCTGTCCCAGTCCCACTATGGTACACCTGTCGACTCCATGTCCACCGGTGATCCCGGTCAATGCTGAAGGCTCCCCTTGCGGATGTGATCGACCTGAGTTGGCTCATCTTCATTTGGACCACCCAATCGTTATCATCATCTCACCTTGGCATCACTATACCCGCGTGAATGGATCATCCTCCAAATCATCACGAAGTCGAAAGTGAATCTCCCTGTCCATGGTGGTGATACCACCCTTTGCTCGACTCCACGTGACCTGCGTACCTTCTAGGGGTACAGAAGAACCCTTGGCCCCGCGCAAGGCACCATCGGGTGGCCACCTTCCAATGCCACCTCCTCTGACAGCTTTGCCAGTGTGATCACTACGCGGCCACATGTACAAGTGTCTGTACAAGACGCCTGAGGTTCCCGTCCATAAGCATTTGACCTTTGGAGCCGAAAATCCCTAGCAAATGTGCATGTGCTCGCTTCTGGGCAAGGCACAACTTGCCTCCCAAGACATGGTCAACTAACACCATGGGGAAAAAGAAAAGGTGGTCACTTTATCCCAATGCCAATACGGGGTTCTGTGTTCCCAACATAAAACTCTGTTGAACTACACAAGGTTCCTGCCTGTCACCAACCTCCACGGTGCCAGCACCGTCTCTCGCCATCCACACCTCGGTATGTGGATGCACGCACCGTCGCTCGGAAATCGTCTCTCATCTCGCCATAAATTAACGTGGAGTACGACTGGGTGGCTCGGCCTCTCTCCAATGGAAAGGGTGACCCAATAATGCTGCCCACAGCCCCCGTACGGCACGTGAAGAGGGGTTGCTACGATAATCCCAATGTGCCCCCTCTGGGCACATGCTACATTAGGGCATCAGCAGTTCCCCAATGTGGGCCAACTTGGCCGGCGGCTCGCTTCAAACCACTCTCATGCCCTCTGGCTCCTCGTTCTTGCAGCAACTCGGAAATAGCCTCTGCGTATTGATGTGGCCTTCCCTTTCCAAACCGGAGAAGGTCGGCTCGAAGCTAATGACAACGATGTGTGTGCGACCATCGTCAATACCTACTGTGTCTCTAGTGCCTCATCAAAGGTGGATACATCTCCTTGCACCTCACCCATCGCCACCGCTGCTACCGAAAACTGGGACACTACCCTGGTCATCACCTCAATGGATGACACTACGAAATGGCTACAAAGATGTCATCGATATGGTCAAAAAAGTCTCAACACGGGTGACCTAGTCATGCGGGTGTGTCCACATGCTCCCCATGATCTGTGTGCCTTCGTCCTCAGAGGTACGAGGTAGCCATTTCGTGCTTCCCCTTGAATTGTTGGTCGAAGCTGAAGGGTATCCATGTTTTCACCGATCCTGAACCGTGTGATCGGTGAGTCCATAATGTATGGGAAAAGAGTGTCCTTCCAATAGTATGCTAGAACTACGAACTCTGTTCTGTCCTTGTTACTTCCTCTTCATCCTGCTTGAGATGACGATATTCGAAGAAAAAGTTTTCGAAGTTTCCCCATGGTGCTCGACCGACGAAATAATCTCCCAAGGGTATATGATCATGCCTTCTACCTCCCTCACTCGGTACGGAGGCTGCAGAATGTGAGCACTTGTCGTGTTCCTGGTTAACCCTCTTCAGAAGGGCATTTGGTAAATGCTGGTCACATTGTTGTGAGAACCCCATAATTTCCACCTCTATTGTGTTTTTGAGGGGTAAGATTACGCCTACCTCTTTGTTCATGGGAAAAGATCCCCATTACGAGCCAAGACTAGCCTCCCCGATGCCATTGTATCCATTTTCGGGGGACTCTCTAAACACGGAGTCCAACTCTAAGCTGATGGACTAGAGGGCGTTTACCCGGATATTTCACCTGCGGAAAGAAGGTGAGATGCGGAGGCTACGTGGCCCTCACCAGGACTCTAGTCTATACAAGTGTAAACCAAAAAACACGGCAGATGGTATAACAACGGGGTGTCTCAAAGGATAAACAAGCGAGAGATGCGGGCCATACATAGTATGAAAACGATGTGTGCACAGATACACATAATAGAGAGAATACGAAATCTTTTATTGTGAAGCAACAATGAGTACAAGATGTGATCGAGTGATGATGGCACCTGCGACTTGCCGAGCAAGTGTAGGAATGCTCTCGAAATATCGATGGAATGGCTACTCTGCGATGCGTCAGGCTGGGCTTGTCATGTGGTATTCTTTGCTGGAACAGATAGTGTTAGGGCTGCTCCCCTACTCGGAATAGGCTGAAACTGCGGAATCGACCTCTTGCTCACAAAACCCGAGAAGAAAATCCTAGAGAGCATTTATGGAATGGACAACTACTCAAAGAAAATACCTCCATTGAGGATCTGCTATCCTCGAGAGCTCTGCTGGCCGGGGGCAGATGGAGATAATCCAAAATATGACCTCCCACTTAACCAAAAAAGTCTCCAATAGGCAAGGGCTGACCCTTGCCTAAATCTCCCAAACCAAGTACTCCAGAAAGCAATGCTCTTTCGAACTCCCTCAAAAAGGGCCCGTCTGTCTCCCCTCTCCAAAGGCCCCGGCCAGTTTATGTGCCCAGCTCCTCCACAAAGCCAAACACCAATCCTCTGTAAAAATGCGTCAGAACCTTCCTCACCGAAACAACACTCAAAGTCTCACGGGGTTGAGGCGAGATCTCCGACGAGCACTCAATGCACTAAGCAGTCTTCCGCGGACAAGCTAACGACCAACATGCTCAAAGTCGTGGTGACCGGGTTCAATATGAAAGCTCGAATGAGGGCGAGGCTCACTCTCCTTCTTATATGTGATGGGCCTCTCTCTCGGCCCACAAACACCATCTCCCAACGTGACACTCCCTTTGGACCACGTTGCTGCCATCTACTTCCTGTCATGGCCCTTGGTCTAAGTGAGTCCTCTACGTGGTCTCTTGCTTCCCCTTGGCCCACTTAAGTCTGTCTTCGGAGTCTACTAGGGGTACACTTTGTTTAGTGAGTTGTGTCCCCCTCTCCTCACTTTATTTATGTTCTAACTATAGAAGGCAAAAATTAATCAAAATTAATATTTCCAATTGTTGTTTCTAATTGGGAATATTATTTACCTCCCAATGTGCATATGATTCCATACGGAAATGCTAATGAAAAAAACAAATCCATCCCCCATCATTCCCTTATTTGATACACAATCCTCGGAAATCTAGGCGTCGGTCATGCATGCAGTCACTCACCTTCCAAGTTCCACGAAATCCCCTATCACCGGGCTATCCATCCCTTTGCAAGGCATGGCATTGGAAGATGAAAAAACCAAGGCATGTATACCTACCACTCAACCATCACTTCAATCACATCTTCGCATGCTCATAGAAATCAATGGACACTATTGAGCACCAGCCAATGTGCTCCCCAACATGCTATCACGAAGTGCTTTACCAACATACTAGTATACATTTCAATTCCTTTTATTATTGCTACTAATGCTTGCAATCGGTTTCAACCATAGCAGAATTTTCATGCTTCTTGTACCAGCACACCAACATAGGTTCAAAACAAAATGAAATAAACTCCACCATACCTCATTGGTAGCTTGTCGATAAGGTAGACTTGCAATTTTGTTCACTTCCGGTCACAACAAGTCAAACTATATGTTTCGATCAAATCATCATGTATAAACATATCCCTTACGGTTAGCTCAAAACACAACCATCATAAATTAAAATCACGAATCGCATGAAATCACCATAAACCATAATCATAATTCACATAACCATCATAAGTTAGAATCCTGAGATCATATAATAAAGTGAAGGCCATCTGATGTATCCTTCATCTATCCTTACTTTTTCTTTGTTCTTTTGTACACACTGCTGGATCGGTGCCACACTGACACCCAATGACATTGCTTCTCTTCAATCACATACACATAGTGTACAACATGTACATCCACCTAGCTAACGTACAACACCATACAATACATACATCCACCAGTGTACAACACAACACAATGCATACCCACCTACATCCGGTGCAAAAAACAACACAATACATACACCTACACGCAATGTACAACACAATACATATAAATACACACTATACTTACAATGAATACACATGTGCGTGCACACGACACACAATGCACATACGTAGTGCCTACATGCTGAAAAACAACATGTACAACATGCATACAATACATGTACATTAGTACCCATATGTGCACCAATAGCCACTGATACCATGTACATGACCATCACAATGTGTACAACATCACATATACTGCTGCACCACACCATTTACCTTCTGTGTAACACCACATGTACACAACCTACATGCTGACATGTAAATGAAACCACATGTACACAAAATCACATGCACGATGTGTACACAATACCACATACACACACACCACCACATACAATCATGCACACCAACACCATATGTACATATACATCACACATAACACACACACAAACATATGTACATAGCATTTCTATATAGAACATATAACACTATATGTAAACAACAACGCATATCCAACATGTACATAACACCATCTATACCTAGCAACACGTATAAAATATACACAACAACATATATACACAACACTAAATGCCCATAACATACAGTGCAACATGTACAACATATATATAGCAATAGTACACACACACATCCATAGACCACATTGACCCACAAAGAAATCTCCTTCTAGTATCTCTCCACTAATGCATGCATGCTTCGGCCATACGCATATCTGTTGCTTTCATTCCGTTGATGCTGCCCCTCAACGTACCTACTGCATAACATAGACATGTACATAGTATAATCACATAATATCAAATCCTTACATGATATTGACCTTGTAGATCTGTCGAGGTTATTCTTCCCACTTGATTCCTCATATGTGCTTCTTCGCTTGCCATTCACCCACTTGAGCAATCCGGGCGACTCTCCATGAGGCCAGTTCACATTATTCTGTTAGATAACAAAATACATATGTATACATATAAACATTAGCATTAAACGATCATAGTCCTCGGCATCACATGGGACAACTTTATACATACATACATATATACATATATAAACATACTGACATAAAGCACCCATGATCCGTCGAGATACATACATACATGCATGCATTGATCTAGGAGGATCTCGAGAGAACAGGTGGCTTTAAAATTGCTCAAAAATAAAAGTGGTCATATTACTCTCAAACTAGGTCCATATCAAAGTGTTCATCTCCCTGGTTCCAACGATGCAAACAACACTCCAATTTGAGCTGTATGGAGAAGTTAGAGCAAGTCAAGGAAGTTGGGCGGTGGGCCAGGTTTAAATGTCCAACAATTTCACCATCAGCAAGGCGGGGAACCTAGCCACACGAGAAGCGGGAAAAATTATTGCTTCATTAATTCACCTAATATCCCTTATTATCGACAAAAACTTAAAAGTGCCAATTTGTTTTAAAAATGAAAAATTATTTAAAAATAAGGGTGTGGGGTCACCACCCCCATCGATCGGTTATAACATAAATTGTATATGTATTAAACACGGATCTGAGGTTGTGGCAATAGTAAAAAGTGCAAGCGGTGGACCCACGTCGACCACGTGGGTTGGCTCCCGCCCCCCATGCGGGAGGCCCCCATACTACCGTAATCACCATACTGATACCAGCAGTTACGTACCAAAGGGGAGAAGAGATTGCGGTTGCCGTCCGGGCCATGTCGGCCGGACCACACATACAACAAATACATCGTGGAATACGGGACCAGCAGAGGTCGAAACCGCTTGGCCCATGTGCTGGTCACAGCGGCCAGTCCCAAAAATATAAACAAAAAAACATGCGCAATGGGTACACTAAAATGGGGAGGCGGGATTTGGTCCCGAACCTCCTCAACCATTTGCCAAATTTTACCAACACACCAGGGGACCAAGACCCCGGACCCCGAAGCAGACGGGAAGCGGAACCACATGAAGCTAAAGGCGGAGCCATGCCGGGGAACTGTGAGAGACGTGATGGTCGTGGGGTGCGAACGTACCAATGTCGGTTTGGGACAAATTTTATGTCGATTTTACCTCACAAAGCAGTAGAACTCAACGATGATGTTCGTTTCTACATCCTGGCTCTCTCCATTTTCGACCATTTTCCAGATTGAAGTATAAGGGTGCTTTATGTAATTTTACATGTACTTCTTCTTCTTTTTCAATTTAAGGAATGAGAGCCTTCCTCCCCAGCGTGAGCGGAGCCCAAAGATGTAGTCAAATTGGACGAACCGTAATCAACTTTTTGGTGCTGTTCTCATGCATATTGTATTCTCTTTGCTCATTATGTACTTAATTTTTCATCGATTTTGCAGTGCTCTATTACCATGCCATTATTTATGCATCTATAAGCGAAAGATCTTGGATCAAGTGGTATCAAAGTATGTATTTGTTGATGTGTGAATTGCATAAGTACATGCTAACTGGCAACAAACTTCAGGTATAGTAGAAGGAAAAGCTTAAGTCCTTTGATCTGAAGCGGGGACGTACACCATGAAAACATGGTAGATGGCTACTAGGTGGAAGAAAACGGTGCCATGAACGTATACAACATGGCGGTAGACAAAGCTGACATACGATGCCAGAATACCATCAAGGCAAAGAAAGACGTAGATGATCATGGATCGGTAAATCATGGAGATGGTGGAGAAACGCTTCCTCCCTCTCCATCTTCTCGCAAATAGTTCACCTCTTCTTCTTCTCATCATTCATGACGTCATAGGCCACATCAAGAAAACATTCCTTAAACTATATGTAAAGTTTGTTGCCTATGTGTATGAGAATGTAATGCAAAGTTCAACAATTGGATTAGACATGACAGGGTCTGCTACCCGATTCAACGGATCAAGAAAGACGAGGCAAGGTACGGTTGGCATCCATTTGATAGGTGGCACTTCTCTTGTTTGGTGGGGAGATAAAATTGCAAGGCGACAACAATCGAGTAATATGCTCTCCCCCACTCATGGAAAATTTTATTACTGCATTGAAAAATGCAGTTTTACCCATTAGGCTATAAGAAAAAGGAATTAATGGAATGGAAAAAAACACCTAAAACGAGGCAAAGGTAAAAATGTGCAAAAACTTCACTAAAAAAATTTGAAAAAAAGCACTCTAACTTCAACATTTCATTAGATTCACTAGAGATTGTAACTAAGTATATCGATTCTCTACATAATTACATAAGGCATTCATTTGTTATTGTTTGAGCACCTTTACTATCGATGGAGCCGGTGTGAAGGGTGTGCATCTTGAAAACGAGGATGCCTTGAACAAAATGACACGAGAAGAACACGATAACCAAGAGAAGAAGAGAGCAAATCCCTCTTGTACACATTTATGATAAAGAGGACGGAACGAAAATTGCGGAAACTACACCACCGAGCCGGGAAACTAAGAGGGATGACGAAAAAACAGAGCCCGAAGGGTTTCCACCATGCAAGAATATCAAAAGCATGAATCTGAGAGAATGAGAAGGTCTCCTTGGGCTGAGGTTACGGGGGCTAGACCAATTGACTTGGGATCAAATTCCAGGTGACGAAAGGAGGATTGCGGCTCTTCGAATTACCGGCGGATGGACCCATCGATTTGGGTTTGGAGTTGAGGGCGATGAAAGCAAATATTTCGATAGATAGTGTACCAGGTGAAAAAAGATCGCCCAATGTGGCATGGCTCCGGAAACTTGAGGCGACGTCAACGAATTCAGGTAGAGAATGCGGGCAGGAGACTCCTACGAGCCGGAAAAAGGAGAAACAAAGGTTGTTAGCAGGCCAATTGCAAGCTAAGGAAGAGGCCTTGGGAAAGATGCGGCCATAACCACCTTGGGGTAAAGAGTGATTCTTCGGTTCATACTTCTTGATGACACTTTTTCTTCTTTTGAAAAAACATGCTACGAAGATGAGATCTGATGCGATAAAGAAAATGGAGTATTAGGGAAAGGGTCTGGAAGCATTATTGACCCCGGAGGCATCATGAACCCCATCAAAGTAGAAAGAATCACCTCATCATGTGAGGACTTGGGAATGTCGGGGAAGGAGGTTGGGGAATACTCCAAGACAGCCAACAACACAACGAAAAGAAGATGATGAGAAGCGCGCCTCATTATCGAAGGCACATAGGGAAGACGTTCCAGATGATCCATAAAATCTAGAGAGGAAGAATCATTGCAACAGATGAACACCATAAACACCATGCCAAACCTTCGGCCCCAAAAATAACCATGAAGAATCCAATCATCGAAAATATCCCACAAAGAAAATCTACACGGGAAGATGACCAAATTTACTTTGTAAATAAAAAGATGTTTTTAGAGGTAGTAGCTTGCTATGTTACATTTTTAAATCATGCATTGCAAGTAAATGTAAAATTTACTTGATGTGTTTTCCATCGCTTCGAAATGCAATGATGATGTTTTAGCCTTTTCTTGTAAGTATGTGGATGAGGTATTGGTTTTATTATATATTTATTGACCAATAGTGTGTGCTATAAGCTCTTGGAAAGGAAAGTTGCTTGAGTCATGTGTGGTTTGTATATAATTTACCCAAAGGATGTACACGGTTGTGTGCAATTGATTGAAATTGTGGTTTGGCAAGGACACAAGCAGTGTGTTGGATGTGTTAATGCTTTTGGTGGTCCAAAAGCTCCTTAGTGAAGATGATTAATCCAGGAGGATCTTAGAGAACAAGTGGCTTTAAAATTGCTCAACACTCAAAGTCTTCAGATTGCTCTCAAACTAGGTCCATATCGAAGTGCTCGTCGCCTTGGTTCCAACGGTGCAAACAACACTCCAAATCGAACCTGTATGGAGAAGTTAGAGCAAGTCAAAGTTGTGGTCAAAGTTGGGCAGTGGGCTAGGTTTAAATGTCCTACAATTTCACTGTCAACCGGCAAGGAACCTTGTTATACGTCAATTTGGGTATCATCCCCCATGACCTGGTCAAATTGGACATCATCCCCAGGACCAATGAAATAGAGTCTATCATCCCCTTACATTTCAATTTCTATATGCCCTAAGAGAAGAAAAAATCATTCATGGCTTCTATTGTGAGACTTCCAAGGTTTGAATTGCTGCTATATAACTTATGAACTCACCAACACCGCCCTCTCGAGGACTAAACGTATTTGCTGTGAAACATCCTCCATTCAAAGGGTGCACAACAATGCACTTCCAGGCAGCATTCAAGAGTTTGTTGGTCACCTCGGAGGCGAATTCTCATTGTGTTTGAATCTCACATGGCTAGTGCCTTCTAGAAGAGTCTCACATGTATCAAAATTCGAATCCAAGTGTCTGTCCCCAACACCTTTGAACTTGGGAACATGTCTTGCCAGTGTATAAAGTCATTCATTGATAAACTCTGCATCAATTTCCCTATAAATTTAGCACGGATCCCGGTGCTAGGGAGGAAAGAATTTACATTAAAGAAATGATGTTGGATTCTCATTTGAGAGAGTGAAGAAGTACTAATATGCTCTTTCGGGTGTGATGTTGGATGTGATGTATATGAGCAGGATGAAGGAAAGTGAGGCTAGTGGCATCGAATCGATCATTGGTTTTAACCTCCCCCTTCTACTCTTTAATAAAGAATATTATGCATCTATTTATGTTTCTATTTCTCATGCAATGGACTCTTGAATGATATGCATGTTTCCACATCCTAGTCGAATTTAGGGTGATTAAGATAAGTAGGCATGTATATATTGAAATATGTTTGTTGTTCTTTGTTTGTAGCACGAAACAATATGGCCTGCGAGTTGGATTGAAGGCGACGGCAAAAGCGACAAAAGGGGAAGAAGTGCTTGGATCACAAGTAGGTTCTTCTATCATTCTGTGTGTCTATTTATGTTAGAAAAAGTGATATAAAAGTCTTTCATCTATTGTTCTAAGTACCTAGCACCACACTTAAGAATTTGATTTATTCGTAGATCATAATTCGCATAACAAATTAGCGACTCCAGGGGAGTTTCTATCCAATCTGGTGTTTTGCTTAACTAATCCTCATCAATAGCATCTACTTTCAATTATTAAATTTTTGAATGAAAAATTGCCATTAAGAAGTGTCGTGCAGCAGCTTTTTTCATTTTCAATCACTATTTTGCACCAACGCCTTTGACTGTTCAAAATGATGCATTGTCTCCCACTTGAGGTGCATTACTGATACTGTCTCCCCTTAGAGGCAAGTATTTGCCGCCTTAGCCAATGAATTCCATTCAAATTTTGTCATTTGCTATCATTGTCAACCATTTGTTTGTTGTATTCTCATACCTGCGATACCTCTTAGGGGAACCGAGTGTAATTTCTATATTATTCTGCTTTGAAAATACATTCCAATGTCCCTTTTTGTGTTTTTCTTTATCATTGGAAAATCAAATTCAAGTATTTTATTTACGCATTAGATCGATTTGTTTCGTAAGGAAATTATCGTTAAATTCTTCATTCCTTGTAGGAAAAAATTGTAGTTCCATTCTTTGTTTTCCTAAAGATAAATTTTTGTTAAATTCTGCGTTTCTCAAAAGAAAACATTTGTTTTTGTTGATTTGATGTATAGTTTCCTTTCTTGCATTCCACATCAAGGAGATAGAAAAGAAAAAACATGTATGTGCATATAGTGAATTGTTATTGTTTTACTTTCTAGGAACAAGTTAGGAAATCTACATTTTAGTTTGTGTTGTTTGTTGTTTGCTCTAAAACTAGTTACTCTTTCCCCTTAAACGCTAGGATTTTTCATTGAAAAGACTAAAATTGAAAGTTTGCTTATTATTTTAGTTTTTTCATTTTCAGAATTTTCATCACATCACGTTGAGCCTCAAGACAAACTTTTACGTGGGATCAACTTAAAATTTCGTCAATTTACCTGAAAGCATTGGAACAAGTAACATTTAAGTCTAGGCTAGAAGCGTGTTTTCAATATGCATTAAACATGATTGTCGTTAACATACTGCGATACATTAAAATGTGTGATACCTCTTATCCCTTGTAAGTATATCGGAAACTCGTCCCCATACCTTCGGAGCATATAAGATTGATGTTCTAATACGAAAAGTATAGGGGTGTCTTTGTACGATTTAAACGCATTAGATATGAAGTATATCTGATATGCATGTATATATCGGATGTTGAAGCCTAATTTGCCTTCTTTTCTGAGCCTTCACTTCATTTCTGTCATTATTTTATCACTTCCTGCCAAGCCTAAAATCAATGGAAAAATGATTAGGATTGTAAAGGTTACATGAAATTGATTAACATATTGTTATTTTCATGATTTTTGCTGTTTTAATAATTTTTACGCAAAATAGCGCTACGAATACGGAGCATTAGCCAGATGATCACGCGTTACTTGGGCCGATCAACGTTCGTATTATTTTAGAGTTTAGAAATGGGTTACGAATTAATCTCAAAAGAAAAGCGCATATAGGAAAATTAGAGACTTCAGCGTCACATCATTCCTTGCTCACATAAAGTATTTGAGCACAATTCTACGAATTGATTATGCCGTAGAAGCAAAACCAAGAGGTAGAGTTCTACCCGGAGACACGGAACTCTACAACTGTCTCTCTGACCAAAGTGCGCAACCTTCAATAGGTTTTGTTTTCAATTACAAAGGGGCTGGAAAAGACACTTATCCTGGCTTTTCTAAAGGGTAGTTATGTAATTTTCATTAAAAATAACTGCGAAGACCAAGATCCATTGGTGGCTGGTATTTGGATTTATTGGTGATAAAGATTGTAATACCTTTATTTTAGAATTTTTATCCTTTAATAGAAAATGACATTTCCTTGAACGTGTTAGTCTAATCTTGAACTAGATTTAAGTATACTCTTTGGTGGTGAGGCCTCTTATACTGGCGAAACATTTTCGATTGAATGAAATGTTTAATTTCATTTCATTTCTAACTAGACAGTTTCAAGTTTTATGTTCATAGTTAATTTCATTAATGTTACAACTATGCTTGTTCTAATAAATCTTCCAAAGAAAATATCATTATGATGGTTAAAAAAATATTTTGTAGTGTTATAGATTTTATTTGTGATTCACTGTTCTAAACCTCCACAAATTTAAACTTACTCTAGTAAACTCTTCCAAGATGTCATTATGATGATTAAGGCATATTTGTGATACGCAGGTTTTAGTTGCTTGTTTACACTACAATAGCATAGCTAATCTTACTCTTAAAAGAACTCTTCCAAAACATCACTTTGACAATAAAATAATCATTTATGATATCTTAGTTTAATATGTACGCTTTCGATTTTTTGTGTTTATGTTCAATTGCTTTGAATGACAAAAAATACATACTTATTCTACAAACTCTTCATATCCATACCTCTACTCACCGGAAACGGGATGGTACATGTGCAATTCAACAAGTTAGTTGCATGTTAACTTCGTTAAACCTCTAGGAGAGTAGAATACATGTGATTCATTCTGTCCTTTCATTTTTTAGTTTGATAATGACAACTTTTATGATCTAACATTTTTCTTTTAATAACCCAAATAAACTAATAGCTTTAGCTCGATTTTAACTCTTTATATGAGCACCCGATGCAGATTGTCAATTAATTACATTTTTAAGTTATATTAGTTGTTTAATTTAAATACCACAGTCGCTTCATTAACACACAAAACTTCTTTTATTGTTCCATTATATAGTAATACATAATCATTTTGGACGAGTTGAGGTATCGGTCTTGAACCTAGAGTATTTTACCTTCATTTTACAAACATTGCTATAAAAGTCTAGGCTATAAAAATGAAATCTATAACTTTTAGAATGAGAGCCTTTTGGTGTTAAATTGGAGTTTTTACGAGAACATAATTAGAAGCTAGTTTCGAATAGAAGTCTTATGATGCTACAAATGTTTTCCAAATATACTTGATAGATCTTAAATGTGGATGAGATGTTGTAACATTATAAGTTAGTTGTTTGATTGTTTAGTTGAAGAACTTCATTACTTGGTACTTGGTGCTATCAAAGCTCTTCCAAAACATACTGTGAATACGTTGGACAAGTTAAAGCTCATGTTATGATTTATTTCCTTGAAGTCATTATCAAAGCTTTGTATTTTGCTAATAATCATATTTTAAGCTTTGTTTTAATTTCGGTATTTGCACACAATAATTTGTCTTCATCAATAATTTAGGCTTCCTGTTTTTAACGTTAGCTTCTTTCCACAGCATTTAGTTCTTTTCAACTTTTGCAAACATAAAACAATAAAAACCCATAGTATCCTACAAACACTAAACACAAAGTGGAAAAGAGTTACTTAAGAGCACATATGGTGCACTTCACTTAAGTAGGTTACCAACTTTGGTTGACAATTAATGAACTCAGTTTTAAGGAGACTAGGTTGAGCACAAACACACGGACTCTCTTGATCTCACAATATTTATCTTCTTGCAAAAATGTAGAATCCTTCCATACACTTCTGGGTATGTTACCGGAAATTTAATATTGACCATTCACAGGCCATGAAATGTCACAAAAACACACAACACGTTGTTTTTAACGGAAAGCACAGAGCTAAGGAAAACACAACTATATGTACTATGTAACATGGAGATCATGTGACAATCTCATACAAACATACAAAGCTTATCACAAGCTCTCGATGCAGTGTCCATTCAACACTAATCGGACGATCTTGCAAATCCTTCTGCCCCAGTCTTTGCTGCCTCCTCCTTTGCCTCACTGCCTGATCAAGCTGATTACAAAGACAATTTGATGTAATCTACTTCTCGACTACGTTATTATCATTGGCAACTCAGTAACATGTAGATACTAATTCATGCATCACTAAGTAGTCACAACGGAGGGTAGTCAATCTTGCCCTTTCTTTTTATCTCTCCACACACGGTCTTCTTGGATGCGGCCTTCTTTTGTAGTTAGCTGTTGTATTGTTCGGTTGATTCTTGGTAGATTATTATTTGAATTAGTGCTAATTAATTCACTCCACTCTTTCACTAGTGTATCATTTGGTTAGTTAGATACAACTATAGCTCAAGCTGAGTCTAACACAATAAGCACGGAATACAACTCCCATAAATTACTCTTTCCAACTCTGTCATAACTTTTCCGCCGAGTTCTAGCTGAGTCCTCCGCCCGCAGACTCCCACAGAGTAAACCCCTTGGGAATTACGTATTCCCTGCGATCCTTTGATGTACACATACGTACCCAAACAAAGTGCTCGAAAGACAAGTTGTTGTTTAAGTCGGTGTGTAGAATTAATAATCGACATGCATCTATTCACGAATTGACGATCTATAAATATACTTCGCCCAATATTCTAAAAATAAAATTTCATCTGCATTCACATTTGACCAACCATCTACAAATAACCTCTACATATATAGGAATATTCTCACCATGTCTAAAAATGAGCCTTTTACCTAAGAGCTTAACATGCGTTGCCTAGTTTAGGTGATTATTTTTGTACGGAATCAGGATGATGTTTGAGAAGCCTCCTTCTTGTTTCTTATTGCCAATCTCTTCAACACTCCTCTCAAAAATAAAAATTTGCTCTTTGCATGTGACATGCAACTCAGTACATTCACCTGCTGACCTTTTAACATACCGAAGCGAAAGGCTCCAAACAACTAAATCGGTATAATGCAGCATCTATCACCCGAGTCTTCGACCTGCCGAGCCTGCATGCACATGTCTTCAGGAAAAGCTTGCTTTGTTGAACTACGCACCTGTTCCTCTACCTGCTGTCAACGCTACGGGCCGCCGCTCCAGTGCTCAAACAACATCACTTTTGATATGCTTGCATCAATCCGGCCAGTCATCTGCGCTGCTACCTTGGGCACCTCATAACAAGGTTCAATTCATAGTGTCCACCTCTCCAATGAATCCTGCCCAAAAATATCCTCATGGGATTCTCCTTACATATCACCTCACCTCCTCACCTAGTGGTATAGGCACGCATGCCTCCCTACCTTCTCACTCCCGGCACCGGTCTCTGCATGGTGGTTGCTCCCAGCCTTGCTGATCCTCATCTTGTGGTGCTCACATCAGGGTTCACTCTTGCCATACAAATCCAGCTCCCCTCTCAAGCTTGTTCATGTCTTTCTTGCACTTCCCAATAGTGAGGCCCTGTAGAAATCCCATCTACATCAACTCTATAAAGATTCTTAAGCATCTCCGGTTGTGTTTATCCCAGCATAAGAGTATGTATAGGCACTCTTCAAGGCTCCTCTCCTTCTAAAATCACTAACCTCTGCTTTTCTCCTCAAATCTTTCGCCATCTTGTACCTCGATTACATGTAGATTCTTCAGCACAACCACATTGCAATTGTCTGGCTTCTCCTGAAATTTTCCATAACAAAGAGATTTTAATTAAAGTATCTCCCTCATTGACATTCAGGTTAAATACGATTTTTTCTTTCAGTTTTAGGTTATTTTTTGTGAGAATCCGTATACTGTTGTTTTTAAAATATTTAACTAAAAATTTGGAGATATTCTTCTGTAAACTTGGCAAAAAAGTCTTTATGTGTTCATAGAAAATCTATATTTTATTTGATATGTGAGAAGAGAAATTATACACAATATGCATGTATATCAAGACTTCTAATCTGATATTTATCTTCTTGCAAAATATTAGAATCTTCACTATAATTCTAGGAAATTTAATCATGGTTTAAAAACACATGACTGATAAAAACACATATTCTGGGTTGTTTATTACTTGGAAAAGCACAGGCTAAGCAACTATATATTGTGTAACATGGAATATTTTAAATCTCATACAGTATACAAAGCTATCACAAGCTCTCTGATCTGATGTAATCGTCATGTACACTAATCATGTTAATCTTTTGATCTACATCACGATCTTTGCCCTCCTGCCCAACCACCGCCTCCTTTGTACAGCATCAAGTGAATTAAAGACCAATTCATTCATTCCATCTCAGTAGCTTCACGTTCATTATCATTGGCAACTCCAATAACAACATCATATGGTCAATTCATGGCTCACTAGTAATCCTAGCAGGCTAAATCCATCACCCTTTCACCCTATCTCTCTTTGGTTTCCATTGGATACGACACTTTTACCTATAGTTATTTCTTTGTCATTTTCCCGATTATTAATGAGTTATTGTTTGAATTAATTAACTAATTATCCCTCACTAATGTCATTCGGTTAGATTGATACAACTAGCTCAAGTGAGTCTATTTGAGTTAAGCTGAATACCAACTCCATATTCTCTTCAACTACGCTCTTAACTTTTCCACTTGAGTTCTAAGCCGAGTCCTCCATGCTGAACTCTAGCTAAGCTTGTCCAGAATTGTAGTCAACTCGATCCAGAGCTGATGTACCACCTCCTTTTAGGCTCAGAAGATACTCAGAAAGAATAAGTTATTGTTTAAGAAGTCTAGAATTATTGTGGAAACTAATAATAATTATTTTGTCTATTTTAGATTGACAGTCTATAAATAGACTTAAGCAATATTATAAAATAAATTTCATCTATTTGCATTTGACCAACCATCTACAAAATAATATCTACCTTTCTTTATATAGAAATATTACACTACTATGTCTAAAAACAGAACATACATAAAAATAACTGTGTGGGCCCTTCTAGTTTAGCGTGATTATTTTCCATGGGATCAAGGATGATGTTTGAGGAAAGCACTCCTTCACTTTGTTTCTTCTTTGTAATCTTCAACATTAGACAACACTAATACAGACTTGGTCCCACTCCATGTACCTTCGGAAGTGTATTTGGGAGGACAAATTTGGGATTTGCTATCCATCCTGGTGGGCAGGTTGGTCTTGCTAACAACTTGTGATACAGAACACAACATGGGGAGATTTCCTGGTATGTTCTTGATTTAACGGAAGTATTCTGGTCCTGGTACTTGGTAAACCTTTTGCCTGAAATTACCCCTTTTATTTTATTTATTTGTTTTATGGTACGTAAAATAAATCGGTCATCTTGGAAGAAGAACCTTTGTTTTCTTCATCGTTCGTATGGGAGAATAACCTTTGAAACCACCTTTACCATCGGAATCCCTTAAACGGTCGGCGAGCGACATTGCTCTATCAAACTAGTACTGTGTTTCGCAGACACCCGCCTCATTCTCCTGTAAACCAAAGTATTTACAAGTTGTTTCCTGATCTTGGTTCCTTATCTTTAACAGGACGGATGTCCTCGGAAACTACATGGTCACAATCCATCAATCGGTGAGACATACCTCCCAAAACGTGGCGTTGTTCAAGCTTTGGTCGGTTGATTTGGATCTTGTCCACTTTTTTCCCGAGAACATCTTAATCTCTCGAAGTCGAAACATTGGAAGTTCTTCTGTGTATTTTTCAACCTATTGTAACCATGGAGGTCTCCATATCGCGTAGTCAAACTCACGAAATATACTTTGGGCTGTGATGGAAATCCTTTCACCTGGTTTAATTTCGATTGAATAAATACGACAAGACGAAACACCTTTAACTCCAACAACAACTCTTGTTGGGCGGAGCTTTATGCGAGTCTTTTCCTCAATCACACATATACTTTTGTTGATCTTGTGTCTATTAAAGTTCCTGTAGATCAACCTGGTGTCAGTTGGTCAAATAACCATACCGAGCCAACATATTCGGCTGGACCATCTATTCCGATTGCAATAAAGCTACTCTTCTCTTCCTCGATGTTCACAACTTCAGTCATCTATATGGTAGCCCTTCATCACCACAATTTCTGATCTTTATACGGAACCTTCTGCGAGTACTCAAACCTTGGACTTCACCAATGTCATCTTTTGGTATTCAGCGGTAAATCTATAGTGAGTGCGATTGAATTGATCCTTTATATACATCATCAAGGAAATATTAAGCTGGTCCATCTGGTATATTCCATCCACTACAGCTACCATTGGACTCCTACATTTGGAAGACAATATTTTCCATCTTATTATACCTCCTCATCTTTGGGGGGAAACATGTAGATGCCCATATTGATAGTACTTCGTCCATTATTTGGTCATCCTAATGTCGAAGGAATGTTTTACGATGGCGACCCTCTACCCATCCAACCACAAACGGTTGTACACTCGTATCTGACCGGTTTAACTATTGCACCCACGCTCAACTTCGCTTATTGACCATCCTTACCCTTGTTACGGACTCTAACTATTGTGTCTCAACCATCTCGGGCGGGTCCTTCAACCCAATACCCTCAAGTATTGGGCCCTCGGTTTCCAACTCGCCACGTTTGTTTACAACAACCACCTATATCCGGGTGTTTATTCACAAGTTGGATTACCATGTGTAGGATGTTGCGGCCACAACCGAGGTTATACCTATCACACAACTAAATTCAAGCTGTCCTGTTTTGGGTTATTATACGAGTGGAACGGAAGGCCTGGCGGCCACAAGCGCAAATTCCACAACCTTCATTTCAACAAGTAGCGTACTCGAGTTTTGGTCAATGAAGATCCTCAAGGTTTGCTATCCAAAACAACCCCTGTACGAGTTGCAAGCAATAGATTCATATGCTAGTGCTCGAAAGGCACATTTCCCAAGCAATTCCATCATGCTGTTTATGCTCAACTTTGAGCTTAAATCGACAATTTTCCCCTTTGTTGCAACTTTAGAGGTTACCAAATTTAATACATACACCAATGATCCAATCAATTACGCTCCTTGGTGGTAGGTGATACCTGCGCATTACCTCGGATATTTCTAAGTTTAATGAAACCTGCAGGAAGACCCGTCGACGCATGTTATGTTATCATTTGTGGTGTTCATCTAATTCCCTAAATGATGACTTCGTTCAACTACATCTTTTCAGTACGTACGCTCCTTTGGTCCAGTATAAAGTGGTACATTGAGTTACCAAACTTCTTTGATAATTTCACACTACCCTGAATCTTGTCTTTGACCACTTGGGTTATCTATATGATTTGGTAAGGCCCGAACTCTTGACTAATTTTAAATAGTGATGTTACTCATTTACGATCATATTCATGAGTGGCATCGTCTTCGTAGAATGGTTAAGATATTGTTCTTCGTCGACTCCATCTTGAGGGTTCCATTAAGTCCATGACTTACCATCACCTGCTAACGAGAGGATGTAGCTAAGGGCGAGCGTCATCAACGAAGAGCGAGTTATTGGTCTTGCCCAATATTTAGACAGTTTATATTTTCAAATCGGCACGGCACTACGAAAATTACGATGCCTATAATCTAATTTTACTATTCCTCCTCCACCATCTAAGGACGTCATGCCGAGAGATGGTATGATACGATGCGAAGCACATCACTCTCTTTGTCGGTCCTACTCTTTCTTCTAAAATCATACCATTTCATCTCTGAGGAGAGAAAAAGTGAAAAGCAGCAGAAAGTATTGAAAGGGAAATCAAGAAAAAAACAAACTCTGCCCTTGAAAGATCATTTCGATCGATCAACTGAAAATTGAAACCTCGTGCCCTTGTCATTTGTAATAAGGAACACTTTTCGTATTTGTCTCACTAAACAGAAGTCTCAAAATTAGTTAAGACCTGCGCATGCATACGTAGTGTTGATAGATCCCATTTAGAATGCGAACACAATTTCGAGTTTGCTATATATCCAACTTACGGTTTCCCCAGAAGGGAGGTGCTTGTCTTTTGTCTGCAACATCTCCTTTGAAACCATCGGTAGTGTTTTGGTGTCAACGCATAATAAAGATTATGGTAGTCGGACTGCGATAAACCTACTACCTGCGACACGAATCCGTCTCGAATCGATACCTTCATTGCTATTCCTGAATTATTTTAAATATAGGAAAAGTTGTTCATAAATCAACATTTAATCCTCAAAGCTACGAGTTGCTCAGAATATAATATAGTCGAAGATTTGGATAAATCCTTCTTCTATGTCAACGCTTGAGGTGCTTAAAATTGTCCCTCCCTTAGCGAGTCTTTGTTGTACGGCAATTGGTGCAGAATTGATCAAAACAAATTCCAATCTCGTAGTTTTAATCATACGGGCTATGTGCCGCAATTACCCCGACAAAATTGGCACATTCTCCATCAAAGTAAATGTTCTCAATCACCTTGTTTCATCATACTATTATTTGCTGAGGGAGCATCTACGTGCCGTATGTCTCTAAAGCATTTCTTTTGGAAGTGGGTTGGCTCGCCACGCCTATCTCCAATCGCCTACGACGTTGAAGGCTTTCGACGGATGTCTTACCTCCTCATGCTAGGTATTATCAATAACTTTGCATGTTGAGTAGGGTAAAAAATAGTAGATATTGAGTTGAGGTCGTTTACGAACCCCTTGATTACAATGTCTTACACTCGGAAAATAATAGGTATACTATGACACGTCTCTACATATTTTAGAAGATCACCCTTTCCATAAAGGTGTTATCCGATCATCAATCAACTATCCTTCTTTGCCTCCAATTACGGAGTAACTAGAACGTGCAGTAGTTCATGCCCAAATGTATGAGAATATTGTGAACTGTGGGAATCTTAAAGGATTCCACTCCCATGGGGACTGCATTACCACCGCTTTGTGACGTCGACAAAAATTTCAAGTATAGAGAGCTGCTACATGATGTCTTCTGCTCCATACGCTTAAGGAAGATTATGGATGATTAAAGGTATTTACGTTGGATAGGTTTCTGCCACCCAACCCAATTGGGTTGGCATAGAAATTAATCTATGGCCTGGGCGGCGAATCTGAAATCATCATCGCCGATCATTTGGGTGAATCATTCATTGAGTTTGGTACTCCCATCTTTGTCAACTTTCTTAACGGATGAGAATATTGTGGAATCCACGATACCCGGAGGAGAAGAGCCATGGGAAGATCATCATCATAGCTCCCCATTTTAAGTTATGAAGAGATAATCTTATTGAACTATATCACCCATCGATCAAAACATTATTTTCAAATTATTTTCCTATTAATACAATCGATTCCGAGCAAAATTTATCAAATATTGAAGAAACCATTTCTATCTATATTTCGACCAAACTGACGTTGTATAAAACATTCATGTTAGCGTGTCTTGTTCTTCATCAAAAATTGAAACATATCTTTCTCTTTCATGAATTTCGTGATGTATTTGCTTGGTGTAGAAAGGAAATTCCAGGCATGAATACTAATCTGTTAAGACACACAATTAATATGTACCATGATGTCAAGTCGGTATGTCAACGCCTACATCTTCGATGCATCGAAGACGACGCCATTAAAACAAAAGTTGAAAATCTTTTGCGTGTTGGTTTCATATACCATTCCACTAATGGAGTGGGTTTCCAACATCGTTCACTTTTATGAAAAAAAACAAAGAACCATCAAAGTGTGCGTCGATTATCGGGATGTCAATATTTCTTGTCCAAAGACAACCTCTTACTCCTTTATTGACCATATTATTGACGATTGTCTTTGGATGTAAAATATTTTCGTTCATGGATGGATTTTCCATTCCCAATTAAATCAATATTCTCCAGAGGACCAATATAAGATAACATTTCATGTCATCACTGGGGCACATTCGCTTATCGAAACTCCCAGTTTGGTTTAAATAATGTTGAGGAAACTTTTCGAAGGACTATGCTTTCAATTGCATCGACACATTGTTCAACCCTATCTAAGTGATTACACCGCACATTCACGAAACGGACTAATGCGATGCATTTGAGAGCTATCTTTCTACGGCTGAACAATGCTAAAATACGCCTCAATCTACAAATGTGTGTTTTGTGTTGGTTATGAATCATTTTCTATGATTCGTCGTCTCAAAAAGAAGGAATTCGAATAGACCCGAAGGTCCGGTTCATTCTTGATTTGCCTATGCCATCAAATTTTCTCCAGTTATAGAGAATTAGGAAGGGTAACTATGAGAGGTTCATACCACAGCAACGCCGAAATGGCTAAAAGGCTACTGGGATCTTGAAAAAGGGGATTCACTTCCATTGGGATATGGTTGCATGAAAGCTATTTTGATGTTGTGAAGGATACACTTACCTTAGGACGTCATTAATGTACCCCCCCGATTATCGAGTGATTATTTCTTATATATCGTCATGGGCTGATACGACCATTGATGTGGTATTGGTCCAAGTAGAAAATGGGATAGAACATCAGGAGCTATTATTTATTTGAGTCGTAATCTCAATAATACGGAAGATTGAAGTATTCATCGCAGAAAAGCTTGCCTTGGAAGATTGTTCAAGTGTCCAAAATTCGCCATATCTGTTCGGAAGACATCGTCATTTGGATTACCTTCACTGACTTACATCTCATCACGTCGGTGCGGGGGAAAATGCTAAAACAAATCGTCATTTTGCGGGGTTTGATTTGGAATTCATCAAATCCAAGTCAAAAGAATTCTTTAGTTTTGGGTTTGAGCTTCTACGCGGCCACTCCCCTGCGATGGCGTCTTGCTACTACGCCAGAACCATCTGTTACAAATGCAAGTCTATACCACGATCGGACCATACGATCGTTGGTATGAGGTTTTATCATTTTATCTCCGGACCCGCATTTTCTTCCTAATACCTCTCGCTTGGCGAGTGGCTTATATGTGGAGTACCAAACCAAATATTATATGATGCGTCGAGCGATACACTTTATACGTCGTGTGTCGATACAATTTAGAAGGTGCCTCACTCATGGGGGATCTTTAAAAAGGCTTTAAATGATTGTCATGCGAGGCTTGTGAGTGGACACTTGTACGGATATTATCTTGCGCATAAGATACTTCGCGATGATTTACTTTTGGCCTACCATATTTCGCAATTGCATCCTAAGTCAGAAGTTGTCATGCATGTCGGATATTTAATCATAAAATCTGCAAACCGCGGTCACTAATACATCATGTTGTCTACGTATGGGACCATTTTCAAAATAGGGCATTGACTTCATCATGTGTTGTAACCCTCGTTAGGTAAAGGGGCATGGTTATATTATTGTGTGATGGAATACTTTACCAAGTGGGCAAAGCAATGCCTACATTCAACAACGAGAGGACAAACAACTGCATTGTTTTTCTTTAGTCATGTGATTTCACGATTTGAGGTCCTACGGACTTCATAGTCATAGATCATGGTTCACATTTTCACAATCATATGATGAATGGGTTATTTGCCAAATTAGGATTGTCACACCAATGTTAGTTCTACTCATATTATATCCAAAAACAAATGCACGAATTTGGGCCCAATGTAAGATTCTTAAGCGAATGCTTGATGAATGATAAGGTTCATAACGAAATTGGCATTTTTTGATCTTGTACTCTCATATTTGGGTGTGTCGAACCTCGGTGAGAAACACAGCAGTTACATCCTTTCAATTGGTGTATGTTACGGAAGCCTTCTTTCCAATCCAATTTGAAATACGCATCATTAAAACTCGCAATGAGCTTGTTACGACACCTTACTCTGTCTTTGAAGAAGCGCATATTTTTAACCTCATCCATCTTGATGAAATGCGTACGTGAAGCCCAATTGTGTGACGCATAAGAGATGTATACGAGGCACAATACGACAAGCATGTCCAACCTCACCATTTTTCTCAAGGTGACTTTGGTCCTTCTTTATGATCGGAAGCTAATGTAATAATTCTGAGGAAATTTAGCCCGATTGCTGTAGCCCCCTATATTGTCAAAATAGTTCTTTTAAAGAATTGCCCTACGAGTTTAGTGATGAATTATGATGGAATTAAATGGCGGCCCAAAATGGGTTGTATCTCAATCATTACTATACTTAATCATGAGCGTAGTAATTTTTGTATTATATTGTATATATGTTGTTGATTTGCATTCTTGTCTTAGTTTGTTTTTCTATAGTTTTCTTGAGGCTAGTAATACCTTTACCTTTCACATCGCAGGATGTACGAATCTTTGGAACCATTCGTTGGGTATGAAAGTGATGGTGCTAGTTGTAGTACGCATAATGTATCCTCTGCAATGTGGGCCATTTTTGCTCAACGACGAGTTAGTGAGTTTTCAAGGGATTTGTATCGGTCGATACATAAAAATATCCTTTTGAGTATAGCATGTTGATACGAACTTCTCTATGATGCATTTCATTTTGGTGTAACCACATCATTATTAGGTTAGAAATCAAAACTTGTAGTACTACAACTTACTAGTGTTTATCTTGTCATAAGTCAATATTTATACAAATGTGTTCTAAGAGTTCGACTTTTGGAAAGACATTTTGATTTCATTCAATATCATTACATTTCTAGAAACTTGAATGCATTAACTTATTATTTAGCGAATTGTATGTTATAAATAGACATTTGTGACACATATAAAGATACATTCACATAATTGAATAGGATTGGAACGTAAACATAGGAAAACCTTTTGAAATCAAATAGATAGATGGTTATAGGTTTTTAGAAATTTTGAACACATTGGTCATATGACCTCAAAATATATGAAACATGTAAAAATGAGCCTGGTGGTGCTCATGATAACATCGCCCGGTCTAGCTGTCCTCGTAGTAACCACATCCGGCGGTTGGGAACGTAATAGTACGACGCTATAGTGGCATGGGTAACTCTTCAATGCGATAATCCGAAGGTCCGAAAGTTAACCCTTGTATGTGTGTTACATGACTCAATAAAGTCTCGACCATATCCAAATCACGAAGAACCGAAGCTCTCCGTGACCTCTCTGTGGCTCATACACTGCCTACTGCGAGCACGACCATTTGGTCGAACTCGACCCACATACGCATACATCAAAACTTTATTTTGAGTCCGGAAAACATCAAAATACAAAAATAATATATAAACCTTAGAAAATAAAAAAACATGAATTAAAAAATTCTTACCAATTGCACAATTTACTGCCCGAAACCTTTTACGTAAAAATAAATTTGGATCTCCTCGAAGTTGATGCATATGCATAATCATCGTGGCGATAATCTTGTACGCTGAACCGGAGTGAAAGAATGCAGGCAAGAGCAAAGTGAATTGTTAACCATGTCTGTCGTTTCTACCCATCTCTTCATCCTTGGACCTCTAGGAGTTAGATATATCAAATGTCACAAGACTGAGAGCTTTTTAAATTGAATACTCTAAGGCAAAATAAATGAGGATCAAACCATAGTTGAAATTTTCTTCCTTCCTCCCTTTTCCTTGCTAAGTTGTTCTTTCATTTAGAAGTACAAATTCAACCCAATTGAAAAAATGTTGGTTCCATGCACTCTGGTACTGCTGCATATAAGGTCTTTGTGTCTTACATAGGTGTAGCGGTTCCCGACAAGATTTACGATCATGAATAAGATGGTTCTCAATGGAAAATAATGAACACATCACGAATGTTTATTTTCCATCCTTGATAGGCTCTACCCACAGATATATATATTTCTCTACTATCTCTCCTTCGAGGAAAAGCGAGAAACTACGATGACCCTCTCCTTGAAAATCCTATCGGAAAATAGATATCCTCCATAAGAATTGGGACCACTTTGTCACAATATGAAATGACTCATTCGCTAGATCCCATGCGCGACCAAGGAACTCCAAAGTTCCATGTTGCCTCATACCCGGATAATCTAAAGTAATTCAACAACCCACCGACCTGCGGGGGCTCTTCAGTACCCCGGATCATTTAGGGCAATCATGTTTTCCTCATGTTCTCTTGCCTCCAAATGTGTCATTTTGGTCTCTTGAATCACGAAGCACAATCCGAGAATCACAGGATATTACATTTCCTTTGCAAAAAATTAGGCAAAATTTAGGCGCACACAAAGAACAAAAAAATCAAATACCACACACAAGAAGATCGAGATGGTGCGTTGCAAGTGCACACGATACACTTCAATTCCAATACTAACGATGCACCTTTCGACAATCAGCACCACTGTTTTCAAAATAAATTTACCCTAAGGAGCCAAATCCCTAAAATTGCAATAGGAAATGAGCAAAAATAATGCGGGAAAGAGTAGGTTTATGGCTTTCCAACACACGGATCAGATGACGAGAGAAGCGCTCACGGAGATACGATCGCAATCAACCGGTACAAGTTTGGGGGCAAAAGCTGGTTCGAGCTCCAAAATGCAAATGGTAACTTTCAAATGGTAAAATGAACGATTACAACTCTTTTAATTAGTCGTGCAGTTATTTTCAAGTCGTATTTATTACGTGACTATGGTTTTATTCATTTTTATCATGAAACAAATATTTTTAATCCTTTTGATGTTGTTCGAAATGATTTACAGGCGACATAGCAGTTAGTCATGCTACATTTACTGAAATGATTTATTACAAAGCATACTTTTATCCTTATTTTTCAAGCTTTTATAAAAGCGAAAAAGGACTTGAAGCTGACTTTTATCTCTTTTTCGAGCTTTGATGATGGCGAAAAGGGAACCCACAGGTCTTCTTTTAGCTCTTTCGGACTCGATAATGTGAAAATATTACAATAAAACGCTTATCTTTCGAGCTCGTAAAAATAAAGTAGAACAACATCTACTCGTACAAGTTTAACCCTTTTACGGTAAAGTATGAATTGGCCCTAAAGAAAAAAGGAAAACCTTAGTCAAACATGGCTAGGAGGTTCTCTTAGATATCATTTTACACTTTTTCGGATGCGGCTGAAAAATTTATGAAAAAAGGACTCCATGGAGTTTTTCTTTTTGTCCTCTTTTTCGAACTCTAAATATGAAAAAGGGCCAAGATTTGTTGTTATTCTTGTCGTTGAGCTCGTTAAACATAAAATAGCGACGGCTTGTCTGTCATTGAAGGAATCAAGTTTCATTTGTAAACTGAACTAGATTAAATTATTAAATAGTGATGCATATTCCCTTAGAATTTGAATTATAGGTCGAAGCATATATTATATCCTCAGCTTGTTAAAAATAAAGAAATTTTTGTCGACAAATGGCCAGGAAAATTTGGGAAAGTGAACAAAAAAATTTTTACGGTAACGGTCGCTCTTGAACATGACATACATCCATCATTGTGACTTTTGGGTTGGTTAATCTTCTTGACAGTTCATTCATACCTATGGTTCATCATACCTTCACTTGGTTGCTGGGTCAATGATTCCAACTCATCTCAATGTCACACCGATATGTTCGAGAGAAGTCATCCGATGAATACTCATCTTTTATAGTCTCATAAACCTTCATTTTCATTACAATCATCTTTGAACATTGCTATATCAAAGTCACATTTTGTCTACCGAAATCGGTAACTATCGTTTCGCGCTAAGGTAGCTTCTGTCGTGTATCAAATTATCATCCGAAGTTTACATAGAAACATCATCTTCCAATACCATGAACTTGTGCATCATCGACAAGATCCTCGCTTTCGGACCTTTGACCGAAATATTTACATTTACCATTCGACATCAAATCATCTATTCATGCCTTATGAAATGTATTGTAGTACCTTGGTAGCCATTAAGAATTAATGGTGGTTCTCTCACATTTATTACCAACTCACTATGGTAAAATTTTGGTAATCAAAGATGTCTTACCATGTTAAGCTACAAATCATATATTCGCATGGCTAGAGGTGTATCCGAATGATCGAGTGAATGAGATAAGGTAATAACGGATCTAGTTTCAGCCATCTAGGCTACAATTTTGGGATTATTTGTGCACACATTATGCAATACGATGACCTTACATACGGATGCGTACGATCGGCCGAACATGGGCCTATATACATGGGTATGTCTGCAGCATTGGGCAACACATTCCAATGTATATGACTTTAAGAACTATGTACATGTTATTAGATAGTTTATGTGTGGCGAGCATGGGAATGCCTCCCTCGGAGAATTCATGATCGAAGATGAAGATATCATGATGTAATGTCTTTGTATTATTGATACGGGTACGCCACTCACACTTTGTTCCAGCTCATCATCATAAAGATCTCATTCAAAACTATTGTTATTATTTTGACTTTAATATTTCATTGTTGTTATAAGGTCAATTTGGGTATCATCCCCATAACTTGGTCAAACTAGACATCGTCCCCATGACCAATGAAATGGGGTCTATCATTCATACATTTCGGTTCTATATGCCCTAAGAGAAGAACAAATCTTTCATGGCTTCTATTGTGTGAGATTTCCAGGTTTGAAGTATATATTGTCTCCTTATGAACTCACAACACTACCTCTAAAGGGACCAGCACGTTGAATATGCAACATCCTCCATTCAAGGAGTGCCACTTTGCTGTGCACTTCCAAACGTGCAAGGTGCATTGGTCACAGGAGTGGAATTCTCATTGTTAGAATCTCTGCTGCTTGATGCCCCATACAGAAGAGTCCATATGTGTCAAAAATTCAGATCCAAGTGTCCATGTAACACCTTTGAACTTGGGAACATGTATTGCTTATTATTAGAAAGTCATTCATTGAGAAACTACCATAGGTTTCCTATCGGTGAGCCCGAGATCCTAGATGCTGAGAGGGAAGAATTTTGGTAAAGAAATATTGTTAGTTCTCATTTTGAGAGGGTGAAAGTAATGATATAATAACTGGTGTGATGTTGGATGTGATGAGGGTACAGGATGGTGTTGGAGGGCGGTAGCATCAAATGCGATCATTAGTTGTAAGCTCCCCCTTCCACTCTTTAATAAACATTGTTGTTCATTTTCCCATGTATGTATATGTTTATGTTTCTATTTCTCATACAATGGACTCTTGAATGATATGTTTGTTTCCACATCTAGTCGATTGGGTGATTAAGATAAGTAGGCATTTTGCATATTGCAATCTCTTTGTTGTTCTTTGTTTATGATTACGGAAAACAATGCGATGCGGGTTGGATTGAAGGCGATAAAAAAAGTAGAGAAGGAAGAAGAAGCGCTTGGATCACAAGTAAGTTCTTCTATAATTTTGTGTGCCTATGCTACCTTCAAGTAATGTAAAAGTCCTTCATTTTTAATTACCTAACTTCCACACTTAGGAATTTGATTTGTCACAGCAGATCATAATTTTGCATAAAAATCTAACTTTTGCGAGCGGCGAAAATTATCGCCTCTTTAATTCTCTAGAATATCCTTATTTTTCGACAAAACTTAAAGTGCCAATTTGTTTTAAAAAATTTGAGAAAATTATTAAAAAAAAATGAGGATGGCGGGTCAGCACCCTACTACCCAGCACAAGTTTGGTTATAACATGGGGTACATTGTGTATTAAGCACAAACCCAAAAGGTTGTGTCAATATTAATGAGGGGTCGGCGGGAATTGAACCCACGCGGTCCATATCGGCGGTTCGCTTCATGCGGCCGATCCCAATCTATATGTCACCGCCCACAGTACGACGGTTGTGCCGAGGAGCGAGGGTGTGTTTGGGTTGGGCGCGTGGAGCGGACCTGCCTACCGCCATATACATCACACTACACAACGTGGAATACGGGACCGGCGGGGTCAAAGCGCCTAGCCACATGGTCGGCCCCCAAGTGGGTTGTCCGGAAATATAAACACAAAATAAACACATACGATAAGTGCTAAAATACGAGGAGGGGAGGATTTGATCCCCGACCCTCCTCCAACTATTTTCCCATTTTTATAACCTCCAAACTGTTGGGCCGAAGGTATGACAACCAAATGGTATAAAATCCAACTCTGCGCATAGCGCAAGCGGCCCAGAAGCGACGGAGCGAGGAGCGTGGCGGCCGAGTGTGTCCGAAGAGAGAAACCATGCCAGGGAGAATATTTAGGGCATCGGAAAGATTCCCACAGGGGTGCCAGAACACCGGTGTAGTGTGGAACAAATTTTTATGTCAATTTTATACCTCTCGACAGCGGGAACTCAACAGTGATGTCTAGTTTCTACATCATAGCTCTCCATTTTTTGGCCATTTCCAGTTGAGTGCATAAGGGTGCTTTTATGTAATTTTCTTATACTTATTATTCTTGTTCCATAATAGATAGAGAGCCTCCCCTTTGTTAAGGTAAGGAGTACGGAGATGTGGTCAAATTGGATGAACTCCATAATCAACTTTTGGTGTTTATCTCATGCATATTATGTTCTCTTTGCTCTTTGTTTTATGTGCTTAAGTTTTCATGATTTTCAAGTGCTCTGTTACATGTAATTATTTATGCATCTATAATAAAAATATATTATTGGATCATGTACATATATACATATATGAACATTATCACAATCATGATCAAAATATAATTACGAAATAGCATAATATCGAGTTAAAAAAACTTCTGTATTTGCACACAACATGCTGCATTGAGGAGCACAATTACGTAATTTATCCAAGGCATCTAACGCCTCAAATCCTTGCTACTTAACCTTACACGATTACCTTTGTTGTGATTGTGTTGCCATCGTCTATTTATCCCAATGAACACTTTCATTTCAGCTAACTATTGTATTCTTACCTTCCAATGTCCTTTACTCATGCACGAGTTTCATTTGGTCGTTACATTACTGTTGGGTACTACAAACTACACCCAAGATCCATTGACTTTCCTATTTCCCAACCAATTCTCAATACTCTCAAAACACTAAAAGGAAAGAACAAGAGAAAGCAAGAAAGACCACGATAAACCAAAAAGTAATACGACACGCAACTTAAAGTGGCATGATCTGGCAATAAACATAAGCAAAACTAAAAATCAAACATAAACAAATCACAAAGGAAAGCAGAAAGCATAAAAATAGCAACAAACACCATGACTCAATCCCCATGGGTTCCCAATGCTTCGAGGAAAGCTCATTAGACCTTCTTCAAATATTTCACAGCGGTCACCATACAATCCTCGCACTTAAAACCCTGACTTACATAAGTGTTAGTGTATAATATAAACATGCAATATACCGATTTACACTTACCTTGTTACTGCAAAGCACATTACCTTGTGTCTGAACACATACATTTATCATCTCTCACGGGACTCCAATTAAGCAATGAAATCTATACATATTTAAGTAAATGTTATACATGTCAAATACATGTTCTGTATACTTTGCTGCAAACAAGATTAGGGTTAAGAAGAATCCTTGTATGCAAACGCTCATTCGTTTGGAATTATGGTTTTTAAACATTGTAAAGTAATTAATGCCAGTTACTTTCTTTGCCATTGCAACACTTCATTTGATTCTATAATTATATGTTTGTCACGTCACCCATCTATTAGTTATATAAACACATAAAATATTACCTTTTTCATGCTAATACCAAGCATGTTGCCTGTTGTTCACACATGTCCAATCACATGTTCCAAATATCCAGGACATCATATCTAGCTAAAATCAACCTATACCAAGAATAGCTACCATGTCATAATCAATTAATAGTCAAAACCATAATACTACAACTATCAACTACTTATGTAGGTACACATCAACTATCTCATACACATAGTGTGTTAGTACAACCATCTTAAAACAGATCATTGCTTCATGTATTTTATGAACACATGCTCATGCTCATATGCAATTGATCAAAAAATTCAAACAACGGTTAGATGACATAATAGACACCAAACACTCAAACACCAAATAAATGACGCAATCAAACATTCAAACACCAAATAAACAATATAAACAAACTCATACCTTAATGTATCTAAGGCTATATTTTTATAATCAATCTAATAGTGAGTACGATATAACTTCAAAACATATCAGCTCAAACATAAATAAGGTCATGACATCCATAACATTAACTAGCTAACATGTTCACCTCACAATTTCATAAACAATTTCCATTCATGCATAAAAATCACATCTGGGTCGGTCTAGATTAGTATGACATAATATCATAATATATTAACTCATACTCGAATGTCATAACCATAATCATACACGCATACCCAACATCAAGATCTTAAAGCAATAACCCCTAATAATAATCATTTAACTAGCATATAACAACAAAGAGTTATCCTTATGTATACTCATCAAAAAAACATATAACATAATCATCCAAGTTAAATGACACTTAAAATAACAACAACGATGCATATAACAATAAGTTACTATCATTCATGACTATTCGTACACATGTGCATATGGCCACACCTAGTTTCAATAGCATCTACCATGCGGGTAACCACAACAATAATAAGATGGCAAACATGTATACAACCTAATGTATGTAAAAATCCATTAACTAACGTCATTGCATTCAACAGCACGACTTGTATGAAAATATGTCCTCACCCGGAAGTTGTTGCAAATTGACTTTGATGATCTACCTACCACTTGCTCTATCTCCTCTAACACATCAACATCTCATAACATACCAACAACATCATGATGACCTAAAAAATGCCTGCTATTGTTATCATGAATGACAACCTTAACCATGAAAATGCATGTAACAACATATAAACAACGACATTCCTGTATTGTATAATGCGACGCACTCATGGCGATCCATCAAAAGAACAACACCATCAACTTTCCATGGTGAAACCACTATAACTATTAATGCATTGCGAAGCAAGAACACTGGGGAATGTAAGCACGCATAAGACACATACGATCGACATGAGTGCCGGCCAAGCCTGCCCATATGGTCCAAGGGATGAACCATGAACTGAGCTCACTGGGTGGGATTAGATATGACCCAAAGAAAGGCACGCTGCTTTGATTCACTTTTAACACCCTACGCTCCACATCTACCCAAGTAACCATAAAACCAAGGTAAATATGTGATGAAGTCACTATAATGGGATTCGGCCTCCTAGGTGGCCAACAGGAAATTAGAATCGACATAAACACATCAAAAAACCTTCTACCCTTGACAAAAAACTCTCAAGAGCCATCGCCCTCGAGTTACCAACCTGATGCCATTGGGTTTTTAGACCATTAAACTTCAAGATTCTCCCGACATGGGCATGCATGCGTCCGGGACTTTTTCTCAGAGACTTGTGCTAGCGTTCCCGGGATTTGAGCCACTTGCCCCCAGGCCTATAGCCCAAATCACTACCCATAACTCAGCAGTAGGATTTTAAATTAGTATAACAACAGAAACAACATGATACATTGCAAAAAAATTGACAAGGTATGGGTTTGAACTATTAGCGATGACATTTGCGTTTAAACACGTCACAAATATGTAATCTGCTACAAGTTTAAACAATATATACGAGCATAGGGATGCTGTAGTTGTACGAGTAATAGCTAAACATTGTTCATGTATCATCAACATTTGCATTATCAACTATTAGGTCATAGATACATTGTTCATTCATTCTGAGTAAAACATAGGAGAACCTTGTCATCACTATCATAATACATACTTACAACCATCATAATAACAACGAGAATATCAAGGATACATTAGCACTTATAATCCATAATAAACCAATACATTTACACATAGAAGTTAATGAAATAACCTCTTATTAATGAATGTAAAAAAGCAACACAACCTGGGATGGGGCTACAACGTTCCACCCAACCATGAATTGGTTGAGCCAAATCTCTCTTAAACCAATAAAAATTGTTGCCATGTTCCAAGCATGAATATGGGACTCAGGCGAAAAGAACCAACCGGAAGGACATCTCGAAGCCAAACCACACTCACCCTCATCAATAAAAACCATGTTTACCTGTGCAATCCATCTGGGATCACTGGTGATAAAACAAGCATGAATGCTACCAATTTGTCCACACTTACACGTCGGTGCTACTTGTCCTAGTCTTCTATGGGCTTTGTTGCAATCCTGGAATCACTGGGCCACAGAGAGCTCACTCTCTTCTAATGTTGCTCTGTATCCCTCATTCACCGATATAGGTTCCTGAGCCTAATCAAGGACGACCACATCTAGGTTACCGTATATCATGCCATTAGCGATTTCGAGGTTCCCTGGGCCTTTGAGGCACGTAATTGGCTTTTCGCAACTTGGGTTTGATTCCAAGGGTAATTAGGCTAATGGTTTTACCGCAATCCCTGATTCGGTTCAAGGATACGCTAGGCCATGTGTTTTTCCTTTCGAGATGTCCACCTCACTTGGCTTCGAATCCACTGTCAAAATCCAAATTAACCAAAACATGAGAAACCCCATCTGTACACCATGGCTATGCAAAATGGAAAGGCTAGGATGAAAATAACATCCAAACTTGGAAAAACCCATGCCATGATAACAAAGAACATATATGACCTACATGCATGCCAAATCTGGTAAGGAAATCACCCTTTTCGTCAATACACTGCTACTGTGAAAAAATCTTATTTATAGATGTTTGATCCTGCTCTTCCTTAGCACTCCTTCGTTCTCTTGCCTTCTTTCCTTAAGTTGATCCAATGTCAAAGTGCTCAAAGAAAATTCCAAGTGTCCAAGAGTGAGAGAGAGAGAGAGAGAGAGAGAGAATAATGAGAGAACTCCAAAATAGTAAACCAAGGTTACACTAACAAAAGGTACCAACTAATCCTCAAAGTCTTTTTTTATTAATGAGCCTCTATTTCTTCATTTCCATTATTTTCATTAATTTTCCTCCTCACATGAAACACCTTCCTTTTCCTAATTTCCATTATTTTCATAAATAAATTGCCAAAATGCCATTTTCACTTTCCAAAGCCTTTGCCATTGCCTTTGCCCGATTTACTTAGCCATAACAAGCCAATGAACATACCCTCACTAGGACCCAACATTCAGCTTTGAATAAGTGTCTCACATCAACACGATTATTGTTTTCCTTTATTAACTTTTATTACATGGAGGTTTTCATCGAGTTGTTACACCCTTCATCGTTCATCACCAATCTATGACAGGTGAAGTAGACCCTTCTCTATTAAACTCCAAAATGGTATATTTTTATTATTCCATTTGAATACCCTTAGAAAAATGACATTATGAATTATATATATATGCACAAAAGCTTGGTCCCCATTTTTTTAGACCATTAATGACATACATGTCATTAGAACCTAGATATCCACAGTAATGGTGTCCTTTTTAACCATTATTGATACATATTATGTCCTTTACCTCTTTCTACTGCCAGTAGGTTGAGTGACTTTTAAATGACTATAAAACCAATGCATGTGGTGGCCATATTTATGAGCATGAAACTTCTTAGAAGATCATCTATGTCATTTATTTTGGAATTCCATTTTTAATTATTACATCTAAGCAACAAAGCGATGCTGTTTGAATTTATCAAGATTTTACCCTCGAAGTTATTATCAATAGTTCCTTTTCACTCGGTAGTCTCATGCTTTTGATCCATTTTACAAGTGGGGGAATTGACACCATGGGGCCCTAAATCATCCTTGATGGTCTGGGCCACATTTTATGGCCATTGATTGTTGCAGGTGGTTTAGTACATTCAACATTTAACAAGCCTTTCAACCACAACTACCATAACCTTCTTTCTCAGAAATATGACATCACTTACCCGCTTTTGTTCTTTAAGTAGTTGTTCATTTCCATAGTTCACTTTTTGCAGCAATGCCCAAAGAACTATTTTCATTCTATTATGTTTTTGTACATGAGTTCACTATCTATACATATAGAACAATTTCAAGTCTATAGATATTCAATAAAATTCAAAACCCATGCTATGGTGGATAATAGATGTAGTCAATGTTTGAATTAATATTTTTAGTTTTTAATTGTAAGAGATGGTTCTTTGGGCTCAAAATGATGTTGAAATATTTTTTAAATGACTACCATAGAATTTGCAATACCATTAAGGGATGAAACTATAAAATATTGTCCTTTTATTTAGTTCTGTTACTATTCTTTTTTAATAGTTGGAACAGTGATGAAAATGTGTTAGTGTTAGTCAAACTAGTAATTCCCCAAGGACGGAGTATTGAAGATTCAAAAGAAATTCAACACCCCTAGTGTATTAAGCACACGGTTGCATTACGCTTTCAGACTAGGGTAACACCACATTACTATTTTGGTGCATATCTATTTTATTATCCCCTAATTTCGATGGACATTATTTGTAAATGTCTCAATGTGGACTTGAATGAGTTAACTAAAGTGATAACTTGATTGGCAGTGGATTTCAGGATTAGAGGGTTGGCTGGTAGACTCAGTATTCTGGTTACATGAGTTCGAAGTGCAATGGTGCATGAGTTGAATTTTAAGTTATACTTTTAATCAATTCAACTCAGTTTATACAATTGCTGTATTGAAGATACACTAGTGAGAGAATATCTTGGATAAATATTCATCGTTTATGGAAACGTCCACATGCAACTAAGGATTTACTGTTCTTCAGCATTTCCACATGCATGTCAAATCAATGGGACAGTTAATTCTGGGTGAAAAGGAGGTTGAATACTCAGGTAGTGAGATTATACGCACACACATGTGTTACATCTATCGATTCCATGATACTTGCAACGATCAAGCAGGCTTAAAATTCATATCTTTAGGGATCACTGCCATCGGTGCATGTACGACGGAAGAAGCTATGAGGTTGAAAGTTGACTTCTGCAGTCGGTTTGCATATGACGATGTAGAACAATTAATATACGCTGAGAGGCTCTTGTTTGAGAAAGAGTTTTGTATGTTGTTATTGTTTCATGATCATTCTTAATATACCAATATAATATAGTGGGGTTTTTACACCGTAATCTTTCCCGAAAATTATTTGTGTTGTGTGTGATTGATCTTTCTTCATGTTCATGTGATTAAGTTGTGTTTTTAATTCCAAAAATATTTGTAGAAGCGATTCAATATTTAACATTTGTACATTGTTAGATCGGGTGAATCTAAAGATATACATACTTGTTGTATAATTTCTACATGGTATCGAGCACATGAAATAAGCAGTGATAGGAGAGTAACGATTGCTTGTTGGATATAATTCGAATTTGTAGAAAGACTTTCTTAGTGCTACAGCGGTTAAGATAAAAATAGCTTTCAATGACTTTCCAGGAGGTTAGAAGTATGCACTCGAGAAACTTGAGCTACATTTCTTGGAAGGACGGATGAAGGCGGTACTCAAAGACAATGGCTTGAAGGAATTCATTGAAGAAAAGATGTTCTTAAGCTAGATGTTGCGGATGCTGTAATATTGATGTGGAAAAAGAAAAGTGGGCGAGGAGGATCTGTTGGAGGGAGTACGAGACCACATTGTCTCCAACCATCCATAGGAAAAGCCACCATATTCTATGTGGAGAGAGCTTTGACGGATCTATTCCAAATCAACGACGATGATAGAAATTGGCGCTCAAGATAAACTCGGGAAGATCAAGATGTTGACGCAGGCGAAGAAACCATTCCAAAATATCTACAGTTTGTCCAATGTCGGGATGAGCTGAGGGGTGTGGGAATAACAATCGCTGATGATGATTTGGTGAGCTTGTCTCCTAGGACTTCCCATGGTTTTGCACGATTCTTCAAGCTTTGTCAATGGAAGGAAAAAATTGCGATTTTGGGAATAGCCTATGGTCGGATTTGGTGCGAGAAGGATTTAGGCAAGAACACCATAGATGGATCTTCATCTAAGAATGAGGATAGAGGACTGTCTTTGTTTTTCTAAGATGAAGGAAGAAGAAATTCCCTTCAAAATATAGATCCAAAAGTGGAAAAGCGGGACGTAATACGATGATGCTTTCCTTTGCAACATCTGCAGACTTGTTAAGTTTTGCTATAAATATCACAAAAGAAAGAACAAAGAAGGCTAATAATGGATACTGCGGTGGTGAGGTACCTCACAATTTGAGCAATTCTCATTTGTATCCCTTTGCGTTATCCCGGTGCGTTGGATACGTGACAAAATTGTTGAATGGTAACCCTTTACTTTCATGACGAGGAGATAAGAATTTTAGTGTCTTGGAAGAAATATCTCCGGATATACGTAACTTCTGAGATGGTCCAACGACGAATAGGTACGATGCTACCCGAGTTGGTACCATTACCTTTCGGAAGGTTCAGGAGGTAAACCATTTTCAATTAAAAAGATATGTGCTGTGCTACTAGATGCGAAAAAAAAATTGGTCTTAGTCGCAATGTTGTGGAGGACAAAAACTATAACGTTGTTTTGATGGAAAAGCTTTAAATGTAAAACATAAAACAACGAGTCCAAACCAAGGATAGGGATTCGAGTTAAAAATGTCTATAATATGGAGGTAGATGGTTTTGCGCTTCCATGATGGGTAAGGCATAAAAAGTGGTGGTGGGGATGAGGGCGGTGTGGCACAAGCAATTGAGCTATCTTCATCTGGGCAACGAAAGTCCTTCATCGAATTTTTAGTGGACTTCTAATAGAACACTTGCTAGGTTAGATCCATACAGGGTTGCACCAGGAAGTATGTAAAGTCCACCTTTCATGAGGAGCGAGAATAAGCTTCGGGGGATCCTTGAGAGAGTTCATCGACGATAATGTGGACATTCTTGGTTGTGTTACCACCTAAATCATCATCTGACATTTTACTATGAGTGTAAAATATTTATTACTTATACTTCCTCCTTTTACCAAGTTTAACATGTCTGTCCTCATATCAAGCTTACAAAATGGAAAGGATTTAAAAATCCCCTAAATATTGGTGTCGCACTTTCTCTGTCGTGGGTCCGCACCTAAAGGATTCCGGCTTACTGCCGGAACTATACCGCACGTTCTTTGTGTCTTGTGATGTGGGACCTGCGGCAAAAACTCAAAAGGTGAAAGTAAGGGCAAAAGCGTGAATTTGAGATGAATTCTAGAAAGATTCTAGATGGGGTACCACAGAATGAATACGCACAGGAAAAGGTTCATGCATCCCTCTGCTTGATGGAGCTAACCCTTGATGTAAGGAGCTAATAATCCCTTTGAAGGAGGATTCTATCCCTTCATATTTGAACAAAAAACCTCCTCTTTTCCCACTATAAAAAGAAACCTTGGTTAGCCTCGAGGAGTTCAAGCTTAAGATATTTGAAGTTAAATGTTGAGATTGGGACTGGGTTAACTAAGACTTTACCGCGGGTTAAATCACTCATCTCTATCTGTCTTGGTTCAAAAGTGCAATGCTTGTCAGGGTAGAGATTCACGCCCGGACCCGGGAGGACACTTTGTATCGAGCACGAGTTTGTAAGGTTTTCTTTGTTGAAGTTATTAAATATACTTATTTCTCTCTCGATATAACTTCTTCGATTCATTGTTTGTTCATAAATTCCTTGATCATTATGATAAGTGGTTTTATAATAATGTCTATGTATACGAGTCTTCTTGCGTAATATTTTTTGCTTGTTTGTGTTGCAGTTCACTGCAGTGTTTCGGTGCAGGAAGGACTGAGAGATCAAAGCAAGCGTTGGACATAAGGTGAGCCTTACCTATATAGTGTTTTTATGAATCTTATATGCTTAGAGAGATTAGTATAATTATTTATTTGTTACTAGTTACTTTTAGTACTAGAGAGATCGGTCTTGTCATGGCAAGACGGATTAATTTCTGACAAAATGGCGACTCCAGGAAAGAACTTGTTGTTTTTGGTTCTCTTTTATTTTTGATTTGAGGAAACATTTTTTCTGCAGTTTTGATTGATACATGTCTGCAATACTGCAGGTAATTTGAATTTTTCTCTTGTTTTTGAAAATTTGAAAATATTTTTAAGCTTTTCTATAATTTTTACCCCTGAGGCCACACTACCTTGCTTTTGACGATTATTGGGCGAGTTACTTTTACGTAAGAATATGGTACGGGACCGCACACAATAATCTTTTGGTTACATGCGGACCTGTAAAAAAATTTTTAGAAAACCTCTGAATTTCTTTTTCTAGTTTATTTTTAGATCTTTGGTTCACCTTGGAACTCATTATTGTTTCTTTAACGAAAATTTGAATGAACTCAACGGTGTTAATGTTTTGATGATTTTCTAGAAGATTTTGCGGAATTGGATTTTTTTTTCCCACTTGGTCATTGTTGTGGCAGATTTAAACTTTTGACAATTTTAGGTATCTCAGATTACATTGATCTCTTTTGTCTTTGAATCAACACGATTTGCTTGAAAACATCCTATATTGAAAATTGAGCCTTTTTTTGTTTCTTTGCGAATCTTCGAAAAAACTTGGATTCGAAAGTTTTGCGTTTCATTTTTATAAAAAACTTCTCACGAGTGTTTTTGATGCGACTTTTGTTATCTGAACGAATAGATTCTTAGTTTAGCCGAACAACTAAGGGAAACATTCATAAAAAAATCTTCAAGCTTTTACTCAATTTAGATTTTAGATCTCAAGATTAGGTTTGTAGTTTTGAGTAGTTTTAGTTGTTGTACTTTCTTTCGAAGGAAAATTGTTTTGTAGTTTCTAAGTTTAGAAAAGAAAAGAGGTTTTCTTGTGAGCTTTGATAGTTTGTTGAAAAGACAAAATAGTTTTCTTTCAATATTCTTTTTCATGTTTAAAGAAGGAATTTAAAGGTGGCATTCTCTAACTCTGCTGATAGAAAAGTTCATTGAAAAAAGAATTGAATATCATCATAGGTGCATTTTAGTGTTTTTTGGAAGTCGAGTCTTCACATGTCAAAGTTTCATTTCACTTTTACATTGACTTAAGAAACGACTCATAAAAATAACGCTTAACTAAAATTCATCTAGTAATCTTTTTTATTTCTAGGAGCTCTTATCACCAACACTAGCTTAGGCTAGTATCTTGAGTAGGGGTAATTAACTCTCCAAGATAGCTAAAACAAACAAGTAGATAAATCTTGCGGTAGGAAAATTCAGTTGTTGCATGTATGCTCTGGGAAGCTCCTCTTAAAGGAGTTAAGCACGAGATCATATCGAACCGATGGGAAGGGTAATCAATCCTTCCTCATTGGGAATGATAGAAGATATACACGTATTAAAAACGGTAAACCTCGGATAGACCATTATCGAGGGCAGAATCACTGTGTCTAAGTTTAACCTTGGATTGGCGCTGAGGCAAGGGATTGGGCTTTGTTACTCTGCCTGCCGTGTGTGTCTCGGATAAATGGTGTTGTTCCCAGGCTCATTTGTAGACACAGGTCAACATACCCAGAGGCCAATCTTGGGTGTATTCTAAGAATGACAAGGAGGAAGGTCTACTGCTCTTTGGAACAGTGTGTCTGGGCTCTTCTGGTGGCTCTGGGTTCTCTTGTTTCCGAGATGGTTTTGTGAAGAAACTTGTGCCGATCTGTTCATTAAGCAGTTGTCGAGAATGCTTGTTCCAACCACCCTTTTCATGTTAAACTTCTACTAAGTTGGATTTCATCACCAAATAGTGTTTTAGTACGGAAAGTTACTTGTTTGTGTGTGGTTTGAACTCTTAGATTTTTATACGAATGATTCAATTGTTTGTTTCTTAGAGACTATACGTGTTTTCATTGAAATTTTTCTTTGTTTAACGATGTGATTAGATAATTTTTTAATCGTGAGCGGAATTAAAAGAGGACAATCACGGAGAATGAGGAAACCCCTTGAATATTCACAAAGAAAGTCAACTTCGAAGGGCTTCGAGCTGCGGTACACGATGGCGTAGTAGACTTATATCGAGAAGTTGAAAGCTCACTATGGTTATACATCACAGTCATCAAATATCCACAACGAATACATTCGAGAACCGATTTCGGTTTCGAAGTTACTAAAAAATATTTCTCCTTCGGTGAATTATACGACGAACACAAGAATCTGCGAACTGGCCCGAATCTTACATGTTAGAAACATCCTCGGGGATTGCTCTTTCAGCTTCTAGCGATCCGGGTTCACTAGGGTGAAACTAATAAATGCAGAAAATCTTCCCTGTACTTATTTCTGAAGAACTTTTGAAGCCGGAACCGAAGACATATCTCTTCCCAACTCCCCTCGATCGTTAAATCTTAGGGAGCGTGAATCTATTTTCTCAGCCCCATTCGAAATAATTCTTGGTATCTCTTTATGATTTTTGGGGAATGCGGGTCTTGCTTTTTATCCACCTCGAGTTCCGTTTCCTCCTACCCCGGAAGCAATATCCGTCCATCTTTTATGGCTGGAGAGTCATCCATGTTTTTCTCAAACACACAGATCATTTTACATGGTGGTCCTTGTTCCTTCGGGATATCGGTCTTTGTACGGTACTTTTCGGAAGCGACTCCTCAACCCATCGAAAATGTGTTATCATTTGGTCTTCGATGGACTTAAAATTGAAACGTCGAACGCGAACGGGGTTTTCAAATTAACACGGTAATATTCCTAATCCTCAAACTCAGGCGATCGGTTCCTTGCGAGGCAACCTGGGGGAACTCGGTTATCGCACAGGGGGAAACCTCGAGGTAGTCAATTACCACCGGGGGCACAACCTCAAGGTATGTTTTTCCCCGAGGACAATGTGGGTCCTTATTATTTTTGAGGCAACCCCAGGTGATGCCACCATACCCTCGAGGTTATCAACCTCAGGGCAGTACATTCCTCGGGGTCAACTGGCTTGATATGCTCCTCGGTCCTTATCAACCCAGCCTCGATCGTGCCCCTCGAGTTGCATCAACCTCAAGGCAGTACCCAATTCGAGTTACCAATATGCTTATGCAATCAACCCATACGATACAAGGGCCGGAAATTTACCTCTTAATTGTCAACCCTACGTTCGACCGAGTTGTGGTCCTTACGTTCAACCTTCTATGGGACAATACCACAAGGACTGTGGTGTGTGATCCATCCCAATATCAACAGCCTTTGCAACCTAATGGGTTACCTTACCAATCGGCAAAACCATTGGTTTACGGTCCAACCCAACGACTGTTCGACTAGCTATTCAAACTCCACCGCACCTAGTTCGATTCAATGGGTGGAGCCTAGTACACACGGACTTTCACTTACTCAAAGCTGAGCGCTGCGCAACGTGCATTCAACTTTGTTACACCTATTTCTGGAAGTGTACGCCTTGGGGTTTGTTACCCACACCTTGTCCGTGCAAATTCCTCGAGTCTGCAGCCTCGGTCGGGACGCGAGTTCGAACTACGGTTCGGATGCTGCGGGACAAGCCGGTACAAGTACGGTTGTTACAAGTCAACTTCCTCCAATTTACGTATCTGGCAAGTGCCGGGGGACAGCCGCAATTCGGTCCCTATGTACAGAATCCAAGCTATCGGTATCAACCGTACTTTGGTTATACTTATCAATAACCTCGATGTGGTCCAAGTTTCATCTACAGCTGATTTGTCCCAGGAGGTTACACAATACTAATGCTAATGCGATTCCAAGTTATCACAGGTATGGCCTCCTGGATCTGCTTTGGCTTCTCAAGGTTTCATGACCCTAGCAATCGATTACCGTTTGTAACAACTTTGGACTTCTGATTTGACGTTAACACAAATGATCTATTTTTTTATTATGAACGTGCATGTGCCTCATAAGTTGCCCGGTGATATATAAAAATTAGAAGGTAAGTCGGGGAAAGGATCATTGAATCATGTTATGACTTGTCACCTTTGGTGTGCATCTAATTCAATCGTTGATGATTGGATTACTTCGTCTTTTTCAAAGAACCCTTATAAGTCTTGCCGACCAGTGGTACATTGAGTTGCCACGAGGCTCGTTTCATAATTTCGGTTAGTTAGCAACGACTTTCTTAACTCATTTCCCGGTTGCACTGTCGAGGATACGACAACGGCACAAAATTAACCCAACACGCTAAAAAATCTCGATACGTATATTTACAGTCACATTCATGAATGGCGACGTGAACGACGTTTGGTGAAAGTTTATGTTCAGTGCAAAATTTTTGAGAATGGTTTGTTAAATCATTATTACCCAAGATCAACATGAAGATGTAGCTAGGGGCGGTGTTGTTATTGAAGAGCAAGTAATTGCTTGAAGCTCGATACTGTATTACTGCGTTGCTCTGTGATCAATTACTCTACAAAAATACGGATCTTCCAAAACAAGGTCAAATAGGCACTTGCATCCTTCGAGGTCTCATGCCGGCTGACGGTATGATTGGTACATTCTCAATTCTAAAAGCAAGAAGAAATCCTCAAAGAATTCTTCTCCAATTATAACTTTAAGTTCCCGAAAGGAGAATCCTCTCTGAGAATTTCTCTTTGATATTCATATCGTTGAAACATCTCGACAAAATCAAAATCCGGTGGTAAAAAAAGAAGGGGAGGAACAAAAACAAAGAATTCGAAAGAGAAAACGGTAAAGATGAATCCAATGACGAAACGTAAACCTCGCTATCCTTGCTTCATTTTGAACAAGATCATTTCTAAAAGAATGTCCATATCGAGATGAAGATTCTGAAATTTGTTAAAGGATACAACAACTTTCTTGTCTTGAAGGATCCTTTTCCAATTCCAAGATAATAATCAAGATGAAGATTGGTTCTTCCTCGACTACTTTAGAAAAGGACCTATTATGATGATGTGTTAATAATATATGTAAGTTGCGACACGATCGCAAGATTATGGTTCCTAGAGTCCTGATATGAAAGAGAGAATCTTCTAATGCAAATACATCTAATACACCTCCTCCTGTTTCCGGTCCACTACGGATAGAGAAACAAAAATCCAGACACCAATAATCAACGCACCTTTAAAGGTGTTAACCGTAAACCAACTTTCAATCTACATACGGTTTCTTTCGAAATTACAACATTGTTGAAGATTTAGTGACTGCTCCTTCAACGATATCGACTTTGGAAAGTGCTGAAATTGTGTCGAAGCACGGCGTAAATTATTATTGTGTACCATAGGGCTTGTTGATGTTCGGGGATTCTAACCTTATAATCTTGATTGAAAATAATTACACACGTCTTCCTCACCAAATGGATTTCAGTTCGGTGTTAGTAAAAAACAGACCTATTTTTTGGTACATTGTTGATGAGGGCTTCAACGTGTATTATGTCGATTCAATGTTGGAAATCTCTTGGTTCTCCTACCACTTAACCAATCTCAAGCAATTCTAAAAGCTTTTGATGGTTGAGGTTTTTTCCAACCTTTTGGTATTTTATATGATTTACCCATGGGGGTCGAAGGTAGGTATTGTCTGAATGCCAGAGTAGTTGATGCCCTCTAGATTGCAACCTTCCTCTTGAGTCGTAGTTGGTCCTATGCTATGATTCTTTGTTGTCTCTTCGGTCTTTCGACTTATAAAATTTCCATATCAAGGAAAGATCGTTACAATAGATACGATTAACTGACTGCGTACGAGTGATACTCTACAAAAACAATCCGACATGTTGGTAAAATGGCTATCCTTATAAGGATGTTGGAGTAGGTTTAGCTAAAGAATTCTGGTTTACTAGGAACTTTTTCCTTTCCTCCTCTAAATCTTCGCCTTCCTTTGCAAGTGTTCTGTGATTTCATCGGTTCTTGTTATGTTTGATGATCCTTGAATTATTCAACTTCAGAATCCGAAGAGATAGATTCTTGATGGCGTAGTACCTTTGAGTCCACATTTGAAATTTCGTACCGAGGGCCGTACGGTCTTTCCAACCCTCTTCAGCGAAGTCAAGTCCGATGAATGGGGATCCAGGAATCACTTTCTATATCTAGTTCGATTTACAACGACATTTCCTGAACTTGTTCATACAGGATAGGAGCAAATTAGAGCGGTTTTATGCTGTTGATGATTTACACCATGGGAAGATCTATATCAACGATCTTCATTTTTACGAATTAGATCATTTTGAAGATGATTTCGCTTCAATTTCTTGCTAAATATGTAAAGGAACCTCGAAATCATTGAAAAATCACGATTAGGGATTAAATTTGAAAATATGTCTAGGCAGTTCCCGATTGACATTTCAGTGAGCTTGGGGAATAATTGAAAACATTCCTTATAGGTGCTTGTTGTATAGATGAAGAAATTAGGACTTATAAAGCCAGCCCTATTTCAAGAGTGCAAGTAGCGTGTTTGCACAGTCTTATGAAGAAATGCCGAAGTTGATCCATCGATCGTAGTTCATAGAGAAAATTAAGACTTACCGGATGCTAAACACATTGCATTCGATGATTACGTCGAATTCATCCTAGAAAAAGCTGCTGCTATAAAAGCTGAAGTTGAAAATTACTTTAAGCGAGTTCATTTATTCAATTCCTTAACGGATTGGGTGTGAATATTGTTCTGTCATTTGAAAAACAAGAAGACGATAAGAGTATGTCGATTATAGGGATATTAATCGAAGCGTGTCCAAAAGATAATTATCCAACTCCCTATATCGATCAAATAATAGATGATTGTCTTTGGCCGATTGAATTGTTTTCCTTCATGGATGGCTTTAAGCTACGATCAAATAAACATACTCCTGCGGATCAACCTAAAACAACTTTCTACATTTGTACGAGTAGAGAATGTTTGTGGCTTGTAAACACCTTTTGGACAAACATTTGAACAACTTTTCAACGGAGCTATGTCTTACGCATTTCATGACATTAAGCACATTTTTCAACCATGTCTCGATGATTTTGTTCATTCATTACGTAGGGCCGATCATCCCATTCATTTACGAGCAATTTTTATGAGATGTGGGCATTACTTCGGATAAAGTGCAAGATCCGCACAAATGTGTTTTTGCGTAGAATCGGGTCGATTGCGGTTGTTGTTTCAAAAGCGAGGTATTCGCGTCGATCCATCGAAGGTCGAAGCTATCATTAAATTGCCTCCTCCTTTTACACGCTGCGCCAACTCCAAAGTTTGCGGGGAAAGAAAACTTTTACGTAGATTTATTCCTAACTCGCCGAGCTTACAAGGTTTTACCGGTTGTTGAAAACGAGGACATTCGTTCTTTTTGGGATGAGATCGCCTAATCGATCTTTTGATACATAAACACGCGATGCAGCCCATGCTGTGGTGTGCATCACTCCCAACTACAACCAGATTACATTTTGTATCTCGGCCTTCTCATTCCACCATTGGGATGGTACTAGTTCGGGGAAGATGAATCTCCACGATGAACATGTCGATTTATTGTCTTGGTCGAAATTTACATCAGGGCGAAATCAAATACACACATGTCGAAGAAAATTATTGTAGCGGTATTCGAGGCTGTCCAACGTTTTGAACATTCATTTTGTTACGTAAAACCACGGTAATTTCTAATTGCAACCCTATGATGTATATTTTATTGACAATTTGCTAGGGGAAAATATTTCAAATGGATAGTTGTCCTAACGAGAAATTTGAAAAATCGAGGCGAAGAAATCTTTAGTACAAGGCCAGTGTGTGATTTCCCCTCTCTTGATCTTTGAAACGGTGGGGAAAGAGGTCATGCTGACGAATCTTGTTTCTTATCGATTTTTAGCAATCCATGGTATGAGGATATTATTGTTTATCTCCAAACCCAATCTTTCTCGGCCTAACATTTCACGAACTCGACGAGAAAATATATTTAATCCCAACAGTATAATATCATTGGTGATACACTTTATCGACGTGGAGCGGATTCGGTTTTCTGACGTTGTTCCAACACCTCATGAAGAAAGGCTGAAAAGGTGTTAAATGACTGTCATTACGGAGCATGTGGCGGTCATATTTACGGGTATACCATTAAGATATTGCGTACGGAGTTGTTACGCTTAACGTTGTTCAAATATTGCATTTATGCGGTTCGAAAATACTACAATGTCGAATTTTGATCGAAAAATGCGCGCGCCACCGCCTCGTCTTCACCCTATAATTGCTGTTGGTCCTTTCACAAAATGGAGTATCGATTTTATCACATATATACCAACCCCTCACTCGGCGGGGGCATGCCTATATTGTTCTAGCCGATGGTGTTTACAAAATGGGCGAAGCGATACCTACATATTCGGACGACGACGAAAATGCGCAACATTCGTATTTAATCACATAATTACAAGTTCGGTGTTCTTCAAGCTATTATTACTGATCATGGAAGTCATTTTCGGAACGTCATGATGGTGAGCTGACGAGCAGAAGCTTATTGCGCCACGATAGTTCCCACTCACATGTTATCAGCAAGCCAATAATGCAGTTGAAGCCATTAACAAATTTTCGCAGGCTCCACCATGATTAAACGAATCATTAGTATTCTAGGCAATTAGCATTCCATGTTATTTTGTTGCTTTGGAGCATGTCGAACCTCGGTCAAAACATCAACGGGTTTCACTCCTTTTATTTGGTTTAAGTTTTAGGCAGTGTTACCGATTGAATACGAAAATAAATCACTAAAATGCTTGGTAAGTGCTACTTCGACTATATACGAAGAGGAAAAAAAAGTTTATTGTACGTGACGATTGAGTAGTCATTAAATCTTGCCAACAAGCAAGGGCTCATGTTAAAAGGATAAAAGCTCGGTATGATGAAATACTGACCCCTCGAAATTTTTTGAAGGAGACCTAGTTTCACTTTATGATCGAAGCTAACGACAAGCTGGGAGGTAGGAAATTCGTGCCTGTAGCATGGTCCTTGTATTGTGAGCGAAAGTTGGCAAAAGGGTCCTATGAGTTAATAGATTTTGACGGTGTCCCTTTGGATAAACCCAGGAAATGGGCTATATCTAAGCGATATTATGCTTAAACAGGTGTGGAGATTTTGTTGGTTAGATTTCTTCCTTTGGTGTATTGAATTAGAAAAGTGTGCCTAGTTTAGAAGTGTGTTTTTTTGTGCTATTCATAACATACGAGTTTTGCTGCTCTTGATGTGGGATGTCGACGTCTCTTCAAACCTACATTGGTTTCGGCCCATTAATTGCTTGTCGTAGTACACGGAACATTTCTTAAACGGCTGGGTTATCTATTCACTACGTAGGATTAGTATCCATGCATGGGGTAAGCCTTGGTCCAACAACAAATAACATTGCGGTATAGTGCGGTGATTGAGTTATTGTTTGAATCCTTTATCATTTGGAATTCGGAGTTTTGATTGTAAGGTTGGATTAAGACATTGTATTCTGACTTAACGAGGTTTTATACCATTAGAAATCCCGATGTTATTACGGTTGTTTTTAAGAGTTCGTCTCTCTTGGAACGTGAGTTTGATTACATTGAATATCAACATATTCCAAGACATTTAAATACATTAGCGATTCAATTGCTTTAGTATAAATAGACATTTATGATAATTAAACGGTAAAGCAAATAACATTCACATATATGTACCACAGATAAACGGCAAATAGTGATATATATCATAGTATAGGAGTGTTTTCAAAAAATATACATCGTCTTCGATCATAGGTTGAAACCTGTATGATCGGCAAAAATGATAAAAGTCAAAAATATTTAGTCTACACGATCTGTCCATCACCGAAGTGGTGATCGCAAAGTACGAAACAACCATTGCCCGGCTTCTGCACCAAGAGAACCTCCAAAAGGTCCTGGAACTCAATCACACATATCTGCGCGCACGAGAGGAATGTCATCTATGCGGTCTGCGGAGATATCTGGGTCGAGCGCTCTAGATGATGTCCAAATCGATCGAAATCTCTGCTGATTGGCATAACGAGGGGGTGAGTGGTGCGGGCGCAAGCTGGTTTCGTCTCTAGCGGGTTGGAGATGAGCTGGTCGGTGATGTGGACCCAAGTACGTTTCAAAAAAATTTTGGCTTATTAGTTTTCAAGACGATTAAAAAATTAAAAAAAAATTAAGAATATAGCAAACGTTGAAAAATGTTTTTACTGAATCATCTGTTCCTATGGGGAAGGAACCATCTCTGTCACCGCGCGGAAATCTGTCCGGCATACGGAAAATCTCTATCACAAAAAGTTGGCGATCCATCCAACGAAAATACTGAAGGAGGAATCGCACAATCTCGATTGCCCTCAGCAACAACGAGCCATCAATGCGGACCAACGAACCATTCGGTTCTACTAAAGTCGACAAGCATCCGCAATGATACTGCTGACAGAATAACATGAGATCCTCTCGAGAGCAAAAGAAAACGACGATGGATCCATGTCCAAAGTTTACACCAGTTCAATTTTTCTCTCTGGTTAGTTGACCTTTTACCTTGTGTCCTTGACTTCCACCTGGGTTAAAGATAGTGCTGGTAACTTGATCCCATAGCCCGAAGCACGCATTTTAGGAACGATGAGCTACCTGCTTCTGTACTCCCACAGTTTGGTAGGTAAAAAAGCAATAACCTTTAATTCCAGGACGGATGATGTGTTTTATGTCAATCCGTTTGTCAAGAGATTTCTGATCATTGCAAAATTCCTGAATTTGAAGACTAGCAGCAGAGTGCGGCCACAGCCCTGGTCCCAGATACTTGTTCTTCTCTTGGACAAACAGTCAAAAGTATATATCCTCTGACTCAATTTCGGCAGGGTGGCCACATTGAAGAAACACGGTCACATCATTCCATCATCTACCAAACCATGTCAAGAGTTCTGCTGTGCCCTCATGCTGAGATGGCCCAAAATTTATGTAATACATGCTTTTAATGCCCTTGTGTGGGAAAATGAAGTATTGTGTCGCTCCACTTCCTCATGCTCACGTTCTCGCCGAAGGATAAGCATCTTGTTACAATACGAAAGAGCAAGTTAGAATAGTTTTATTTGAAGAATTTTTGGCAAATAAATGAAATCCCATGCTTTAAACTGGCAACGAATACTGTGCCGCTCTGTGTAAACATAACATAGGTCGCACGCCGATTGACGTAGGGTGCGAACCCACGACTTTCCTTATAGGAAAAAGTCGGGGGTCCCGCGGTGGCTTGTGTCCCTGTGACGGACCCGCGGGGCATTTTTTGAACCATTTTTTGCCCCAAAAATTCAAACTAAAGCCTAAAAACAAATTTCAACGGATGAAAAACAAGATAAGGAGGTCGTGGATTACACAGGACGGCGGTTTTTTGACGTTCCAACGGACGAATTTTCCGAAAATCTTCACGGGAACTCTTTTAAAAGCTTTTTACTTTTCCTGCGGAACTGAACGGTAAAATGAAATTGAAAGAATCCTTTTTATAAGTTTTTGAATGGATGAATTTTTAATTTATTTGTTTTTACACTTTAAAAATTATTTTAAGGCATTTTTTGCTTATGTTAAACATGTATGTGTAATGTTTCCAAGTTTTTGTGCGGAAAATGGATTTTAATTGAACTGATCGTTTTTCAACAAAGAGCATACTTTTATCCTTTTCGGACTCTTTCAAAAATTTTACGAAAAAGCGAAACCTTGGAGTCCTCTTTAAGCCCTTTTCGGACTCTCTAAATATGAAAGATTGCCGAGTACTTGACTATTCGAACTCGTTAAAGTAAATGAAGCAGTCGTCCCTTCGATTATAAGTTTACCCCTTTTTACGGACTGGAAATGGACTATTTACGAAAAAGGTATACGTTGACTAGATACGGTCGATACCAAGTTCTCTCCACTTGTTATTTTTATCCTTTTCGGGCTCGAGAGACTAAATTTACGAAAAATTACACCCACGGAGTTTTCTTCCAAGTTTTTCTTCGACTCCCTAAAGCGAGAAAAACCATGAGTTTCTCCTATCACGGACTCGTTAAAACTTAACGGTAAGGACACGACTGGTGCCCTGTGAGAGCAGGGCCACTCCTTCTTAGGGTTCGAATTTAAACTAAGTTGGACTCGTCGAGACCAGGCTTATAACCAAGCAAATTTTATCCTCCTCAAGCATCGAAAATAGAAAGTACTTGCCGAAATGGTGGGGAAAAAGAGAGAAAATGGGCGTGTTTGTTGTATTTTAAATTTTAGAAAATTCAGTCAACCACTCTTGAACACGACACTTTTTATTCACAGGTTGGGAAATCCTTTGCCTGGGTTTAATCAAACCCATTGAAAGTCTTGACTGCAGGTATTAGCTTTGGGTCAATTGTCACCAAGCCATCTGCGGTCATTATGTGTTCAAAGAGGACGGTCAAATAAACCATTGTCTGGCATGTTGTCATCCATTATTGACCATCACAGGTAGGTCCTTGCCAATATATTTTAAACTGATCTATGATTTCGTGTTGTGGGCTTGCCTACGACGGAATCACTTTCTATTGACATCAACACATTATCTGGAAGTTGATCCCGAGAAATTGTCCCGGTACCTTGAAATACGCATGCCTCAATGGCAGGTTTCTTCATATCGAAAAAACGACGAGGTTGCATCATCGACCTTCGATCGAATGATTCCGTGACATGTTCGACTTCAGCTCATTCATTCACATTTCATGGATTATGCGGGTACTTTGGAGAACCATTGACATTACTGGTGGTTTCTCTCACACTTGTTAACGATTCATACGTTGGTAGTAATCAAGTGGTTTCTCATGTTCGACTTCAACACATTTATTCATGGATAGAATCGTACAATTTCGAGATGTGGAAATCGAGACCTGGATCTAGTTTCACCATCCCGAGGGCTGCGAGGAGTTTTGTTGTCATCTATACGATGGGCTATTTATAAACGGATAGGTACAAATCATCTTGTGTCTACATATATACGTACTATGATGTATTCAAATCATTCTACATGTCGAACGATTTGAGTTAGTTTCTAGTTAGTTTTATCGAGTATAGAATGCCTACCTCGGTGATGACTTATGCTATATGTATATATTTTGCATTGAATGTTTTACGTGAGTTAAGGCGGGAGTGTCCACGGATGATCTTTGAAATGATAAGTGCGCACTCTTCATATATGTAACTGGACTACGACTTCATCTGTTCCGGACTTTGCACTTTGGGGGGAAATTTAGTACACTAAATACGTAAATACGACATTTTACCCCTACAGAAGTATAAAACTCATTATTGTCATACTTCCTCCTTTTAAGTCTAACATGTCTTGCTCCTCATGTCAAAAACTTACAAAATCGGAGAAAAGTTCCTAAAATCCCTAAATATTGGTATACGCACTTTCTCTATTCATTACTGCGGTCCCGCACACAAGTTCGACTTGCACTGTGGAACCATCACTTGCGTTCTTTGTGTCATGGGTGCGGACCTGCAGCAGAAAACTCAGGCGAAAGTAAAGATAAAAGTGAATTTCGGATGAATTCTGAAAGATTCTAGATGGGGAATTTTCGGGGAATGGATCTACGCTTTTGAAGGTTCATGCATCCCTCACTTGATGGAGCTAACCCCTTGATGTAAGGAGCTAATCCCTTTGAAGGAGGTTACTATCCCTTCATATTTGGAACAAAACCTCCTCCTTTCACTATAAAGAGGCAGCAGGTAGCCTCGAGGGGTTCAAGCTTAAGATATTTGGGATTAAATCTTGTTGAGATTAGGACTAGGTTAACTAAGACTTTACGTGAGGTTAAATCACTCATCTATCATCTTGGTTCTAAAGAGTGCAATGCTTGTCAAATTAGAAGAAGTTACGCTTCCGGACCCGAGAGGACTACACAACATCAAAACCTGGGTTGTAAAGGTTTTCTTTATTTGAGATTAATACAAATATACCCATTTCTCTCATTACGCAGCGCTCGATTCATGGTTTGTTTCATAAATTCCTTGATCGTGCCAGTAAGTATGGTTTATAATGTAATACGAGGGTCTTTAACGTAATCTTTTTTTGCGTTTGTATTTTAACGATTCCACGAGGAATGTTCTTTCGGTGCACGGGGAAGGACTTGGCAGAATCAGCTTGACGCATTGGACATAAGGTAGGCCTTACACCTATATAATGTTTTGTGAATCTTATATGTGTAGAGAGATTAGTATAATTAATTTGTTGTTCTTTAGTTACTTTTAAATACTAGAGAGATCGGTCTAATAAAGACAGATTAATCTACACAACGAGGGTTGCTTCAACAACAAAACATAAGTATATGTAAACTTTGTTGGTGAATTTTCTCATAAATGCTAGATGTTCTTCATGGAAGAAAGATCAAACATTCTCTAAGTTGCGGCAGGTTTAGGCATTGGTGGAGAAAGAGTGGAAGCTGAAGGCTCTTAAGAACGATAATGGTGGAGAATACATCTCTAACGAATTCAAGAAATTAACGGTAAGAGAAGGGGTCGAAGAGAAATCATAGAGCGTCATGTACAAAAAATGGGGTCGCGGAGAGGAAGAACGAACGATCACGGGGTGTGGCATGAACGATGTTGCATGATCGGGTCCTACCAATGCATTTGTGCGTGAGAAGCATGCAACACGGTATGTGCAAAGCCATTGTCCTCATAGATTACTTAGCATGATACACACGAAGAGGCTTTTCGATGGTAGAGAAACTTTGATGTTTCACCTTTAAAACTTTAGCTCATCTGTTTATGCACGTGACCAAGGATGCAGAGGAAGAAGTTAGAACCCATTGCTGAAGTTGGGATTTTGTAGGAGTACTGGCTTGCCCATAATTGTACGTGTGTATTTTCCAAACAACAAAGTGCATTTGTGCAACGAAATATAAGAGAATTTGATGAGGGAAAGCCATTCGGTTGTCCCTTGAGAAGGAATCTTTGGACTTGCATGGGAGAGGAGAATTGTTGGTTCTAAGGATGAATCTTAAGATGTGGATCAACCACATGGCAGGGAGGTTCATGGAGTGGTGGAAATCACTCATGTGTAGAGCCATCCATCACAAATGGCCGAAGGCGCACCACGGAAGTTGATGGTGAGACTTGATCACGCACGAGAATGTAGGAGCCCCTATTTCACGGACGAGGAAACGGAGACAATCTCCCTAAACGATTTCTTGGATACATGGCTCTTGTAAGAAAATGTATTATTACTGAACAACATATTCCTTTCGGGAGAGTAGTGCAACAACCTACCAGGTTGATCGTAGTTGGAGAGAGTACAAATCCATTGTCAAGAACAATGCATGGAGATAGTCCCAAGATTAGTTGATAAATCGATGGACTGGATCTAGATGGATCTCTGTGAGGTAAAATCAAAATTTGATGGGGTGTGGAGAAATACAGGTCGGTTACCCCGTCCGGGGATTCTCATATGTCGAGATGAATTGTAATGAGACTTTTACTTCTCGCAAGGTACTCTTCATAAGATCCATCCTTGCACTCTCGCGCGGATGGGTTGGTGCATTCATCGGATGGATGTGAAAAGCTTCTCTGTTTCTTAATGGGATCCTTGAGAAGAGGTGTATTACATAGAGTAGCCTTAATGTTTCAAAATCTTCAACGGTGAGTCCTACATGTGTGCGAGCTCAAAAAGAGAGTTGTGTGGAGGCTGAAACTACCCGTGCTTGGTACACTCGGATAGACAACTATTTTACCGAATTGAGCTTCACAAAAGTGAACCGGTCTCAAAACCTATAATAATGAATTGTGGTTTAGGTAATATCTTGATCAATGTTCTTTATTTGATGATCTAATTTTGGTAGTGATGGCTTGGTGGCTTACACTCATGCAAGGGAGTTCGAAATGAAGGGACATGGGACTCCTTCTACATTATTTCTTTGGATTGGAAATATGGTATTGGGATGGTGAAAATTTTGTGTCTCCAAAGTAGTATGCAAAAGGAGATGTTGGGTAAGTTTAACATGGATGTTGCAAACCCATGGATAATCCTATTCCGGAAATTGGAGGAAAAGGATGCTACTTTTGAAGGTAGTGGATATTTCTTGTTTATCGACGATTAGTGGAGTTTCGCTAATGTATCTGGTAGACACGGGCGGGAACATTTGCTACCTGATTAACCAAATGAGTCAGCTAAGCTAAACCTACCAGCTCACCGGAAGGTGGAAACATGTCTGAGATACACCCGAGGCACATCAAAGTATGGTCTGTGGTATAGATGAGCGGTGGGAGTGAAGTTGCATGGCTTCACGGATGCTGATTGGGTTGGAAGTCCATTGGAAAAGCGACGAGAAATAGCACAATAGGGGCGATCTTTAGCATTGGATCAACAACGATTTCATATGGGTAAAACAATGATAGTGAGCACTCGATTCGGTGGAGGAAGTGGAATACATGGCAACAAATCCATTGCATGTGTGCTCTGGATGAGAAATATCTTGGTTAGTTTGTTTGGTTCTCGGATGGATCAAACCAGTTCAAACCTTGATAATCGAAATTGCATTAAACTCTCAATTAATCCCATGTTTCATGATAGGTCGAGCATATAGATATCGGTACCATCACCTCATAGATTATTGTGTAGAGGAGGATCATGTTGCTTCGATGCACTCTGAAAAATTAAGAAGCACAATATGTTGTGAAGAGGCGCTCATCGGAAGAAAATTTGAATACCATATAGACGGGATCAGAATGAAGATAATCCTTTCTTATTGAAAGGTGTTGAGATTCAACAAGAGAAAGATTCAACACCCACACCTAGTGCATTAAGCACCAGGACTAGGGTGAGGCCCAGGTGATATTTTGGGTGCATGTTTATTTTTATTATCCTTAATTTAGATGGAAATTAAATTGTAATCTATTATAATGTGGACTTGAACGAGTTAAGTGATAAATTCAATTAGCTAGTGGATTTTGGTTAAGAGGTTGGTTTGTGGGACATGCAAGTAATTCTAGATTGTAAGGGATTCGAAGTGCGGTGGTGTAGCAGGTTGGTGCAAGTTTTAAATCAGTTTAACTCGGTTAAGTGAGTTAAACTCGATTATCTTAGTTATGTTGAAGATACACTAGTGAGAGATCTGATGAATCAAAATTTAATTAATTCCACAATGAGTGATCTCTCACATGGAGCGAGATTTACTATTATTAGCTACATGCATTTAGAGATCAGTGGAACCCGAGTTAAGTTCTAGGTGAAAGGGAGGTTGACTACCGGTTGTAGGATTATACTGCTTGCACAAATGCGAGCAAACACCCATTAGGTGCCCATGATACTTGTGCGGTAAAAGCGGTAGGAATCCCTATATTTTAAGGATCTTTACCATCGGGGATTGTGAGCGGGCGGTGTCTGTGGTAGAAATTGGCTATGTTTTGGTCGGTTTGCATATGACAGTGTGAGACAATTAGCTGATGTCTTGAGCTCTTGTGAGAAGGATTTTGTATGTAATTGTTTCATGATCATGTATGCTACAATAGAATATGGTGGGATTTTTAGTTGTAAACTCACCGAAATTATACGTATTTGTGTGTAGGTTGATCTTTCTTCATGTTCGTGTGTTTAGCGATTGTGTTTTTAATTCCGCAAAATACTTGTAGAAGCGATTCGGTATTTAACCTTAGTACGTTGTTAGATCGGGTGAATCAAGATATACATGCTTGTTGTATAATTTATACATAGAGATCCATTAGCTCTACTTCAACCTATAGTCATTACGGTTGCTTAGGTAGAGGGAATCAACATTATGTATTTTATCCAATATCATCTATACACACGTACATTGTTATAATAATTGATTATTTATGGTAAGAGTTTAAATACATGCCAACCTTCAACAATCCATAGCTCCTATTTATTTTACAATCATATCATTACTTGCTTTAGTTTCCCAAATAGATGGTCTTTAACCATGGTTCACATTTTGAATGTAAAATCTCTCGGGGTGTCTTCACGCTTAGGTTTTGTGTAAAAATTCTGCAATATTCTATAAATGGCCAGCTTGAGGTCATCGAAAAAAATCATTAAGACCATGAATCATATGTTGTTCTATACTTTGTAGGCCTATAAATTGCATTCATCGTCATTATGACTTGATTTACAATTTTCATCGTGTTCATGGTAAAACATTTTACCCATCAAGTATGAAATCCCCTCCCTCCACATTTAGCTATATAACTCATTCCTAACACCACCAATATTTATAGAAGTTTGTTCACTTTGAAATAAGTAAGAAAGAATAATTTATCTCTGTATAAATAAAAAGCTAAAAAATGTTCCTGTTCACCTCACTCATTTCATGAAGTTGATATAGTCCTTGTTTACAACCAAGTTCATGATACATTAAAATCAAGGAAGTCTTAATCTTTGGCAACGAGTTCCTTACGTTAAACATTGTATGAAAAAGGGCTTACCTACTTAAAATTCATGGCCATTGGAGAATCCCTATAATAGGTTATGCTTAAGAGAATTATACCCTCGGGTTTTTAAGGATAATTTAGTTTTTATATGCATATTTTTTCAAGAGTTTCACCTTCACATGCATATGTGTGAATTTTGTTTGTTTGTAATTTTTGACATTACAATTGTTTAAACTCATATGGTTTGTTCCATTTTTTTCAAATGATTTCTTAACCTTCTCGTTACATATTCCTCCTCAAACCTATTTCTTTTTAATATTACATACATGTATCCTTATGGAATTGTATTTATAAAATAATTTCATAGTGATTGTGAAGTCAATAATTTATTATCAATTGTTATTTCTAGTGAATAGTTTGGGTTCTTGTCATGCAAATAGATTTATGAGGCTATGAGATATCCCATGATGGGATTCATTCGGTTAACATAAAATGTCTGTTTGTTATAAAATTAAATCTTTCTAAAGCCGTGATAGAAAGATGATTGTTTTTAGGATTATGTTGATTCACTTAGGTTTTAATGTACATTTGCAAATTGGGTTATGGGTTGTGTAACCTTGGTTTCATTTCTCATTTTTAGTGTGTCTGTTTACTTTAGTTCTCTTTACGAATAATAGAGGGTTAAGGAAGGTGCATCCTCTGCTCACTTTTTATTCCCATATTGTGGTAAAGCATTTAAGTTGAGAACACTAGAAGCAAAAAACTATGGGCCTTTTATAGGTATGAGTGGTAGCAAAATTTACCTATCACCTTTCATTTGTACATGATATATCTAAATTAATAAAAAATTGTTACTACTTATTGATAGACCGAACTAAAGACAAGTTACAAATTTCCTCTAATATTTTGCGAAATCAAAATCACAATTTAGAAACACATGCAATGACATGTGCTAATCGATTGAGAATGAGAAACTATTGCAATGTTTTGATTCGATCCTATAGCACCATGCAGCATAAACATGTTCTCCTACTATCTAGTCTTGCTCCCCTTCCAACACTTAGCCAATTCAAGGCCCAAATTCCTCCTATTTTCTTGTGCAATCCTTGAGAATAGCTCCTAAAAGGTAGGAATTTCCTCTATTTTCTTGCAAATTCCCAAGGAATGATTCACACCTTGCTCTGCAGTGTTGAGATTCAACAAGATGATGAGCTTAGTGAGAAAATCGGTCACCTTCACTAAATGAGCACGGGCTATTTTTAGTGTAAGTCTACTTTTGAACTTGCCAAGTCATATTTCGAAGTTGCGGGATGCTATTTGTGGGATGGTTGGTCGGTGGAAAAATAGATGAAATTCTATTTTTAGAATATCAAGCGAATTCTATTTATAAATCGTCGATCTAAAAATAGAAGTGTCAATTATTAGTAAACTCTTACTAATAATCGGACTCTAAATATCAACTTGTTCTCTTGGAACGCAATTTCGGTATACGATTTGTCGAATTAGTGGTGAAGAAATTCACATGGCATTCTAGCATTTCTTGGTGGTTCATGCATGAGACTCGATTAGAGCTAGTGGAAAATTTATGAAAGAGTTGGAAGAGTAGTTAACGGAGTTTTGTTTAGTTTAACTCAGTTAATGGAGTTAAACTCGGTTAGCAAACTAGTTGTCTAGTCTAGCGAATGATACACTATAGTGGTGGGTGAATTAATGAGTTAATTAATTAAAAAATAATAACTCAGTAAATGTTGAACCATCTGTGATTAACTACGATGCATATCGGTTCAGTGGGGGAGACCCGGATGGAGAGATAGGTGAAAGGGCAAGATGGACTATCCGTTGTGAATATAGTGATGCATTGATTGCATCTCTTTGCAATCAGGTTGCCGATGAGATTTTTGCTGATGTGACGGTAGATTCAAATTCATTCGGGGGTCTTCATAAGTAGGGATTGCACGGTAGAGGCAAGTTATCAAGTGGCCAGAAATCGGTGCTTGGATTTGCAGATTTCTTCGATTAGTGTGTGTGGATTGATTGTCTTTGAGCTTGATGTACTAAGCTTTGTATGAGATTGTTACATAATCATGATACATATATGATAGTTGGGGTTTTAGCTTCGGAAGTTTTCCCATTAAACAGCGCGTATGTGCGATTGTTTTATTGCTTCATGTGTTTGCAATTGAGTTTTTAAATTTCATGGTCTTATTGGAAGGATTTTTGTATTTATGAAAGATAAATATTGTTAGATCATGAGAATATGGATATATACATGCATATGTTATATAATTTCTACATAGTATCGGAAAATGATGCTTAATTCAGATATTGCAATTGTGAAGAATTGTTGAGTTTGTCTTTGATGTGGACAATTCGAATTTGCTGCAGAAAATTCTTGGTACGATAGTTGAGTATACATTGAGATGTATTTCAATGGGTTGCAATTGGATTATTCCCTTGAGGGAAACTTGAATTACATAACTTTGAAGGATAGGATAGAGCGGTCTTTGGAAAGATAATGGTACGAATGAGTTCATCGATAACGTCTTCTAAGCGGGATCTGTGATGCTACATTACTTTGACGCGTGGAAAAAGAAGGTAGAAAAGACAAGAAGAAGAATTATGTTGGAAGGATTTGAAGGACCATATTGTGTCTAGCCTTCATGGGAAAAGCTAATCCACATTTGCGGTATGGAAGGCTTTGGCAGGTTTTTCCAAACGGCCGGCGACTAGAGGAAGTTGGTCTTTGAAGGATAAGCTCGAGAAAAAATAAAAAATGGAGAATGGTGACAATATTCTAAAATATCTCACGAAGTTTGTCCTTTGCTCAAGGGATAGAAGTGGGAAGTGTGGGATTTCTTGTTGATGATGAAGACTTGGTGATCTTGGCTCATTTGGGCTTAGAAAGGTTGGCATAGCTACGAAGTCTCTGTCGATGAATGACTGCTTCAAATTTGGGAGCGACTTTGGTTGGATCTTGTGCAAGAAAGAATGAGAGGAGAAGTACCAGGGATATGGCTCTTCATCAAAGAATGAAGATGAAGGAAATTGCGCTTTGGTTGCCAAAAAAAAGAAAGGGAAGAAGAAAAAAATCCCATCAAGAAATTTGGGCCCAAGGCGAGAAGCAAGATTTTCCAAGGTGAAGTGTTTTTCTATCACGAACATGGGCATTTCGCCGATACTTCATCACCAGAAAAGAAAGAACAAGAGGATGTTGGGTTGCGATTGGAGAGGCCTTGGGCTTGCAGTTTTGAACTTGATTTCTCTTTGATCTCATGCTTGGTTTCAAGCTCAGTGGGATCGGTGTGTGTCTTGATAGTGGTGCGTCTTTCCATATGACGGGAGAAAAGAGTTGTTTAGTGACTTGGAGAAGGACCTTCAAGTGCATATAGATATGGGTGATGATGGTCGATATAGTGCGACCAACATTGGGACAACCATTTCTTTGAGAGGGAGTCGGGTAATCCATTTCTGTTGAAAAGATACATGTTCCGGTATGAAGAAGAACTTGGTCTCGGTCGCAATGTTGGAAAGCCAGAGGTTATGACGTTGTTTTGATGTGAGGAAAAAGATTTTGTGCGACATAAAACAATAGGTCAAACTGAAAGGATAGGGATTTAAGTTAAGAATCTCTACAAGGCTGGAGGTAGATGGCTGCAACGCAATGATAGGCAAACGAGAAAAGTGGTGTTTGGGATGAGGGCGAATTATGGCATAAATTGGGCCATCTTCACCATGGCGCTTTGAAGATTTTACGGCAGATTTTCTTGGACTTCCCAATGGTACTCTTGCGCGATCAGTTGAGCTCACAAGGATACTATGGGTAAGTTTGTGAACCACCTTTCATGAAAAGGAGAACCGTTGTTCGATGATCACGGAAAATTCACACGGACGTGTGTGGACCTTTCTCGGTTGCTTCAACAAAAAAAACACAAGTATTATGTTATGTTGTTGATGAATATTCTGCGTAGATCTTTTGGATCTTCTTCATGTAGAAGAAGAGTGAAACATTCTCAAATTGCATTGTGTTTAAAGCATTAGTGGAGAAGGAGTCGGGAAGCAAGTAGAAGGCTCTACGGAGCGATAATGGTGGTGAATACATCTCGAGCAGATTCAAAGACTTTTGCCCTTCGAAGAATTCGAAGAGAACTCATAGCACCTCATAACCCCACGATGGAATGGGGTCACGAGAGAGGGGAAGAATAGGAGAACGATCATGGGTGTTGCCTGAAAGCCTCTTTTGCACGCAGCCCGGGAGCCTATTGTTCACACTTGTGGGAGGAAGACATGCAACAACGCGGTTTATGTGCAAAACCGTTGTCCTCATAAGGAGATACTTGTGAGTACACACGAAGAAGATTTCTTTTGGTAAATCCACGATATTTCTCATTTGAAGATTGCAGCTCATTGTTTACATTCATGTGTATGTGAGACGCCGAGAAGAAAGGCGGAGCCAACTACGAAGTTCGGATATTTGTGGGGTACAGAAACACCCATAATTGTCATGTGTATTTCGAAGCAGTCGGATGAGCATGGTGCGACAAGGATATAAAATTCAATGAGAGTGAAAGCCATAGGTTGTTGTCGCTTGAGAAGGCTTCTGCTTGCATTTTAGAGGAAGAACTTCGCATTCCCAAAGATGAGCCTTTAGATGTGGATCAGCCATAGGAGGAGATTCATGGAGTGGAGGATTCACTCACGTGAAACCAAACATTAGAACTAGCGAGAAAGCCTACCAGTAAGGGCGAGAAGCTTGATGTGGCATAGAGATGTGGGGTCCCTACATCACAACGCGAACAGAGGCAGGTCACACAGTCGATTTCTGGATACATGGCTCTTATGAGCAAGTGTATAAGTAATAGGAGCCATCTTCTTTTGAAGAAGCGGTGAAGGAGCCCACATGGGTAGATGCCATGGTGGAGGAGTATGACTCCATTATGAGAAACGATTAGCAGGAGAAGTTGCTCGAGGTGGTGGGAAAATACGATTGTAGGATTAAGATGGATCTACAAAGGTGAAGCAGGCACTATTAGGAGCATTGAGAAAGTATAAGGCAAGATTTGTTTCTGAGGGCTTCTCACAGATAGAGATCAAGGGTTTGATTATGAAGAAACCTTTGCACTTATACATGGTATTCTTCCATAAGGACCATCCTTACTCTCTCGGTGCGGGATGGGTTGGCATTCTGTCCTTATGGATGTGAAGACGTATTCATAATGGGATCATTGAGGGAAGAGGTGTATGTTAACTTGACTTGATGGTTGACACATCTTGACGTGCATGTGTGCGGTCTCAAAAGAGCATTGTATGGAGCTAAGTGGCACACCCAAACTGCTTGGTACACCTGATTGACGACTATTTCACTAGACTTGGCTTCACAAAGTGAGGCGGATACAAGCACAGCCAGAGGTGTGTGGTGGAGGAGGTGAATTTTAATCATTGTTCTTTATGTTGATGATTTAATACTAGTGGAGTAGTGGAGAGTAGTTATTCCTCATGCAGAGGAAGAAGATCTTGTAAAAGAGGTTTGAGATGATTTGGGCCTCCTTCATTAATTCCTTGGATTGGAAATATGTTGATGAGGAAGGTGAACTATTTGTGTCTCAAGGCAAGTATGCTCGGGAGATACTTGAGAAGTTTCACATGCGAGGATGCGAGCCTGTTGATGCTCCTCTTGGGGGTGGGAGGAAGATGATGCTACATCGGTGAGGGGTATGCCACTATTTATCGTAGGTTGGTGGGTTCACTCGCTGTATTTAGTTAATACAAAGACCATACATATACTATGCGGTGAACCAACTTTCACAAGCGATGGTTAAGCCTACCAAGCTCTTTTGGAAGGCATGAAAGCATGTCACGAGTTATCTCGGGGGGCACATGCAGTATGGCTTATGAGTACGGAAAACGGATGAGGTGAAGTTGCATGGCTTCACGGATGCGAATTAGGCGAGCAACCCAACAAAATAAAAGCACATCGGAGGGATTTCACTATCGGATCCCAACGTTTCACGTCTGTGATAAAGATCCGTAGCACTCGATTCACGATGGGCAGAATACATGACGGTCAAGTTTGCATGTGATGCTATCCCAGATGAAGATCTGGTCGGTTTTGTTCGATTCACATTTAGATCCTACGATGATACATTGTGATAATCGAGTTGCATTAAACTCTCGATTAATCCTGTGTTTCATGATATATCTAAACATATTGATGTCAGGGTATCATCATATCGAGAGATTATGTCGACGGAAGATCATGTTAACGGTACATTCCTACGGAAGATCGGGATGCGGATATTGAAGAAGGCGCTTTACGATAGGAGCAAATACGAATACCTACATAGAGAAGCGGGATCAAGGTGAAGGATAATCCCTATATTCTTGAGAGGAGTGTTGAGATTCAACGAAGATGATGAGCTTAGTGAAAATCGGTCACCTTCACTAAGTGGGTATGGGGCTATTTTGAGGTGTAAGTCCTATTTTAGACATGGTGATCATATTTCAGAAGTTGGGGATCTTTATTTGTGGATGGTTGGTCAAGTTTGAAAAATAGATGAAATTATATTTTTAGAATATCGAGGGCCAAAGTCTATTTATAGATCGTTAATCTAAAAAATAGAAGTGTCGATTATTATTAGCTCTTATTAGTAATCGGAACTCTAAATATCAAATTATTCTCTTGGAGCACTTAATTTCAGTATATAGATTTGTCAAATCGTTAAGAATTTGAAAATTCACATAATTCCTAAGGTTTATTGAGTAGTTCATGCATGGAGGACTCGGTTAGAGCGAAGTGAAAGAAAATTTATTGCAAAGTTTGAAGAGTAGTTCATGGAGTTTTTGTTAGTTTAACTCGATTAATGAGTTAAACTCGGTTAGCTAGTTGTATCTAGTCTAACTGAATAGTACACTAGTGAGTAGAGTCGAATTAATGAGTTAATTAATTCTAGGTAATAACTCATTAATCAGCGAACAAATACAACGAGTTAACTACGGTGCATGTCGGTTCCGGTGGAACCCGGTGGAGAGATAGGTGAAAAGGGCAAGATGGACTATAAAGTTGTGTGAATATAGTGATTGCATCACACACCGATGGAGTTGCCAATGAGATTTTGCGGTGCAAGCAAGAGTAGATTCGAGTTCATTCGGTCTTCTTCGTGAGGGATTACCCCGCCGGTGGAGAGAGCGGTATAGGGTGGTAAGAAATCGATTACATGGATTTACTGATTGCTTCTAATTAATTATTAATGACGATTGATTGTACTAAGAGCTTGATGTACTAAGATTTGCTGTGATATTGTTGTTTGGTCAATTTATTGTGTCCTAAATTGTTACATTAATTTGTCAATTCGGGATTAAATGGTGACAGAGGTAGTAGCGCACTATATGTACAAGATAACCTATCTCTTACTTTTTGTCTTTTTGGGTTTTTATTTATCTTGGTTGGTTTCCTAATGTGAGATGGAAATTCTAAGACAAGTATGGATATAAATGTTCAAGGCAATAATGTCCTTTATAATGATTTCCCAAACTTCGGACTTCAAAAGGATTTAAAAGCATACAATGACAAATTAATTCCTAAAAGGAAAATGAAGAAAATGTGCCACTAAACTTAGTCAAACAAACAATGAACTATTGATCCTTGAAACCCATTACCCTTGCTCTCTTACATCCCTAAGCATACCTGAAGAAAACACCTTCTCAAGAAATCCAAAGATTGCAAGCAAAGTAAAGCTAAAATCAAATTACATCAACTCATAATAGGCCCTCACCATTAATTGCACCGCTATGGCTTTCGGAGGTAATCATAAACAAACGAGTAATCTGATGTCTAATTTGCAGAAAAATGGCTAATATCAAATTACACAATCATGCAATCCCTCACCATTAGTCTCGCTATGGCTTTCGGAGAAGTAGCTTGATAATGACATGAGCAATTTAATATCTAATCTTGCAGAAAAATAAACTATAATATCAGAAGCACACTCATACTTCAATCCCTCACCATTAGTCTCGCTATGGCTTTCGGAGGTAATGATGATGACACTTGGCTTAGGTTTAATATCTAACTAACTAGTAAAGAAAATGTAAAAAACTGAAATAAAATCAAAAAACAATCTTTGGAATTAAAGACTAAGAAAAAGAAATCAACGAAGGACAAAAGATTGATGCCATGTCATTAGTCATTATAACACTATGTGAAAATGAAAATTTTGCCTACTATAATAATACGGAACAAAGACAACGATCAATTAACGATGCTCCTTATGAAAAATTAACAGATAGAAACAAAACGTTAAGACCATAAAAGATGTAATATATACATGTGAATAACTGGCATAATGTAGGCATGAAAATCTGAAGTATGAAACTATACGGTGAAACAAAATGAAACTATACGATGACAAGCAAAACCTCGGCGTGTACGAGGCCCTGCGCATCCTGGAAAGCAACCATCAAACACGAATTATGCTTAGGAACAAAGTCTTCTCATATATTTAAAACACGGTCATAACAAAGAAATAATGTCACGGCACGATGGAAGCCTTACGATAGCCAAAAATTACATTACACCATCACTCCTATGCGTATGAGAACAAATTGACATAACGGAAGAATGTCATAACTAATTTCCTACATTCTACGGCGATACAAGACACATGAACAACCACGTCCGGAGGAAATCTAGCATTGGGCTGTAGTGAAGATTAAATCTATGGAGAGTATTCGTTGGATTCCCAGCTTATGGAGCTGTTTACGGTGTTGATATGTCTCCGAGTGATTTAGAAACGATCTGAAAGTCTTCACGTGGTGAAAAAGCAGTGTCACCGTGGACTCTTCGGTTGACCAACAACACGACCTCCTTTTACCCACACCGGCCCTTCTTGGGTGGTCGGCCGAACCCAGCCAGGACTCGATCCATGTCCCACGTCATTTCCAACTTGCCCATGTGGCTTTTTGCCTAAAGACACTGTGATATAGAATTTAACAGAGGAAAGTAGATACCGGAAAGTTGCGACGGTAACGGAAAGTGACTTCATGACTTAATGAGCAAAAATTTAATTCAAACAACGGAACTGACACAGTTAAAATCTGCTTTAAAATGCTCTTTTATGATTAATGAAATGATGTTGATGACTTAGGAGGTCCGAGGAGTAAATGGAAAAATTCTGAAAGGAATTATAGGAAAAGATGTGATTTGAGACTCAACATAACCCCTTTGTGAAGGTGTTGCATGTCTGGCAACCAAAATTGATCATCCTTCTTCAATTCATATGATACGATACCTACTTCGATACATCCGGTCCTCTTCTCCTCTTTCTTGATAACTGTACCCCAACATCTTGAGAACTTCTTCATTAAGCATCTGAATTTGTTATTAATCGATGCCCTACTTAACCACGGCATTTCTTCTTTGGTCCCTGACTATTTTTACATACAGTACGGATGTAGCACATAGTGTTGTCATGAATGATCTTATCCAATGTTGTTTTTCTCTTTTAATGCCTCATTTTCTGTTTTAATATGTCTATTTAAAACCTCCCAACTCCAAAGACTTCTTGTTTCAATGATTGGACTAGAGCTTCTTGTCTTTTGTGTGAAATTTGAGTGGATGAAGTCTTTGGGACACGTGGCTATTATTTCTAAAGATTCTATGTAATCATGCACTTCTTGTTGCTTTGGATCTATCTAAGGTGTGTCGTTTTCCTTCATAATTTGTCCCCAAAATGCTATGGAGGAGGTGTCTTCCGTCTGGGCCCAAGGGCTCATGTCAACATCTTGAAGACTAGCTTCAACGTTGTTGAGAATGAGGTGGACTATGTTCAACGTTGACTGAAATGAGATGGACTATGGCCGGTGAGTTTTTTCATGTGTTACTTCTCCCAAATCAATAAAATGAGGTCCTTTGTTTGTGCTTTCTTCCATTTTTCTTTAAGCCTCTTTTTATCTTCTTACATCTTGTGGACTCTTGTCTTTTCCCTTTGTTTTCCTTTCCTTTCTTTTTAGCCATAGTTATTTGACTACGAAGGTGAACTAGTCTCTCGGAATAATACTTGGATGGTCTTCTTGAGGAAGGGGTTTGATACATAGCCTCAATGCTTCTTTTCTCTTTTGATTTTATTGGCTTTTTATCCTCGGTCTTTCCTTCCTCCTTTTAGATAGCCTTTCTTCTCTACTAGTTCTTTCAAGCATGTTAGTAAGTGCTTTGAGTTTATCATTTTTTCTCTTTCTTCTACTTCTGCGCACAGTATCTCTTTGCCTTTAGGGGTTTCTTAGGATTCTTCAAAGAAATTTCTAATTAAAAAATTGCTCCCGGTGTCTTTTTTTCTCTTTCGATTGTTTTTCTATCGGATTTTCACGAAGATCATGGTGATACAAATGTGGTTCTACGTCCCCAAATGCTTTTGGACGGTTGGTTAATCTTTTTCAACTATCTTTGGTAAGAAAGTATAGCTGATTGAGGGGTGGTTTGTCAGAGAAATTCATCAAAAAAAGTCGGGTATGATACATATACATTGACCCAAAACGTCCCTCCATAGTGATAAATTTTAAGAATAATAACGATGGCGGCCCACTCTTCTTTTGAAAAGCATGAGCAAGAATTCCCTTTTTTTGAAAATGGTGACATGCATACACAGGTTACGTAGGATTACTCCGGGGCTTTCTTCGATGCTCTTGTTCTTGAACCAACGTTCACCTTCTTGAGGAGTTAACATATGGTTGCTATGGATGCCTCGGTCACCATAAATTTTAGGTCCCCAATCTCCACCTCCCGGACGATTCAGAAAGACCTTGCAATTTTGTTACACTCTTATTGTAGCCTTTAAAACTTTTGAATAAGCTTAGAAGCCTTTGCCTTTCGGTATTGTATCTTTGACTTGCGGGTATCCTTCCATAAATTTGGGTCCCCTGCGGTTACATTCTCCAACAAGCAAGCCTCCTTTGTATGTACTTTAAAACTTGTCTTGCGTGAAGGAGGGGTTTGCTTGTAGGCCGAGGCGGATTAGCGAAGCCAGGCGGCGGGGGGGTTGTGAGGAGACACCGAGTGACTATGAGCGGATATCAGAGAATAAATTGCCAAAATTAAGCGGAAGAACAAAATAGGGTGAAAGCTTCTATGAACACGATACCCCCGGTGGAAATTTGGTAGTGAGGTCGATAGAACGATGTGGGGAGTAAAGTGCATTCGACAATATTTAAAATTGGGTGGCTACGAGTGAACGCAAGCACGTTTATAAACGGCTACGGATTTTGTGCGGCTAAGAAATAGTAGTCAAATCAACCACGTTCTTAACTACGGGTCTGAGTATCAACGTATAGCGGGAACACTAGTGAAGACCGGAGGCTTGATTGTAGAGCCATTTAGAAATGAATGCGAGTTGTGGGGGAATCGTATAGAGATCGTGGAGATGGTTCTGCCAGTTATCAACGCAATCATTACATATAATGGAGCTATAGGATTTCTTCATAAAAATATGCTTGAATGCTATTTGAAATAAATTTCCACTCATACCTTGGAATTCTTGCCATTTTCATTGGTCTTCAATCTAATTGCTCCTCATTGATGTCTTTTGAGTACCCATGTCTTCATAATATTTCTTCATCTGCATTTGATTTCATGATTATTTGAACTATTTGTCATTTAATAAATTTTTGAAAAACATAGTGGTGGTACTGACCCTTCTGAAACGCGGAGAGCGAGTGTGTCGGCCTACGGAAGGCGGCACGATGGTGTTGGGTGAATGGAGGATGGATAGATGATAAACTGATTGAATGAAAAATAGATCATGAAAAGAAAATTTTATTGATGAAATGAAATGAAATAGATGAAATGGGTGAAGTGAAATGAAGTGAAATTAGAATGAAGTGGAATGAAATGGAATGAAATGGGTGGGTTGTCATAAAACTTGTAAATGAGAAAGATAATTTTTTTTTTTTTTTTTTTGGAAAATATAGGGTGTACGGTATCACACAATTTCACCCTACATTTATAGTATAAATCGCAATCGGTGATTGGTTTTCGAGCTTATATAACGTTGTTGTTGTTTATTTTTTAACTAAAACAAAGGCTAGGTTGGTGGAGAAGAATTCTTCTTCACAAATATGTCTGAGAGTATCTTGAAACATTTGACAAATTCCTCCTTTGAGAGTGAAAAACATGATGATCTTTGTCTTGTGGCCATTCTGATAAGAGAGTTGAAATTCATAAATGGTCTTGATTCTTATCGCTCCATTTCTAAAGATCTTGACATCCAATCTCATATGGCCCAAGCCAATAGAATGCAGGGAAATTTTCCTTTGAAATCTTTAAACTTTGAGATCAAATAGCAATGCCCAATCTCCTTCTTGGAAACTTCTTCTCTTTGATGTATTTATCTATTGCCATTTAGCTCTTTGATATTGAACTAGATCCAGTTCTTAGAATTGCCTCTTGTCTGATCTCATCTAGCTCATTAAATTTGCTCCATTCTATGCTTTTGGGCTTACGATAGATTCATCTGACTGACTATCTTTGAAGGTTTGACTTGGAACTCAATGGGAGCATGACTTCTTTCCATAAACAAGTTCATAGATATCATTGTATTTCTCCATGTAGTTCGCATGGGCCCACAAGGCTTGACCTTTATACTGATCTCATACATGTAGATGAAAAGTTTGGGTGATACTTTACCGAACTTTGTTGTAGACTACTTATGACCATTTTCTTGCGGATGGTAAGGTAGATTTTACATTGGGATTTTGTATTCTTCCATGCAGTTTCTCCCAGTTAGGATGTGGGTAAGCCACGATACGTCACAATTTCTCTTGGAACAAAGCGAGTAAAAATATCCTCATAAAAAATTAACAATGCTGTATGAATTTTCGATGTGAGACACTAATACTTTGACTTCTACCATTTAACATAATCGGTACAAACCAATATATACTTCTTTTGCTTAGATGGTGGATTAATAGGTCCAATGAAATCTAAAGCCCTTTTCAAAGGGTTCGATGAGTACTGTGGTTGCAATGGCATTTCATTTTAAGGTAGGTTTCCATTTTACTCTTTGCTTGTTGTCACCTTTTTGACATATTTTTTTCATCTTTACAGAAAAAGGAAGGCCAATAATATCCTAAAAGAGAGGATTTTATAGGGCACATCCTTTGTGGAAAGTGTCCACACATGGTTCATCATGACATGCCTTGACGATATCGGGCATTTCATCTTCTCGACACATCTTGATCACAAGCCTGTTTTAAACAATTCGTTAGAAATCCATGAATATTTTGAACTCTCCCTAAATAATCTTTCTTTTTTCACTTGAAATAAATATTGAGCGGAAGTTTCCACCTTAACCAAATAGTTGTAATATCTGCATACCAAGGGTCTTAATAATTCTGCCAAACAAGTATTCATCGAAAACTTATCCTCTCGAGGAGAATCTTCTTTAAAATTCGAATCCTGAATAGAAAATCGACTCTTGTATTTTGTTTTCTGGTCTATCAATACGGTAATATTGAATTCCTGCAAAGTAGGAACCATCTTGTCACTCTGCCATTAGTAACAGGTTTGTTCATTCAAATCTCTACTCGCGAATGATCGATTGTAAGATAAAAGTTTCATAACTTTATATAATGTAAACTTATTGATTGCATGAACAACGGCTAAAAACTCTTTCGATTCACGGTATAGTTCAACTAGGTAGAGTCAAATTTTGCGGTATAGTAAATGGCATGAGGACTAAATATTTTTGACCCAACATAGCTCCTAGAGGCACATGTAAAAACATCTGTAGAAATATGGAAAGGGAGTTTCCAATTTGGTCCTCTCAAGATAGGTGCTTTAGATATTCTTGTTTTCAAAGTTGAGAGCCGATTGACAATCGGGATCCCATTTGAATTCACAGTCTTTGTAAGCAATTTGAAGAGTGGAGATGCTATTTTAGTGAAGTTTTCTATAAATCTTCTATAGTATCCGATAAATCCTAAAATTCTAACATCTCTTTGACAATTTGGGAATAGGCAACTTGGAGATGACTTCAACTTTGATCTATCAACATATTTATCTCTGAAATATGATGTCCCAAAACAATACCTTGATGAAACATCATAAAGCATTTTCATGGCTTAATGAAAGGTTTTGTTTCTTTACATCTTATAAGGACTTTTTCCAAATTTCTAATGCCTCTTCAAATGAATTACCATAAAGCTGTAAAATCATCATATAAACCTCTACACAATCATGGATTAGATAAGAAAAAATTCCCCAAATGCGCTCTTTGGAATGTGCAGGTACATTACACAACCCAAAGGAAGCACTTGATAGGAAAAAGTTCCCCAGACGAATTAAAATGTGGTCTTATCTTGATCTTGAGGTGCTACCGAATTTGACTATAACCACTAAAACCATCCAAAAATGAAAAAGTACTTTTTGCACACTTCTAATGTATCTAATACACAGTCAGTAAAGGAACCATGAGAAAGTGATCCTTCAAAGTTGCTTTGTTCAATTCCCTGTAATCAATACATACCCTCCATTTACCATTTTTAGGTACTATAGCAAAAGGGAGAGAAACCCCGCCATTTTCCTTTGAAATTGGATAAATGAAGTTTATATTGAGTAGTTTTGGAGCTCTTCTTTCACTATCTCCCTAAGATTTGGATTCATCCTTCTGCGGTTATCGATTGGTCTAATGTTTTCCTCAATAGGCTATGATGGTTAAGTCTTAGGATCAATACCTTTCATGTCGAGTATACTCACATGCAAATACGGTAGAATGTTTTTGCAAGATTTTGGTTAGTTCTTGTTGTGACTTTTCCAAATGTTTGTTGATATTCAATGTTTTTCACAGGAAAAATCTCAATAGTAGAAACTGCCGAACTCTCTTCCATAGAATAAAGAGACATTTGTCTTGATGATAAATATTCAGTATTAGATTCTAAGCTATGAAATTGTGTGGGGTCATATTAAAGTGTCTCTAGGAATTTTCTAATGTGTTCGGTGACTATCCTCAACGATTTCAGAAATAGTAAAGAACGAGGTTGTATAGTGTCCTCATCATCGACTGCATTCATTTGTCTCATTTACGTAATTGCTTTAACTGAAGGATACAAATTGAATTTCTTTGTCGAATTACCATTAGAAATGTATATCCCAGTCTACAACTAATGAAAGCATCAGTTGTTAGCTATTAAGGTCTTCCTAAGATAAGTGGGTGTCCTCCTAGATTACTCTTGGGAGTCAAAATCATAAAATCTCTTGGATATTCCCAAAGAATCTAAGAAGTGAAATATCTTCTAATACACCATACGGTTTGATAATTGATTGATACGCAAGTTGCGGTAAAGTAGGTGTAAAAAAGAAGGTTAGGAAGTTTCGTCGGTCCATAGTACGCTCTACTCATAATGTTGACGGTAGCAGCCTAAGTCAATCAATGTGTTTGGAATTTCTATCCCATTTATGTGTATGTATTATTGAACTACGGATGATAGTTCTTCTTGTGTCTTTTAGTTTCCCCTTCCTGGTCTTTTGAGACTCAACTCATTTATTGTTTTTGCTAGAATAGGAATCTCTCTAATGGCTTGTAGCAAGTCTTGATACAGAGCATTCTTTAATTCATCTAGAAAATCATTGTTAGGCAACAGATTTGTTTTCACCTTTATCAATTTTATATCTTGCCAGGAAAGGAGAGGTGGATGAGAGTACGAGGTTGCTCAACTATGGGAGTTGTGGGGTTAACTTTCTTTCTCTTTTTGAATGTTGCAGGTATTGAAGAAGGCCTTCTCAGAACCGTATTGACTTTGAAAGTCCTCCTCGGAAGGTATCTTGCTCTTGGACATCTATAGAAGGTTTTTCTATTCACCAGAGACACGAGTTGTACATCATTGAGAGGAACAAACATATGAGTAGGAAATTGTTGTCCTTCTGTCATGTAAGTATTATGGGGATTTTTTATTGTTAGGATTTGTGATGGCGAAATTTTGGAAGTTGATTTGTCTTTTGTTGGAATGGAAGCATGAGTTGAGGATTTGGATTTTGTTGAGAGAGAGTTGTTGTTGTGAAATATGGTAATAGAGAGTTGTGGATTTGGGTTTGGAAGTTGTGGAGCTTGTTGAATTTTGAAAAAATGGAGGATATTGATAAATTGGGTAAATCTCCCATAAGGATTTTGCATACCTTGTACCCATAATGATATGGATTTTGAGGTTGGGCCAGAGTTGTTGCCAAGGATTCCAGAATTTGGTGGGGGTTGAGAATTCATAGGGTTGTTAAACCCTTGAGTTTGTTGTCACATGAGTCTTCTTGCAACAAAGCAGAGGGTCTCTCTTGAATTTGGATCTTCTTGAAATACAGCTTTGATCCAGGAATTGAAGGACAATCCTTGGTCTCATGATTCTCTGAGCAAATCTGTACATGTTTCTCTGTTGCACATCCAAGGGACATTCCCTTGACATGTTTCTTCCTACATTTCGGACAAAAAAATGGCTGAAACATCGATTTCTGCTACCTTGTTTTTGGATTTTAAGGGTGTCTAGTTTTCACTAAGGTTCCTAAAATATTAGTTTAAATTCATCAGGCTTGTATTGCTGATACTTTCTTAAGTCCAGGTTGCATATTTTTTTCACACAGTAGAGAAAGGATCTCTGGGCCTTTTCCCGTTTTAGAATTTTCCCCTTGAAGATGGATACACGGTTCTGTTATGTCACACGGTGGAAGTTAAGAAATGTCTCCCTTTCCCCATCATGTTTAAAATATCTATCCATTCATCTCTGATGGCTTTTATTAGAAAGAACAAAGTTTCCCCCGCTAAGTTGCTCATGTTTGCTCTTTTAAGTTGTATTGAAATCTTTCAAGTAAATGTTCCAAATTTTCATCTTCTTTTTCTACATTTGAATACCTCATCCTTGTGATTGGTGGGCATGTACAATAGTCCGAGTATCTATCCAAAAATGTTTGTTCATATCATTCCAAGTCCTAATAATTGAGTGGCTAATCCCATGAACCATTTCTGACAGAAGCTCCCTTCAATGTTGAAGAGAAACGAGTTTTGAGTTTTTGAGAGTCTTCCCATATAGTCATAGGTTCGGCACACGACTTCCAAAATCGTAATGTTTAGGGATCCTCCTTAAAGTCATAAAAGTTGGGGAGGACAGATGGTGAGATGTTTTTCATTGTTGTGTAGGTTTCCTCATCGGCTTCTCAGAATCTAAACAAGTTGTCTCCTTCCCTATTTCTTTCGTATTATCTCCACCTCCACCATTGTTGCTCCATTATTTCCTCCTCCTCTACCTCTACCTCTACCTGCGAATCCATCTATTATTTCTTTTGCCATGATAGTTTCTTTAGAGTCCTCACGGTCCTTTGGTTCTTCTATGAGGAGGATGAGAGGGAGTTTCTTCCTTTTCTTCTTCGGAGTGATTCTACTTCTTTGATTACAATACCTCACATGAGAAGTGAAAAGGGTCTTTTTCAAATGAGATTTGGTATGCTGGTGTAGAAGAACCTTCTAATTGGTACACTTCTTAGATTCCAGGAATCTTAAGGCTAGGGGGTAGATGGTGGTTAAGATGGTGTCTATGCCTTGAAGAAGATGGAGTTGTGAAAAATTAGACTCTTGGCTCTGCTTTATAAACCTTCCCCTAGAATCTCTTGCTATGCATGTCATTTTCTTCACAAGTTGGGCTAATAATTCTCTTTAAGTCTTCTAGAAATTCACATAAGGTACAAAGAAGAGAATAATTAAGGGTAATGAACCAGTAACTCTCTTCTGCAGTCCTCCAATGAGATCACACTAGGTGCAAAGAGGAAGCATACTTCGAAAGTTATCAATTTTCCCTTCTTTTTATTGTTTTTTTATAGAAAATTGGATGCCTATTTACACTTCCCCGACTTAACATGGCCTTAAAAATGTTTGGTCAATTTAGTGTCCTAAATTGTTACATTAATTGTCTGATCCGGGATTAAATGGTGACGAGTATGGTGCACTATATGTGCAAGATAACCTATCTCTTACTGACAAGTTTTTTTGGGTTTTTATTTATCTTGGTTGGTTTCCTAATGTGAGATGGAAATTCTAAAGACAAGTATGGATATAAATGTTCAAGGAAATAATGTCCTTTGTATAATGATTTAAACTTCAAACTTAAAGCATTTTAAAGCATACAATGACAAAATTAATTTCCTAAGAAAAATGAAAAATATTGTAAACTTAATCGAACAAAGAATTAACTATTGATCATGAAACCCATTACCCGCTAACAACTGTCTAAACACAAAAGAAAGCGTACTCAAAGAAATCAAAGATTGCAAGCAAAGTAAAAGCTAAAATCAGATTACATCAACTCATATTCTGACCCCTCACCATTAGTCTATAACTGTGGCTTTTGGGAGTAATCATAAACAACGAATGTGTCTGATGTCTAATTTGAGAAAAATAAACTAATATCAAAATTAAACACTCTTCCACTAAGCCCTCACCATTAGTCTCGCTATATAGCTTTCAGATGGTAATGACATGAGCAATTTAGCTATCTAATCTTACAGAAAAATAAACTAATATCAAACTACACACTCATACTTCAATCCCTCTCCCAAGTAGTCTCGCTATTGCTTTCGGAGGAAATGGCCCGGTAATGACCTTGAGCGAGTTTAATATCTAACTAACTGGTAAAGCAAATATACAAAGCTTCGAAATGAATAAAACAATGCGGAATTAAAGAATAAGAAAAGAAATCAGCGGAGGGACAAGATTGATTCCATTTCATTAGTCATTATAACACTAACATGCCAAATGCCCGGTACCTACTATAATGCGGAACAAAGACAACGATCGATTTAACATCGGTATAAAACATAGAAAAAGTGTAAGAGCGAAAACAAAACGTTAAGACCATAAAGATGTAATATATACCTTCATGAATAAATATATGGCATAATGAGCATAAGGGAAATCAGGTATGAAACTATCTGATAGAAACAAAATGAAACTATACGGTAATAAACAAAACACTCGGCGTGTGCGAGGGCCTCTTGCCCTGATCCTCGAGACGACTATCAAACTACCGAATTATACTTAGGAACAAGTCTTCTCATATATTTAAACACGGTCTGCGCAAAAATAAATGTCTCACCGGCACGGTGGGCTTCTTGATAGCCAAAATTACATTACACCAACTTGTAGCTCTATGCGTATGAGAACGCATTATTTATAACGGTGTCATAACTAATTTCCTACATTCTACGGCGAGTACAAGACACGTGAACAACCACGTCGAAATCTAACATTATGGCTGCGTGAAGATTAAATCTATGGAGAGTGGTCGTGGATTCGGCTTATAGAGCCGTTTACGGTGTTGATATGTCTTTGTGATTTAGAAAGCTTGATCACGAAAAGTTTTCACGTAGGTGAAAAATAGAGGTTATCACGCATTGGGACTCTTCGGTTGACACACTTAACCTCCTTTGACCACAACCTTCTTGGGTGAATTCAGCGGAAGCCAATAGGACTCGATCCATGTCCACGTCATTTTCAGCACCCATGTGGCTTGATTTTCACGAAGACACACCGCAATATGAACTTTAACAAATGGTTGCCGAGAGGCGACAAGATTCACTTGACTTAATGAGCAAAAATCTCATTCAAACGATCAGAACACAAAACACTAGCTAAGATCCACTTTAAATGTCTTTTATGATTAATATGCAATGATGTTGATGACTTGATAGGTCCGAGTAAATGGAAAAATTCTAGAAAGGTGTATAGGAAAGATGCGGTTGAGACTCAACAATTGTTACATGATATCCATGATACATAATATATGATAGTTGGGGTTTTTACGCCCGAAACTTTTCCGAATTAAACAACAGCGTATTGTTATATGCGATTGTTTTTATTGTGATGTGTTTACAATTGAGTTTTTAAATTTCACTTAAGATTAACAATGAAGGATTTTGTATTATTTAGCAAGAAGATAAATATTGTTAGATCGGGAAGTACGGATATATACATATATTTATATAATTTCTACACATAAAGCACATGCCTCCAACTAGTACACCATTGATAATTACAACGTGCCTTTTCCTCACTTGACTAAAGTTTAATTCTTACATACATGTTTGGGCTATTTTAGCTGATTGACCAGTTTAAACTAAGTGATCATTGAATTAACAACAGTTCTACTACTCAATTGACCTTCAACTGGCTCAACTAAGTACTTGATCTTAGTAAACTTCATTCAATTGAAAATAATTGAACTAGATTGCTAAATTTTTGCAATCACTACATGCACAACTCTACTCCAAGCCTATAACTCAAATTTACTAAGTTAACTAGTAGACAACGCCATATCACACAAGTTAATTACAATCCAAGTCATCCCACTGACATAAAAAATTGAATTACTCAATTTGACTAAGGCAAAAGTCAAATTATCCTTTCTTGCTACAATTTCTAACATTCCCTCATAGAAAGAAAGGGATTTTTCACCACCCCTATCTTGCAGTTATGGAATTTGAATTTTCCTGTTGATTATGCCTTTGTCAAGATATATTCATCCTGATCCTCAATTGGAATGTATTGTAGCATCATAATTCTCCTCTACACACAATCTCTGCAGTATTGGTACTTGATATCAATGTGCTTGGACCTGTCATGAAATACTATATTTTCAGAGAGTTTGATACAACTTTAATTATCACAATAAATCACTGTCGGATACATCTCCTAACTGAAAAGACCCACATGTATTTTCTTCATCCTATGGCCTCACATGCTGCTTAAATTGTAGCCATTTTTTCAGCCTCTATTGAGTTGAGTGCCATAGACCTTTATTTCCTGCTATACCAAGAAATAGTTGTAGACCCAACACTCAAGATAGGACGTGAAGTACTTTTCCTGTCTGATGGACTCCCTGCCTAATCTGCATTAGTGAAGCCTTAGAGCTTCACTCCCTCTATCTTCCTATACAATAACCCATACTCGTTTGTGCCTTTGAGGTACCTCAACACATGCTTTGTTTCTTTCCAATACAACTGGTAGGCTTCACCATGGCTTGACTAAATTAAAAAACTGCATAGCATATGTTGGGCCTTGTGTTCACCAAATACATCAGGGATCCCAAAAGTTGTCTATAGATGGTATAATTTACTGCCTATTTTGAAGAACCACTCTCCTTCCTCCTGTTTGAAGCTATATGTGTTTCCATATGCTTGTAGTTCTCCACGTGAAATCTCTGAATTATTTTAGAGGAATACTTCCCCTGGCTCACAAATAGCTCACCATCACCCTGCCATACTTCCATCCTAAGGAAGTAATGCATCAAGACCATATATTTCATCTCAAATTCTCTTGCAAGGTCCTCTTTACAAGAGTGGATTAACTGCTCATCCCCTGTAAGTACCAATTTATCAACATGCAATACTAAGATAAGCAACTTGCCATCAACCAAAATGTGATAGAGATTGGCATCTGCTTCACTTTTAGTGAATCCCAATGATCCAGATTTATGTAGGAACGCAATAATACATAGAAATAGACATAAACACAGAGATGCAGTGGAAATAATATCTCATTTCATTAATATCAAATAATAGAAATATGCTTACAGACATAATAGAAATAAACTATCTAGGGCACTGGTAACGTATCTCTGAGAAGAGATGTGGCGGCTACAAGCCTCTGAACTGTGTTACAATGAGGCTCGTGGGCCTATTTATTATTGAGAAACAATGGAAAACCCTAAACATCCAAAAACCTACCCCTAAGAGATGAAGCGCCAAAACTATGGGTCTTGTTTGGGTAAATTGGTGTTTCAACTTCCCAGGGACGTAACTTTGGCATACGATCTCCATTTGATGCGCGCCATACCTCGTTAGAAAGATATATCTAAGGAATAAAACTTTTTATGTGAGCAAAATCAATTTGTGAACCCATGTTGCTCCCAGTTTTCACAAAAAAAACGTCGTTTAGGGCCTGAAAATGACTCTGGAAGTTCAGGACCCGAGAAACTACTAAAAATAGTAAATTGTGCTGAAATTGAAAAACTGAAAGAACTTATGTTGGGGGTTCAAATGGAATAGCTGGGTGACCACCAATATCCACCTAGATCATTAGGGCCCCAAAACGGATCCGGAAGTTCAGTACCTGAAAACCTGCTAAAAATTGTAAGTTGTGCTCAAAGTGAGAAACTGAAAGAACCGATGGTGCGGGTCCAAATGGAATAGGTGGATGGCCACCGCTATCTACATGGATCGTTCCTCCTCCCTTATGAATCAATGGTCCCCATTTCATTGAGATCTTCCATGAGATGAGGCAAATTCTACTGAACTGGGTATTGGATTTGTTGAAGATGTCATCGACCCGCAGGCGGACATGTAGATTCTTTCAATAAATTTGGTGTCTTTATCAGCCTCGAAGATTACATGTGTGGATTTTTTCTATTGGGTCGCATGAGGTATGGAAATATAATGCGGTGGTGCACCGAGGGTTAGACCAATGGAGTGCTTGTCTTGATAGTGTAGAGGAACCTCTGTGTGTGAGGAGAAAATGTCCTTGTATTCCTCCACGACTTTGTCCATCTGCTCCAGCGATCCAGGGGAGCCTTGTTTCGAGGCTGTGGCCACAATCTTATTCTTTCCTTGTGAGCGAGTTGTAAGTAAAATAAATTTCCTGGTTTGGTAAACAATCTTACTGCGTTGTTTTTCAATAGTCAAGGAGACGGCAAGAGGTGGTATGACCTCTGGTATCCAGTACAATCTATTTCCCAAAGTAATAACAAAAAAAGGAGGCCTAGACTCATACACAACATGTCGCCTCCATAAGTATGGTTGGCCCAATAATACATCAGCTACATCAAGAGGAGCAACATCACACAATACCTCATCCATGAATGGCTTGATGCTATATGGAAGGCGACATTACTAGAGGACACAGAGATCTCTCCCTGGGTGAGGCCACCCGATGGTATATGACTGCGAGTTTTATATGGTCGGTAGGCCGAGCCGCTTCATGACCTCTATTTAAATGAGGTTATTTTGGCTTCCGTTGTCGACAAGAAATTGTAGTGGAGAACCCTTCACGCACATCTGCGAATGGAAGAGGCGCTCCCCCTCCTCTGGATCCTCTGGATCCTCCCTCTGGTGCTTGGTGGTGTTAATAATGGAACTGGGGTCTGCATCAATGATCTGCTTCCCTTTGTCATCTCTATTTTTTGGTTCTGGCTTAGGATCGGAACATGCATCTAATTCAGATGCCTTTAGTTTGGCCACCAGCGACTATTTTTCCCGACACTCATTTGTGCTGTGAGTGGGGCTATTAAGAAATTCACACCACTTCCCCATGTCCTTATTTGGATTTTTGGTGGTGTTTTGAGTCACCCCTCTTTGGTTATTCCCCTTGTTGTATGGTTTGGGGGCGCCTTTCCCTGGCTTTGAATTCGCGAATCCAAAGTCTCGCTTCTTCTTCTTAAATTTCTGCTCGATCTTGGCGGCATATCGATATGTTGTGCCAAGCGAGGTAATGTCGAGGAACTCCATTTCCTCCTGAATGTGTCTATGTAAATAGCTACGGTATTTGAGCACCAAATGTCACTTCGAATATTTACTACCCAACTTTGTTCACAGGGTATAGAACAAATTCCTCAGTTCGTGCACATCTTGATCCCTTTGCTGCCGCAGCGTGGTCCATTGGATGTACTTGTCCTCATAGCTCCCCACTGGGTAATATTGTTCCTTGATGACGTCTCAAAATGAATTCCAAGTGGGTGTGGATGAGAACAGAGAGGGTTCCCCTTCGTCCTTTTACTCATAGTAGTTTTCTCACCAGTCTTTGACATGGGGGGCGGCTTTGAGGAGTGCAAAAATAATATTTTCTCGGTCGAAGAAATCATGGACTGAGAAATACCCTTATAGTAAATTCAACCATCTATCTACAACGTCTGCATCTATCTGACCTTCAAATACATGAACGTCAAATTTTACCTATACCTTGAAGGGAGTGGCACCTCCAGAGTGGTTGTTGGATGCAGATGCACCGTAGGTGGGAAGCCATTGAAGGATCTGAGAAAAATTATCCATCATCGCGTTCCTTTGTTTCTCAAGGGCCTCCTCGAGCAATATTTGATAGGATCTCCTACTCCCTCTTCTTTCTTTTCTTCCGCCATGGGAGGTTGTCGGGGTTTGCGAGGCTGATCTTGCAAGGATTCAACCAGATCGAGCCCTAACTCCTCATACCCTAAACTCGTTGGGGACATGCAAAGAAAAATAGAGAAAGAGTAGGCCCCTTTGATACCAATAATCCAGATTTATGCAGGAACACAATAATACAAATAAATAAACATAAACACAGAGAATGCAGTGGAAATAATATCTGATTTCATTAATATCAAATAACATAAATATGCTTATAGACGTAATGGTAACATATCTTTGAGAAGAGATGTGGCAGCTACAGGCATCTGAACTGTGTTACAATAAGGCTCAAGGGCCTATTTATTATTCAGAAATAATGGAAAACCCTAAACATCCAAAAACCTAACCCTAGGAGATGAAGTGCCAAAATTATTGGCCCCGTTTGGGTAAATTGGTGTTTCAACTTCCCCGGGACGTAACTTTGGCATACGATCTCCATTTGACGCGCACCATACCTCGTTAGAAATATCTATCCGAGGAATACAACTTTTTGTGTGAGAAAAATTGATTCATTGACCCATGTTGCTCCTGGTTTTCCCCAAAAATGTCGTTTAGTGCCTCAAAACGACTTCGGAAGTTCAGGACCCGAGAAACTGCTAAAAATAATAAGTTGTGCCGAAACCGAAAAAATGAAAGAAATGATGGTGGGGGTTGAAATGGAATAGGTGGCTGACCACCAATATCCACCTGGATCATTAGGGCCTCAAAACGACTTCAGAAGTTCAGTACCCGAAAACTTGGTAAAAATAGTAAGCTGTGCTGAAAGTGAGAAATTGAAAGAACTGATGGTGCGGGTTAAAATGGAATAGGCGGGTGGCCACCAATATCCACCTGGATCATTTCTCCCCCCTCAGGAAGCAATGGTCCCCATTGCATTGAGATCCTCCATGAGATGAGACAAATTCTGCTGAACTGGGTATTGGATTGGTCGAAGATGTCATGGACCTGCGGGCGGACATGCTGGATGCATTCAGTAAATTTGGTGTCTTTATCAGCCTCAGAAAGTACATGTGTAGATTCTGTCTATGTGGTCACGTGAGGTATGGAAATATCAGGCGGCGGTGCACCGGGAGTCAAATCAATGGATTGCTTGTTTTGATAGTGTAGAGGAACCTTTGTGGGTGAGGAGAAAATGTCCTCGTATTCCTCCACAACTTTGTCCATCTGCTGCAGTTGTGCAGGGGAGCCCTATTTAGAGGTTGTGGCCACAATATTCTTCTTTCCATGTGAGCAAGTTGTAAGGAAAATAAATTTTCTGGTTTGGGAAACAATCTTACTGCGTTGTTTTGCAATAGTCAAGGAGACGGCAAGAGGCGATACTACCTCTGGTATCCTGTACAATCGATTTCCCAAAGTAATAACAACATAACAAGGCCTATACTCATACACATAATGACGCATCCACAAGTATGGTTGGCCCAATAATACATTAGCTACATCAAAAGGAGCAACATCACACAATACCTCAACCATGAATGGCTTGATGCTGTATGGAAGGCGACACTACTAGCGAACGCAGAGATCTCTCCCTAGGTGAAGCCACCCGATGGTATACGGTTGCAGGTGTGTTATGGTCGGTAGGCCGAGCCTCTTCAAAACCTCTATTGAAATGAGTTTCTTTTGGCTTCTCCTATTGACGCTAAATTGCAGTGGAGAACCCTTCACCCACGTCTGCGAATGGAAGAGGCACTACCCCTCCTATGGATCCTCGGGATCCTCCCTTTGGAACTTGGTGGTGGAAAAAATGGCACTGTAGTCCTCACCAATGATCTGATTCCATTTTTCATATCCCTTTTCTGGTTCTGGCTCAGGATCAGAACATGCATCTGATTCCGGTGCCTTCAGTTCGGCCACCAGCGGCTGTTTGGCATGACACTCGTTTTTCCTGTGAGTGGGGCTGTTATGAAATTCACACAAATTCCCCATTTGCCTCTTTGTATTTGTGGTGGTGTTTTGAGTCACCCCACTTTGGCTCTACCCCATATTCTGTGGTTCGGGGGCGCCTTTCCCTGGCTTCATATTCGCGGATCCAAAGTCTCACTTCTTCTGCTTAAATTTCTGCTCGATCTTGGCGACATAGCGATATGCCATGCCAAACGAGGTAATGTTGAGGAACTCCATTTACTCCTTAATGTGTCTGTGCCGATAGCTGCGATACTTGAGCACCAAATGACTCTCTGAGTATTTAATACCCAAATTTGTGCAGAGGGTATGGAACAAATTCATTAGTTTGTGCACATCTTGATCCCTTTGCTGCAGCAGCGTGGTCCATTGGATGTACTTGTCCTCATAGTTCCCCACGAGGTAAAATTGTTCCTTGATGCCATCTCGAAAAGAATTCCAAGTGGTTGCGGCTGAGAACAGAGAGGGTTCCCCATCGTCATTTTGATCACAGTAGGTTTCCCATCAGTCTTTGACATGGGGGGCGACTTTTAGGAGTGCAAAAATAATCTTTTCTCGGTTGGAGAAATCATGGACCGAGAAATACCCTTCTAGAAAATTCAACCATCTATCTATGATGTCTGTAGCTATCTGGCCTTCAAATACAAGAATGTCAAATTTTAACTGTACCTTGAAGGGAGTGGCGCCTCCAGAGTGGTTATCGGATGCAGATGCGTTGTAGGTGGGCAGTCGTTGAAGAATTTGAGCAAAGTTATCCATCATCGCCTTCCTTTGTTTGTCGAGGGCCTCCTCGAGCAATATTTTGATAGGATCTCCTGATCCCTCATCTTTATTTTCTTCTGCCATGGGAAGTTGTTGGGATTAGCGTGGCTTATCTTGCAAGGGTTCAACCAGATCAAGTGCTAACTCCTTATACCTTGACCTCGTTGGGGACATGTAAAGGAAAATAGAGAAAGAGAAGACCGATTTGATACCACTGATCCAGATTTATGCATGAACACAATAATACACATAAATAAACATAAACACAGAGATGCAACAGAAATAATATCTCATTTCATTAATATCAAATAACAGAAATATGCTTACATACATAATGGAAATAAACTAGCTAGGGCGTTGGTATCGTATCTATGAGAAGAGATGTGGCGGCTACAGACCTCTGAACTATGTGACAATGAGGCTCGAGGGCCTATTTATTATTGAGAAACAACGGAAAACCCTAAACATCCAAAAACCTAACACTAGGAGATGAAGCGCCAAAACTATGGGCCCTGTTTGGGTAAATTGGTGTTTCAAATTCCCGGGGTCGTAAATTTGGCATACGATCTTCGTTTGAAGCACACCATACCTCGTTAGAAAGACATAATCGAGGAATTCAAATTTTAATGTGAGAAACATCAGTCCATGGTCCCACGGTGCTCCCATTTTTCCTAAAAAACGTCATTTAGGGCCTCAAAATGGCTCCGTAAGTTCAGGTCCCGAGAAACTGCTAAAAATAGTAAGTTGTGCTGAAACTAAAAAACTGAAAGAACTAATGGTGGGGCTTCAAATGGAATAGGTGGGTGACCATAAATATCCAATTGGATCATTAGAGCCCCAAAACGGCTCAGGAAGCTGAGTACTCGAAAACCTACTAAAAATAGTAAGATGTGCTGAAAGTGAGAAACTGAAAGAACCGATGGTGCAGGTCCAAATGGAATAGGTGGGTGGCCACCAATATCCACTTGGATCATTCCTCCTCCCTTAGGAAGAAATGGTCTTGATTACATTGATATCCTCCATGAGATGAGGAAAATTTTGCTGAATTGGGTATTGTATTTATTAAAGATGTCATGGACCCAGCGACGGACATGCTGGATGCGTTCAATAAATTTGGTGTCTTTATCAGCCTTAGAGAGTACATGTGTGGATTGTGTCTGCGAGGTCGCATGATGTATGGAAATTTCAGGCAGCAGTGTTTTGGGGGTCAGATCAATGGAGTGCTTGTCCTGACAGCGTAGAGGAACCTATGTGGGTGATGAGAACATGTCCTCGTATTCCTCCACGACTTTGTCCATCTACTACAGCCATGTAGGGGAGCCTTGTTTCGAGGCTGTGGCCACAATATTCTTCTTTCCCTGTGAGTGAGTTGTAAGGAAAATAAATTTCCTGGTTTGGGAAACGATCTTACTGCATTTTTTTTCAATAGTCAAGGAGATGGCAGGAGGCGGTACTACCTCTGGTATCTTGTACAATCTATTTCCCAAAGTAATAACAACAGAACGAGGCTTAGACTCATACACAATATGTCGCCTCCACAAGTATGGTTGGCCCAATAATACATCAACTACATCAAGAGGAGCAACATCACATAATACCTCATCTGTGAATGGCTTGATGTTGTACGGAGGTGACACTGCTGGCAGACGCAAAGATATCTCTCTGGGTGAAACCGCCCGATGGTATACGGCTACGGGTGTGCTATGATTGGTAGGCCGATCCGCTTCGTGAACTCTATTGAAATGAGTTTCTTTTGGCTTCTGCTATCGACAAGAAATTGCAGTGGAGAACCTTTCACCCACATCTGGGAATGGAAGAGGCGCTCCCCCTCCTCTAGATCCTTGGGATTCTCCCTCTGGAGCTTGGTGGTGGCAACAATGGAACTGGGGTCTACATCAATGATCTACTTCCCTTTTTCATCTCCCTTGTTTGGTTTTGGCTCAGGATCAGAACATGCATATGATTCGGGTGCCTTTAGTTTGGCCACCAGCGAATGTTTGGCCCAACACTCATTTGCGCTATGAGTGGGACTGTTATAAAATTCACACCACTTCCCAACGTCCTTATTTGGATTTGTGGTGGTATTCTGAGTTGGCCTGCTTTGGATCTGCCCCCTGTTCTATGGTTCGCGGTGCCTTTCCCTTGCTTCGGATTCGCGGATCCAAAGTCACACTTCTTCTGCTTAAATTTCTGCTCGATCTTGGCAACATAGAGATATGACTTTCCAAGCGAGGTAATTTCGATGAAATCCATTTCCTCCTGAATGTGTTTTTGCAGAAAAATGTGGTACTTAAGCACCAAATGTCTCTCTGAATCTTCAATACCCAACTTTGTGCACAGTGAATGGAACAAATTCATCAGTTCATGCACATCTTGATCCCTTTGCTGCCGCATCGTGGTCCATTGGATGTACTTGTCCTCATAGCTACCCACGGGGTAATATTGTTCCTTGATACCATCTTGGAATGAATTCCAAGTGGGTGCGACTGAGAACAGAGAGGGGTCCCCCTCGTCCTTTTGCTCACAATAGGTTTCCCACCAGTATTTGACATGGGGGGCGACTTTGAGGAGTGCAAAAATAATCTATTCTCGGTCGGAGAAATCATGGACCGAGAAATACCCTTCTAGAAAATTCAACCATATATCTATAGCGTCTACATCTATTTGGTCTTCAAATACAGGAATGTCAAATTTTACCTGTACCTTGAAGGGAGTGGCACCTCCAGAGTGGTTGTTGGATGCAGATGTGCTGTAGGTGGGAAGTTGTTGAAGGATTTGAGCAAATTTATCCATCATCGTGTTCCTTTGTTTCTTGAGGGCCTCCTCGAGCAATATTTTGATAGGATCTCCTGATCCCTTGTATTTATTTTCTTCTATCCACTTGGAAAAAACCGTTGACTTGTTATCTAGTCTCGGAACTACCTCCCATACACTGTTCTTCATGATGGAGTCATACTCCTCCACCATGGCATCATCCCACACTGGTTGAGAAACTGCTTCCTCAAATGAAAAAGGCTCTGTCTCAACGAGTTCTGTCATGAGAGCCACATATCCAGTGTACTTGTCTGGTGACCTCCTCTGTTTGCGCATAGATTTAGGAACTCCCACATGATCCCATGCATCCTGTACCAATATATCATCTTCTCTGGTTCTTTTCCTCCCCTCTCTAGAAGATTCTGGTTGAGTGGGTGCCTCCACTCATCCTCTTGTATTCTTATCCATTTGTGTCCACTCCACAACATCCTGAAGCTCTATCTCAGGCTCCTCCTCTGGTGGGATACTCAGCTCTCGCTCTAGAGAGCATCTCATAGACTTATCCTCATCAAATTTGACATATCTCCTCACTACTTTCACCCCGAGTGAGGGGAAATAGACCAGGTAATTATGTGGTGTCTCTATGTATCCTACAAATACTCCCATCTCAGCTATAGGCTCCAATATTTTCCTGTTATCCTTGGAGACACGAAAATACACAATAGCTCCAAAAATTCAGAAATGATATACATCTAGCTTCCTCCCTGATAAAGATTCTTGGAGTGTTATCATGCCAAGTATTCTATGAGGAATCCTGTTTTGCAAATAAACCGTGGTGGTGCATGCTTCTGCCCATAGATTTAATGACAACCCTTGATCATGAAACATGGCTCTTGCTGCTCCCAATATGATTTTGTTCTTCCCTTTAGCCACCCCTATTTGGCACAAAATTCCTTGAAGGTGTTAGAAACAAATTCTCCTCCATTATCACTTCTCAGGGATTTCACTTTCTAACTAGTCTAATTTCCAACCAATGATTTGAATTCCACAAATATTGAGAAAACTTTATCCTTCTTCCGTGTGAAGAAGATCCAACATTTTCTAGAAAAATCATCAACAAAAATCACATAATACCTGTGTTTTGTTGTAGAGGCTGTAGAAAATGGTCCACATACATCAAAGTGGACTCGCTCCAAGATTTCTCCAGCTCTACTATCTCGGCCCTAGAAGGTGAATTTGACATATTTCCACAATTTACATCCCTTGTAGAAATCATGTTGGTCAAGGGTATAATTTGGAAGATCGGTGGTAATCTGCAGCATGTTTTAAGGCCCCATGGTGTAAGTGTCCCATGCGCCTGTCCCAGAGTTATCCAACATCACAACTCTTGATCTTTTATGCCTTTCTACTTAGTGCATCACAAGCTTCCACCTTAATTTTTTAGATATTTTTCACTCTAACTCCAATTTGTTTCACTTTCCCAGTAGCTACATGTCTCATAAATAATTTCCCCTTACTGAAAACAACATCATAACTTCTATCCTTCAATACAATTACAAATATCAAGTTCTTCTTCACCCAGGTACATACATAACATATTTGAGTTCCAATTCCTGTGGTACTATACCCCCCATTATCCCCAAGTTCTATGTGCATCTGTAGATACTTCTACTCTAGGCTACTTAAGAAATATTTGCATCCTGTCATATGGAATGAGGCACCTGAATCTAGATACCCCAAAATCCCCATTACAGTGTTGGCCACGCATGCAATCAGGGTGAAGTTTAATTCAAATTGTGAGACAAGTGCTTCATCTCCTGCTCCTCCTAAAGACTTCATGTTAGAATTCTTCTGTGGACACTTTGTTGCATAGTGCCCAAATTTATGGTAGTAAAAACATTTTATCTTGCTTATGTCCTTATTCTTGCCACTGTTCTTGTTGGAATTTGGCTTGCTTTGGGCCTTATTTCCCTTCCCAACCAATGAAAAATTCTCTTCCTCCTCATATTTTAATGTTACTCCATCTCTATTATTCCTTCGAATTTCTTCTTGCACCAAATCAGACCAAAGTCTCTCACAATTTGGCAATTTGTCCCTTCCATTTACAAAGCCTCGGTAGTTGTGACAAGATTTTGGAAGGCCTAAGAGAGCTAGGCTCACTAGCTTTGAAGAGGGTATATTTTCTCCAACTTCTCCAACCTCATCTCGACGTTGAGTGAATCTGGAGGGGTAATGTGGAATGGTTTCATTTTTCTGCATGAAAATGTTTTTGAGCTTGTCCCTCAATGCCAATTTCTTGGCATCACTACCATTTTCGAATAGCTTAATGAGGGTCCTCCACATAGCAAATGGAGTCTCTTTTCCATGTAAATTTGAGACTATGTGGTCTCTGACACCCTTATGGATGATCCTCCTATATTTTGTGGTATCCTTCTTCCACTGGGCTAACTGTTGTGCATCCAATACTGCTGGTTGGAATGTTAGTTTTGGTGTAGTCCAACACACCATTATCATCAAGTAAAACTTCCATCATGTCCTTCCAAGCTATGAAATTCAAAGTTCCCTCAAGGGCATATTCCAATCTCAATCTGGTTAAATACATTTCCCACATGGAAGAAAACCTGCTTCACTAAATCTGCAAATTGAAATTTCCGAGGGAGAAGATCTATTGACTGGTTTTTATTGTGATTTTAGGCTCTGATAGCATGTAGAAATTAATATAAATTTTCTACTACTGACGAATTTGAATTGAAAAATAAAATAAAATAAATAAAATAAATAAATAATAATAATGATAATAAATAAATAAAGAAAAAAAGAAAAAGAAGAAGAAGAAGAATAAGAAGAAGATTACAATTTTCCTCTACTATTCCGCAGAATCGAAATCACAATTTAGAAACACATGCAATGACATGCAACCATAAAAACCATAAGAAAACAATGGTTTTACAAGGGTACCAAATTGGGAAAAACCCCTCTGCTTCTTTTCATTAATCAGATGAGAAGGAGAAACAATTACAATGTCTTGTTTTGATCCTAAAGCACACCCTACACTATCAAACTATTCTCCTACTGATTGTCCTGCATTGGCCAACACTTAGCCAATTCAATGCCCCAACTTTATCCAATTTCCTTGTGCAATCCTTAAGGAAATTAGCTCCTAAAATATAGTAATTTCCTCCTATTTTCTTTTGCAATTCCCAAGGAATTATTTACCTCCTTAACTGTCAAGCTTGTAAACTCAACTAGTATACAATTGATAATTACAATCTACCTTTTCCTCCGCTCCATTTAGGAAATTTAAATTCCATGCATGTCTGGGCTATTTTTAGCTGATTACCTAGTTTAACTGAGAGATCACTGAGTTAACAACAATACAACTACTCAAATGACCTTCAACTGACTCAACTAAGTACTTAGCTTAGTTAACTAAGTTCAACTGAAAATAAATGAACCAGATTGCTAAATTTTAGCAATCACTACATGCACAAATCTACTCTAAGACTATAACTTGAATTTACTACGTTAACTAGTAGACAAGGCCATGTCACACAAGTTAGTTGTAATCCAAGTCATGATGTTAGTGTGGAAAATCGAATTACTCAATTTGAATAAAGAAAAAATAAAATCGAGGCTTGATTGCTACAATTTCTAAAAATTTATTGGAATTTTGTGATGGTATAGTGAGGGATATGCATTTTCAATTGGGTGTAACCATGAATGGTTGCGAGGAAAAGTTGTTAGCCTGCCCACTTGAGTTCAAAGCCCATTTTATGATAGGTTTTCTCTCAATGAACCAATTATTGATGAGCTATGTATGATTTACTCATGAGTGGTTGACTTAGTCTTATGTTCTAAAGAATCTAGGGTTTACCTTAGGTACCATCCTCAAAATAAGGGGAAGTTTCTAAGAGATTTCCTTGGGGATATATTTCCTAGAAAAAAAGAAGAGGGATATCCATAAGCTAAGATAATTGTTAAAAGTTTATTGTAAAGCCATCAGTACAATGATCAATGTTTATAAGTCATATATATATATATTTTTGTTTGGATGATGAGGGTGAAACATATTCTCTAACTTATTTCATTTTCCAATGGTTGATATTGAGAATGAATTGAATTATTTTTGGTTTTTTCTAAAGTAAAATTCACATGTGAATAAATATTGGTTTTGGATTACTATAAAAGTTGAAAACCAATTCTATGTATGGTGTAATAGTTGCCTTTCTTATGAAGGTATACATATTGAGTCAAATTTTTTCTTGAGCCAATACCTGTTTTTTAGATGTCACTAGATTTTATTACAAAGCGAGTTTTGGAAAATATTAGGCAACTAAGATTCATATTTTTGTGAGGTTTGGAGGTATCGAGGAAAAAGGGTTATCTTGGGTTAGATGGGATATAACCATTCCAAAATATCATGGAGGTAGGGATATCAATAATAAACATGTTTTAAGTAATGCTCTAGTTGCAAAATGTGTTTGGAGGCTAAATGAAGGTAAGGGTCTTTGATGCTTATCCATAACCCAAAAGCATGTATTTATTGATTTGGTGGAAGCATGGATTAGAAACCTTGTAAAATATTGGCATAATGCTTCTATCATTTGGAGAGAAATAACATTATATTTTCCTTTAACTGGTTGTTGTTTGGTTTGGAAAGTTAGGAGTAGGATGAGAATGAGAATGATTTTTGATACCTGGTTGGGAGTGGTATGGGTTTTAGACTATTTGATATGTTGATCGATAAGCATTATAGAGTGGCTATTTTTTTTTTCTTAGTTGAGTGTCCTTGTTGGCTGGATAAATCGTTATTGCGGACAAGACCGATCTCCCTAGTGTCAGAAGACAATCTAGCAACAAACGAACAACTAAGTTTGTCTTTCTATAAATATATTCGTTTTACAAGTAAATGCTATGAAGGTGTCGATCCTACCTTGAATCCAAATGCTTATTTGCGGTCGTAGTGCTTTCGTCGCATCAAAATCCTTTCGTCGCAACAAGAGATCTTTCGTCGCAACAAGAGTTCTTTCGTCGCAAGAAACAAGAAAGTGTCGTCTTTCGTCGACCTGCAATCACAAACAAGCAAATATTAAATAGCACCTATATAAAAAATAATCATAAAACATACCTATCATAGTGATCAAGGAATATATGAAATAAACAATCAAACGACAACTTATTGAAATAAACAATCGAACGACAATTTATTGAGAAAAACAAAACTTGATTGTATTAATCTTAAAATAACAGAAGAACCTTACAACCTTAGCCTTGATGTTCGAAAGGCCTTCCCGGGGTCCGAAGCAGGAGTCTCCTCTACTTTGATAAGTCTTGCACTCTTCCTCCAGGAGAAAATAGAGGTATGTGATCTTTCCTCTCAAAAGCTCAACAGAAAGAATACTAAATCTCAACAGCACTTCAACTCAATCACACATAAAGCTTGAACTCTAATTCTCAATCTCCAAAATCTTAACCCAAGAATCTTAACCATTTGAGACTACCCAATGCCTCCTTTTATAGAACAGATAAGGAGGTTAGGATTCCACCTTTGTAGGGATAGAATCCTCCTTCAAAGGGATAGACTCCTCACATCAAGGGATTAGTTCCTTAAGGTGAGGGATACATGCACCTTATCAAAGCGTACTCATCCCCAAAAATTCTCATCTAGAACCTTCTAGAATTGACCTCAAACCACTTTTTTGACTTTACTTTCTCGCCTTTTGACTTTGAGGAGGGTACGCAGGCATTGCAAAGGAAAACTGCATTCTAAAACGCAGGTAAGCAGTGTATTACCTGCGTACCCAAGCTAGGAACGCAGGAAAGCTTCATGTTACATGCGTACCCATTCTTTCAGAGGTTTTTAGGGTTTTTCTTCTTGTTTCAGGGCTTGACATGAGGAGTAAAGGTTTTAAGACTTGCAGAGGAGGCATGTATGAGTGTTATTGAGCTCATACAGTCAGCAGAATATCAAGGTGACAATTTTTAGTGTAACAGATTGCCCCCTAAAGTGCGAAGTCTGGAATAGATGAAGATGAATTCTGTCATATATGAAGAGTGAAGTACTTTATCATTTCAAGGATCATCCTGTGGACACCCCAGTCGGAACCTGTAAAAACATTCAATGCAAAATATATATATGTAAATATATCATCGTTGAGGTAGGCATTCCCATACTCAGATCAAAAACTAACTAAACTTGTTCTGATACAGAAATGATTTTAATATTACATCAATAGTGTAGACACAGCATGGGCGCAACCATCTGTAATGAATAGTCTAATGTATAATAATAAAAATCCTCACAGCCTGGATGGTGGAAACTAGATCCAGGGTCTTGATTTCTGCTTCCCGAACTAGTATGATTCTATCCATGCGATTAAATGTGTTGAAGTCGAACATGGTAGAAACCACTTGATTACCAGTCAATGATGCGAACTGTTAACAAGTGTGAGAGAAACCACCAGTAATGTCAATGGCTCTCAAAGTACTCAGTGCAATCCATGAAATGTGAATGAATGAGCTGAAGTCGAACATGTCACGGAATCATTCAATCGAAGGTCAATGATGCAACCTGTCGTCGAAGGCGAGAAACCTGCCATTGAGGCATGCAGATTTCAAGGTACTGACAATTTCTGGATCAACTTCCTAGATAATGAGCTGTCGTCGATAGAAAGTGATCTGTCGTAGGCAAGCCCACAACATTAAATCATAGATTAAGTTTTGAAGAAATATATCGGCAAGGACTGACTCAGGGATGGTCAAAATGGATGACAGATATTTTGCAGATGAATGATTTGTTTGAACTGTCCTCTTGAACACATAATGACACTGCAGATGGTTTGGTGACAATAGACCCAAAGCTAATACCCATAAACCAGCTGAAGACTTTCAATATGGTTTGATTAACTGTTAGGCAAAGGATTTCCCAACCCAGGTGAACAAAAAGTGTCGTGTTCAAGAGTGGTTAACGGTTTTTCGAATAATCAAAATATAACAAACAGGTTTGTTTTTCTCTCTTTTCCCCCACCATTTCTGGCAAGTACCTCTTTATTTTTGACAAGCTTGAGGAGGATAAAATTTGATTTTTTATAAGCTCATCCTTCAGATGAGTCCAACTTAGTTTAAGATTCGAACCCTAAGAAGGAGTGGTTCGTTCCTGTTGAAAATTAAACAGGTCCTTTACTGTTGAATTTTAACGAGTCTAGTATAGGAGAAACTCGGTGTTTTTCATTTTTAGGGAGTCAGAAGAAAAACTTAAGAAAACTCCATGGGTGTACTTTTTCGTAAATTTAGTCTCTCAGGCCCGAAAAAGGATAAAATAATGTGGGAGAGAACTCTATTGACTGTAATTAGTCAACGTATACCTTTTTTCGTAAATAGTCCATTTCAGTCCGTAAAAGGGGTAAACTTATACTGAAGGGACGACTGTTCATTTACTTTAACGAGTTCGAATAGTCAAGTAATCGACAATCTTTTCATGTTTACAGAGTCTGAAAAGGGCTTAAAAGAGGACTCCAGGGTTTCGCTTTTTCTTAATTTTCAAGAGTCCGAAAAAGTATACTCAATAGTTTCACTTTTTCTATAAATTTAAACAAGTTCGAAAAAGGGATAAAAATGTACTCATGGTTTTCACTTTTTCGTAAGTTTTAACGAGTTCGAAAAAGGGATAAAAATGTACTCCTGTGGCCGACTTTCAATTTAATTAACGAGCAGGAAAATATGGAAAGAACTCGACATTTTCATGTGTTTTACGAGAATGAAAGATAGCAAAATAATCTCGAGATTTTCATGAGTTTAACGAGTCTTGAAAGTAACCGAAATTGACTCAAGATAGGTTTCATTTTTACAAAATCTTGAAACAGAGAAAAACTATGCTTCAGAGTGGTTTCATTTTTACACAAGCTTGAAACAGAGAGAAAACTATGCTTGATGCCCCCTAAGAGTAACTGCTAGAGCGCATGCCCCCCCAAATTCATTTCATTCAACTAAATACACTGCTGGTAATTAATAGCTAGATGGAATGAAGGTTGATTTACGATATCATATGAAAGACCTGATCTAAAACTGTAAGAAAATTATGCAAAAACTGAAATAACTAACCAAATATACGACTTAACATTTACGAGATCTAGTCAAAGACTCGACTCAATTAGGGGAGGATTTTTTTCATTTTTTAACGAGCTCGACACAGGAAAATAACTATGCTTATGGCAACATGTTTCATTTTTTAACGAGGTTGACACAGTAAAAGGAACTTTCCTCTTCTAAATGTTTCATTTTTAACGAGGTTGACACAGTAAAAGGAACTTTCCTCTTGATACATGTTTCATTTTTTAACGAGGTTGACACCATAAAAGAAACTATCCTCGTATCTAATTTCTACAATCTACATATATAACCTACTGATTCATTTTTTAAATGAGGTTGACACAGGAAAAGAAATGTCCTCATACCTGATTCATTTTTTAACGAGGTTGACTCAGTAACAAGAACTATCCTCTGACCAACTGATTCATTTTTTTAACGAGGTTGACAAAGGAAAATAACTGTCCTCATACCTGATTCATTTTTTAATGAGGTTGACGCAGTAATAGGAACTATCCTCAGAAACTACTTATTTCTAATCTATCAATCTACTCTCTACAATCTACCTACTGATTCATTTTTTAATGAGGTTGACATAGGAAAAGAACTGTCCTCATCGCCGACTGATTCATTTTTTAACGAGGTTGACACAGTAAAAGGAACTATCCTCAAAGACATGTTTCATTTTTTTAAAGAGGTTGACACAGTAACAGGAACTATCCTCAAACTCACTGATTCATTTTTTAACGAGGTTGACACAGTAAAAGGAACTTTCCTCAGACTCACTGATTCATTTTTTAACGAGGTTGACACAGTAAAAGGAACTTGCCTCAGACTCACTGGTTCATTTTTTAACGAGGTTGACATAGTAAAAGGAACTATCCTTGGACTCACTGTTTCATTTTGTAACGAGGTTGACACAGTAAAAGGAACTATCCTCGGCTAAATGTTTCATTTTTTAACGAGGTTGACACAGTAAAAGAAACTATCCTCGGACTCACTGATTCATTTTTTAACGAGGTTGACACAGTAACAAGAACCATCCTCAGACTCACTGATTCATTTTTTAACGAGGTTGACATAGTAACAAGAACTATCCTCAGACTCACTTATTCATGGCTTCCAACTGGAAGAAACACATGTCAATGGACACACCTTGATCATGGCTTCCAAGAGGTCTTCATCAGAAGGAAGAATAGTTCTCTGGAAGGAACACATGTCAAGGGACTCAAAAGGGATAAGAACATCGCGTTAAAATAATCCCATAGATTTTTCCATGTCAATTACTGGATCTAAGTCAAAGGAAGACGAGCAAACAGTGAGAGGCTCACTTACATCGGTAATTGAAAACATGGGACTGGTTGCCACATAATTAACCCGTGGCGGGGTGGATACCACTTTAGAATCAGGAACATTTAGGGGTGTCATATTATTGGTAGTCGAAACAAGACTAGGGAATGAAAGATGGTCTACAGTCACAATATTCCCATCGTGAGGGAAAGACATCACGCGAAAGAGTGTCGATACGACAGCTTTCATTGCATAAAAATAGTCTCGCCCAAGGAGTAAATTGAAATCCAAGGGACCTCGAACTACCATAAGATCAATACAGACATTTTTACCTTCCAAAGTAATAGAAAACTTAGGATGGATCCCTAAAGGTTCACTAATGGTTCTGTTAAAAGCTTTCAGATTCTGCGTAATAGGCACAAGCTGAGGGGAACCCAAAGCTTTCCAAGCAGTTGAGGATAAAATACTAATAGAAGCACCTTCATCTACCTGTGTGTGGTGTATGTCCCTACCACCTAACTTCACAATAATTTGGAAAGGGATGGAGGAAGGAAGACGAGGTTCTGCCAGTCTATTCCATTCAAAGGAAAATACCTCAGTACTTGGAGGGGGTTCTGTAGAAACAGGTGAAATTCCCCCCGATGTAGAAGAATCTGATGTAACAAGAAGAACCTGAGCAGTATGAAGTTCACTCTCTACAGGGAGAATGGGATCGACTGAATGTGAAATCGAATCGACCACTTGATCAACTAATGGATCATCAATCTGAGTGATATGAGTTTCACTCTCCAATGGAAGAGTGGGATTGACTGTACTTAAAACTATATCAATCACTCCGTCAGTTGACGGTAGGTTGGGAGAAATTTTACGATAACCAATTGGAAATTCTTGCTGTGGAACAGTAAGGTTTTCCAAAAATTTTGAGGCTTCATCCATGTGAGGGAAAATGTGATTTTGATGACTCGCTTTGCATAACTTACAAGGAAACCTAACTTTACCCTTTTTCCCAGGAACCTGACTATCCCTGGTTGATGGATCAACGGAAAGTTGATGAGATTTTTTTTACCATACTTCCAAGACCTTTGGAATACCGGGACAATTGATAAGGAAGTGGTCACCCTTACAAAGCCTTCAAGGGTATTTGGGTTTACGATGCATGTTGGAGGTTTCCTCAACACAACTAACACTTATAGCCATGGTTGGTTGGTTGACTTCCTTCTTATATTGCTTCTTCTTCTTCTTCTTCCCTTTCTTCTTCTTCGTCACCTGGTTACTAGCGTCAAGGCTTTTACCAAGCGAAGAGGAAGAAATGGAGGAAGAAATATTAGGTGAAGAAGCTAAAGGGTCAATAGAAGGTTGGTGATGTTGAGATGGTGAACTCTGTTGAGTTGAAGCATCCGGTTGAGGTTGAACAATTGGAGTGTTCGGGGCCAACGAAGTTGAAAATAACCATATCGGTAAACCTATTGTAAATCCAGGTAATGACAAAGTAGCCATATAAGGAGGACGAACATTTCCAAAGCAAGGAAAAGTACTAGGATTCTCGTTAAGAGGGGTTCCTTGGTTGGTAAATTCCGAAACAGTTGCCATTATATTCAAATTCAGTGAATTTTATTAACAATTTAAAACTAAAATTAACAATTCACAATTCACACCTAAACAATTAAAATTCACAAATCACACCTATGGTCTCAAAAAGTAAAAACAAACAAATTAACACGTGCTATCCAATCTAGGAGCCAAACCACACTCAAACAGTAACTTCTCGTACTAAAAACACTAGTTGGTGATGAAATCCAACATTGTAGAATTTAATACAGAAAGGGCGGTTGGAACAGTTACCCCGATAACCTTCTTAATGAAATAGATTGGCACAAGTTTCTTCACAAAACCATCTCGAGTGAAGAAAACCCCCCAGAGAGTCCAAGTGAGTCTAGTCGACGTCTGCTCCAGGTACAGTGAGATCTTTCCTTCACCGTCACCTTCGGAAATATTCTTAAGCTTATGGACACTAAGGTTACCAACAGTAAAAAATACAATTGGGGGAACAGTCTACGATCCGATCCCACGCGCAAGGGCAAAGTAACAAAGCTCAATCTCCTTGAAGGCTCCTCGACATGGTCAATCCGAGGTTTACCGAAAAGTGACCCCAGGCTTCTCGACAATGGTTAATCTGAGGTTTACCATTTGTAATGCATGCAAAATCTTCTATCTTTCCCAATGAAACAAAATTGATTGTCTCAAAGGTTCGGACATGATCTCGTGATTGACTTCTTTAAGAGAAGCTTCCCAGAATGTACCAATTTCAATTGAATTTATTTCCTACTGCAAGATTTATCTACTTGTTTGTTTTAGCTGCTTTGGAAAGTTAACTACAAACTATTCCAAAGCACTAATCCTGAGCTAGATTGGTGGAAAGAGCCCTAAAAATATAAAAATTACTAGATGAATTTTAATTAAGCGCTGTGTTATTTAGGCTGTTATTACTCAAAGGGTAAATGGACATGAGACCAATGGTGTTATGACCCGACCCAAAACTGAATGCAATCAAATATGATAATGTAATCTTTTCAATTCGATGAATCCTAACTAAATTAAGGAGAGAGTTTCCATACACTTCCAACAATGCAAAAAATTGATCACTAAGAGAAAATATAACAAATTATCTAATGCACTAATTTCATCAAGAAAAACTAATGCAAATCAATCCCAAAACAATTTTTATATTTTTGTGTTTTTAAAACAAACATAAAATCATCTAAATTCAAATAAAAGAAAACTGATCTAAATCTACGATTGATTTTTCAGAATGTAAACTATGCAGTTGTAATCTATGCACAATTCACATGAAAAGTATGCAAATGTAATCTATGCACATTTTTCATTCATATTCTGAAAATGAGAATTTTAATTATGCAAATGTGATCTATGCAAGAGAATTCTCAAACACAAGATGATTCTAATGTGATCTAAGAACCAATCAAGTGCAAGTCAAGAAAATCGGGTGAGAGTTCCAAAGATCAAAAAACACTCAAAGGTGATTAACACTCATACACAATTTAGGGAATTTTTTTTGCAAAAACAAAATAAAAAAGATGAAAAATTGTGAAAAGACTGAGACAAACCTCCAAGTAATGACCAAAGGAAATAAAATTAAGAATTTCTCAAAAAAGAGATTCAAAACACCCAATTAACTTAATGGAGATTGATGAGATGAAAAATTGCTGAAAGAAATTCATAAACAAGGATTTTTGACAGAAAAATACAGATATGGGTAGATGTTAAGAATCCTAATCAAATCTAAACTAAACTAGAAGAAAGAAATCTAAATTTTTTCAAAAAATTTAACAGGGTTTGCAGGCCCCAGAAGTAACAAGTGCGGTCCCGCATTGTTTACTTAAGGAAAGTGCGAAACTGCCCGCACTGTGCAAAAGAACAAAGTGCGGTCCCCAGAAAAGTTCAAGAAAAACGTAAAAGATTTCAAAATTTTCAAAAACAGAGAAAACCTAAACTACCCAGACAGATATCCATCAATAAAAAACCAGGAAAAACTTTTCCTCAAATCAAAATAAAAGAGAACCAAAAACAACAAGTTCTTTCCCCAGCGGAGTCGCCAATTTGTTGGCCGGATAAATCGTTCTTGCGGACAAGACCGATCTCCCTAGTGTCAGAAGACAATCTAGCAAAAAACGAACAACTAAGTTTGTCTTTCTCTAAATATATTCGTTTTACAAGTAAATGCTATGAAGGTGTCGATCCTACCTTGGATCCAAATGCTTATTTGCGGTCGTAGTGCTTCCGTCGCATCAAAATCCTTCCGTCGCAACAAGAGTTATTTCGTCGCAAGAAACAAGAAAGTGTCGTCTTTCGTCGACCTGCAATCACAAACAAGAAAATATTAAATAGCACCTGTATAACAAATAATTGTAAAACATACCTATCATAGTGATCAAGGAATCTATGAAATAAACGATCAAACGACAGCTTATTGAAATAAACAATCGAACGACAATTTATTGAGAAAAACAAAACTTGATTGTATTAATCTTAAAATAACATAAGAACCTTACAACCTTAGCCTTGATGTTCGAAAGGCCTTCCCAGGGTCCGAAGCAGGAGTCTCCTCTACTTTGATAAGTCTTGCACTCTTCCTCCAGGAGCACAAAGAGGTATGTGATCTTTCCTCTCAAAAGCTGAGCAGAAAGAATACTAAATCTCAACAACACTTCAACTCAATCACACATAAAGCTTGAACTCTAATTCTCAATCTCCAAAATCTTAACCCAAAAATCTTAACCATTTGAGACTACCCAATGCCTCCTTTTATAGACCATATGAGGAGGTTAGGATTCCACCTTTGTAGGGATAGAATCCTCCTTCAAAGGGATAGACTCCTCACATCAAGGGATTAGTTCTTTAAGGTGAGGGATACATGCACCTTATCAAAGCATACTCATCCCCAAAAATTCTCATATAGAACCTTCTAGAATTGACCTCAAACCACTTTTTTGACTTTACTTTCTCGCCTTTTGACTTTGAGGAAGGTACGCAGGCATTGCAAAGGAAAACTGCATTCTAAAACGTAGGTAAGTAGTGTATTACCTGCGTACCCAAGCTAGGAACGCAGGCAGGCTTCATGTTACATGCGTACCCATTCTTTCAGAGGTTTTTAGGGTTTTTCTTCTTGTTTCAGGGCTTGACATGAGGAGTAAAGGTTGTAAGACTTGCAGAGGAGGCATGTATGAGTGTTAATGAGCTCATAAAGTCAGCAGAATGTCAAGGTGACAATTTTTAGTGTAACAGTCCTATCTATAAATAACTATTATATGGAGATAATAATTGACATTCATTGACATATTGGGTTGAAAATTTGTTGCTGGAAAAACTACCCTAAGTTATGGGTTGAGGAACCTAACAGAGCGGAAGGCATACAACAACAATAAGAAATCAAAATAAATGTCCTAATACTTAAAATAGTAAAATTGGGAGTGATGACCTTACATGTATGTCCTACATTTGAGGTCGTTCCCATAGGGTGCAAACTCTCTACTTCTCCACATGCTTCAAGACCTGCAAATCACTCAAGAAAAAGCACATAAACTAGTTTTACAACATATATATCCTAAATGTTAGTAGGTTAGATCATATAAGATTATAAAATATAACATGAAATTAATAATTACGAGATCATTAACATGTATAAAAATCATATAAGATCATGACATCAGGAATGATACAGAGCTTCTTTATTGATGTATGTAAAAGATGCAGAGAAATATCACCTGAAATCAACCACAACTCCAAGCGAAACTGTCCTCCAGATCTGTCCAGCCCAAGCCTCAACGATATTCTTCCATAAAAGGTGCACAAGGGTGTCACATAAAGGAGGTGAACATCTCAAAGAAGGAAACAAGGGTTTCCTGAACCTGGGAAGTATAGGAGGAACAATGATAATTAGACTTGATCTGGGCTATAACAGGCTATAGTATCAATACCTTTCTCTCTCCTCCCTTAGCCCTTCCTCACGAGGTGTATTTATACTTCCTCAAAATAGTTTTTTTAGTTGGGAAAATGTTTGGCCACGGGCTCCTGTAAGTGGTCTTCCGATGTAACCTATAAACCCCGCCCAAATTATAGGGAGTTTTATATATTTTAATATTTTAAATTGTATACACGTTATAGACAGGGAAAAGTCGCGTATGGAATTCAAAATTTTTTTTAATAGAAAATGACCAAGTCTTAGTGGAAAGGGCTGCCTAAGGCCAATACATATATCATCAAGTATATACAGGTGATAAATGATGCTATAACATATGCCCCCTAATATATGAGGTTAGAAGGGGTACATGATGGCCGAAATGTATTATGTGCATACGAAAGAATCTTGCGAGGACTTGAGAAGACTTCACCAGATTTTAGCCTACCAAAAACTAGTGAAAGAGATCAGAAAGAAAGCTCATGTCTGAGGCAGGCATACCCATGCTTAATGAAAGTAAAGCATGTCTGCTTAACAAGTATGGAGCAGATCGAATATGTATACAAGTATAACAAAAACTGTAAAGTACATAGTGAATCATCTGATCACTGCCCGGAAGTACATATAAAAGTTATGTCAAAGTATCACATATAGAATATTGATCAATGATGTTGCAAAGGTATCTAATCACTGAAGTCACAAATGAATCTCCAAGTGCCAAATCATCAGTGGTGGAAAAGTGGTACTACATGCAACTCAGGTTCCAACATATAGAATGATGATGTGATGAATTGCAACATATAAGGGTGGATGGTGTCACTGGCAGAAAACCGAAGGAGATGTCAAAGTGAACCAAAACATCTTGATGCAAACCTGAGGTGTTGACCAATCACTATGGTACAATTCTACACAATGGGAATAAATGAGTTGAAGTCGACCATGTGAGAAATTGTTTGATTACCGGTCATTGATGTATATCGTTAACAAACGCGAGAGAACTCACCGATAATGATTATGAGAGTTAAGGTACCCCAAAACAATCTAACAATTACAAATGAATTATTTAAAGTCGAACACTTGATATAATCTACCAATCAGGAGACATTGATGTATTCTCACTATCAATAGCGAAGGAATCTGCCACGAATGACTGCAAACCCTAAAGTAATGACAAAAGGACTCTAGATCTTATTCCCAGAGCAATGTGTCGGAGTCGATGGAAAAATATTTGCTAGAAGGAAGGCATTAAGGAATCACACATCAATCCAATGCGAGTGTACCCTATAGGTAAAAATTTGGAAGGAATGAGATGAAGAAAAATGAATTAACCAACTCGAAGCACGCTTCCAGCATGCACAAAATGTAGCTAGCGCATGACAGAAACCCTCTGAACCAACCAATAATGAAAGCTGACAAAGAGGCGGGGAGTCCACCGATAGGGTCAAATGGAAACCAAGGTACTGCATGAATCCTAGGTGTGATAATAAACGCTGAAGTCAAACATAATGGAAAACACTCAGTGAAGGACCCATGGTGTTGATCAAATGTTGAGCTCAAGGTTACCTATTAATGATGTAAATAGGGCCAGGGTGTGGATCTAGGTTTACTCTCAGAGCAATTTTCCAAAGTCGATAAGAGAAAAACCTGCCAGCAAGAAGTCAATGGAGACCTTCTCAAACCAACATGAGAAAAGGGCCAAATAGCTGATTTGATAGAACAAGACTTTGAAAAACCATTAACGGTCGACTGAAAAATGATTCAAGAGACACCGCAGAAAGGCCGACTCAAGTTTACTTCCCTTGAACAAAAGCATGACTCATTGTGACTATGGCATCATATGATAACTTTGTATTGGTTTTTCATGCAAGAGGCACGAACAAACCCTCCATATGATTGGAAGAGATAACCAACCGAGGGAGTACTGACTACTGACTCAATATCAGGGTTATGGCTCTCCTAAGTCAAACTAAGGCCCATCCCAAATGGAGAAAAGACTTATATTTTTGTGTTTTGTTCAAGGGCGACACAACTGACTCTTAGCTTCCATGAAACATGGAAGTAATGTCCCGATCTGGATCTTTTTGGGATATTTTATTTTTTTGTCTTTTTCATATTGTAATCCTGAAAAAAGAATAAAGGAATGCCTATAGTACAATGGATAGGACGAGTTTTGGTGAACATATTCTCTAGTTCTTGGGATAGGAACAATCCTATGCTCAATGCGAGGTGGCGAAACTGGTAAATGACACTCATAGGAATGTTCTGTCCTGGGCAAAGGATATCAAGTTGTAGAGGCTAAGTGATTGCAAGGCTAACTTTGCAGAAGGACATGGTCAAAAATTTGGCTTATACACGAGTCCAAGTGAAGATGAATTAAGGCCAAGATATACAAATGGTCAATATGAAATGCAACAAAACAACTCAACAATAAAATCGGAGCCTCTAGGGTATAAAGGCAGAAAAATGGTGAATAAGAAGAAGAATGAAGCTTCGTCACATAAGTCATGGTGAGACTAAAGAGGACTCCCGAGCCTGCACAGTTTGCAGCATGGGCAACATATGCTAGCGAGGATCTAACTAGGAAGCCCATGTAAAGGATGGCTCTACCATCATATCGTGATTTTATAAGTTGGCGAGTGAAAATGGTTTAATAATCATAATATGATGTGGTCGACCTTATGGAAATATTTCAGTATGGAGGCTAGTATGCATAAGTGCAACGGAAAGTAAATTCCCTAACCTATATGCTAGTTCTGAACAAAACACCTGCCATGACAAGTCAGTGGTCATGGAATCGAAACAGTCAAAATCATCTCAAAATCGTCAAATGGTCTTGAAAGCAACCTATCCGAACACTTACAAGCCGAAAGGTCATAAAGTCTTGCACAAATTCAAAAAGTGAACACAAAACTTTAAACAAGTGGGTTTTTATTTTTATTTTTTAATTTTTGGCATAAACAAGCCTTTTCAACTCACATTTGGTCATTTGCGCATTGTTGAATTTGAGAAAAAAAATTGGAGTAAAAAATCCCCAACTTCAATCTTGACGAATTCTCAGCCGAATCAACTCAAATTTTCTAGGTAATTCTCTCAATCAACTTAGTAATCAATTTTTCTATCAATTCAAGTAATTTTAGGTTAATTTCACCACAGGAATTAGTTTTTTATATTAAACTTCTGCGTATATGCTGGTTCAAAATTTCGAAGCTGCATATAAACGCATATGTGTAAGAAGAAACTTGCGTATGCGCAGAGAAAAATTTCAAAATAAAAATCTAATGGGTAATTTGTTGAATTAACTCAGGATGACCATCAGTTGGAGAGAGAGGGAGCATGGTATAATTGATAATGAGGTAATGGAGGACCAATTATCCTTATATATACTCCGAGGATGTGGATCAATCAAAATTTTCAAGATGCCCAATATTAAAACAAATACGAAATTGCTGGAGATGCTTGTTAATTACTGGGACCAAGAGGAGGATTGCTTCATGATTGATCAAATGCCTTTGAGAATTGAAGTCGAAGACATATATTTTATTACTAGACTCTCTCGAAGAGGAGAAATAGTGAATTTGTAGGGAAAGCCAACATGAGGGTTGAATGTTGAGGATTACATTCGCATATACTGTGCTGAGGGTATTCAGAAGGCTGGGACCCAGATCCCAATAAGAGATGTGAAAGGATTGCACATGAAAATCCTTCTTTTCACCATAGTTAGAGTAGTTAGGCCTACTTCATTGCACCAAGCCTCATGTGGGAGCATGAGTTTTGCAGTTGAATTCCTGACTACTTTATATGATTGGTGCACTGGCTTGTTGACCAATTTGAAGAAACAATTGACCTCCATCTAGAAGAATAAAACTAAAAATTTCGGCTATGGGACCATTTTATGTACATTCTTCTTTGAAATGATACATGGGCTTAGAACAAAAGTGATCTCTACCATCATCGTCCCACGGGATCCATGTATAGCATGATGGGCCAACCTGATGAACAGGCTAGCTGGTGGCGAGGTCCCTAAGACTACCTGGGATGATGAGTTCTTCCTATGGTTGGGAGAATAAGTGATCACTGTAGAGGATTACCCCGATGCTAGCATGGACTTCAGGGGAGATGCAGATCTACCCTTACAATCCAGAGCTGCATGGGGAGTGATTGGTAAAATCACATTTAAATGATTTTTGATTATTTGATTTTTTGGATTTTCGATAAAAATATGAAAATGAAAAAATATTTTTGATAAGACAATGGAATCAAAAATTTATTGATCATGTTATAGATGTTGGACCAGTTAGACCTGAGGGTCTACTGAGGCACAGGCGCTACGGATGAGAGGCAGAGAAGGTCACGGAAAACAGTGGGAGAGTTCTCCATGCCATACAGAAGAACTTGGAGGGTTTGACCTGCCAAGTTCCTATTGCTACAATTGAGGACCTCCCTATGGCTATCCAAAGATGCGTGGTCAGTGTACCACATGATTGGGTGTGACTATTCTGTTGTGTGGCTACTGCCATAGTGTTCTTCCGTGATGCCTATCCAGGGCAGGGCCCACAGGCATATAATTTTAGGATGACTAGATGACTTTGGTATTTGTTGATGATGGACATGATCGGGCATAAGCCCTAATTTTGTAGGACATAATTGTCCAATTTTTGTATATTTTTTGACACATGACTCTCATCTATGTATATACAACAATTTTATGATGTGACTATCTCATATATATAATGATGATTGATGATTTTTGATATTTAATGTAATGAATGATTGATATGCCAATCGATTGCTTGATTAGCTAATGAATCATCAAATATATTTTCTGATCGTGGAATGTGAATGTATGTAACATAATTAAATGATCTTTGCAACAAGTGCACTCTCAGAAATAAATGATATAAAAATGTATCTCTGACACGATAGATGTTATTCAACTATGAAACCACCAGTTGTGAATCCAAGTACACTAATAACGAACCAATACCAAGAGACATTGCCTTAGAAAGTAGATTGATCACAACAGTATATTCTGCAACATTGTTCGAAGCAGGACTAATACATATGCTCCTTGAGACTAGCAATTGACCGGATGGATAGTAGATTACCCAAGCCGCAAAAGCAAGATTATGGGTATGTTGACTAGCACAATCAACAATGCCAAACTGACTCATATCATCCATAAAAACCTACCAAATCAAATAAAAAATATCAAGGTCAGGCCATAATCGATAGATAGATATGCACAAAAATACAATATATACAACCAAAGCAAATTCTAGGCAGACGCCTAGGAATAATACTTCTTAAGATAGAGCCCATTTCTGGGCTCCGCCAACTCGTTTCCGTCAAAGTCAACCAGATCATAAGCTTCCTTCTTAAGGACTATTTTGACAATGAAAGGGCCATACCACATGGATTTAAATTTCCCTACCCCCAAGGCATCCTTGCCTTGATCGTAGACCAAAACGAGGTCACCTTCAGATAAAACCCTAGGTTTTACAACCTTATTATACTAAACCTTCACTCTTTTCTTATGGGCCTCATTA